>CM060709.1:31202193-32402193 GCA_030686995.1 Artemisia argyi
CAATGTTGTATATACTTCACATTAAATGCACCGGTTTTGTTTTTCGATAAAAGTTTGAACTTTTGCTTATGTTTAAAACTCAACTTTTTTATTTGATATTATAATTTAAAAACGGATTTAAGTTAAAATTATGCATTTTTTCCTTTCTATTCATTATTCAATGTGATATTTTTAATATGTCGTATTTTGCTATTATGGCAAACTCATTTAATTGGCGTAAATATTGGTTTCTCACTAATGATTCTACATATAGAAAAAAGAAAACACTTTGCAATGCGCGACCTTCTTCTTTTCAATAATAATTCAATTGCACGCGATAAATTTATTCTAATATTTCTCAAAGAGCGTTAGAAAGCAACTACTTAAATAAACTAATCACGCTAAAAAGTATCATTAACCATTTAAATGTTGCTTTACATACATGCTCGTGCACATTTTCTTGAATCAATTCGCACATGTGAGCTACATCAATAGAAAACGCACATAAATTACTTGTATATGAAAATGCATTAAAATAATACATATATCTATCTATATATAAATATATATATATATATGCTTATCTATAACAATCACTTAAATATGTAAGAAACAAAGAAAATAGTTGGTATCCCAATCTTTGGTTTCATTTATCTGAGCATGCATGATCTTGTGTGATTTTCATAGTACCTGCGTATGATAACTAAATTAAGAAAAAAAGAAGACCAAGTTAATTACAAAGATCTAAAAGATGTGTGAATCATCTCCAAAATGTTGCAAAAGATAATTTATATACCGCTACCAACAATCAAATATCTAAAAGATGTGTGAATCATCTTCAAATGTACATACTAAATGTGATTTTGGCCGGTTTATATTGGCATGAATTATGTTAAATCATTAATTATTCTTGCAACTTTTCGCAACCCTTGCACTTCATCTAACCGACTTTTAATTCTATACTAAATGCTATGGTGATCAACTCGGGCAACCCTTGCACTTCACCTCCTTTCATGATTGTATAGATATTATGAGGCTGCATTGAATTCCGAGCATTAGCTATCTTGTACTCTATGCAACTACTAAACGACTCCAACTTATTTCCAACTCTAAAACTCTATCATCATAACTCCACATTAAATTTAGGGACTGAATCTTATAGTATTATAGATATTGTGCTAAAATATCATTATAACTCTCTGCTGCTATAAACTCACGTTGTTATGCACGGGTAACTTTAGAGGATGCTTCACTGTTTTGGTCATAAAATTTTCATCCGAATTCTGTTTTTGGTGATTCAAGTGGCCACGCGAAGAGAAAAAGAAAATCTACAACGACTAGTAAACTTATATAAGCCAATAATTTTCAGTGAAAAATTGAGCTCATAATACATAAGCCGAAATGAGATAAGCTCGTAAGCCCGAAACTAAGCTTTAACAAACACCCCTAAATAATAAATTATAAGCTTTAACGTAACACATTCAAAATGTGATAGGTATTGGTACCTCTAAAATGATTATAATACCCTTCCATTTTTTATTTTTTTTATTATTTATTTTTTTTATAATTTTGTTTTTATTATAAAACTGCGAAACATAAAATAAAAAATAAAAATAAAAACCTATAATATAAAGTTTGACAAGAAATACAGAACAAAATTTGATAAAAAAAAATAAAAATAAAAATAAAAAATAAAAAACGCGAAAAATTATCTTACTTATACTGTTAATATGGGGAATAAAACGTGGGTCAGAGAGAGTAAAAGAAGGCTAAGAGGGTGGCATGCATAATACCTCCCCTCCGAAATATGAGTCATAACTTTCTTCGTAGACAACAATGACTATATTCGAATACAAATCCTTCAAACACACACACAGTAACAGTTCAAATTAGTAAATTAATCTAACTAGTAGAATAAAGGGAAAATTCTTTCAAAACGTACCACACTTGTAAAAAAAAATCACTTTTGAGTAGCGTACTTTTTATTTTCGTTATTGTGGTACTAAACTTTCATTTTTGGCCTCTTTTACGCACTTTGGGACATTTTTATGACATTTTTGCCCCTAGATTTCCAAATATCTGAGGGGCAAAAGCGTCCAAAAGTGCGCAAAAGATACCAAAAATGAAAGTTCAGTAACAAAATAAGGAAAAAAAAGTTCGATACTCAAAAGTGATTTTTTGGACAACGTTTTAAAAGAATTTTCCCTAGAATAAATGATTGAAATTGAAACTAAATTTTATCATAATGGGTTTGAAATTTGAGTGATTAAATGCCTAATGAAAGAGGGAAAAAGAAAAGGATTCGTAGCTTTTTGAACAAGAAATTAAGTGGGTTGAGTAGTTGACTATGGGCTTTTTTTTGGTTAATGAGCTTATTTAAGTATAAGTTTCATTGGGCTAAACAAATGTAAAATGTTGGATTTGTTTCTAATTCACATTTGGTAGTATAATGTAGAGTATGTAGTGATGTTTTGGATCTCATCATAGTTTGCTCCGGCGAAATTAAGTATATTGTTGTTGTTGCAGTGATCTTCTGGAGTTATGGGAGAGTAATACAAGTGGTTACTAGTAGCCGAAGTAATATCATGTTACATCCTAGGAGGCGAAAGTTTGGTACCTGAAAACATCGTTGGTACTTGTTGTGACTTGAGTAGTATATAGCATGTGGGACTCTTGTGTGAAATACAAGGAGTCGCCTTGCAAGGCTAAATGCTTATGAATGACCAATAGTGAAAGTAATATAGAGAGGGGAGGGTGAAAACTCCAGGTGGAATATAACATGGAATCATAAGCTCTCAAGTAGTGGGACGAGCACAAGGTTCTCACTACGTGTGACCATTTTAAATAGGTCGATCGAATGTCTAAGCTTGATATTTTTGTTAATCACTTTGAATCGTGAATGAATTGTGCAAATGATTTACTTGGTTGGGCTATACGGCTTCATGACGAGCTATATGATACTAGTTGGTTATAATTGAAATCCGAAAAATGAGCGCATTGAATATGCACCTAGCCTGTTCTTTTGTCTATGATATCTGCACAATCTGATCATCCAATGCATTTTCAATAACATTCACTATAAGTGTCTAAAAAACAAGCATTTTCTACATGGCACATGTTATTTAACAAGGAAATATAGACAACTAGTGGATCTTCGTCGAAATAGGGTTAGTGAATTGATTAGCCACTACCTTTATTTTATTTTATGCCTTAGATTGCATGGTGCAACATGTTGTTGGTGTGTCATTGGGCATTTTTGAGACCAATGGCTAGCCAAACTACACCATACATCAATGTCATTCGTCACCATGTTCGTAGATTGGCACATGCTATTGCGCATTTTTGTTTTGTTTTGTGAGTGAGTGAGTTATTTTTTGTGGGGTTTTTGTGAGACACATATGTACCAATAACATGCTATTGATTTTTCTTGTGGGGATGATATTTTATTTATTGGTGTGTTATTAAGAGGGTAATGAAATGACGCTGAGGTGGCAGACAAATAACATTGTATTCATTACCACTGCACCTAGCTCCCTTATACTCGTATAATTGATATTTGAAGTTTCCAAATCATCTTTATGGAATTTCAACGAGAATAACTAAAACATACCACCAATCAACTTCTACGGATTTTATAACAACAACGAAATAAACACTATTCTAACTTTTTGGTCGATTAATTTTACGAGTTTGGTCCACCGTCACATAAACAAAAACCGAGTAAGAACCCTACATTTTTTTGGAAGGTTGTTTACAATTTGCACCAAACAGAAAATGAACCTGTGTATATGACGCTTTTGATAGAACATGGATATTATCAATTATCAATTGTACATACATTATTAGGAGATTATAACAATGCTTGAAAATGGTTTATGGTCAATTCGTAATGTGCCATTAATTCCAAAAAGTGGCATTTGATTAACTCTACAGGCTTGTTCTTTTTCAAGTTTAGTTCTAAGGACGGGATGGATGCAATGCTTGAAAATGGTTCATGGTTAATTCCTAATGTGCCATTAATTCTGAAAAAGTGGTCTCTGAATGCGAATTTATCAAAGGAGGACATGTCTAACGTGCTCGTTTGAGTTAAATTCCATGATGTTCTTATTAATGCGTTTACGGAAGATGGGTTGAGTGCCATTGCTACTCCCTCCGTCTCAAAAAGAGAATCAACAAACAAAAAATGTTAAAATTATGATATGTGTAATTAATGCTAGTTTTGATTGATAAAAAAATCATTTTTACCCTCAAAGTTAATATAGAAATAAAAACGTGAGTAATTAATGCAAGTTTTGATTAGAAGGGTAAAATAGGAAAAATAGGCATAATTATTGTCTATATATAAAAACTGGACTCTTATTTTGTGACAAACATAAATAGTAAGATGGACTCTTTTTTTGGGACGGAGGAAGTACTAAACTTAGTTCACCATTGATTTTAGACGCCTATACAACAACTATGTGTACGAAGTTATGGGGTAGGTCGAGTTATGCGAGAGCAATGATTGACTTACGGGCTAATTTTGGAATTGAAAAATACTTTTGTGGTGGCACTCCAAAAATATAAGGTGACGGGTATATTTTGAAAACTATTTGAATTGAGTACTAGTGGAAACCACCAAGATGTTCAAACTCCAAGATTTTTTGCTATGTCTTAGAACAATGCCCGAAGAAAATTGTCTCGGATGTTTTGAAGAATACAATGGCAACTAGGAAAACGGTTCGTGGTGATCATATTGGTTCGAAGTTGCATCTTGTTTATAAACCGATTCAACCAAAGAACGAAAAAAAGACGGATTCTAGAAAGCCAATGCCGAAGGTTCCGTGTGCTACATAGATTGTTAATACTACTTCAATTTCTAATTTTTTTTGATGCTTTGGGCTGTATGTGCCTAATTTGGAAGAACATGGGCCTAATCTTAATCGTGTAGAGGATGTTAACAAGGATAAATGGGTGACTGAAGAATCGGGTTCTATTCCTAGTACTTCCATGGATTTGCAAGATGATAATTCGAAAAGTGATCTTGAAGAGTATGATAATGAGACTACTCAGTTTATAGCCTCGTCCTATAAGCGATATGGTGGCGGAACAAATGACCCTAGTCTCATGGACTTGATGAGTATGACTTCTATGACGGATATGATGATGTGGTATCAGACTTAACGGACAAACAAATTGCATTTTGTGATGCGTTCGATATCACTCTCCGAGGGCAGATTAGACGCCAGACTATATTTGGTATCATTGTGAGTCAAATGTAAGCTAGTTAATGATTGTTTTCTTTATACTAGTTCATTTGTCATTTTTGTGATATGTATAGTTTGAAGCACAAATGTTGTGTTTGCTTTCTGTCTATATAACCAGCTAAAGATGTGGGATTCACTCACATTCATATACTTATAACGCTTTTCGGAGTAATATATTTACCGGGTGTAAAAACGTTTAAAATAAATAAATAAAAAATAAAATACATTTCTATGGTTGCTTATTTTTGGAATACATATGTATTAAGCGAGGTATCCAAAGCACAATCGATCAAGGCTGAAATCATAAGTGTGTTAAAATTTCACTCAGATACTTTTTCATGTAACAGCAAGATTACTTATGAACCCAACGTAGTAAGTTGGTAACTAAAAATTTATCATTGAGTTGGACAGTTGGTGATGTTGACTTGAGTATCATACTCCATTTTTTTTTATCAAAGACAAATAGCCAAGGCAAAAGTTAGGATAAACTTGAAACACTGCAAATGATAACATGATCTTCATGTAAAAATATCATGATATTCGTAGAGCTGAGACGTCCAAGTAATAAACTATGAATCGTGTTCGAATCCTATCCTTTTATACATTACCCCAAAAAGTACATAAATTTCAATCATTGATTTTGGCTTTTCAAGTAACAACAAGAATACATCCTGGCAAGACATATGTTACCGAATCTCTTAGGAAAAAAACAACATATGGATGCAAACAAACAACCATGTACTTTTAATAACACAAGCTTAAAACTTATTCAAATTAACATTAAACTTCAAGTTTAAACTTACCATTGTAAAATTCTTCATAATATTACTAGTAACGCATTGAACGAACGACGATTTTTCATAAAACTATTAGAAACGCGTCTAATGAACGAGAGCTTTCACACAAACAATTTATTTATGATCAATCGATGTTTTTGTAACAACAAAATCACACATCCTAGCAAGACATATATTACCAAATCAGTAAGGAAACAATATCCTATGCATGCAAACAAACATGTACTAACACACGATTAGTTAACCATATTCGAAACAACATAAACTTGATAATTCAAACTTAACCATTATATAACATCCATTAAATTACAAGCAACACGTCTAATGACCAACAAGATTCACCCAAACAACTTATTTACTTGATCTCTTATGGGCAATTTTAAGACCATATCACAAAACAATTTAAACATGCGTTGACATTAAGTTCGAGATTATTGGATTTCTTGATAATTATGGTTGGCTAAAAAGGGAGTAAGCATTCTTAAGAAGATCCACACGAGATTCGAGTAAGAAAATATGAGCTGCAACCCTATGGAACAAGGTGTCCAAGTCAGATGGTTCGACACGCCCTCCGGGTATGATTCTTTGGAGCTGCCTTAGTTTTCTTTCCATGGACATGTGGTTTTCGTTCCTGTTGAATAACGCGAATGCTGCAGCTTTCTTTTTTCGCCTTGTGACGGAGCTACGACGACCAACTACAACACCTCTCCTCCATGCTCCCATTCTAACTATATAATGTATGTATGTATGTTATTTATGATGTTTTTATCTTACACACACTCTATATCTAAGTTTCGCACACACTAGAAGTGGAGAAGAATGAGTTAGGAAGTTGCTATTTAAAGGCAAAAATATGGACTCTCTCACTAGAAAGACAAATATGTTTATTGATATTAAAAGTAACCCGCGATATTCTGAGGTAATATAAGGGACATGCATGGTTGTGGTGTTGCCGTCGTACATCTACAGTAGTTGAATGGTGAAAATTAGACAAGTTTTAAGTAAAAGAGTGTGTGGTATGGTATTGATGTTTTCATAATAAAAGAGAGCTTGTATTTGTGTAATAAGGAGTCACCGCAATCAACTTCATCACCGTCATTTTAGTGTCACGTTATTTTAACTTTTCATAATCAACTTGGAGTAATAAGACAACTAACTTAGTGTAATAAGACAATCAACTTATTGTAACAGAACAATCAACTTCACAACCAACTTCAATTTTTTCCCCTTTCGTTCTTTTCAACACTAAAAGTAAAATTTCATTAATAATTAAACAACATTACATTAATAATTCAAATAAAATAAAAATATTACAATAAAAACTTGAAAACTTAAACTAATAGTGTAAATTATATTTCTCTTTGATTTGTTGCTTTATCTCGAGCACCGTTTCTCATTATCTTCTAGTCAAATGGTCATCTATGTCTTTTTTGCGTCGTTTTTCTTGTTGAAAGTTGAACATTTGACGTTGTAGCTCAATTTTTTCTTGCCTTTGTGCGTACTTCTTTTCTACCATTTCCATTTGCCGCTACTTCATCTCCAGAAAAAGATGCTCGATCTTCTTTCTTTTAGGAAAAGAGACCCGAGTGGACGTTTTTCCATTTATCGACTAACAAATCAACAAATAGTGCGAGAGCAGTAGCTAAAGATACCGATGGAACAGAAGAAGATGATGCTTTCTTCTTAGCTTTATCCCTGCCCATTAATTGAACTTCCGGAACCTATTCCTCATCTGAATCATCTACTTTGTCGTTGAGATTAAAACAACCATGTGTTGAAAGAGGTGATTTCCGATGTCTTTGATTTTTTTTTTACATCGGCTTTGGTTTCGTAAAATTTTGGCATTCCAATCTCGTGCCAATTTTTATGTCCTCTCAAAATTCCCATAATTCAACAAGTCTGAAGTTTTGATCATTCGTCATATGATATTCATATATTTCGTTATCGAACACCCCTTGACCATTTAACCCACTGGTTCCTCTTTACAACATTATTGTAAATTGCGCAAAATTGACCAACTTTAAGACGAATCGACGATTTTCATTTGCAGATAAGGGCATCGTAGCCTTTTCCCGATTCCCCCATTCCCATATCAAAGTATGCTAGTACCTCCATCAAAAACCCATGACTCTTTTGAGCATTCTCTTTGATACTTTTTTTCTATGTGTTGATCCAAGCTTTACACAATGGTAACTCTTCCGCTTGTCCGTGAAAGTCTATTGTCTTTTTTTGTAGTTGTCATTCCTTTTAGACGTCTTTTTGACACCTTCTTTTTTACAATATGGACGTCTTCGATGAGAGAGTCATCTCAAACAGGTTTGGGTAGACCACCCGAAGCTTGAGTCGGAGAATAATGTTGACTACCAAAAAATGGACCACCCTAATCTTCTATGTCATCAACATTAAAAGGGTGAACCGGATAGTAATATTAAGAATTTAAGATTGGTACGTTGGTAGTGATGATGAATCGAGGACCAAAGGTGGTTGATGCGGGAACACAAGACCTTCGCAAAAGGTTTTACTTCTCAAGGGATCTTGAGAAGCTTGCAATCCTCCAGGCAGTGTACCTGACCGTTGTAGTATATTATATGGTAGGTCCGGTGGATTGATCGTTCTCTAGGAGAATAGTGTCGTTAGGATTGAGATGTAGGTTAACAAGGTCTAAAGGTGAGGGATGATTCTTTTTGTATTTTTATATTTTATGAAAAGCAGTAAAATCTCGGGTATTGAAAGAGTGGGCGGAATTAGTTGCTAGCCAACTAACCCAAAATTACTAATTAAACAAACTAAAATAAATAATAAGAAAAGTAAATGCGGTGGATTACTTATAAGAGAAATGTGTTTACTTAGATTTCCCTACTCCCTAGTTATCTCTTATTGATATATTGATTTGTTACAATTGTTCGATCAAAGGATTGTATTCCTTAATACCGGTCGTGGGGCGTGTACGTCCTTCCCCAACTCTATAAGTATCTATTTCTTCTTATGATGATACGTTTAGTGTAATAAGACAATTAACTTCACTACCAACTTCAATTTTTTTCCCTTTTCATTCTTTTCAACACTAAAAGTAAAATTCCAGTAATAATTAAACAACATTACATTAATAGTTCAAATAAAATAAAAAAACATTACAATAAAAACTTGAAAACTTAAACTAATAGTGTAAATTATATTTCTCTGTGATTTGTTGCTTTATCTCCAGCACCGTTTCTCAGTGTCTTCCAGTAAGATGGTCATCTATGTCCTTTTTGCGTCGTTTTTCTTGTTGAAAGTTGAACATTTGACGTTGTAGCTCAATTTCTTCTTGCCTTTGTGCGTACTTCTTTTCTACCATTTCCTTTTGCCGTTGCAAAAAAAGATGTTCGATCTTCTTTCTTTTAGGAAAAGAGACCCGAGTGGACGTTTTTCCATTTATCGACTAACAAATCAACAAATAGTGCGAGAGGAGTAGCTGAAGATTGATACGTGGGAATCGCACCAGGCTTTACCTCTCGAGGGATCTCGAGAAACTTACAACCCCCACCAGGCAGTGTACCAGATCGTTGTAGTATAGTATAGTGACAAGTACCGGGGGATTGATCGTTCAACTCAGGAATAGTGTCGCTAGGATTAGAAAGCCTAAGAACTAGGTCTAGAGGTGAGAGATGATTCTTTTTGTATTTTTATATTTTTATAAAAGCAATTAAAATCTCGGGTTTTGGAAGAGTGGGCGGAATTAGTTGCTAGCGAACTAACCCAAATTAACTAAGATGCAATCAAAATAAAATAACAAAAATGAAATGAAATCTAATTATACTAGTGGTGTAAACAATGATAGGGAAAGTTGTGTTTACTTAGGTTTCATTACTCCCTAGATATCTTTTACAGGTTGATAGTTTGTTACAATGGCATGGATGATGGGTCGTATTCCTTAATACTAGTCGTAGGGCCGTGTATAATATTCCCTAACTCTATAGGATCCCACTTCACTCCTATGTCGAGCCGTTAGAAGCTCCTAACATGGGATCATTAGAATTCTCCTACGCATTAAATACAACCAAAAATCATAGTACACCTCTGATCATGTTTCTTAAGATGTTCAAGCATGTTACCAACGGAAGTCTGCCAGTTTTCTTAAGCCTAACATCAAATACAATCACCCGTAACAACTATAAACAAAAAATCAACCCATAATTAACATCTAGGTTTCACTACATCTAAGCAAATACCAAAGAGATCTAGCCGGGCATGTTAAATTGAAAACAAGTGTAAGATATATTCAAGCAACACATAGACATATTGATTGAATTGAAAGAGTACTTATCTCAAATTGACATGAAGAGTTCAAAGGGTTGAAACCTTTGAAAAAGCTGGAAAAATTCGACCTAGGGTTTCTCCCTCAAAGTTGCACACTAATGAATAAAATTTGGAAAACTATATATAGATTTTACAGGGTGACGACGTCAAGAAGAGAATTCTGACGCCGTCAAATCGCCGCCCATAATGAAATTGGATTGCCTAGATCCACTTTTGAAGCCGTCATGTGTAATTCTGTTCTGGGCCGTCACTAACATTTGGACCATGACGGCCTATGGTGACGCCGTTATCTCCTTAGTACAAAACTCTCTGGATCGTCACGTGTATCATCCACTTCCACCTCTTGTATTGCTCTTGACGCCGTCATTAAGAAACAAGTGACGCCGTCAGGTACTGTTCCCAGCATGGAAAATTAAGACTTTGCCGTTTTCTTCACTTTTATGCTCCAAAAACGTCCAAAATATTTTTTTTCCAGATTTCACTCTAAAAGTACCTAAAATGACAAAAGGAACGATTTAGGGCAATATTTGATAAAATAAATTCGAATTCAGGCTTAAATGACCCCCTAAAAACGGTTCATTTTTCGCCTCATCAAATACCCTTACACTTGAGATTTCTTGTCATCAAGCAAATGCGCTTTTATTCTAATCAAAATACAAGTTAGAGGTCATTTAACACTAATATAAAAATAATTACAACAAATAATCGTTCCACTAAAGACCAAAGACAAGTACGGAGGTCATACACTAGCACCTCACAAATACTGTTTAGATGCTCACATCTCTCGGGTGTAATAAAGTATATATCACAATAAGGAAATGGAAAACATCTCTCACTACCCGTCATAACAAAATATATTACCATAGGCTTGGGAAAGGATCAAACCTCCGCCACATGACATAAGCACCTAGGATAAACTATCGAAGAGGTCTTTTAAAGGGTTATAACGTTAGGTGTAGGGATATGGAATACACGGTTTTGTTGGATAAAGGCAATATTTACTGGTAGCGAGTTAATCATCTTGGTTAATTACATGTACAATATGGTGTTGCTAAGCCAAGACTAGACTCGACTTAAGCTAATAAATCAAAATTAACAAAAACATAAAATAAACATAGAATGAAACGGGATGGTAGTCCGTATGTTTTTTCTCTTTTCTCTTTCTCTATTTTTTTTTTAATTTTTCGATTTTTTTTTTTTTTTTTTTTTTTTTTTTTTTTTTTTTTTTTTGCATACACTCTTACCCTACCATCCAAAATAATACATCATAGGGAATGTACATTCCCCTTACACTTGAATTTTCACATACTTTACAATAAACTAATCTAATGACTCGAATCAAGATAATCAAAACACTTGGAGTACTTTTAAGATTAATACACATATGAGGGTAATAAATGATGTTCTTCCCCATTACTCCATAACATAAGTACTTTACCCATGAGTCTCAATCATCCCAAAACAATATGTACAAGATATGACTCGACTTAGCAACCATGTAATCAATTAGATAATTAACTAAGGGTTTAAACATGTAACAATAATGCACTAAAGATGAGTGCATACACGGAAGACTAAGGCGATTTGGTTGTACATTTAAGTGGGTTGTAACAAATTCTTCCTTTAAGTAAGATGCTTAAAGTTAGAAACGAAAAGATAGGCTCTGAGGGGTGTACTAGGGGTTTCGTGTACTAAAAATGAGTACAACGCTAAGGTGTGGGAAAAAATTAGTTGACTTTACTAGCCAAGTAATATGACTTAAATAGTCAAGTAATTATGATATGGGTTTAACACAAGGGTGATCCTAATAACTCTTATCATGTAGTAATCCTACTACACGAATGGAGTCTCACTAGCGGTCTCGGGATGCATCACTAAAGCAAGTTCTAGAATCTAAATGCTACCGGTACACTCATAAGCACTAATAATGAATGTTTTTACTATCAAATCTAAAGGCGAACCTTACATATTTGGGTGGAAAATTTTTCTGAATGGTACGGTTTTGTGCTAGTCATACAACTCCTATCCATGAGATGCTCGCTAAGGCTAAAGTTTCACTCCTAAATGTTGTAAAAAATTTTAAATTTGGCGCTAAAATTACACTAACAAATATTTCTCTTAGTTTTATTACACACCTACCATCAAACAAACAAACTCAAGTGCAATTGTATCCTATAAGGTATCATCATTTACCATCCCCTTACATTTAGGATGAACATTGTCCCCAATGTTCAATTAAAGAATGTAAAAGTGAAATAGGTAAAAGAATGAAATCAAATACTCCCCTGATTCGTTCGGTGTGGATAGTGTGGTAACAAGGTTAGATCTTCCTCCAAGATAATGAACATTCAAAGCTTCCCTTCCAGAAAAATAAATCATCTTCTTGTCATACATAACCTGTTAAACCTGAGAAAACAAACAAGGCAACCTCGCGTAAAATCGGCGGCAATCTATATATACTAACAAATCCTAGAAAACAAATTAAGATATAATGCTTGTGGAATGAATGTTTGCAGATTTCCTGGAGTTTATAAAACTAAAGAATTAATAAAAACTTTAAGACTCCGTTAGAAAAAAAAAACCTCGCAAAATTTCCAGAATTTTACATATGACGCCGTCAGAAGTGACCTGCAGAAATCTTTATGTTAAGTTTCCGGAAAATTTCTGGAAAAGCTTATGTCCTACTTCCTGAAAAATCCTGCAAAACATCATTATGACTCGATACAAACATTTGACTCTAACAAGTACTAATACACATGTCCATTTAATTTTGTTGGCATGAATATTACGATATTTAATCTAAACATTCTCTTCATATTTTGATGATGACAAAGATGTAAGTTACAACATATAACGTAAAGTGCTTAAGTTACTTGTGATCACAATTCATCTTTGCATTCTTACGTCAACAAGCCTCGACATCTCAACGTCTCGAGTTTGCCTCAACAATCACTTAAGGTATGTACAAACAAATGTCTAATACATTTTATGATCAAAGGGATTTTATTTAAACATTACAAAGTTTATAAAATGATATAAACATGTTATATATTTTTTGAAAAGCAAATTTGGTAATTAAAGGAAAATGTTTAATTCATAACAAATATATGAATTCAAATTTTTAACCAAAATCAGTTAGTTTTTCACCAAATAAACTTTCACCAGAAAAGACAAAGATTTCTGGCCGTTTCAGTAGGGCGGCCCCCTTAATTATGGGTGGCCCCCTTAATAATTAAGGGGACCGGCCATACAATTAAGGGGACCGGCACGCTCCTCTGTCAGAAATCTTCCCCTATAAATACCACCTCAAATCTGGTATTTTTCTTAACCTTTTGCACAAAAATTTTCAGATCCAATTCTCTCTAAACATCCTTCTAAAACCCTTTGATCATAAGATTATTAATCTTTGTTTCAAATGATCCAATCTCTCATCACTCAAAATGCAAGAAAAGAATCCTCCCTATCATAAACCCAAAGATGTATTAGGATCTAGTTAGTGCTTATGTGAAGTTGTGAGTTATGTATATGTAATAAGTAGATCAAGATGATCTTACTTAGTAGTGATTTAATGAGTGCGTAAGAAGTAGTGGGAGGAAGTAGTAGTGTGGAGAAAACATGTAGTTGTGAAGATGTAGGTGTGTGAGTAAGTAGTGGAGTTTAGAAGAAGTTGTGATGAAGTTGTGAAGTCATGAAGACGTGAAGAAGTTTAGAAGAAGTTGTGATAAAGTCGTGAAGTCGTGAAGTTGTGTAGTGATCGAAGTTGTGTTGTGAGATTGGTTCTAGCTACTATTAGAACTCGACATTTAGCTTAGTGTCGTTAAATGGTGTAAGCAAAAGTTGTGTACGGTTTTCTCCGCCAAAAGGGAGCTTGTTGAGTAGTGAAGAAAACTCTCGAGTAGGTGACTCGAGGAGTGGAGTAGGAACAAGGAAGGTGTCCTTGTAGCCGAACCACTATAAATCATCGTGTTCGGTTTGCATTTCCTTTCTCTTATCTCTTATCATTTGTTCTTGCATTTATCACTTTACTTATATGCTTGCCTACATGTCTTAGTTGTTGCTTATATAGTTGTGATGATTGATTGTGTTGAACATAGTAGTTAATATTGTGATTGTGTGTATAATTGCATGATATGGTCAAATAGATTATTATTCACACTTCTCATATTAAGTTTAACTTGATAGATAATTTGATACAAAACGTTTTAAGATTTTAAAAGGAAAACGTATTCATATAAAGATCGACCAAAGCTCCATTCATAAAACTAAGTTTTTCAAAAAGCTTACATATATAATTGATCATATTGGTTATATGTTGTTTTCATACTAAACTCTAATTGAAGTTTTCCAAACAAACAATTGAATAAATTTGAATCAACATTTTGAAACAAAGTTTTTATAAAATGAAAAAGAAGGGAAAACTATTCAACCCCCCTTCTAGTTTTCCACAATTGGTACCAGAGCCACGTCACTCAAATTTTCAAAACAAATGGTTTTAAAAATTGAGTACGATCCATGTATCAAATTACCCATTAAGGAGGATTTAAAATGAAAAGTGTTTTGTTGATTAACTTGTATTAGTTTTGATATTATATACACTAATTATACTAGCTCGAAATAATATTATGCTTAAAATAAGTGTTATATGTTCGGTATCAAAATCAGAAAGTTACACACCTTTCTGAAAAGTCAGAAAACAATTTTTTACAAAAAATGAAATTTTGAGTACCAGATGGGCGGCCCCCTTAAATACTGGACGGTCCCATTAATTATTTAAGGGGTCCGCCTGTCTGTTCGACAGTTTTTCGAAAACTTTGAAAAATCATATAAAATTAACCGTAACTCCGTAGAAGTCGTGTCACCCGGCGTTTTAAAGGTAATTGAGTCTACTTTCATTTAAAAATACTTACAAGTAACCATTACAATCTTAAATAAGTAAGAAAGTCAAAATACTATACGGTGGTCAAAATTTTGTGTTTCGTTTTAACGTAAAACTTTTGTTTTACCTTTTCCTTCAATTCGGACATTCCTAGTTGATATACTTTTGAAAAATTAAGTATTTATGTTTTCAAAATATTGATCTTAATTAAATTATAGAATGGGGAGGAAACTATTTTATTTTCAAATAAGTTCGAGCTAAGTAAACATTGGTGTATATAATACACAAAACGACGACAAGTGTTTTATGTGTTATGTGAACTTCTTTGTAATTTTATTTTCTAAATTGAATATATTAAATGATTGTTGCTATTTGTAGTTTAGCTATGTGTATATCTATGCATATGTGCCATGTTAGTTTATAGCTAGTTTTCCGATTTATACTTAACTAGATCTTATGCTAGATTTCTTGCGTTAGGATTGTTATAATATGCTTGCATTGCATATAGGTATAGATGGCTTAATGTTACTCAAACATCTTGTAAATAAGTTCAATCTAGTCACCTAAACATTTCAAACTATTTAATCTATTCTTCACTACACACTTAAATATTTTCTACAAATTAGCTTGTTTTACCTTAAGATGTTTAATAAGAGAAATTGAATCATTGTAAAACATTAATTGTTATATAAAAGAAAAAGTATTTTCAAAATCTAAGTGTGTTCATAATAAGTAAAAATGAAGAGTCTTTCACAAAAACAAAACATATAACAATCATGAAATAATAAGTCAACTTTCAATCATTCACTAATAAATAATCTTAGGATTAATGGAACACACTATCAAAATGTTTATTTATTTCAAATGAGTGTCCGTGAGGGTCAAGAAAGATCTTGATATTATATCAATTCGTTATTCAAATTATGGTTGATATATTTATCAAATCTAATTGACACATTTTTGAGTGTGGACAAGAAATTGGATTGCTATTTGTTTAGCTTCAAGATTATATCAAATTACAACAAAAGATATAGTCTTGAATCTACATACTCAATCACACTAGATTGATATGAAAATAGTTACATCCTTTGTAGATGAAAAGAGTATGCATTAGATCATAACTCACACTTGTGTTGATAATGTCATATTGAATCTACTTGTCCAACAATTGTATTCCAAATATTAGAATAACATTTCTAACACATTTATAAAATATACAATGAAGTAGGATTGACGACTTGGATGTTTCGTCCGAAATATTCAAGCAATTTACATTGCAATGCAATGGATAAATGTGTCATATCCGAAAAACCAAACATGAGCAAACTAACTACATATGTAAACTTTGCTCACACTACTTAAAATCGTCACTTCAAGATAAAATACATATTTAAGAATAATACACACTATATATTCTATGTATTTCATTTTCTTTGTAGCATGAATGGTTGTGTTACAAGATAATGCACTACACTTTCCTTTTTGAAATAATATAAGTTATTAGAAGTGAAAAATAACTTGTCACAATCCATAAACAAATAATTTTTTTTTACATACTTGTTAAAGTATGATATATAACATTGGCAAAAATCATAGAAAATAATATTTGTTTAAAAATATATTAATGTCTAGTTTTGATATCATTTGAGAATCACAAACTCATTTAAGATAAATAATCTTAATGAGATTCACTTCACAAGAGATGCTAAGGTGCACTCTTAAGTTTAGCACAGTTATTAAATCAAGTAATATGTCATCAAAACCAAACTACCGGTAAATCATGAAGAAAAGATTAAAACTTTTTGTTTACTCTTATCTAAACATTCAACACGTCTCTATTAGGATCGTGAATAAAATATATCATCAAGATTTACCTTCATTAAAATATGATGTTTGAGTCACATTAAGCCAAGTATTAGTGAATCAAGCAAACTTCATGTTTGGTAATCTTCGATAGGTAAATTTAGGAACTCAATTTCTTCTAAAAAGAGAATGACTACTTGTCACACCCCCAAAATCGGGTCTAGCAGAAGCATACATGTAGCTGGGGTGTAACTCAATTGATATCACAACACGAGTTCAAAAATGGTTTGCACTTGAATCATTTAAAATAAAATTGTTTAACCAAAAGTATAAATTTACATCGTTTAAAGTAATGCGGAAGTAGACCCTTAAAGTAATTTAAAACGGTCCCCAAATGATTAAATCAGAGTCTTCTATGACCATGCCATGCCCTGCCAAAACCTCCAGTAGTGTGCCATAGCTTAAAACCTGAAAATACATGCTAAGGTGTCAACACAATGGTTGGTGAGTTCATAGAGTCTTGTGAAAAAGAATGTAATGCATTGAAATGAAGATTTCCCAGCAAAGGCATCGTAAATCCACTCAGTTACAAGTCCCGCCATAAGAGACTTGTAACCTGTGTGTTTACAACCCACTGCCAAATGTAATATGTTTGTAATAAATCAGTCATAAGATTGTTGCAAAGGCATCGTAATTCTGTAGTAATAGTGGTGGAAAAGTATCGTAATTCCATAAGTAATTTTCGTATGTACAATAGCCATGGCGATGTCGCCAAAAAATGAATCTGACCATAAGCAAAACGCATAAAATGAATATTGATTGCACTAAGTTCAAGGCACCGAAAAGGTTTTCTAGCTATCTGTAGGAGGTTACGCTCCCAAGTAATTGTAGGTAATCAAACATACCCATGTAATTGTAGGTAATCAAACATACCCATGAAATTGTAGGTAATCAAACATACCCATGAAATTGTAGGTAATCAAACATACCCATGTAATTGTAGGTAATCAAACATACCCATGAAATTGTAGCTACCGGTCCTTAACTTAGGCAATCTTAGGAAATCGGTAAATAGTTTAACTTTATGCACTCATGTCCATGAGTAAATAGCAAGTATGTAGCAAGTGAATTGTTTTGTACTCGGATAATCAAACAAGTATTTAGATAAAGCTGAAAATGTTTGAGTAATCAACCATGTAAAGCAAGTAATGCGTTTAAGTAAAACGAACATGTATTCTCCCCCAAAGAGTTTGCAAAACAATTTAAAAGAGTAGGGGCTATGACTCACCTGATATGATGGTACCATGAACACGTAATGAGCTGTAAAACAAGGCGCGCACACTAGCCGCAACCTAATATGAATGATGTACGATCTACTTTAGATCATGAAATGATGTTATGAATGTCCATGCACATGTTCCTATACCACAGTTAACTTGAAAATACTTGTTATTGTTAAAGTAATATGTTTTTCCATAACTTGGGAAAAATAAGTCTAACTAGACTTATAAAACTAGTCGTAATATATATATATCGTATATATATAAATGGTAGTGTTGAATTCCTTGCTTTGAAAACCTTGAAATAATGTTTAATAGTCGTATAAATAAGCTTGTAATCATAAGTACTTCGATGGTTAAGAATTTGGCACTTTGGTAGTATTTATAGAAAATCTAGGATTTAGTACGTAGAAGTATTACTTCTATTAGTGACAAAATGGTCTGGTAAAACTAGTCGTGAAATAGTGAATATTAAGAGTTAGGAAATAAGCTCAGTAGTTTTGAGAAGATTTTCACCATATCTAAAAAGCCACAGAAGTGAAGTTTGTCCATACAGGTCTCTATCATAAAGATAATTAGCCGTCAAGTGAGGTATTTGGGCTGTTTTGGCAGATTCTGGGCAGTTTTTGGGAAAGTTTGGAAGTCCATAAGTTGTTCGTTATAAATCCTTTTGACAAACGGCTGGATGTTTTGAAAACTAGGCTGGGTGAACTAACTTTTTGTCAATGATGTAAATTTTCCAAAAATGAGTTTATCAATGAGTAAATTGGCTCTCAACATGATGTCTTACAAAAACTGTTTCTATACTCGGTAATATTTTGCTAAAAAGCTGATGGAAATAAATAGAGTTTCACCGATTTTGAAACGTGTATATCTTGGTCGTTATAAGCTTGTTTTCTACGTTCTTTATATCCCCGAAATCGTGGGACAACATACTAATATATTTTTGATAAGTCGGGATGGCTAGATCAAGTTTTACACCTCAGATTGCCCATTGAAAATCGTGGGACAGCATGTACAATTTTCAGAAAATAGTTTTCGTCGTTAAACTTGCAAAAATCATAACTTCTTCGTTATAAACTCTTTTTAATCCGTTCTTTCGCCTACGGATTCGTTTTTGAAAGTATTTTCTAAAAATTTGGCCAAAGTTTCCTTGGTGTTTACTGATTTTCCAGAAATTAACAAAATAGGACAGCATGTTTATAAACTTGTTACAAATCCATTTCCAAGGTTCAAAACTAGTTTCAATCTCAACCAAAACTCTTGCAAACTTCACAAAACTATACTAATCCTACCATACACCTTCTTAGGGTGCCATGGGTTCCTAATGACTAGTAATCATGTTAATTTAACAAAGGAACACCTAAATCACAATCTAGGGTTTGTATGTTCAAAAAGTTAACAAAAATAATGTGGTATAACTAGTTTGTGCATGAAATTAAGCATGAATACCATGAGATACATATGTTAATTAGATGAAAACATGAAAATAAATTTGATAACTCACTTTGAAATATGAGGTGATTAAATGATGAGAAACCTTGGATTACTTGTGTTTTTGTTGTAAGATTCTTGATTAGGATGATGAAATGAACAACTTTGATGCTTTGTACTTTGAAAAATAATGGATTGATCATGGATCTTGATAAAAGTCGTGAGTTTGATGGAGAGGATGAAGAAAAATGAGTTTTTGATTTTTGATCTAAGTATATATGTGTAAAAAGGTGTTTATGTATAAAAATCTAAATCAATGGCATTTTAGTAAATATTTGGTCAAGTTGACTAGATATTTTGAGGGGGGGGGGGGGGGGCTGCACATGTGTAAAAGTGAATGAGTATGTAGTAAGCTTGGTGTTATCTGGTTCACGGAGTCGGTTTTGGTTCCGTTAATCGCTAAACGTAAAGTTTTAAATAGCGAAACGTAAATTCGGGTATCGTAAAAATATGAAACTTGAAAGAATGACTAAACTTGTCAAAATACTCCATAATAAAATATAAAATGAATGGTAAGTTCCATCGGGTTGCTTAAACGCTGTTAAAACTGGAAACGCGGGTTAAAAACGCGTAATTCGCGTAAAACGCTGAACTGAAAAACGTAAAATTCCAAAACTTTAAGAATTGTCGTAAAATGAGAGAAAATCATATTTTTGTTGTTTATATTGTTTTATGGACATATCGGGGTGCCGGAAGGACGTTTAAACCTGAATGTAAATCTCGGACACGGCTTCGTGATTTTTGCAGAAATGATCCGACGAGCGCCAAACTCTCGGATTACCGTTAAAATAGTTTAACTTATGAGAATATGAAATAAAAATTTCGGGCATGAATAGTGTTTTGTGAATAGTAAAAGTGAATAGTAACTTCCCGAGATAAAAATTGGAATTTCGACGTTTGAAACAGGACATGAAATTACGAGTTGTGACATTCTTCCCCTCTAAAAGGAACTTCGTCCCGAAGTTCAGTTTATGTTGGTTTCTAGAGTGGTATTGGTGAAAAGATAATTATATTTATCGTGTAAACTTCTGAGCTCTAATGGGAGCTCAAGTCTGACGGCCACTAGGCCTACTCTGTTTGAAATATTACATGGTCCAGTGTATATCTCGGGTTTAACTTTCCAAGTTTTCTGAATGATATCATGCCTTTCCTAGGCAGAACTTTCAACATAACTCTACCACAAACTTGAAATTCTAAGGGTTTACACCTTATCGAACTTGTAACTGATTCTTGATTTGTAGGAATTTCCTGGTTATTTCATGAATACTTACTGGACTAGTGAGTTGGGCTTTTCCAAATTTTGATCCGTCAATGAATGTTGGCACTTCGACCATAGGGTGCCTCAAATGGTGTAGTCTCTAAGCTCGTGTGGTAACTATGGTTGTAAAGGAATCTGATTTATGGCAAATGGTTAATCCAACCATTTCTTGAGTCAATCACTCATGCTTTGAGCATATCTCCCTATGTTTGAATCGTTCTCTAATTCTGACCATTGGTCTGCAGATGATAGTCAGTGTGGTTCCAAAGAAATCTTAATGTAATCGCTAGGTGTTTGAGGTGAATCAAATTCCTCTATTAGAAATAATTGAGATGGATATCATGAATCTTGTAGAAAACTTACAAGGTTAAGTCCGTCAAAGGGTGTTGTTGAAAATAATAGATTAGGATTTGGATAAGGTTGTGATCCTCCACAGGATGTCATGAATCGAGTCTTTCTCCACCTACGATGCTTAGTCTCCATTACTACGATTTTCCCCAAGCTCTATGTCGTCAATTCGCAAAACCCAAAATGTATAAGTGACGTAATATAGTGATTGATTTTTCAATGTTTGTTTTGAGATTGTGTGTTTTGTTCATAAACCTTCCCTGAATAAATGAATTTACAACTTTAAGCAAACGGCTTTCTAAGTAACATTTTCTTGATGTTTCAAAATTTAATAGTTATGCAAGATAGAACTGTTTTCAACCTGAAGTAAATAGTATGGTTTGCCAAGGATTGATGTTTAAAATTCCTTAACGTCCAATAGTTTTGTAGAGATTAACCAAAAGGAATTTGCTTGTCAAAATAAGTGCCTCAGAAAAGTATTTCTTACAAGGTATATGTTTTGCATAACTGTAGTTTGGAGAAAAATCCATGTAAAAGTGAAAGTATGAAGAGGATAAAATAGCCAGGTAGGTATGTCTGCACAAATGCGTAAATATCTAACATGTTTAAATAATGTCTATTGGTGAGGTCATGTTCAATTGAAGGTTCTATAGTCTTGGTTAGGAGGTTGGATTTATCTCTATGGTGTTGTTTTGTGAGCACTCGTATCTAAACGAATCTTGTAATTCAGTCAAGCCAATACTTTCTAGATGATGGAATTTTGGCGATCAGGCCAATGATAGTGGTTTGAATGGTTTTGTGATATCCTGAGATTTCTGTTGAGTTTTAAATGGTCATAATGTACCGAGGGATCCTCCTTATAGATGGTATGGAAAGTATTTCCTAGGGAGGTCATTGATAATATCCACTTATCAATATAGGGAGTAGTGAGTGATAAGTGGCATAGGAATCCATAGAGTGTAAGCTAATTCCTTATATATATATATAGGGATGAAGAAAGGAAATGATAATGATGGTGAGAAGGGAAGAGACTGTGACAACTGCGACAAAATGATATTGTGATAAAAGAAAATACTATGATGTAAATGTATCGTGCATAGACATGAATGTTCATGAGATGAAATGATCAATTGACATACTTCCAAGCGGCGGTTCATGAGGTGATGAAAAGTATGAATGTTCTGACAACGAGGGTATACACACACATGCATGAAACATTTGGAAAATGAGTAAAGGATTTAATCCAGACAGAATTTTATTATAACTATTCTCAGTGTTGCAGAATTCATCTCTGAGTCAGACATAGGTGGTCAGCCTATATCTCACTATCCCGGGTTGAATATAGATGACCAGTCTATATCCCACCGAGGTTCCATGAATTTTGAAATACTCAGCTCAGTCATACTAAGACTATGTCCTTCACAAATACCAAGACGTTCTGAAAGACAAAAGCAAATGACCAAACTCGAGGTCAAATGATGAAACTATGCAAGGAAAAACATAATGCGGTGACATATATGATACATGAGCATGCTTATATGAAAGACAATTATAGTAATCAACTATAATAAATGAATATAATATATCAGGTAATGAGACACAAATCTCATCACCTATGTCAGCAACTAACCACAAATGAGGCTTCAGCTTGGCAGGCAGGCATGTGACGGTCATAGGGTTAAGTTTTCTTGAAAGTAGCTATAGTCTAGGTTTTAAAAACACTTAGTTCGCTATAGCCAAAGCTCTGGTACCAATCTGTCACACCCCCAAAATCGGGTCTAGCGGAAGCATACATGTAGCTGGGGTGTAACTCAATTGATATCACAACACGAGTTCAAAAATGGTTTGCACTTGAATCATTTAAAATAAAATTGTTTAACCAAAAGTATAAATTTACATCGTTTAAAGTAATGCGGAAGTAGACCCTTAAAGTAGTTTAAAACGGTCCCCAAATGATTAAATCAGAGTCTTCTATGACCATGCCATGCCCTGCCAAAACCTCCAGTAGTGTGCCATAGCTTAAAACCTGAAAATACATGCTAAGGTGTCAACACAATGGTTGGTGAGTTCATAGAGTCTTGTGAAAAAGAATGTAATGCATTGAAATGAAGATTTCCCAGCAAAGGCATCGTAAATCCACTCAGTTACAAGTCCCGCCATAAGAGACTTGTAACCTGTGTGTTTACAACCCACTGCCAAATGTAATATGTTTGTAATAAATCAGTCATAAGATTGTTGCAAAGGCATCGTAATTCTGTAGTAATAGTGGTGGAAAAGTATCGTAATTCCATAAGTAATTTTCGTATGTACAATAGCCATGGCGATGTCGCCAAAAAATGAATCTGACCATAAGCAAAACGCATAAAATGAATATTGATTGCACTAAGTTCAAGGCACCGAAAAGGTTTTCTAGCTATCTGTAGGAGGTTACGCTCCCAAGTAATTGTAGGTAATCAAACATACCCATGTAATTGTAGGTAATCAAACATACCCATGAAATTGTAGGTAATCAAACATACCCATGAAATTGTAGGTAATCAAACATACCCATGTAATTGTAGGTAATCAAACATACCCATGAAATTGTAGCTACCGGTCCTTAACTTAGGCAATCTTAGGAAATCGGTAAATAGTTTAACTTTATGCACTCATGTCCATGAGTAAATAGCAAGTATGTAGCAAGTGAATTGTTTTGTACTCGGATAATCAAACAAGTATTTAGATAAAGCTGAAAATGTTTGAGTAATCAACCATGTAAAGCAAGTAATGCGTTTAAGTAAAACGAACATGTATTCTCCCCCAAAGAGTTTGCAAAACAATTTAAAAGAGTAGGGGCTATGACTCACCAGATATGATGGTACCATGAACACGTAATGAGCTGTAAAACAAGGCGCGCACACTAGCCGCAACCTAATATGAATGATGTACGATCTACTTTAGATCATGAAATGATGTTATGAATGTCCATGCACATGTTCCTATACCACAGTTAACTTGAAAATACTTGTTATTGTTAAAGTAATATGTTTTTCCATAACTTGGGAAAAATAAGTCTAACTAGACTTATAAAACTAGTCGTAATATATATATATCGTATATATATAAATGGTAGTGTTGAATTCCTTGCTTTGAAAACCTTGAAATAATGTTTAATAGTCGTATAAATAAGCTTGTAATCATAAGTACTTCGATGGTTAAGAATTTGGCACTTTGGTAGTATTTATAGAAAATCTAGGATTTAGTACGTAGAAGTATTATTACTTCTATTAGTGACAAAATAGTCTGGTAAAACTAGTCGTGAAATAGTGAATATTAAGAGTTAGGAAATAAGCTCAGTAGTTTTGAGAAGATTTTCATCATATCTAAAAAGCCACAGAAGTGAAGTTTGTCCATACAGGTCTCGATCATAAAGATAATTAGCCGTCAAGTGAGGTATTTGGGCTGTTTTGGCAGATTCTGGGCAGTTTTTGGGAAAGTTTGGAAGTCCATAAGTTGTTCGTTATAAATCCTTTTGACAAACGGCTGGATGTTTTGAAAACTAGGCTGGGTGAACTAACTTTTTGTCAATGATGTAAATTTTCCAGAAATGAGTTTATCAATGAGTAAATTGGCTCTCAACATGATGTCTTACAAAAACTGTTTCTATACTCGGTAATATTTTGCTAAAAAGCTGATGGAAATAAATAGAGTTTCACCGATTTTGAAACGTGTATATCTTGGTCGTTATAAGCTTGTTTTCTACGTTCTTTATATCCCCGAAATCGTGGGACAACATACTAATATATTTTTGATAAGTCGGGATGGCTAGATCAAGTTTTACACCTCAGATTGCCCATTGAAAATCGTGGGACAGCATGTACAATTTTCAGAAAATAGTTTTCGTCGTTAAACTTGCAAAAATCATAACTTCTTCGTTATAAACTCTTTTTAATCCGTTCTTTCGCCTACGGATTCGTTTTTGAAAGTATTTTCTAAAAATTTGGCCAAAGTTTCCTTGGTGTTTACTGATTTTCCAGAAATTAACAAAATAGGACAGCATGTTTATAAACTTGTTACAAATCCATTTCCAAGGTTCAAAACTAGTTTCAATCTCAACCAAAACTCTTGCAAACTTCACAAAACTATACTAATCCTACCATACACCTTCTTAGGGTGCCATGGGTTCCTAATGACTAGTAATCATGTTAATTTAACAAAGGAACACCTAAATCACAATCTAGGGTTTGTATGTTCAAAAAGTTAACAAAAATAATGTGGTATAACTAGTTTGTGCATGAAATTAAGCATGAATACCATGAGATACATATGTTAATTAGATGAAAACATGAAAATAAATTTGATAACTCACTTTGAAATATGAGGTGATTAAATGATGAGAAACCTTGGATTACTTGTGTTTTTGTTGTAAGATTCTTGATTAGGATGATGAAATGAACAACTTTGATGCTTTGTACTTTGAAAAATAATGGATTGATCATGGATCTTGATAAAAGTCGTGAGTTTGATGGAGAGGATGAAGAAAAATGAGTTTTTGATTTTTGATCTAAGTATATATGTGTAAAAAGGTGTTTATGTATAAAAATCTAAATCAATGGCATTTTAGTAAATACTTGGTCAAGTTGACTAGATATTTTGAGGGGGGGGGGGGGGGCTGCACATGTGTAAAAGTGAATGAGTATGTAGTAAGCTTGGTGTTATCTGGTTCACGGAGTCGGTTTTGGTTCCGTTAATCGCTAAACGTAAAGTTTTAAATCGCGAAACGTAAATTCGGGTATCGTAAAAATATGAAACTTGAAAGAATGACTAAACTTGTCAAAATACTCCATAATAAAATATAAAATGAATGGTAAGTTCCATCGGGTTGCTTAAACGCTGTTAAAACTGGAAACGCGGGTTAAAAACGCGTAATTCGCGTAAAACGCTGAACTGAAAAACGTAAAATTCCAAAACTTTAAGAATTGTCGTAAAATGAGAGAAAATCATATTTTTGTTGTTTATATTGTTTTATGGACATATCGGGGTGCCGGAAGGACGTTTAAACCTGAATGTAAATCTCGGACACGGCTTCGTGATTTTTGCAGAAATGATCCGACGAGCGCCAAACTCTCGGATTACCGTTAAAATAGTTTAACTTATGAGAATATGAAATAAAAATTTTGGGCATGAATAGTGTTTTGTGAATAGTAAAAGTGAATAGTAACTTTCCGAGATAAAAATTGGAATTTCGACGTTTGAAACAGGACATGAAATTACGAGTTGTGACACTACTGGAGAATCTATTGACTAGAAATTCAATTAACCTAACGGTTGAATTGCTTCTATGTGAGAAGTTGGGTGTGTGTAACCCGTAAAAATGGTCGTGTTTAGCCTGAATTGAGCACCACTAGTAATAGTCTCATACTCATTCTCCAACTTGATTAAATTGCTCTTCCTATATATATCTAACGCTAGTTTACTTTTATGAACTTTGCTTCTCATTAGATTCTTTCATTCCTAGATTTATGGCATATCGCATATATGTTGTTTCTAGATGTTTATTTGCTCCTATGTGATTTGATTGTATGCCTTTACACGCTTAACTCTATGTCCGGATGAGCACGAATTTAATGGGAAGGGAAAACACACTCACTCACATATATTCTTCTACCTTACACTCAAACCTCATAACCCACAATAATGACTCATCTCACAACCTATCACCCACTCATTCCCTCATTCATGCTTCTTCTTATGATGAGCATGCTGAATCCCCAAACAACAATCCCAATCTCTCAATCAATACTTCACATGTTGCTCATTCAACAAAAACACCACTCACTCTTGGAGAACCTCTTCCACCCATTTCATGTTTTCATGACTACCCAAGCTCAACCATGTCTCCACCACCAAGAGTACCACCACCACATCCTACAACCTCACATGCCATTCCTATGTTGCATGTTCAAACCTTCACCCAAGACAACCATCATGTTCCACCATCATCACCTTCCTCCGAACACTTGAAGTTCGTTGAGGAGCTAAAAGAGGCTCATGAGCTTAGTGCTCTTTTAGCATTACATCTTGCGCAACGCAATTTGGATCCAACCCAATCAAGCTCACCATCATCACCACACAACATCAACCAAGTTGAGAAGCATGTCAACAATTGCCCTTGTTGCATCTTCCTTCAACAACAAACCATTGCCTTGAATGAGCACTTCACTTGGATTGAGTATCTTCTCGCTAGTTCTCATCCAAAACCCTCGCTTGAACAACATCCAAATTCTCAATCAATCTCTTCCGCTCCTAAATCTACACCCCTAAAAGTCAAGCGAATTTCTTTATGAAATGCATCTTTTCCACTTCCTAGCAAGTGAAGAACACAAAGAAGATATCCAAGCTTCAAGTGTTGTCAAGCCATCACCACCTCATCACATATCCATTTTCGGTCGTCAACCAACAAAACACCTAAAAATCCCTTGATTCCAAATCATCCACCCTTGTCAAACGTTAACCTTTTGTCATTACCTTCCCTTTTCATTCACGCTCATCCTTCTTTATTTTTCTACGTCTTTAAAAGAACGCATCATTATCATTTTTTTTACTCTTTTAGAATATATATTTTGGTATCTTTTGCCAAAATATGTCGGTAGAATCTTTGCATTAGGTTCCAATCATTATCATGTCTTAAGCTTTGGTCATGGTATTTTTTTTTTGAAGTTAGGTTGTTGTTTTTAAAACAATAATTACATGTGTCATATTTTTAGTGCATATACCTATTACGTCCATATATTGTTCCCCTATTAGTATCATGCATATACCTATCATCATCATTATATATATTTGCACTTGTCTACTAACTTTGTTTTGAAGGATTACTTCATCGCTCGATTCTTTGGTAGCCAAAACTAGTTTTGAGCATACACCAAGGGGGAGTATACACCAAGGGGGAGCATACACCAAGGGGGAGCATTAAGGTTGATAGGATCAAGGCTTCACTTACGATGATGCAAGCTCGCCTTTTACATTCTTTCTCAAGGGTTCAACCGTAGTTGAAGTCTCGTCTAAGTGTCCACCTTTTTGCTTCGACAAAAGGGGGAGAAGAAGTGTAAACAAGTAACTTATACATTTTACTATGAGTTATAGTTTACATAGTTTGTCATCATCAAAAAGGGGGAGATTGTTGGCATGAATATTACGATATTTAATCTAAACATTCTCTTCATATTTTGATGATGACAAAGATGTAAGTTACAACATATAACGTAAAGTGCTAAAGTTACTTGTGATCACAATTCATCTTTGCATTCTTACGTCAACAAGCCTCGACATCTCAACGTCTTGAGTTTGCCTCAACAATCACTTAAGGTATGTACAAACAAATGTCTAATACATTTTATGATCAAAGGGATTTTATTTAAACATTACAAAGTTTATAAAATGATATAAACATGTTATATATTTTTTGAAAAACAATTTTGGTAATTAAAGGAAAATGTTTAATTCATAACAAATATATGAATTCAAATTTTTAACCAAAATCAGTTAGTTTTTCACCAAATAAACTTTCACCAGAAAAGACAAAGATTTTTGGCCGTTTCAGTAGGGTGGCCCCCTTAATTATGGGCGGCCCCCTTAATAATTAAGGGGACCGGCCATACAATTAAGGGGACCGGCACGCTCCTCTGTCAGAAATCTTCCCCTATAAATACCACCTCAAACCTGGTATTTTTCTTAACCTTTTGCACAAAAAATTTCAGATCCAATTCTCTCTAAACATCCTTCTAAAACCCTTTGATCATAAGATTATTAATCTTTGTTTCAAGTGATCCAATCTCTCATCACTTAAAGTGCAAGAGAAGAATCCTCCCTATCATAAACCCAAAGATGTATTAGGATCTAGTTAGTGCTTATGTGAAGTTGTGAGTTATGTATATGTAATAAGTAGATCAAGATGATCTTACTTAGTAGTGATTTAATGAGTGAGTAAGAAGTAGTGCGAGGAAGTAGTAGTGTGGAGAAAACATGTAGTTGTGAAGATGTAGGTGTGTGAGTAAGTAGTGGAGTTTAGAAGAAGTTGTGATGAAGTTGTGAAGTCGTGAAGACGTGAAGAAGTTGTGAAGCCATGAAGAAGTTTAGAAGAAGTTGTGATAAAGTCGTGAAGTTGTGTAGAAGATGTGTAGTGATCGAAGTTGTGTTGTGAGATTGGTTCTAGCTACTATTAGAACTCGACATTTAGCTTAGTGTCGTTAAATGGTGTAAGCAAAAGTTGTGTACGGTTTTCTCCACCAAAAGGGAGCTTGTTGAGTAGTGAAGAAAACTCTCGAGTAGGTGACTCGGGGAGTGGAGTAGGAACAAGGAAGGTGTCCTTGTAGCCGAACCACTATAAATCATCGTGTTTGGTTTGCATTTCCTTTCTCTTATCTCTTATCATTTGTTCTTGCATTTATCGCTTTACTTATATGCTTGCCTACATGTCTTAGTTGTTGCTTATATAGTTGTGATGATTAATTGTGTTGAACATAGTAGTTAATATTGTGATTGTGTGTATAATTGTATGATATGGTCAAATAGATTATTATTCACACTTCTCATATTAAGTTTAACTTGATAGATAATTTGATACAAAACATTTTAAGATTTTAAAAGGAAAACGTATTCATATAAAGATCGACCAAAGCTCCATTCATAAAACTAAGTTTTTCAAAAAGCTTACATATATAACTGATCATATTGATTATATGTTGTTTTCATACTAAACTCTAATTGAAGTTTTCCAAACAAACAATTGAATAAATTTGAATCAAAATTTTGAAACAAAGTTTTTATAAAATGAAAAAGAAGGGAAAACTATTCAACCCCCCTTCTAGTTTTCCACAACTTTTGTGGAGAATTTATGATCAATTTCGTTCTTAAAAACAAATTTGGGGTTTCCCCTTACACTTAGCTTTTGCAAAATACCTTTATATGAAGTTAAGACGAAGTTAAACAACAAATTAAAACATTTTCACAATTTAGTTTGAAACATGATCTACCAACAATAAAAATAAAGCATGCATACGGAAACAATCAAACAATTAAAAATCATACAAAACATGGGTTGCCTCCCAAGAAGCGCTTTTCTTTATTTACGAATCTTGTAGCTAGACTCAAGGTCATGGGCTATCGTGTGTCGCTTATGCTAATAGTCGCCTCATCTTTCTTATAGTCATCACTTAACTCTAAACATCCGCGATAATACCTTTTATTTTTTTCATGAGGATATTTAAGACCTTTTCTTATATCATTCTCACTTAGCATTTCTAGGGGCGGATACCTACTACATTTTTCCATGGAAAAATCCTTGAACCTAGGGTGTGCACGGGGCATTTGGTAAACAAAATCCTCATCCTCATCCGAGAATGTAATTAACCCTTCCATAAGTTTTTCATCAAGGTTGGTTAACCTTTTGAAGGGTTTCCCAAACACAACTTGGGTTAACTTACTATCAATAAATTCTACTAGATTCTCCATAACCATGAACTCAACAAGATAAACAAAGCTTTTAACAAACACATGCAATGACATTGCCCTAGCAATAATATTATCTCCTTTGTATTCTAACTCATCTACCATGATTTTATTGTATTCACTACGCAAGATTATGTTCATTGGTAGAGATGAGTTGAGGTAGGCATCAAAGCTCCTAAATCCAATCTTACAAGTAAATTGCATATTAAATGAGCTATCATTCTCAATCCTTGTTCTAGGGTCGACATACCTAAGAGGGTCCACTTCATCTTCCATCTTATCCTCATTAAATACGTCACCATCATCTAGGCCCTCATCGGAGTCCGAATAGTAGAAAGGACTAGCCCTATGGTCATCATCATGGTCAGACTCCTCATCTCATAATTATTGTCAAAGTGATGGTTAGGTGAGAGGTTAGGTGGATTCTCATTTTCAACAAGAGGGATTGGGGCGGGCATTTGGAAAATCCTACGACGAAAAACACGAATAACAGGAATCAAACGATCAATGCTATTGTGATCCATCGAGATAGTTTACGAACAAAGGAAACAAAGAAATAAGATAGACTAAAGAAAACCTAGAAATAAAAATAAAATCTTGCTAGAAAGGAATCTAGCAAGTAGACCTAATAAAAAGAAATCCTAACCTAGACAATCACTATTCCCCGGGCTGCGGCGCCAAAAACTTGATACATGGGAATCGCACCAGGCTTTACCTCTCGAGGAATCTCGAGAAGCATACAACCCCCACCAGGCAGTGTACCTGATCGTTGTAGTATAGTATAGTGACAAGTACCGGGGGATTGATCGTTCAACTCAGGAATAGTGTCGCTAGGATTAGAAAGCCTATGAACTAGGTCTAGAGGTGAGAGATGATTCTTTTTGTATTTTTATATTTTTATAAAAGTAATTAAAATCTCGGGTTTTGGAAGAGTGGGTGGAATTAGTTGCTAGCCAACTAACCCAAATTAACTAAGATGCAATCAAAATAAAATAACAAAAATGAAATAAAATCTAATTATACTAGTGGTGTAAACAATGATAGGGAAATTTGTGTTTACTTAGGTTTCATTACTCCCTAGATATCTTTTACAGGTTGATAGTTTGTTACAATTGCATGGATGACGGGTCGTATTCCTTAATACTAGTCGTAGGGCCGTGTACAATATTCCCTAACTCTATAGGATCCTACTTCACTCCTATGTCGAGCCGTTAGAAGCTCCTAACATGGGATCATTAGAATTCTCCTACGCATTAAATACAACCAAAAATCATAGTACACCTCTGATCATGTTTCTTAAGACGTTCAAGCATGTTACCAATGGAAGTCTGCCAGTTTTCTTAAGCCTAACATCGAATACAATCATCCGTAACAACTATAAACAAACAATCAACCCATAATTAACATCTAGGTTTCACTACATCTAAGCAAACACAAAAGAGATCTAGCCGAGCATGTTAAATTGAAGAAAAGTGTAAGATATATTCAAGCAACACATAGACATATTGATTGAATTGAAAGAGTATTTATCTCAAATTAACATGAAGAGTTCAAAGGGTTGAAACCCTTGAAAAAGCTAGAAAAATTCGACCTAGGGTTTCTCCCTCAAAGTTGCACACTAATGAATCAAATTTGGAAAACTATATATAGATTTTACAGGGTGACGGCGTCAAGAAGAAAATTCTGACGCTGTCAACTCGCCGCCCATAATGAAATTGGATTGCCTAGATCCACTTTTGACGCCGTCATGTGTAATTCTGTTCTGGGCCGTCACTAACATTTGGACCATGACGGCCCATGGTGACGCGCCGTCATCTCCTTAGTACAAAACTTTCTGGATCGTCACGTGTATCATCCACTTCCACCTCTTGTATTGCTCTTGACGCCGTCATTAAGAAACAAGTGACGCCGTCAGGTACTGTTCCCAGCAAGGAAAATTAAGACTTTGCCGTTTTCTTCACTTTTATGCTCCAAAAACGTCCAAAATGTTTCCTTTTCCAGATTTCACTCCAAAAGTACCTAAAATGATAAAAGGAACGATTTAGGGCAATATTTGATCAAATAAATTCGAATTCGGGCTTAAATGACACCCTAAAAATGGTTCATTCTTCGCCTCATCAAAGATACCGATGGAACACAAGAAGATGACGCTTTCTTCTTAGCTTTGTCCCTGTCCATTGATCGAACTTTTGGAACCTATTCCTCATCTGAATCATCTGCTTTATCGTTGAGATTAAAACAACCATGTGTTGAGTCCGATGTGTTGAATGAGGTGATTTCTGATGTCTTTGATTTTTTTTGCATCAGCTTTGGTTTCGTAAAATTTTGGCATTCCAATTATGTGTCAATGTTTATGTCCTTTCAAAGTTCCCACAACTCAACAAGTCTGAAGTTTTGATCATTCGTCATATGATATTCATATATTGCGTTATCGAACACCCGTTGATCATTTAACCCATATTGGTTCCTCTTTACAACATTATTTTAAATTGTGCTTAATTGACCAACTTTAAGACGAATTGACGATTTTCATTTGCAGATGAGGGCATCGTAGCCTTTTCCCATTCCCCCATTCCCATCTCAAAGTATGCTAGTACCTCCGTCCAAAACCCATGACTCTTTTGAGCATTCTCTTTGATATTTTTTTTGGACTTGTTGATCCAAGCTTTACATAATGCTAACTCTTCCTTTTGGGTCCATGAAAGTCTATTATCTTCTTTTGTAGTTTTCATTCCTTTTTGGCGTCTTTTTAACACTTTCTTTTTTACGATATGGACCTCTTCAACGAGAGAGTCATCTCAAACATGTTCGGGCAGACAACCCGAAGCTTGAGTCGGAGAATAATGTTGATTACCAAAAAATGGACCACCGAAATCTTCTATGTCATCAACCTTAAAAGGGTGAACCAGAGAGTAGTGTTAAGAATTTAAGATTTGTACGTTGGTGGTGATGATGAATCGAGGACCAAAGGTGGTGATGACAAATTATACATTTCTAGACGATACAAATTTTGTTGTTTTTATTGTTGTTACATTGGTGGTTAAAGTGAGGTATGAACGGACTATTTGGGTAAATAGGTTGTTGTTGTCGTTGTTTTGGTGCGTATTCAAAACTTACGTGTTGAAAATTAACGGTTGTTAAGTGACCCAAACAAAAATTGGAAGTGGGTGTTGAAACATTTTGTTGGCGACGTGTTTTTGGTGTTTTGGTTTTGAGAGTTTTTTGAGACATTGCTTTTAGATGAGAAGATTAGAGTGTATAAAGAAAGAATGTATTTGAAAGTGTGAATAAAAATGAAAGATTATTGATGTATTTATAGGGATAAATTATATAAAATTTAAAAGTTTTTTATTAAATGCCCAAAATCCCTTTTTTGACTGTTGCCTAGTTTAGACACCCCCCTTAACTCGATCCTGTGCAAGATCGAGTCCTCCAATCTATTCCCCAAGACATGTCCTCCATGGGTGATGTTAATAACATCGATGCGTACTTAATGCCTCCAAGACATGTCCAACAATGCTTATTACCACTAGCCTTTTTTTTTTGTTAACCATGGTTTCCAACCTTTTGGCCGACTAATCCACGGGGTTTGAACCCACCACCACATAGACTCAAAACAGGTAAATCCCCCTCCCTAGTCTTACGTGTAAAATAATTATGAAAACTGAGGTTAACCACTAGTCTTATGTGTAGAAGAATTATGAGAACCGAGGAGAGTAGAATGTAACAATTTAGAGAATGTATATGATTGCCTTAAAAACATTATATATTCTTTTTACCGGAAATTTGTATTAAAAAACTAGCAAGGAGCTAGGAAATGTTATAAGGGGTGTAAAGAGCCTTACAAGGGTAATCAAACCACTTATATCCAATTTAAAGTTGATTTTTTGGTGCCGCTGCCGGGGATTGAAATTGATAAAAATAAGTTGGATAACCGTTTTGAGACCATTTTATAATCATAGCCATACAGTTTTCTGGCAAACTGAACCAAAAATTGTTTTCTGAGACAGAGTGTACGCCGCACTTGAGTTGTTGTGCACCGTATTCTCTTGAAAATTCAAACTACGCCGGTTTTGTAACCAAAGCCGTCGTACTTTTTGGAAAATTTCAAAATGCTTTACAAGATAACTTCAAACAAACACAAAACCTTTCCAATGCTTAAATTCAATGCTCAGAACATGAGAATTTCTTTTTATGAGCTATTGTTGTTTAGGTTGATTCATTTGTTTATATGTTATGATTCATTGTAAATACAAAAATATTTGCTTATGTGGTTAATTAGATATGTCTTTGTGTTTAAGTGTTTATGCTTAATTCATGTGTGGATTACTTGCTTAAGCATGTTTCTGAAATGTTATAAGGGAAATGGTAAATGCAAAAGTTATAAAATGATTATGAACTTTGATCTAATAAAGAATGGGTTAATTAGATTTACAAGCTTACTCTTTTCGAAAAAACTAAACATGAAACTAAAAACAGAGGAAGTACGATGGACTTGTTCTCAAGTACGCCGGTCTTACCTTAACAAATTCGAAAAATTTCTAAGTCAAAAAGGGAAGTACGACGCACTTGTTCTCAAGTACGCCAGACTTTTATGTCTATTTCATCATAGAGGACTAATATCTTCTTTGTTATGATTAAGCGATCCGTCTTTTGATTTATGAATGTTTATTAATGTTATTGGGACGCAAAATATCATTTAGTTTTATTTTCACTAACATACTAATGTTTCATTTGATGTTATGTTGTCATACAATAGAAATGGACCCAAAATCAAGTATTGAACTAATGTGTCTCTACAAAGGAAATGCCTTGTCTGAGAAGGACCTAGTGGAAAGTGTACAAGACTGGGATAGAGCAGATACTTGGGACACAGCTGATAGTAGGAAGAAGGAGGAAATAAAAGCTATCACTTTCTTTAGGATAGAAAAAGAAGATGGTACTTGGGATAGATACATTACGCCTTGTTATATGGAAGGTGTGAATGCTTATGATGGTGTAACTGATTTGGACCTTGACAAAAACCTGATTGCTTAAGAGTTGATTATTCAAAAGAACTGGAAGTACCTTGTTTTGGAGAACAGTAATAAAAATCTTGATAGGAAGTTACTAGTGAATATGGTAGGAGAAATATCTGTGGTGGAATTCTATATAAATCCGGAAGAGGATGATGTTGAACCTACTGTCATCTTGGTAGGAAATTTCTTAGGCTTGCTAAGGCTGTGGTGAATTTGCAACTAGGAACATTAACTCTATGGCCCGAAGCACCCGTGTGCTTTGCTAGCTAATTTCTCAGTTGAAGACCTACCACCAATAATACCCAAACCTGTTGATTTCCCAAACTATGTATGCAAAATGGGAAAATGAGCTAGAAACAAAAAAACCCTAAAAAAAACCTACAAAATGATCTTTGACGAGGAAGGACCTTCATTGACTGTGAACCGTGCTAGAACACAAGAAGAGTTGACTAGGGAAGAGTTTGAGAAAGATTTTGGGAATTTGGATATTACACTCTCTGAAGCCAAAGAGGAAATTAACGTTTTCCTAATCAATAGGATGGCAGATGAAGAAAAAACTAGGGAAAGATATATCACACCATGTTTTGTAGAAGGATTTTATGCCTCTGATGGAATTCTAGATCTCAATCTTGATAAAAACTTGATTTCTCAAGAGTTTATGAGCAAATTAAACTTGACATTTGAGATTTTGGAAAATGGAGACAAGAAAATTGTAAGAAATTGCTTATGAATCTAGTTGGAGAGACTAAAGATGATTCTATTGAGAAAACCAAAGGATACAACTTAGAATTCTATGTGGAGTGTAATGTGGAACTGGGTGTAATCTTAGGAGGACCATTCATGGAGCACACTAGAAGCATTGCTAACTACGATCTTGGAGAGACACTCTTTGCGCAGAAATAAGTTTGGAAAATGAGAGGCAAAATCCATTAGTGATTGATACTCATAATGTTAAACTAATAATTCCTAAATCACTAGGAAACAAGAAAAACAAAAGGAAAGTCTCGGGACTTTACAAACTGAGTGACATCATGTCACCTGGTTATTTTCAAGTCTGAAAACTCTAGATGATGGATAGGAGTGGTAATATATGCTCCTAAGTTTGTTTTCTTTTGATTTATTTTCTTTCTATGTTATTTTTATGGTTTGAATAAAATGTATCAAAACCTTGTAATCCTGGAAAGATAAGGATTGTTTTTATGTAAGAATCAATGAATGAATATTATGAAGTTTGATTATATGTGGATTGATCGTTTTTACATTTTTATTTTAGCTTAAAGTGTTAACTGATTGTTAAAATTCATGAAGTACGCCATACTTAGGGTCAAGTACGCCGCACTTCTAAGCGGGACTATATATACCTGAGAAAACTTTCATAATTCACAAACCTAAAACTGAGAAAAGAAAGAACCGCCACACTTTTAAAAGATCAAATCTTCAAAAACTTTTATAATCAAGAGAAAACCAATCCACATTATCATATCTTTGGTATGTTTATTATACTTAATTTGTTATTTCTTGAATTTTGCTTATTTCAATTATTTTAGGGTTTGATTATTTGATTTTTGTACCTGTATTTTTAATCTTGTTAGTTTTCTTTTACTAAGTTCTTTAGAATACCAATTATAGGAGATCATTGTAGTTTATATTTAGCATTTTTGCATAATTTCATTTTTGGGGTTAGTGTTTAGCCTTGATCACTATTTTGCCGTATAAGAAAGAATCAGGAATGCCTATAAGATTAAGAGAACAGGAGGAGAAGATAAATTGAAAAAAAAATGGAGCAAGAGTTTTAAGAATGATAAAACTATTTTTAAAAAAAGAAATTGTGAACTGCTGAAAAAGAATAGGTTTAGGACAGATTAAATAAACTATTCTGCATAAGGAGAGGTGAGATAGATAGTAGTATGAGTATGGGGGAGAGTTTTGTTGGATTTTTGCTATGAAACCAAAAAATTTCGTGCTCAGGACTAGATTTGCGCCGGTTTTTAGATCTGAACCGCCATACTTTCATCAGGGGTAACCAGATATCTGGTTAAATTCAAAGACAATTTCAAACAATATTTATTCTTATGGTCTGTAATGATGCCTCTGTTGGCATTTTAAACATAACAAGTCTTATGATGGGTAACTACTAACACAATATAACTATCAGTATAATAATTATAAGCAGTAATGCAAATAATTTGCATATTAAGAATTAATATAACCAATCTTTTTGCTAAGTATATTATGTGTGTCTTGTTTTGTTAAGCTTATGTGTAGGGTACGAATTAAGTACGAAGGCTACATTTGCATCATACAATGTTGCTGAATTTGTCAAAATAAGTAAAGTATTTCACTCATTTCCATTTGTTCTATTTTATATTTTATCACATTGAGGGCAATGTTCATAATAAGTATTGGGGGGGGGGGGGGGGGAGGGGGGGGGGTTGAGATAAATTTGAATGATAAACAATAAGTTAAGAAATTTTTTATAAAATAAAATGTATTTTATTTTTTAAGTGTGCCGGTTTTTCAATACAGTACGCCGCACTTATTATAAAATTTTTGGAATATAAGATTGACTTAGATCATTTAAGCTGATTCGACACGGAATTGATAACGTTGCTTGCATGTTCGTATCCACTACCACTAAAATGTGAGGAATTTTCAACCTTTATGCCCTATTGTGCTTGTTTTTTGTTTACGAGTGTACCGGTGATTTATTAATTCTAGAACTTGTGTTTAAAATCTTTACGAGACTGCAGTGAGATCACATTCGTGTGGTATAAGTGATTTTAAATGATAAAGAGGCAAATTAGAATTACACCAAATAGCCATCCAATAATATATATTATTATTAGCTAATTACAGTGATTAGATAACCACCATATAAACCCTATTGTAGCACTCGAATTTAGTGCTAGATACCATTAGTATAAGACTCAGAGCCAATCTTTTCATTTCTTTTTAATCCAGAAAAATAAAGAAAAATATATAACCTTTTTAGCCTAAAAAAGCCTAAACCTAGTTGGAAGTCCAAGAAAAGAAGAAATGTGTAAGGAATAATAAAAAATAAATTGTGGTGATACTATTTGAGCGAAGTACGAAGGTAGCAAATTTCATGTTTCATTTCAAGTAGTGTGTTTATTATAAGTATGGGGGAAAGCCAATTATTTTCCCAAGTAAAGAAAAAGAAGGGAAAAAATTTTGTTTGGAGGAATAAGTGAAAAGAAAAGATCGATACGAAGAAAATGTGGACTTTCAACTGATAATTTTTCATTTTTTTAAACAATTTCATTATATATATTCCCATGCCTTATACATACCTTTATTACCCTAAAATCTTACGTTATAACCCGAATAAAAGTCATCTTTTGAAATTTTTACTTGGTGCTTACGCCACGTCGATGAAGTTTAGTTTTTTGTACAAACCTATGGTAATTTAATTAAACCACGTCTAAGCAATTGATTGTGATTTCATTATACCCATTATTTCATTATATGAGTGTGAGTGAATTATACTTACCACTTTCATGAGATGCTTAGTCGCGTTATCTTGGCTTATGATTCTTAACTTTCTTATTTTTCTAATAAAAACTAAAAATATATTTTAAGGAATTGATTGAGGGCAATGAATAGTTAAGTATGAGGGATTTGATAATGCTCTGATTATACATATTTATTCCCTCGTTTATATATCAATTTATCTACTTAAATATATAGATTATTATGTTATTCACTTATCTGTATGTAATTTGTACTAATCTGGTTGCAGGAATGATCAAGAGAAGAAAGTATGAATATGACTTAAAGATTGTTAAAGACAACAAAGAAAGAACTTGAACTTAAAAGACATGACTAAAAGACCCAAGTATGCCGGTTTTGAGACCGTGTGTGGCGTACTTGTTTGGCGGGTAAAAGAGTTTGAGCCAATATGAAGTACGACGTACTTTATATGAAGGACAACGCACTTGACCTGGCAGTTATAAGAATAGAGTTATTTGTTGCATTCATTGAGAGAGGCCAATCATTTGCCTTTATTAATCAACTGTGGCAAGTTAAACTCATATTTTTTGGCTATAAAACAGACCCTAGAGGTCAGGAAGAAGATATATATCATCATCATCATACCAAGGTTACTATAAAGAAGGAGATATTGGTGAACTCATACCAAGTTCACCATATCAAGGTTGCCAAGTTAAGTGTTCGAGTTCCAAGTACTGTGACAGAGTCTAGGAGTGGTAGAATACCTGTGAAGTTCCTGTTGAAATCGTGTGATCAATCTTTGTAACCATTGGTACAATTCTTATTTGAAACAAATTCGTATTATGAAGTTTATGAAATTTATATTGAATGTTATAAGTCTTGTTACTGAAATAATGGAGTAGTCGTATTATGTTTATTTAGGTGTTGTAGTCATGTAATTGTGGAACGTGTAGTTGACTACTTGCTTTGATACTATGAATAAATTCAATTGATGATTTTGTATTTGCACTATTGCTAGTTGTTTGATGTATCTCTGTGATAGATATAGGTCGAAAGGGTCTATTGCTTTGATATTATTTCAAGTTGTTTTCTATTGCAACTTGGTGTTTGCCTTGTAGAAATTGGCCAACAAAACCATTATCGACCCAAATACAATCTTGTTTAATGCTTGATCTCATGTCTAACGAACTTGATTGGGAAATTGATTTATTTATACTTCTGTCATGAACCTATCTTAGTGCATTTGACATATTTAGAATTATTGGTCGAAAGGGTTTGTTAATATGTTGAGTAGTTATATGTTGGAGTCATCACTAGTCATCTCTTGCCTATATACCTTGTTCATGATTGCATGCTAGTCTTACATGTGTTTATTTTCATGTTTCTCAGCCTAAATAAACATATCTTAAAACATAATCTTGTTACAATTCTAATCAACTAAAATAACTAGTCTATTGATAGTGACAATCTTTAGACTAATGCTTTTAACACTTGTTGACTTTGTTTTTCACCAATCCCTTGGGACGACTGGTCTTACCTGTTTGCTAGATTAAAATGAGGGTTATACTTTACCTATGTGTTAGTCAAAATAAACGGATAAAACTAGTATTGTAAATTTAAAGCTTTATCAACACATCAGTATCATAGAGACCACTCGATTATATTGCACCAAATGGCATGTTTTTCGGTGAGAAACCTCCACAACCACTTAGCAAGCAAGTATGGTGTGGTTGCAAGTTTTTAAACTACCAATGCCATAATCTCCACTTTATCTCAAGAAATTCTTGACATTTAGTTATCATCCATTGATCCTCCCCGAAAGAATTTTATTCTAATACCTTCAAGTTTGTTGATAACTTTTTTAGGGGCTTTGAAGAATTAATAAACTCCTAACCTACCAAGTAAAGATCTAACGAGAGTGAGATGAAATTAAAGCGACAATTTGGGATTGTGGAAGTAGTAAGGCATCAGGATTCGATGGCTAGACGTTTAAATTCTTCAAAAGAAATTCAGTACTTTTGAACCATACATTATTTCCTATGTGAAGAACTTTGAGATCTAGGCTACCATTCCTCGTTGGTGCAATTCCTCTTACATCACTCTTGTTCCCAAGGTAGACGACCCCTTAGATTTGGTGATTTTAGACCAATTAGCTTAATTGGGTTCAATGCAAAATCATCACCAAAATCCTTGCCAATCATCTTTTTCAAGCGGTCTCCTCAATTGCTAGTTATACTCATATGGCCTACCTAAAGAGGTGTCAAACAATTTACGGGCCATTTAGAGTTGATGAAATTATTGTTTGAAAAAAAAAAAAAAAAAAAAAAAAAAAAGAAAAGAAAGAAAAGAAAAACCTTATGTTTCTTAAAGTCGACTTTGAGAAGGCTTTCGACTCTTTGAGTTGCTACTTCTTATTCACCACTTTTGAGCAAATGGGTTTAGTTTGGATTCATTCATATCGAAACTTAACATTTGCCTCGGTTCTTGTCAATGGGTTTAGTTTGGATTCATTCATGTCCAAACTTAACATTTGCCTCGCTTCTTGTCAATGGGTCTCCAACTAAGGTATTCAAAAAGAGGTCTTAGACAAGGTGCATGATCCTCTCTTTCCATTCTTGTTTATTAATTGCATTTTAGGTCTTTGTGGTTTGGCCAAATTGCAACTTTGGTCACTAAAACTTTAAAAGTGCAGTGATAGTCTCTATTTTGAAGTTTGGAGCATTTTTTGTCTTTAGATAAAGTTAAATGACTAAAATACCTATTGTCTTCTTCAAAAAAAGACAAAGGTATTTTGGTCATTTCACACCAAAAAGAGCAAAAAATGTAATCCAAACTTTAAAATAAAGACTGTTGCTGGGAGATTTTGTAAGATTTTATAGATCACCCTCTTATTTAAAACCCAAAACCAAAGTCTGTAATTGTATGGACACATGTTAAAAAAGAGCTGAAGTCGATTGATCGAATAGTCGAACATGACCATTAACAAAGGGTTTTTTTTTTTATTTATTTATTTATTTGTATTGTATTGTAATACCAAGTTATGAACCTAAGGGGGAATCCGATAAAATTTGACATTTTCTCTCTCTCTGTATTATAGGTGAAGAGATGTTTGATGGATGATTGAAAAACGTCAACCAATAGCAACACCCAGTCCAAATCTAGTAACCAACAAACGACTCTAAATCAATCATAATGACATATCCCATCAATCAATCATGTTTTATTTCTTTAGAATATGAAAAAAATTCTATTACTGTATTACATGCAGTGATTAATGAAGCTATTTACAAATCTCCCGTATTAGAAATCAAATTATACAAAATTTAGTATGAATGGGGTAATTTTATTTAGTGAAATAAGGTTAACAAGATATATCCATATATGCATGGTTAATATGTATATCCTTCGATGTAAAAACAGTGCAATGAATTGCTCAACTATAGGAGAGTTTATTGCTTAAACTTTAAAAATAAGTGCTTTATTATATGACAAACTCGCGATCAATTCAGAATACGTGGTAAAGGCAAGTTTGTTTTTCTTTCAAAGTGTCTTAAATGATACAGTATATAGTAGTACTATCTTTTGAAGGCCTCAAATGGCATCAACTTAACGGGTGTAAAAGTACGTGAGACATTAATGGATAAAACAAACAGTAGATAACATACCCAAATTCATTGGTTCATTTTGGTTATCCATTGAATTAACGTGAGTTACACATACCTTCATATAAATAGTTACTACGTATTAACTAAAAGAAATTAGCCAAAAAGCTTTTGATATATAAAAAGCCAAGTCACAATGTAATTTATCTTCTTGCAAAACGCTAATAATTGATAATCCTCATTGGTTCACTCGTTGCGATATTCAGTTACAAGAACAATATATAAAAGATAATGTTTAACCTAATTCAACAGCCCATTTAGAAGAGTGAACGCCCACCTTATTTACGTGACCGTTTTCCTCTAAAGTTACGTCTTTCGAAACTATTTACCTCACCCTAACTCAAAGATAATGTTTAATCATGTAGCTATGAGTTATGTATGTTGTTTTAAGTTAAATACAATAAGGCCAGAAACGAATAAGGCCAATCTTTTAGGTTAAGTAGGGTCCATGAACAAAGTCCCCTACGACCGTGCAACAATACATATAATAACGACACTTTGAGGTCCCATTTTTTTGCATGACTTGCTGGCATGGTTGGTCCTAATAGCTAGGACAACCTAGCACTTTGATATCCCACAATGCCCATGTTACTACCACCATCACCAACAACAACACAACTACAAGCATAATTATAACCATCCAATCCTTGCTTTCATACCCTCTTGATAATTCGTATAGTACATATTTTGGTTCTAGCTTTAACCTATATAGCTTTATGAGAAATTCAGATATTTTTAATGAATTCATGGTGTTAAATCAATGTTATCATATGCTCTTGTCTGTAACAAGGAATCTTGATAGTAGGTAATTCGACACAAAAAGATCAAGCATTAGTAATGTGACATTTTTATGATGCTGAATGGAGAGAATTTGTTGGGTTATCCATAACGTTATGAAAAGACCGATTTCTTGTTTCAAATTTTTAGATATTTTTCCCAAATAGCTTAATTTTACGAACAACTCTAACCGGAGTATGTTTTGGACACAGTGCGAACCTTCCTTAATAGTTGCAACTCAAGCAACGTTTCGGTTGACGAATAGGTGCTCCAAAGCTGGCCCCAAAATTGATATATATATGAGGTTTAAATTTGTGACCTCAACCGAAGAATTCTGTGCCCTTGCTACATGCTAAACCTTTGAGATAATGTTTACATGTTTCTAAGTTGATGAAATAACCTAAAAGATTTCCTTTCAAGCTTTTTTGAACATATGTATAATCATTATTTTTTTTTTGAACGGCTGAAATATATATAAATAAAAAGCTGCTAACAAGGAGCTAGAAACAAAAGAACAAATACATATTAGTTTGTACACAGACTAGAAATAAATACAGGCTACAAGAACTAGAAACACCACGAGGCTTTAACTACGAGGACTACAAAAGGGATGAAAAACTCTTGTTAATTACAGTAAAACCGAGAGAAGAGAAAAATCCCCACGCACGGGGGCCGAGCCACCGGATTTCACTCCGAAATGTTTTTGATGTAGACCCAAACAAACCTCGGGGGAAAGAAAACAAAAAGACAACGATACAAAAGAACCAGATAAACTCAGAAAGCTCGAAACTCCAAGAAGCGCACATCAAGAACACGAAAGAAGCAAGGGATTTTTAGCCATTCTATCCAATTACACGACATATGACCCCTACTGGTGAGCCAAGAAAAGGAAACCAAACGAATGTTGTCGAAAATATCACATTTTCTCATTGGATGTGAACAAAAAGCGACACTATTGCGATACCTTCAAAGCCACCAAATGGACGAAGAAAAATAACGGAGAGGCGGCGTTACTTCTCATTAGAAGTGTTCCAGGAGTCAAACGAAACCGTCAATTGCTCGAGAGAAGTTTGTAATAAAGAATTTTGATAGATGACATTTGACACCAAAGGTTGTCTTAGCATTACTAGATGTTATTAGATGATAAAATAGATTAGGTGGTCATTATAAATATTGATAAAAAAGATACCTAATATCTATAGGGAATTCTATCATCTAACATGGTATCAGAGGCCGAAGTCTAATCGTAAGACATAGTCAACTAACATGAGTTGATGCCTCTATGCCACTCGTCAAACCTTAATCTACATTACCATCTCTAAATCCAGTCCTTCTACAACCATAATCCGCTTCTATACTTCAAGGGGAAAAAATGTTAAACCCCACATAAGATTTACAATAAAATAAAATAAAATAAAAATATCACACGCTCATGTGTCAAAAAGTGATTGGTTTATTTTGTTATATTTTATCTCTCTTCTCTCGATTAGACCAATCAATCATTGACACATCATCGTTTTGTTTTTTTTATTTTTTATTATTATTTTTTTTTTATTATGTGGGTCTATCATGTTGAGGTCTTTTTTTTTATGTCTTTGTCAACAATTGTAGGTATACTAATTCTTGTTAAATATGTTTTGAGTGGCCGACGCTTTTTCCATTGTCATGATTCCAAAATAAATCTGTTCTACCTCTTTTATCTCCTTTTGTTAACTTTTCTTTGTTTTTTAAACACCAACAAAGATATGGCTCTTAAAAAAAAAAATCCTTTTATTCGTATGTTTCTCTCTTTTCTTTCCTTAAATAACAAACCAAAATCTTTTCGGATTTATTTTCGGCTATAATCAAGCCAAGTCGAGCTCGAGCTTGTGGCAGGACTTGCGCTCAGCTCGAAAATCATAAGGTGGGCTCGAGCTCGGTTCGATCGCTCGACGATCTTTAATATTAATCATCCAAGCTTGAGCTCGGCTTGATTAATCTTTGAATAAAGCTCGAGCTCGGCTTGAAAAACTTGAATTTATACATAAATATTAGATTCGATAGCCAAACTCATCAATAATGTCAAAAAAATGCACAATGAATTCAAGAGCAAAAAACTTATACAAAACGTTTGGGATCACTAGGGTTTAAAAAGTCCTTGTACGACACATATTTAATTATACCAATATTTACACACATTTAGGTTGCTTATATAAATATGTATAATAAAAATATTTATATACATGAAGGCTCAAAAAGCTCGATAAAAGCTTGAGCTCAATCTATTGAAAGCTTGAGCTTGACTTGTTATCTATTTAGAGCTAATTTATTGGGTTCGGGTTTGGGCTCGAGCTCGATAAAAGATCGAATCGATCAAGTAAAGCTCATGCTCAAGTTATTTGATAAAGGTTTAGCTTGTTTACAGCCCTATTTATAAATATTCACTTCAGTATATTTTTCATCTTCTCTTTTGCTCGTCATTTATTAAGTTTTCAATGTTCCTTCTAGATCCCCATCATCGCCGTCCTCTTTATCTTTTTTTTCATATGTCCGTATATCTTCAGATCAATTAAATAAGGAAAGTTATGGTCAAAAATTTCGATGTTATCGTCCAGCGACATTTGTTTCTTTTATTTTACTTTTGCTGCTGCAGTTTGAAGATATGTCTTCGGTTGATGTTGGATATCTCATCACCAAATTAATTATAACTTTTATGTTTTTAAGTTTTCTACTCCAGTTCGAGAAATTATGATTTCACCGCTCGAACTGCGATAATATATTAGATGACAAAATAGAGTTAGTTATTATAAATATTGATCAATAAAAAACCTAATACCAACGGGGAATTCAATCATCTAACAGATGAAAGCCATTCAAATTATTGGGCATAGGGACAAAAAGATATGGTTTCCACTTTTCTTAGACATGAAAAATCCTAATATGCTTTAATGCAGATTTGTTTCCCAAAACGTTGGTTCAAGATTAGTTTACTCATATGATTTTGTCTGCAATTGGATTCTTGATAGTTGATGATTCGACATAGAGGAACCGTTGACAACATGGCACGATTTTGATGTTAAATCAAGATTATCTTGTTTGGTTCTATTCATTAATGACTTATCCTATCAACATGATTAGGTTAATTAATGGATGTTTGTTAGATTCGAATAATAATTGGACATGGAGATCGACTCGTAAAGTCTCATTTCACATTTTACAATTTTTCACATCCGATAAAACTGTAATAATGCTAGGCAAATGAACAAAAGCTGCGTTGGTAGACCTTTTTGGATTGCAAAACTAGTTCTTTTGAAAACAACATTTGTGGATCTAGGCGTTATAACATTACTATGCATAACTCATTGGACTCTATTGAGGAACTCCACTCCTCAGGTGCAAGGAAAATAACAATATCAAACACGAAAGGAATAAAAACATGTTGATTTTCAATGCATGTTTTCTTGTGTTTTTTCACTTTGAACGAGACGGCTTTCAAAGCAGCATGTCATGTTTTAAAACCCCGGTTACTTAAAATTAGCTTACCGGGTTTACCACAAACCCTTCCGATAAGTTGTACAAAGCATTTTGAATTAGTAAACTTTATTTTTTGTTGCAATACTGTGCTTTTTCTATAGAAAAACCTCACTTCAAATAAGTTTTTCATGTGCTTTTTGTCGATAACAAAGAATGTGTGTTATTGGTGCTTAGTTCGGGTTGTTTTAGAACAATAAAGAGGGTGTATGAGTTGCATTGCTACAGTGAACGCGAGATATCAAAACATGTAATCATGATTATAATCGACGAGTGTAGTAAAAATCGCGCTTCGCTGTAGATTTTAATGTTGGTGTACAAAGTTTTAAAAGCTATAAACATGAAATACTTGTCGGTATGAAATCAGCTGATGATTTGTGATGTGTTATTTTAAAATTTCAACTCAATATTGTTTAGTTTATATACCTTAAAATTAGCTAATTCAACATTGTTTAGTTTATGTACCTTAAATTGGAATCGGAAAAACCAATTAACATACACTGTAATATTTTCAAAAGAAGGGTATAAATCAATTATTTTCTATAAACTTTTAAAATGCGGACAGTGATATTTGTTGGAATTATTATATCATGACCTTCATATAAATAAACCAAGTACATCAAAGTGAGCATAAGCGGAAGCAATTATAATAAAATCGAATAACATGTAATTAATTAATCAATAATTAAATAGTAAACATACCTTTGTGATTCTAGCCCGAACAAGAATCAAAGCAATCTTCCGGAACTAAGAACCCTAATTAGGGTTTATAAGGATTATAAGAATTACCCCTTACCTTTTTGTAATTCAATCCAAGAATCAAACAATAGTGTGTTTGAATCACGTTCTTGTACACACGTACTAATTCAAGAAAAAGTTTATGCAAGTAATAAACACAAAACCTTGTTTTGATTCAAGAAAATCGAAACCCTAAAGGGTTGTTTTGTTGGATCGACCAAAGAAAAGAAAAGGGAGAGAAAACACCAAGATGTGTGTGTACAAGTTATGAGAAAAACATGCATCTTGGGTTTGCTTATATACTAATCAATACTTGGAGCACATAAGGAGGTGGAAACCTCCCTATGTCGATTGGTTAAGGATCCCCCTAGGGGATTCTAGAACCTCCTCTTGTTTCCATGTTTTGTCTAGTATTACTTTCCTAATCTTCGTTTAATAAATAATTAGTCATTAATTAATAATACTAATTATTATTATTTATTTTGTGTTTAATAATTAATTATAACATTTATAAATAATTATTACTTTTTCTCTTCATACGTATTGTGTGCAATCCCGTGATCTCGAGTTCGATCCTAACATACGTCTACTAAAATAATGTCCATATTCTAACAGCTCCCACTTGGACATATTTTAATAGTGTAATCACATCGGTTAGCGTCTTGCAACACGCCGATGCCTCTAGTACGATCTCGAGTAAGGCTCCTGGAAAAACCTTTTAATGATTTCTCATTATTATTATCCTTTTGTTTCTAATACCATGTTAATAAGGATATGGATTTAAGTCATTCCTTAATTAACCATTCTGTTTCTCGTTGTTTATGATTGATCAAGATTACCAAATCTTCTGAACATATTCAGGGGAGATTTTGGGTGCGGCCGCACATGCATCTTACCAACCCTACGAGGGGCCCAGCAGTATTAAACTCCAAAAATAAATTTGAAGGAACAAATTCTATCTTGACTACAAGCAAAACCCACAAACTTTGTAACACTTCCGAAAACAACCCTTATGACTACCAGTTACGTATAGCGTTAAGTTGTTCCACAAAAATGTACTACATTCATGACACTTATCTTGCATCTCAAGTCTGAGGATAACTTCTCATGATTTACTCAATAACAAAATCCATAAAGTAACATCATGTAGTTGGGATAAGTCCTATATTCGGTATCATTGAATATCATCTGAAATGGCATGACTACGCATCAATATACTTTAAGTATATTATACAAACCTTCAGATTTGTCTTGATTTAATAATATTCCCATATTATTAACTGACAATGGACAATTTAAGAATAACCTTTATTCATGGATTTAAACATACAAATATAGGATACAATATATTATAAATTAAACATACCATGTATTTCAATTTATTATAATAATTGTTTAACATCCCTTATCCAAATACTAAATAGATCAATGCATGATAACTCTTGTTGATGAATTATGTCTCAAGCAATGACATTCATACTTGTTGACAAGACATAAATCATCCAACTTTGATCTATCGGAATTTTAAGAATACTTATTTCAAGAATTCAACTATTGAAATTCTTATATGTGCATAGTCAACTATTTTGATAATGCCATATTTCATAAAAATGTGAGACATCCTTAACCACCAATTTATGATAATTAAACTTCCAAACATTTTAAAGTTTAAAGTATTCTTATTCTCTTAATGTATAATGCAACTATGCTCTTATTTAAGCATAACTAGTAATAGCCAAGGATGAAATCCTTATCATAACTAGTATTAAGTGTCATCTCAATTTCATTAGCATCATTGTATGCAACAACAATATACTATTAAAACTTTCCGTAAACCATAATATCTATTGTGTAATATTTGATGCCCTTTAAACTTTCAAGTTTGTTAGCTATGACAATTTTCACAACAATTTGAAAAATTGTTCATCTATAGAATTTTGAAGCTGTTCCAGATTTAGGATGTAATTCTATAATCAAACATATCCTTTTTTAGAATTTTACACAAGTTATCTAATAACTTTTTAATTAGATATTAATATTGCCAAATCATCTTGTAATCAAGCATGATACAACAAAACATGATGTACATGAAAAATCTTTGAGTCATACTTAGATTTTATTCATGTCATACATATCTATTTAGACTTTCTAAATAATATATCATGTTATACATATTAGATTTATTTACCGCACATGTTTCAACAATAAACATTGATTCCAAGGTTATATGTCTTATTTCCTAAATCTTACAAGTAAAGTTTCATTCCATTCTAAGACTTAACATTTACTTATATGGAATGTTACTTTTATATGTTCCACAACATATATGATTTAAGAAATTAAACATAATACTCCCACTAGCTTTTATGAATACTTAGAAATTATCTTATTTCAATTATAAATCAAAACATGAATTTAATAATTAAACATAAGAGTGATCTTCTAGATGCATGCATATATCCTTCCATGGATTATTGCACCATGTACACTTTCAAAGATTTATTTGAATTCATAAACTCCTTTTGATTACTTATCGTCCTCGCTCAAGTAATCTCTCAAGAAAGAGTTTTGATATTCCATTGTCAATGACAATCATAATCTTTGTATATTTAATGTGTTTAGAATAGAATATTCAATCACAGTTAATTGCTTAAATGTGATTAATAATCTTGTCATAAAACATATATTAAATACGTGTACAACATTGTCCATATGATTTCTATACAAAGATTTAAACCACAAAGGTTATCTTATCTTTGAAGAAACTCATCCTCATTTTCTAGTCTAACTATTAAGATAAACCAAGTTTCTAAAATTGATTATCTTTTTGGACAGCATCTTAATCATTCATATCATGTATATTTTACCCAATTTCATATTTGGTAATGTATCATAATGATTATCAGGTTTACAATAATCCTGTAAATCATAGTCCTCAGCATATTAATCAAATATCTGAGATATATTGATATTCTATGAATGATAATTCCATCATCTTGAGATTTAACATTTAAATGTCAACCTTTATTATCATGTTGAGATTTAACATTCAAATGTCAACCTTCATCATGATATTTACTAGTGTATTTTAGAAGATTATGTATCTTGTAATTTTATCATTTAAAGATCAAAACTCCCACTTGCTTTTAGTAATTTAAAGACTATCTTTAAATACTTAGCAAATAAAGAAACAATACAATGTTTTCTTTTGGGATATTACAAATACTTATTGATAGTTCCTGACTTAACTTTGTTAATAACCTCTTCATAAGCAGTTAAACAAATTTAGAACTTCAATTTAAGACTTAACGTGATTCATCACATTTCATCATATGATAATGTCTTATTAATCTTCTATGTTGGAGTTTTATTAAATATGTCCAAGTCATACTCAACATTCTAACCTTGATAACTTTTGGAAGAAAAGAAGTCATAGTTATCTTTAATCAAACAATATAACAAGAGTTTGATTTTCCTAAATGAACATATCATAAACATTTGATATTTCATTAGTATTAATATTGTAAGACAATCTAACAATATTAAAGATAACCATATTCCTTTTGACTTGTCTATTTACCAACTAATTCATTTTAATGGTATAATAATTTTCAAGCCAATTACATGCTTTATAACTCAAGTACTTTTTACAAAGTCACTTCATGTCCATATCTTTTCAAGAAAACATAAACTGTTATAATCCCACTATACGTTATAAGTCATGTAACAATTTAATAACTTCATGTATATGTCTTAATTAAAAAAAACATAACAAGATAACGTCTAACTTTATTATAAGTCTTGTAACAATTAAAAGACTTTATGTTTATATCTTTACAATGAAACATAAACATGTTTAACTAAAGTTATTATGAACACCATCTTTTGGCTTCAATAGTAATTTCAAGTTAATATATTACTTCACAATAATGTAAATAACATTATTTCTTCATTTATTTATGTCATTCCAAGAACACATAAATATTCAGATTGAAGTAGCATTAGATTACTTAATTAATTTATGTCATTCCATGAATTCATAAATCTATAAATAAAAGTAGTCTTGTTATCATATTGACACATGTTCTAATAGGTATCTAATTCAGAAACTGCAAATTCTCATAGTTCAATTACATCAGTTGATCTGCTAGTAATGAAAATATGAAATTCACCTTGTTGTTGCAATCTAGTTAAGCTCTCACATAACATAAATTGTAACACCAAGTGTTTCTAGAATTAGCTTAGTATAATTCATATAAGAACATTATTCTAATTTAGAAACTGCAAATTCTCATAGTTCAATTACATCAGTTGATCTGCAAGTAATGAAATATGAAATTCACCTTGTTGTTGCAATCTAGTTAAGCTCTCACATAACATAAATTGTAACACCAAGTGTTTCTTGAATTAATATTAGAACATTATTTTCTTACCTTGTAGTCAAGAGAATCCATTGAATCATATCTTTATGAGTTGTTTCTTGCACACAATAAAGATAACATTTCTCCCACTTGTGCATGGAACAACCTCATATAGTTGATAAACAACATGCCATGCATTTGTTTATGTGTTCAATATGATTGTGTCATAGATTTTAGCATAACAAGTATATGTAAAACAACAATGTCTAGTAAGGAAACGTACAAGACTATCCTTAAAAGTATAAGTGTCTACACTTGGAAAGTAATTATCTTTAGCTACCAAGATGTCAAAGCTTGTAACTCCCACTGAATTAAAGATCATTACAATAATTTCTTATTCAGTAATAAGTACACAATACTCCCACTGAATTTGACAACATTTAAAATGGTTCATATCTAGTGAAAGAAAATAGTGTACTTTTAACTTTCCTTCACCTTTAATGTCCATACCTAACAATTACTTATGTACTAAAAGTGTATTCTACTACGTAAATGATGGATTATCCACCAAATGCTATTAACTTGAAAATTGGGCATGCAATTTCTTCCTTAATAGGTCTACCATCCTACAATGTATGTAGCACCTTTAAAATAGTCAAAACAACTAGTTTGTCTTTAAACATTTTGCAGTAATTAGTCTAGCTTCTAATTATAATAACTCATAAAATGTCATACATAATTTCCTGTTAACCAAATATCATATTTGTTACTAAGAATTTGATCACCGAATGAGGATGATAAAATCCCTATGAAAAATGTATGCAATTTTCTTAACCATTAAAAATTTGCTATGAGTTATATTAGAATTTAGACATATCTAATATTCCTATTATCCTTTCTCATTCATGAAAAGGAATAGGATTGTGTCTCACTCTTCCTTCATAGAAAGGAGACTTCTTTTGTCTTTTAAGTAAATATTTCTTAATCAACATTTGTTTGAAAACAGAACTCGATCAATTTACCAAAGCCCAAAATACGTTTACGGTTTGAACGTTGCATTAATACATTAAAACGAATTACAAAATTCAATTTCTGTATTTTCGATAATTAGATCTTTAAGAAAATAAAATACCCATTGGTAAATATTCATATAAACCATAGTATTTTCTTAAAGCTAGGATCCTAATTGACATAGTACCATTACATCAGTTGATCTGCTAGTAATGATAGTATTCAACAAGGTAATTGTCGTACAATAATTGCCAACATCATATTGCAATTCCTAGATTTATGGGATTTACAATCACAAAACTTTTGTAATGTAAGCATGCTTGATCCCCATCTTAATGCCTTGAGTCCAAGTCTCACTTCCTACTCAATTTAAGTCGTCTAACTTAAAAACTGTAAACTCACAAATCCATCACATCAGTTGATCTGCTAGCAATGAATTTATGAAATTTACCTTTCCATTGCAATCTCGCCAAGTCTCACTTGACGTAAATTACAACTTCAAGTGTTCTTAATTAGATGGCATTCGACTTAATTTATAAGGGTATAACTATTTTGATGTGATCAAAATAATGTATGAAGAAGCATGCATACAACTTCATAACATTGGTTTTACAAAACATTTTTATTACCAATTCGCTAAGAGTAAAATAACAAGGTTTTGATTGAGGTATCGGGTTCACCAATTAAAGAATAACCATCAATTATCGTCCACTATATCGTACTTTTGCATAAGCCCGAAAGCTTAGTGTTTCGGATAATCATTGTGGAATTGTGGATTATTCACCCTTAAGATGACAATGTACATGTAATGGTTGTTCGGTAAGTCTAATTTACACACAAACGAGCGTTAAGACAGAATGTTGTCTCTCTAAGGCCACAATTTAATGCGTTGCCATCCTTATACCCATCTTATAGTGTGTAAACTTCGGTCGAGCCTATTTAACCATTACGTACAAAAACATCAATCAACCAATTCTTTGAAATTTAAACTCTTAAAAACCAAAACAATTTCGTCATTATTTAGTCCGTATTATTTTTCTATTCAAAAAATTACCCTTTTCGTTTATAAACATGTCTAACACAATAAATAAACAAAAACAAGTAATATACAATAAAAAAATAAAACAACTAAATAAACAAATATACATAATCATAACAATTAAATATGTATAAAACATGTAGCCACACACAAATCTTATTCAATAGTCCTATTAATAATCAAATCTAGGTGTATAACGTATTAATTCAATTAGGGCTTTCTTCTTCTTAGAAAAAGAGCCACATACATCGATAAATCGATTGCGTAAGTCAAAATTAAGTAAATACCACATAGCACATAATTGATTACTTAATATTGGAGTCTTCCCCAATTCGACATCTATAATAAATTTACATGTTGTGATATAACTTAACCATTAATTCATATTAACAATTTAAACCATTTAAATTATAACACAATATAAAAATCCATGCAAATATGCACTTTTTCATGGATTTAGCTTAACAATTAACATATTGCACCAAGATCGTTTACTAAAACGCATAACAATAACATGACATCCTAGGGTTTCTAATCATATTAAAAAATTACAAACCAAAACCCTAAAAACCCTTAAGGTCATAATCGACCCAAAAAAATTTTAGGGTTAGGGATCTAACAAATAAACCCTAAAAAAACATGTAACTAAACGAATCAAGATCCAATTTTTATACGTTTCGATAATTAATTACACATTATAACGGCTCTGATACCACTGTTGGAATTATTATATCATGACCTTCATATAAATAAACCAAGTACATCAAAGTGAGCATAAGCGGAAGCAATTATAATAAGATCGAATAACATGTAATTAATTAATCAATAATTAAATAGTAAACATACCTTTGTGATTCTAGCCCGAACAAGAATCAAAGCAATCTTCCGGAACCAAGAACCCTAATTAGGGTTTATAAGGATTATAAGAATTACCCCTTACCTTTTTGTAATTCAATCCAAGAATCAAACAATAGTGTGTTTGAATCACGTTCTTGTACACACGTACTAATTCAAGAAAAAGTTTATGCAAGTAATAAACACAAAACCTTGTTTTGATTCAAGAAAATCGAAACCCTAAAGGGTTGTTTTGTTGGATCGACCAAAGAAAAGAAAAGAAAAGGGAGAGAAAACACCAAGATGTGTGTGTACAAGTTATGAGAAAAACATGCATCTTGGGTTTGCTTATATACTAATCAATACTTGGAGCACATAAGGAGGTGGAAACCTCCCTATGTCGATTGGTTAAGGATCCCCCTAGGGGATTCTAGAACCTTCTCTTGTTTCCATGTTTTGTCTAGTATTACTTTCCTAATCTTCATTTAATAAATAATTAGTCATTAATTAATAATACTAATTATTATTATTTATTTTGTGTTTAATAATTAATTATAACATTTATAAATAATTATTACTTTTTCTCTTCATACGTATTGTGTGCAATCCCGTGATCTCGAGTTCGATCCTAACATACGTCTACTAAAATTATGTCCATATTCTAACAATATTTTGATGAAATTTCTACTCAAATTTACAAAATATCCAATGAGCTATAACACATGATCTTTTGTCTAGTGCGCTAATATGACAATTGGTTTTTTTACATCCATATGAATAAAATTTTAGAAAAGTGTATTGTAGCAAACTTTTGATATTTGTGGTCTATTTTAGCATGTTGACAAATATATATGTGACAAATTAAAGTAACAAACAAAAATAGTAGTAGTAAACAACATTTTTATGGAGGTGAGTTATTTTACATACTAAGTTTTTGTTACAAACTAAGGGATAAATCCCCACCATCCATCTAATTTAATCTAATGGTGGGGATTAACCTAAGATTTAATAAGAAAACCTAAGTCCATGTTTTTTTTTTCTTGTCCTTTTTGTCTATCTTATTTATTCATTTTTTTTCCTTTTTTCTTTTCTTTCTTTTTTTATTATTTTTTTTTCTAACTTCACGTTTTTTCTATATTTCAATTTTTTTTTTTTTTTTTTTTTTTTTTTTTTTGCGTTTTTTACGTTTTTTTCGTTTTTCATACATATTCGTCGGTTTTTTACGTTTTCGTCAGTTTTCTTACGTTTTTGTTCGTTTTCATACATTTTCGTCCGTTTTCATACGTTTTCGTCTGTTTTCTTACGTTTTCGCTCGTTTTCATACGTTTTCGTCTATTTTCTTACGTTTTCACCCGTTTTCATACGTTTCGTCCATTTTAATACGTTTTCGTCCGTTTTTATACGTTTTCGTCCGTTTTCTTACGTTTTCATCTGTTTTCGAATTTTTTATACGTTTTTGTCTGTTTTCTTACATTTTCGCCCGTTTTCATACGTTTTCGTCCGTTTTCATATATATATTCGTCCATTTTCTTACTTTTTCATCTGTTTTTGGATTTTTTTTTCATACGTTTTCGCCCGTTTTCATACGTTTTCGTCCGTTTTCTTACGTTTTTGTCTATTTTCATACGTTTTTCATCCGTTTTCATACGTTTTCGTCCATTTTTATACGTTTTCGTCCATTTTTATACGTTTTCATATGGTTTCAATCTGTTTTCATTCATTTTTGTCCGTTTTTATACGTTTTCGTCCGTTTTCATTCATTTTAGTTCGTTTTTAAATGTTTTCAAATGTTTTCATACCTTTCTGAATATCACAAGTGATATACTGTGATTATCAGAATATCACTTGTGATATTCAGAATATCGTGAGTGATATTGAATATCACTCGCGATATTCTGAATATCACAAGTGATTTTTAAAATTTTGTAACATGAAAATCACAAGTGATATTCAGAATATCGCAAGTGATATTCAAAATATTGCAAGTGATATCTGAATATCGCAAGTGATATTCTGAATATCACAAGTGATTTTCTGTGACATGAAAATTGCAAGTGATATTCAGAATATCGCAAGTGATATTCTGAATATCAAAAGTGATATTCTGAATATAAATCACAAGTGATATTCAGAATATTACAAGTGATTTCACGCTTTTTTTAATTCACGTTTTTTCAAACGTGATATTTTGAATATCACTCTGAATATCACAAGTGATATTCTGAATATCACAAGTGATTTTCAACAATTGTTCTGTAACATGAAATTCACAAGTGATATTTAGAAAATCACAAGTGATATTCTAAATATTACAAGTGATATTCCGAATATCACAAGTGATTTTCAACTAATATTTTGTAACATGAAAATCACAAGTGATATTCTAAATATCACACGTGATTTTCAACTAACGTTTTGTAACATGAATATCACTTGTAATTTTCTGAATATCACTTGTGATATTCAGATTATCACTTGTGATTTTCATGTTACAAAACATTAGTTGAAAATCACTTGTGATATTCAGAAAATCACAAGTGATATTCAGAAAATCACAAGTGATATTCCGAATATCACAAGTGATGTTCAACTAATGTTTTGTAACATGAAAATCACAAGTGATATTCTGAATATCAAAAGTGATATTCAGATAATTACAAGTGTTATTCAGAATATTATAAGTGATTTTCACATTTTTTTAATTCACGTTTTTTTCACTTTCTTACGTTTTCTTCTGTTTTTGTTCGTTTTCATACGTTTTCTTTCGTTTTCATGCGTTTCTGAATATCACAATTGATATTATTAATATCACTAGTGATATTTTGAATATCAAAGAAAATCACTTGTGATATTAAGAATATCAATTGTGATATTCAGAAACGTATGAAAACGGACGAAAACATATGAAAACGAACGAATACGTATGAAAGCGTAAAAACACGCCTGGAAAGGGACAAAAACGTATGAAAAATTGATGAAAACGGACGAAAACGTATAAAAACTGCTAAAAAGTATGAAAACAGACAAAAATACATAAAAACGGACGAAAATGTTTATAAACGTATGAAAACAGATAAAAATGGATGAAAGCATATAAAAACAGACGAAAACGTCTGAAAACAGACGGTAATGTAAAAAATTGATGAAAACGTTTGAAAGCAGATAAAAACGTCTGAAAACGTATAAATACTGCCGAAACGTATGAAAATAGACGAAAACGTTTGAAAACAGACAAAAATGTACAAAAATGGATGAAAACAGACAAAAACGTATGAGTATCACCGAATATCACTTGTGATATTCAGAAACATATGAAAACGTCTAAAATTGGCCAAAAAATTGAAAAACGGACGAAAACCTATGAAAATGAACGAAAATGTAAGAAAACAGACGAATATGTAGGAAAAATGACGAAAACGTCTAAAAACGGACGAAAACATAAAATAATAGAGGAAAACGTATGAAATCAGACGGAAACATATGTAAACATATGAAACCGGACGAAAACGTATAAAAACGGATGAAATCGTGTAAAAACGGATGAAAACATATGAAAACGGACGAAAACGTATATAAACGTATGAAAACGGACGAAAACGTCTGAAAACGGACAAAAACGTATAAAAACGGATGAAAACGTATGAAAATGGACAAAAATGTCTGCAAACATATAAAAACTGACGAAAACGGATAAAAACGTCTGAAAACAGACGAAAACGTAAAAAAACGGACGAAAACGTATAATAACGAACAAAAACGTCTGAAACAGACGAAAACGTATAAAAACGGTAAAAAAACGTCTGAAAACGGACAAAAACGTCTGAAAACGTATATAATCATGTGAAAACAGACAAAAACGGACGAAAACGTAATAAAATGAGAAAAAATCGTGAATTTATTTAAAAAAGAAAAGATTGACTTATTTAAAAAAAACGTGAATTCGGAAAAAAAAAAAAAAAAAAAAAAAAAAGTGTAACTTTAATTGGAAAAAAGAGCCAAAAAAAAAGAAAAAAAAAAAAGAAAGAAAGAAATAAATAAAGTGAGTAATAAAAAAGACAAAGAAAAAGGAAAGAAAAAGACATGGATTTAGGTTTCCATGTTTAATCTTAGGTTAATCCCACAATTAAATCAAACTAAATGGATGGTGGGGATTTGTCCCTTGGTATGTACAAAAAAACCAGTCCCTAAATGAACTTTTCTCCATTTTTAAGCTTAAAAGTTATTTGAGGATTAGTGTGATAAACTTAAAAATTAAGGATTTATTTAATCAATTTAAGTATCAAAATTGTACTTTTTCTTTTAGGCAATAAAAATATTTTCAAACACTATTCTTAATACTCAAATAACATTGTTAATAAATTAAAATCAAAACAAATTTGTAAACTGTAGAAGCTTAAAGATATAAGAGTAAATTGAGTGGAGAAAAATACTAAAAGACTCGGTCTACAAATAAATATGGTTAAGAACATTCGTCATCTTTACTAGATGGTAATTTTGATTCTTAGAAGATGACTCCTTAGATGGCATGTTCATGTTGTAACTTTATATGTACAATTCGTGATAATAAATATACAGATCTTTAAACTATACATACTCATCATCAAGACAATTTTCTTTAAAACTAAAACGAGCTGAGCCGACAACCTCTTGACTGATGAACAACTCACATACGCATACGCTATGCCAAAGGTTCTTTGGCTCATTCAATATTCATTACAATTGTTATCGTGACAGTCATTGTCTTCATCTTTGTTGACACAAACATTGATGATAAAAATGGACCATTTAAACATCCAACACCACATTTTTGAATGGTTGAATGTTCGTTAGAGTTTAATGATGCACACGTGCATAGTACAACAACTTTCATGGGCATTGTTGTATTGATTTGATGAGTTCTTATATCTTGTCCTTGTCTATGCGTTGGACCTAAATTGATTTAAGCATCTACCCATACTTCATTCTTGCATTATTAGCCTTTTCGATCAATGCACCAATGCATTCATTAATCATATCAGTTGGTTCAACTGGCTTTATACAAATGGTTTTCTTTATCTATAAAATGTTGTACAGTAGGTTAGAATCTCAATTTTGTACATGTGTAGTGAATTACTATGTGGTCTACTCATAAAATGAACAAATAAATAGCACCTACCCTAATATTCTTTGCATTAGTTGCACATGGATATGTAACTGCGATAGTTCCCCAGTAGCTGAGGACATGCAAAGTAAAGACTAGTAGTTATAGTGACCCCAAGGGAAACCAAAACACTCTGCTACGTCAGTGCACATCAGATTCTCTCTCTTAAACCAAACACATGACCCTAAGCCTGTAGTAAGGCGACCCGAATAGAACCAAAAACATACCTCACAAAAATTAATAAAAAAAATCACACACACACACACACAAACTTTGCAAAAGTTGGGGTCATGTAGCCGATCGAAACACACAAACCAGGGGACGGGTATGTTGGTCACCTCGTCGGAGGAGGGACGCGGCCACCAAGGGTGGACCGACCCTTGGTTCGGTCGCCTATATATAATGACTAGCCTAATGTCATAAGGTGTCCTTTTAGTTGCAAATCGATATAAATATCTGTTTTGGAAATTGTAGCTCAACCCGAGTACTTCAAGATATGCCGAGAAATTTGTGTCAAATTTATAATTTGCGTATTCAATATTTCTGATGCCAACATGTTTTCAGATTCTCATTAGCTGTAGAGTAAAAACCTCAAACTATTTACTCATTATATAGAGTAACATTAAAGATAGAAGGTAAAATATCATAAAAGGTTTTCTTTTTACTCACAATCGCATTGATTTTATTTATAAAACGACAGAAAAATAGTTGAAAACTGAAAAACAGGATATGGATTAGTGGGGATGGCTTTCGGAAAATTTGTGACCACAAATCTTAATCAAATAATTTTATACGTAATATGTGCATGTGTTCGTCGGCAATTGTTCATCAATCATCACTAGTATATAGAAATTCTCTACTGCTAGGTGTAAATCAGGACCAGTTGTGTACATCAAGGATGTTATCATGGACCATTTGTGTACAATCAAAGACCATTTTGCATTGCAACAACAAATAACTCCCTGCTAATTGCAGTAGGGATATGTTATCCCCATTAAAGATACATAATATTGGTTTTCTATTGGTATAATATAGATAGAAAAACATTTTGAACATTTAAAACTGTATAAGTGTTTATATTGGTCATGGAGGACGTTTAATTATTGAAATGATCAAGTAAACACTTTAATAATTCACCAGCATAAAGGTTTTTGGGATTGCTTATATTTTCCGTTGGAGTTTTTGCTTAAAAATAAGCACTTATAAAATAAGTACTTTTAGAACTAGTGTTTGAATTTACTTAGTGTAGATTTATTAAAAAAAAAAAAAAAAAAAAAAAGGAAAGGCATTGGTATTTGTAAAATAATTATTTTAATATAAATTAGCAATTAATTTCATTTATAAATGGTTTTAAGTTAAATATGAGAGTGAAAAATGATTTTAGTTTGATATCAAATAAACAATACGAAATAAGCATTTCTTAACCTTCTTATGAAAGCTATCTTTCTGCTTATAAAAAAGCAGAAAAAATAAGCATCCCAAAACACCCTCTAAATAACAATCTAACTGTTTGTAAAGTGAAATTAGCATGTGGGTTTTATATGCCATCAACTAATTTGGAAATATGGACCTGGTCCAGTAATTTAAATTGGGTTATGGTCCACCATTTTTGGGCCGAACAGTAACTTGAAGATTACAGTTATGGCCTTTTTGGTTTGATTACTTAAACATTGCTACTTATTTTATTTTATTTTTTTGCTTGAAAACTTTTAAGAAATGTGCATAGACCTTATTCGACAATACATACCGCTAATGTATACTAGATATCTTTTACCTAATAAAATAAAACCTCTAATGGGGACTTTTTCATTTTAAAAAAATCAAATCATACTTTTTTTGGTAATATTTTTTTTAATTTGAATTTTTTTATTAATTTTGAAAAATAATTAAACCTAATTATTTCTTAATTTGCCTAAAAAAAGTTTAAAAAATCGTTTTTATACTCATATGTACAAAAACCATGAAAATACACATGGGCTTAAATGGTATTTTTCATAATTATGAGTGAAAAATGTAATTTATAAAAAAAAAGCCGGAGTAAATCATCCACCCCCAACTCAAATAACGACTCCCATAAAAATCAATCCTCCTAAAAGATTAAAAAAACCTTCGTACCTATATTTCAATCATAAGGAGTTCATGGGGGATTGGGGTTGTTATGTTTATTGTATAGGAATTGCAAATTCCAAGCTATTAAGCAACGAATCAGTTCATTATTTGAATTAATTCATCACCGAGTCCAAGCATCCAAGGTAGTTTTCTTTTTTCCCATGTTAATTTTGTGTTTGCTTTTGATATATATTTATATCGACTATTGTATATTAATAACCACAACCTCCACTCGCTTAATATTGGCAATCGTTTTCCTTTTACCAAAAAATATTATCAATCGTTTGTACAAATCTTTAGGTTTTGATTTTATCAACACCTAAATGCAGTATTTTGTGTTTTGAGTTAGTTTGAATACTGTAGTTTTTGTTGATGATTTATATTGCATATGGTGGTTACTTTTTAACTATGCCTTTTGCCTAATGGATGCTCAAAATGGTTATGGATTTGAGAAGGTAGATAGTGTATACGGTTCGACTTTTCCAATGGTAGGCTTATTAGGTATTAGTACTTTTTTATATTGTCCTCACAATCAGTGTATAAATACATTGTGTTTATTTTTTTAGGGAAACTGTAAAGTTGGATGACCTTCGCAGAATTGAATTCATTGTAAATGGGCTGCAAGTTGTTTTGGTGAAGTAGGTGCTCTTAAATTCATGTCGGTTACTATATGTTGTGTTATAGGACACGGGTCAAAATGCACAATATATTTTTCTGGTGAACCTACCACACTTCCATTATCCAAGTTTAAATATATTATGTAAATAGTCTTTACATGTTTATATGATTGCGATAATGATACTTTTTAACAAATTAATGATATAAATTATGCAAAAGAAACCATCCAGGATAAGTATTTACATCTTTGACTTGCTCCAACAAATGGGGTGGAATTGCCACCTCTTCATGAGCGGAGATACAAGGGGGGCATAAGGGGCATGTGCCCCCCTAGCGAAAAAAAATGTAGTGTAAATTTTTGAAAATATTTGGCTTTTTTCGTAATTTGCCCCCCTTATGTACCATTTTATAGTGTAGTTTCTAAAATTTATCAAAGTGTGCCCCCTCGACAAAAATTTTCTGGCTCCGCCCCTGCACCTCTTTAAATGTTGTTTTAAAATCTTAGAATCTAATGATGTTAACATTTCTTTTGGGTACAGGTGTATCCTGATCCAGTTAGAATTGTGACAGTTGGTCGAAAAGTGGAAAATCTCTTGGCTGATTCTGAAAATAAAGAATGGTTGTCTATATTTGCAGGCTCTGTAAAGGTATTTATATTTTTAATATTATGACTTACATAGTTCTCTCCCTGATTCTTTTACATATAATAAGCTTAATGAATGTATCTAGGGGACCCATATGCACGAGAGGCCAAGGATTTTACACTTTGTCTGAGGAGGGAATTGCGCACCAAGAGAACCGAAGAGTTACTGCTGTAACAACAGATTATATGCTTTTGAGGCTATTTAAAAGCATCTCAACTTGAACTTGAATAGAAAGTTGATGAACGTCGATACTGGAAGGAAGTCTTCTTGAACAGGTTGGCTAGCCCTTTTAATTTTTGTGACATTTTCTCTTTGGTTTGAATATTTTTTGCCATTTATTATACTTCCTGTGTGATTGCAGACCTGTATTTGTTTCATCTTTCCGATATCAAGGCCATCAAATCAGAGGTAGCCACATGTTAATTTGTTTTTTATTACATTGAGTGTTTGGAGTTAATTGTAAATGGTGGTATTGTAGGATTGTTTATTTGTCAAACCATAATATGCATTGGGTTGATTTTCTTTTATGATAACTAATCATGTTTGCATGAATCTTGATTAAGTTTGAAGGTTGTTTGTTATAAAGGTATGCATTTTTTTGGGTTTTATTGTTGCTTTTGGTTTTCAATATTTAAGCGTAATGATCGATCCTTGATGCAAAAATACATCGATACCCGAAAACAACCATTGGTGTTTCAATTAAATATACAAAAAACATTAATGTCTCTTAGGATGCTTTTGCTCATCCAAGACGTTGTCCTATATATGACCTTGATGCTAATTTTGTTGCATGTAAATAAAACAGATGATTAAGGTTCATCCAGAGATGCAGGCATAAATTGGACTGTATTTTGAGCCTGTTGCCCATGAAAAAGCAAAAGCTAAGATTGAATTGATTGAAACTTTCAACCCTGATGATTCGACTTCCACACTAAAAAATCACACCTTTTTACAAAATTTCAAGAACATCTGATCAACACTATCCGAGGTTGATGAGAAGCTTTTGATATCAGGAGCCGATGGGATCCTAATGGACTTGGGAATGTCATCAATGCAGGTATGTAAACTATTAACATTTGCACCTATCAGTGTGTGTACAGATGATTTGATATACAGAATTTATTATATCAATGCCTTATAAATCTAATGCTACATTGGCTAATCTCTTTAATATCAGTAATAGTGGTTTTATTACATTTGCAGTAGTGGCATACAAAGTTACCTCATAACAAAACCAAATAGTAAAATAGCAATGGGTTTCGCGGTTGCGTAATTATATTTCCAAAATACATGTGTATGATATAGTTTGATACTTTTTCAGTAGTGAAGCATCAACACCTTGGCATAGTGATCGGTGTTCTAATGTCCTCACAAGGGTCTCAGGTTCGTTGAACCACCATAAGTAAATACCATAGCTGATCAATGACAGGAAAGGATTCAAAAAAGGATATCCCGACTAGACCGCATACATCTGAGTAGGGCTGAGCACCGCAGGTTCAAAACCGAACCGGACCGACGAAACCGACCGAACCGACAAAAATCGAACCGGACCGACGGCCCTTCGGTTCGGTTTCGGTTCCGGTTTTTTATGAATTTCGGTTTCGAGTCGGTTCGGTTCGGTCCAGTTCGGCCCAAAACCGACAAAAACATGCCAAAATACACATGGACCGACAAACCCGAACCGAACCGACAAAAACCGAACCTAACCGACGGCCCGTCGGTTCGGTTTCGGTTCCGGTTTTTGATGAATTTCGGTTTTCGGTTTTCTCGGTTCGGGTCGGTTCCGACCCGATGCTCAGCCCTACATCTGAGTAGATCATTCTAGATAACTTACAAACCATATTAGTTTACCCGTTTATGTTTATATAATGTTTAATAAATTAAGCTATGATGCTCAGCCTACCAAGTGTGTCATATATTCTTTTAAAAAGCTAAGATTATTAACAGATTTCAGTTGACTAACCTAAACAAAAGAATGTAAAAAAAAAATGAAGCTAACTAAAGTATTATAATTGAAGTATTTATTCAAAGAATTTACCAGGTACACAACTAAATGTTAATTGTAGTTTAAAGAAATAAATATATAACTGTTTGGGGTCTAATTTGTTTACTTATTTTATTCATGAAAATTAACTTAAATTTTCGAAACATGTGTTGTTTATTATGTTCGTGAATAGATGACTAAGCGCGTGGACACAGGTGAGGATAATTTGGCGTGTTGTAAACGGAGAACGGATAGTGATATAATGGTGATCAGGTAATGGCATGAGTGTCATCTATATGAAAGCGGCGAGCTACGAGCCAAAGTTGGCCATGCTCCTTACGTAACTTGGCAATGTATGCTGGAGCCTTCGGTCGGTCAAGGTAAAAGTCTATTGGTTTACATACTTTTTGCTTTACAACTTGCATTCTAGCTAACTTAGGTTTGTGCTTATTTCACATCTAATTGACCTCCTTGGCCTTTCCTGCCCAATAAAAAATAAACCCAATGACACCTTACTTATAATTCAAGCTACCCACAAATATTTTATAGTCATAGTACATTTGTGGTAAAAAAAAATATAAATTATGCGTTTTTTTTTTTTTTTTTTTTTTTTTTTTTTTTTTATTGTAAATTTGCCTATAGGCATACCCATGAATGACCGACTACTTAAAATCAAGGCTACACAAATAGGCAGCCAATGCCAACGAGTATAATAGAGATCAGTTGTGCATTGAGTTAGTGACGTCTTCTAATAATCCTGATGGAGTTATTATGCAATATTTAGTGAAAGGAGATGATGGGATTTTGGTTTATGATGTTGCAGCCACAATATACATCAGTTGTATTACCAGTAGGCAACTATGATGTTGAAAAGCTTATGCTTTATGTACCCAGACTCAATGTGTCCAATAAAACTAATGCATATTATTCGTATACCTGTTAATGTTTCTTATCAAGTTCTTCATGTTTGATGCATTGTAGATAGTCATGTATTATATTTCCTTTTCGTAGTGTTGTTTGTCAATTTATTGTGCCATGCGCATTTTTATATGCATGTACAATGCGAATAGAGGGTTTAGTGTGCTTTGTGATGGACCCCTTGATATGAGAATGGATCTTCAGGTCAGAAACTTGGATGTGTAATTGCCTTGCACTTTATTTATGGCTCTCTAATCATTTTTTATTCATGTATCAGCTTTATAATTTATAGTCGAAATGGTGTTAATTAGAATACTGCATTATAATAGTACAAGTTAATTTCTCAAAATATTCATGGCTGTTTATGTTATAACCAATGGGTGGTTAACTGTTGAGTTTGATATCTGACATGTTTGGCCTCATAAACTGACTCATCTCTTCCTAGAAATCCTGCTAGCTTGGCTTTCTCCCCCTGTCATCTATAAACTTAGGTGTAAGTTTTACCCGTTTAACTACAAATGGGTCAACTTTGGGTATGTTTATGGGCGAATTGATTTAAGCTAATAGATTTAACTCGTCTATAAGTAAACAAGTCGGATTGGTTGGAAGCCATCAGAAGTGTATTTAAATGCTCAAACCCCCTAATTTGCTTTATTTAAAAATTTTGAATTTAAAGAAATGGCTGTAAAGTGTATGGGTCAATGCAGCCTCCCTTTTTTGACCCATACTAAGAAAGGTTACTCAAAATTAACTATTATGACCTGTTACTCGAACCCGATGATGAGTTTCTTTTTTTGAGGTATTTTTGTTGAGTTTGTGGCTCTTTATGATTAGGTGATTAATGGTTTTGCAGATTGGAGTATGGGCAGGTTGTTGGACTTAGTTTGGAAAACGGTGATCGGATGCTCAGGATCTACATGTTAAGGTAGTTTTTTTTGTGACAGTTGGCTAAATGTTTAATTGTTGCAAACCTTTTGTGATTCGTTGGGATTCGATATTGGTTATCGAGAAAGATATGTTATTTTTAAGCCATATCAATTTGATTAAGTATTAGTCTTTGAATACACGAGTACAAAGCACCAATTTGTTAACAAGTAGCTGTAATATCTTTATTTTGAAAGCTATCATCTCATGGTTTTCGATAATTTTTTATTTCAGTTTTTGAAAGAATCATAGAGTTTTACTTTATTTGAAATCATGTTTTTTTGTCTTTCTTAGATGGTTCGGGAACTTAGTTTTTGCTATATTTCTCTTTGAACATGTGGAATAATGCAGATTAATTCGACATATTATTCATATAGTTGAACATTGTTCTCAACATATTTACTATAAATAAATGATACTATTTCCCAGTACCTTTGACCTGTTGAGGTCAAACAAACAATTTACCCGATTTTCCACAGACATGTTCTTTGAGTGGCCAAAATTTATGATAGTGGTATTGAGGTAAATACATGTTTTGTTATTGATAATAAATTTAATACTATTTGCTAACTTATGTTTTGATTTTGTTTTATACTTCTTAATATTTTGTTTTGTTGCTAATATAGTTGCGAAACTAATAAGAAGTGCTTATTCTTTCATGTTTATAGCTCTGTCAATTTATAGGCTTTTTAAATACTTTCCCCATTGTTGAAAAGCATATGCCTTATGTACCCGCACTCGATGTGCCCAATATAACTCATGCTTATTATTCGTATAGCTGTAAATGTTTCTTATCAAGTTCTTAGTAGTTACGTAGTACATGGTTCTTCATAATGTATAATTATAGACGGATCATCGCGTACATCTTAATTATTTCATGGCTGTCAATTTTTAGGAATATTTGAATACTTTCCCCATTGTTGAAAACTGAAAAGCTTATGCCTTTAGCGCACTCTTTACTTGAATGATCATCTGGTTTAAGTGGTAGAATCCCCCCAACATATTTAGTTCCTTGAAGGTTTACTTTTGGTGTTTTAGATTGTTAATCCATTGTCGGTTTTTATGCAGCGCATCGAGTAACTTTCATCCCAAGAATGTATATGGGAGCTTGATGTGAAGAGACTAAATAGGACATATTACATGTTTAGTTCAACTATGCGCACAACTATTTGAAAAAATGACTAAGCTGCAAAAAATTACTGCATGATCTTGATGATAAGAAGGCCATCGTATAAAAGCTTTTGTTGGTAATGTATCCAAAGCATTAAAGAAATCAGGTTATCGGGTGACATCTTTGCATGATGGAAAGTCGCAAGAGCAATGAGATTTTAGTCTTAATGCTTTGAGGACTAAAATACAAATGTGGCCCGTGTATTATTTAATGCTAATCTTGTATACTTGGTATTGATATATAAAATGTCGCCCATGTTATAAACTATGATATGCCTGGGAATATTGAAAATTATACTCTTTGTATATGACGTATGTTCTATTATCTCGAGCAAACGCTTATACATATCAACAGTCCTATGCCTCCGTAACCTTCTAGACATGAGGCTGCCAAGTTTAAGCCTGGATCAATTCGTGATATGCCACCCTAATGACACGTTTAGAAAAATATCATTGCATGACATTTTGCTTGAAATTTATAAGATAATTCTTAATCCAAAATCATTATTTGAAAACAGTAAATAAATAAAACCATATATATTTAAGAGTTCAGATTCTTAATAGAGCAAGTAAAACCATTTAAGACACGATAAATTTAATAGGTATTTTGCTCTTAGTAGATTATGTAACATGTTGATTTAAGAAAAGAAGTATACTTGCTCTTGCTAACAGATAAATTTAATTTTGATATCCAAATGGGTGTTTGAATATTAGTTATACTCCGTAATAGCTAAACTTACAAAGTTACATGGTAACACAACCATTAATGTTTCAGCATAATATTAAGAAATAAATTTATCTAAACTATCGATACACAAACATAACATGCGGTAGCTAAACTTCATACATAAAGATAATCATGTTTGTGAAAATACCATATATGAACTTCACAACGTACATCAAACATAATTATAAAATAAAAGTAAGCAGCATAAAGACAAAAAAGACAAAAAAAAAATAGAAAAAATAAAAAAGCTATTTGTTTTTTAATAAACAAAAATACGTTATTTAAAATTTTAGAGGCGTGCGCGGGTATTATAACTAGTTTGGATTATGATGAAATAAACCTTTGACAAAACTCTTATCTAGTTATAGTGGTACTCGACATATGCATGAAAACTTTCGGTCACTAATTAGAATTTTGATCCGTTATTCTTTAACTTTGAGTTGCAAACTAATCACTATTCTTTAAGAATGCTACAAGTAGCAAGAACATATAGTTTTGTAAAAATCATGTAAAAAAATTAAGTTGCACGAAATTAATCATATGCTCACTAAGTCACTAGCAACACTGAAAGTAGGGATGGCAAAAAAACCCGAACTCGACGGGGAAACTCGAAACCTGAACTAATTGGGGCGGGGCGAGGCATGCTAATCGGGTTACGGGGCGGGTTTAGGGATTAAACAGGGATTTTAATTGGGTTTGGGGAGGGGAGTGGGGAATAGTCGCCCCACCTGATTAATGTAACACATATACAAATATATCTATACCTATATAGTATTTATGTAATAAAAAAATATTACTCTAATACAGTTTGTTTTTTTATATTTGTAAGAATGCAAAATTGTAATTATAGAAACTTGTTTAGTGTCATATTTTTAAGTTTTAATTTTTAGCGGTATAATTCATAATTATTTATATATAATACTATCGTTGAAAACTTAATAAAGCTTATTTGTAATTGTTTATTAATATGTTCGTTATTGTTAATGGTCTAAAAATAACAATAAATGTGAAATGGTATGGCTTTGGTCGAGAATTGCACCTAAAGAAGACATCCCCATAAAATCCCCGATTAATATGAGGAGGGTTTGGAGGACCATCACGCCCCCAACGGGGCGCCCCGATTAGATCCCCGATGAGGATCGGGTCAGGTTTAAGGAGAACTTTGTTAATCGGGTTTGGGGATGAGATGACCGCCCCGCCCCAAACCCGCCCCGTTGCCATCCCTAACCGAAAGCCACATCATGCATACGCTGGACGGACCATTGAAGTGATTCGACTGTTTAATCTTAGGTCCCATTTTTAAATATCTTTAAACTAAGTAATTAACATAGGATGATTTTGTGGCATGTGAGAACAAGGGGCTACTTTGGCATGTATTAAAGGGTGTGGGCTATCTCTATGAAAATTTTGATTGAAGGATGAATCAAGTGTTGAACTTTATGGAGACATTTGTGTGTGACCCATCCATGTGTGCACATGCACCCCTTATCACCCCTATTCTCCAAAAACCATTACAATTTGATCATCATAACTCACTCTTTTCCTACTTTACTTCTTTCAAATCATAAATGAAAACCGTTTATACAATTTGTCACGTACGACACACCCAGAGAATCCTAAGCATATATATATATGGTTTAGACATCAAACATCAAACTTTAAATCGATAACTGACATCAACAAGTGAATAATTTGGTTTTCTACGTCGTTATTCGATGCTTTTATGTGGTTAGCAACTATAAAATTTCTTAAAATTTAAACTGGATAGAGCTATCATGGTTAGCATGTGTCAAGGGTGCACAAGCTTGGTTTGCTTCCCACATTCTCATATAACATGCTAATTCCACAACTTGTGCAACCTGTCTCCCTTTACTTTATGATATTGCCACCTAAGATTTGTGATGAAAATGATACTTTGTTCGTTAATGGTATTTAATATTTTTATATAATTTATTTTTAAGAATACAATAGTTATATAAATCTAAATATATTGCCTTAGACATTGAAATACACGATATATACATGAAAACGATTGTAAATAAAACTATGATATTTCGGCTAGTTCTTAGGTTAGGTGAAGATTTTCTTATCTTGGAGATGGTCTTTTAAGCACAATGAAGGAGCAAGTAAAAAATGGTTATTATTATTATTATTATTATTATTATTAATTTTTAATTATTTTTAAGAATCAAAGCAATGATTTGGACACCCTTAGTACTATAACTACGTAATACACAAGAAATAGTAAAACTCAGAGCGTATTTGAAAGTCTAAGTTTTACCATTTCTCGTGTATTACCTAGTTACATCACTAAGGGTGTCCGACAATTTCTAAAATTTCTGGCACATAAGATATTAACTGACCGTATACATAATTCTTTTAGTTTATAATTATCTACCCTATATATCAATCAATGTTTTAAAATTAAGCTCTTTTATTGACTCGTCCGAGTCGTTCTGTTCATCAAATTACCGGTTCAACCAGTTCAACCACCGAATCAAACTGTCTACAGAACAAATATTCGCATTAATTTAGCTTGCCAAACAACTAAAAATCTAAAGTTTATTACCACGCATATAAAACTTAAGAAATTCAATATTGAACATACAAAAAGTTTATCAAACATAAAATCAAATATCAGACATATACAATTGAACAAGAATGAAATACTGGTTTCAAATTACAGAACGAAGTTATGATCAAAATTCAAACAACAATTGTCCATTAGAGTGATTGGTACAGGGAAGACGAATTACACGTTATTCGTTTGTTACCTCAATGGCACATCATCACCTTTTCAATAGCACACCAATAACTAACACACTATCAATATATATATATATATATATATATATATATATATATATATATATATATATATATATATATATATATATATATATATATATATATATATACACACACACACACACACACACACACACACACACACACACACACACACACACACACACACATAAATAATAAGCAAGTAAAAAACCCCTTCTCTCTGGCGACAAAAAAGAAAAAACCGACTAAAAAAAAACCCTAACTTCCTATCGACTTTCTCAATCGATCTAGTGCCTGATTCTTGATCTCGCCATCTGTTTCATGATTTCTGATTGATTGTTATCGTAGGGTTTTTTCTTGGATCGTGTGTTTGTGGATATCATACGATTTTACGAATCCCTTTATAGGGTTCTTGAATCGATCTTGTGTTATTGCAATCGATCATATTCATTCACTCTTATCTTTAACTGTTCGATTGTAATTATGATGGGAGGTTAGTTTCTTGAATCATATTGTTATAAACCCTAATCGCTAAGATTAGGGTTTCTTTCTCTTATTTTTTGTATCGCATGCTGCTGGAATATTGGTTTGTTTTCTGTTTGATTTGGTAAAGTGGTGGTGAGAGATGGAAAGGGGTTTTTGAGTCCTAAGCTTGGTAAGAAGGATGTTAGTGTTCCAATGGTTGATGTTGATGATTTGGCTGATAACGAGGGTAACGTTAAGATTGTTTTGGATGATTTGGAGAAAGACTCGTCCTCTCATGGTTCAAAACAGCCTAATGTGGAGCAATTAATTGCTAATGCGCATAACAAGTTTGATGAAGCAATGAATAAAATTAACAGTGATATTGCTAATATGGCTTCATCTCTGAGTTGAACAATTCGGGTGGTCTTGGGCTTCAGTCTAATTCGTATGGGACATATGAGATTTTGAATCAGAGTGTTACTTCTAATCCTAATGCACCCAAGGTTGATACTACTAGTGGTAATGGTGTTAAATCGATTTCTTACGTGGGTGTTGCTTCTAATGAATCCCAAAAACACATGTCTAATTTTCGGAGGTTAGAATGCAGCAAAAAGAAGGATGATGTTGACCTTTCAATCCCGTTGAAAGTAGTGGAAGAAGTGAATATGAGGTTTGAGAATACTCTATACGGTTACTTCCTTGGTCAACGTCTTGCTTTTCCTGTTGTTGATTATTATGTTCGCAATGCGTGGTCTAAGTATGGTTTACAAAAGGTTATGATGAATGCTAAGGGGTTCTTTTTCTTCAAGTTTAACTCGAAGAAAGGTGTCGATGATGTTCTTGATAATGGTCCTTGGTTGATTCGTAATGTTCCTATTATTCTTAAACCATGTACATTGAACACAAACTTGCTTAAAGAGGATTTAACTAACATTCCAGTGTGGGTTAAATTCCATGATGTTCCTTTAGCTATGTTCTCGGATGACGGGCTTAGTGTCACAACTCACCATTACAGGTCATATACCATTTCAGGTCATTTTCCCAAACTTCGAATTTTTACTATTCATAAATCACTATTCATCAAAACACTATTCATCGATTTACTATTCATCATTTTCGAGGTCAATTTGATATTCTGAGAACCATTTGGGAAATTTACTATTCACTGAACACTATTCATTTCCGGAAAATATTTCATCATTCACGTGCATTACTCATTTCATCGTAAATTTAGTTTACGGGTATTCAAATTCGCGTAACCGGATTGGTTTAGGTGCGAATTCATTTCATTAGTGTTAAGAACACTGCATACGGACTGGAGATAGTCTGCATATCATCATAACAGCATTTTCATGTTATACCACTCTTAGGATTTTCAAATTTCTATATTCAGTACATTTAACGTTTTTACGTATAAGTATTTATAGTAAACGTTAACACTCGGTTTACACACGACGAATATATCTAAATATTCCCACAATGGTCCCGACATATTTTTATATCCATTTTAACATCATAAAAGTTATAACATTCAGTTACCCAGTATTTTGGAAATTTATTTTATTTATAACGTACGCGTATGAATATAACGACGGTTTTCGTGAAAACTAAACAATAATCACCCGATCACTCAGTAAATGTACCCAACTTATTTTTAACATATTTTCAACATTATTATGACTTTATTTCATCCCGGTTAACTTCGTGAACATTTATTTCTATTAAAACCGGTACCCGATTGTAACTAAAAACACAAGATAGCACATAATTCATGCAAGGTTTTCTAATTAAATCACAAGCACCCTACCCCCCCCCCCCCCCTTCACCCTTTGAAAACCGGCCCTTGACCACCCCTTTTAACCCTATGCATTAACTCCTAAGTATTAAACTAATAAACCCTTAAAAACCTTACTTTACCAAATTACATGAATCATAAACCACACTTTTAGGAAAGATCAAAATTCATCTTATCTCTTCCATCCTCTCTTCAAACCCACGACCAAACTCTTCATCCATGATCAAGTGATCATTTTTCAAAAGCTAAAGCACCAAACTTGTTCCTTTTACTTGCCTAATCAAGAATCAAGCAACAAAAACACAAGAAATCCAAGCATAATCATCATCTAATCATCTCATTTTATCAAGTAAGTTATCAACTTTATTTTTACATGAAACATCTTATATTTACTTGTATTTCATGATTTCCATGCTAAAAACCATGTACAACTAGCTATACCACCATTTATTTTGTCTAAAATGGAACATACAAACCCTAACTTTTTATTTATGAATCCCCTTGCTATAATAACTTGGTTAGGAGTCCATGGCACCCTAAGAAGGTGTATGGTAGGATTAGATTAGCTATGTGGTGATTACAAGAGGTTTGGTGATGGTAGAAATTAGTTATAAACCTTGAAAACTTGATTTGGAACATGTTTAGGACATGCTGTCCCGTTTTGTAAAAACCTGGAAAATCAGTAAACACCAAGGGAACTTTGGCAAAATTTTTAGAAAATACTTTCAAAAACGAATCCGTAGGCGAAAGAACGGATTAAAAAGAGTTTATAACGAAGAAGTTATGATTTTTGCAAGATTGTTGACGAAAAGTATTTTCTGGAAATTTGTTTGCTGTTGGACGTTTTTCATTGGACAAAAAGAGACTTTAGACGTAACCCGGAGGAGCCGAGCTTTCCAAAATATATTACTACATACTAAGACGTAACCGTGGACATAAAGAACAAGTAAAACGGACAAGTAACGACAAAGATATTCACGTTTGAATATCGGCTAAAACCATTTTTATTTGACAGCTTTTAATAAAAATTGGCACAAAAACTACGAAGTACTTTTATAAGCTAGACATAATATTAAGTACCAAGCTTTATAACTAATGAAGTATTAGTTATTACAAGTATATTTTCATCATTTCAAGGCGGTATTTCAAGGATTACAACCCGAGTATTTCAACACTAACATAGAAACGTACGATATATATAAGTATATATATATTACAACTAGCTTATTATATTTTCTAATAGCAATATTTTTCCAAATTCTTGGATATATATTTTTGATAACACAAGTGTTTTTCCAAAGAATAGAGTGGTATAGGAACATGAGCATGGACATTCATAACATCATTTGGTGATCTAAATGAGATCGTTCATCATTCATATTAGGTTGCGGCAGTTAACCAATCATTGTTGTTCATTTCATATCATCGCAGTATCATCAGTTGAGGTGAGTTTTCATGGCCCCGTTTTCAATTACTTATTTGATTTCAAATCCCACGGGGGAGAATACATTGCATCAATTACTTTCGTACATGCCCAAGTATTACAAATTCCATACATTGCTTAAGTTGCCTTTATACCATATCATAACAAGTCCCCTTTTCAATATCATGGACCGTTAATTTCAAGTACTAAGCGAGAGTGAGTGAATAGATCTATTGAGGGCGACGCCTCCATTCGTGTTTGGGTTGCTCCAACGGGACGAATGCATTTCATGTCTTATCAAGTGAGTGTCTGGTAAACACTCTGTTGGGGCATTACAAAGTCTAGCTTCGGGGTCATGAGCTTAAGGGACAATGTAGCATTTTGACATTTATGTCGGTTTACTTTATACTTGTGGTTTATGTACATACGATTTAACTTACAAACCTATGATTATTCACCAACATTCGTGTTGACCGTTTTCGCAATGTATTTTCAGGTAACTAAGAGCATAAACTTCATGGCATGCATGGAGTCATTTTAGTGAGGACCTAGGATGACGCGTCTCACTTTGACACTTTCATGCACTTATGTATAATTATCGTTTGACATGTCTAAACTTATTTCTGTAAACCTTTCATGACTTTTGGGACCTATGTAATATATTCTGAATGTTTTAATAAGTCAAACGATGTGTTTTCAAAATGACACTTTAGGTCGTTCAATATTTCCTTGTTATGGTGCTATGACAGTTACACCCTCAGGCATTCCATTCCGCTGCAAGTCAGGTAAATTGGGGGTGTGACAGATTGGTACCAGAGCTAAGGTTATAGAGAACTAGGATGTATCATTGACCCTAGACTATAACCTCATTATCATAGCATCTCATCATTTCATCATAAGTGCATGTTCATTACTTTTGGTGATTTCATTACGAGTTATTTATTTTATTTCACCTTGATTATCACAGAACCATGTCTGCAAACCCAAATGTTATACTGTACACCATCACAGACTCCGATGTCGAAGGCTCTATGTCTTCTACTGCCCGTTCACTATTACCTATTCCTCATGTTTCCCCTACTGCACCACCCGAGATTACCTGTACACCCACTGATACATCATCCCCTGCTACCACTGTTCCATCAGAACCTAGACTTATGTTTCCACGCAGTAAGACTACTATAGGTCCTAGGAAGAGAGTTTGCCCTATTACATCTACCTTTAAGGTACCCACTATTCCTATGTTACCTACACCACCACCAGCCATACCTGCTACTACATGCATATCGACTTCACTATTACCGCTTAGGAAGCGTGCTAGGTTTACTACACCAGATTCCCCTACTACAGAGTCAGAATCAGCAGAACCACCACCAGTATACCATGTAGGGGAGTGTTCAAGAGCAGCTGCTGCTAGGGAGCCTACTGCTGCTAGGGAGTCTACAGTTGCTAGTGAGCATACTGTTGTTAGGGAGCCTGCAGATGTTACATTGGAGGGCCAGCTAGGAGCTCATCAGGATCAGATTGATAGTTTGGACTACAGGGTTGATGAGGATATCACTCCTCGACTAGAGGCGGCTGAGAAGCAGATCGAGGGTTTGCTGTTAGGTGAGAGTTCTAGAGCGGCTGCGGCTGGGAGCCCTACAGCCGTCACATTAGAGGATCAGATGGGTGCTCAGCAGGAGCAAGTCGATAGGTTGGGGTATAGAGTTGATGAGATCATTACTACTCGACTTGAGACTGTCGAGGAACAGGTTGAGGATTTGGTTCAGGGCAGGGTTAGTATTGATGTGACATACCATGGACTTGAGGCACGACAGTTGGGACATCAGGAGCTGATTGACCAGCTTAGAGGTGAGCTACCAGGGATTCGAGATAGAGCTCAGGCGACACAGGAGACTCAGTGGGAGCAGGTAGATCAGTTGGCATTGCTTCGTGAGAGGTTGACAGTGATGGAGCGCAGGGATGTTTCTTCTCAGTTACGAGTTCAGCATCTGGAGGAGATCGTGGTTGCTATGGATCGTGAGATTCGCCGTCTGAGGGGAGAGCCTGGACCATCTGGAGCATCTGGAGGAGCATAGGCATAGACTGGTATTATATTAGCTTTTACTATTTCCTAGTCCCGAGGTGTGGGACGTAGTTCAAGAACTTGTAGTCTTTTGGTTGTTGTACAAACAAATATATCAAGTGCGACTCTACTATGTTGGAAATGTTGTGCTATATATATATATCGGTCTATGTAGGCCGAAATTTTCATGTATTATACTCATGTGTTGTGATTATATTTATGATGTTTCATGGTTGCTCTTTATGGTTAACGTATTTATACTTGTTGTGGTTGTATCTATACGTGTCGTGGTTGTATTATTACAGGTTGTGGTTGTACTCGTACATGTCGTGGTTGTATTTATACTTGTTGCGGTTGTATATATACATGTTGTGGGCGTATATTTTTGTACGATGACTATTTCTATTATAGTTTTCTCATGGTTGTTGTCGATTATTATTTATCAGAAGTATGGCGCCAAGAAAAGCAAAGGCTACATCGGAAACACCCGCTATGACACAAGCAGCTATCCGCAAGTTGGTCAGGGATAGTGTAGCAGAAGCTCTAGAGATTGAGAGAGCTGAAGTTGCTGCTAGGACTGCTGAGGTTCCACCTACTACTGAAGTGGTTCAACCCACTACTAGGCGTGAATGTACTTGGAAGGATTTCAAGATTAGTGATCCTATCAAGTATAAGGGCAATGAGGGAGCGGTTGCTTTAATCCGCTGGTTTGAGAAGACTGAGAACGTTTTTCTCATGTGTGGTTGTCAGGAGGTTAACAAGGTAAAGTTCGCTACAGGAATGTTGCTGGATGAAGCCATGTCTTGGTGGAATTCGTATGCTCAGCCTATTGGTATGGAGAATGCCTACAAACTCACTTGGGCTGAATTCAAAAAGCTAATGACTAAGAAGTTTTGCCCTCGTACTGAGGTGCAAAAGTTGGAAACCGAATTCTATGAGCTGGTAACAAAGGGTGATGACATTGAGACTTATATCAGGAAGTTTCAGGAGTTGGCTACACTATGTCCAACTATGGTTCCGGATGATGAGAAAAAGATGGAGAATTTTACTGGGGGATTACCCGAAAGCATCCGAGGGGATGTGATGTCTTTCGACCCACAATCAATGGAAGAGGCCATTCGTATAACTCAGAAACTTATGGTCCAAGTGTTGAAAGGAAAATCTGCTGCAAATAACAACAATAACCGAAACAACAACCCAAACAACAATAACAACAACAAAAGGAGGTTTGACGGTAACCAAGGTGGAAATGCCATCCAACCAGCACCTAAGAGGCAAGAAGTGGCAAGGGCCTATGCTGCAGGACCTACTGAAGGGAGAGGGTATGCTGGAAATCTACCCAAATGTGATAAGTGTCAGAAACACCATAACCCAGGACGTTGCCCAGATATATGTGGCAACTGCAAGAAGGCTGGTCACTACACCAGGGATTGCTGGAATCCAAACTTGGGTGGAAATCAGAAACCACCAGTAACATGTTTCGACTGCGGAGAAATTGGACACTATAGGAGTGAGTGCCCAAAGAGGAAGAATCAAGGAGCTGGAAATCAAGGAGGAGTAGCTCGAGGAAGGGCTTATGTTATGGGAGGAGAAGATGCCCGTGAGGACCCGAATGTTGTTGCGGGTACGTTCCTCGTTAATAATCGTTATGCATCCATTTTATTTGATTCAGGAACGGATAGAAGTTTTGTATCTATTACATTTGCACCTTTACTTAACATAGAACCAACTACTTTAGGCATTCCCTATATTGTTGAATTAGCCGATAGGTCTTTAGTTAACACCAACACCGTTATCCGTGGTTGCACCATCAATTTCCTAAATCACCCATACAATATAGACCTTATGCCCGTAGAACTTGGAAGTTTTGACATTGTTATCAGTATGGATTAGATGTCTCAAACCTTAAGAAATGCCTTTCAGATGAGTCATCCGTTATACCATTAGAAGAGATTCAGTTAGATGACAAACTTAACTTTGTGGAGAAACCAGTTGAAACCATGGACCGAGAGGTCAAACAGTTAAAGCATAGTAGAATTCCGATCGTTAAGGTTCGCTGGAATTCTCGAAGAGGAACCGAGTTTACTTAGGAACGAGAGGACCAAATGCAACGCAAGTATCCACACCTTTTCACCAAACCTATTACCGAGACCAACACTAGCTGAATTCAGGGACTGAATTCCTATTTGGGTGGGCGGATGTCACAACTCACCATTACAGGTCATATACCATTTCAGGTCATTTTCCCAAACTTCGAATTTTTACTATTCATAAATCACTATTCATCAAAACACTATTCATCGATTTACTATTCATCATTTTCGAGGTCAATTTGATATTCTGAGAACCATTTGGGAAATTTACTATTCACTGAACACTATTCATTTCCGGAAAATATTTCATCATTCACGTGCATTACTCATTTCATCGTAAATTTAGTTTACGGGTATTCAAATTCGCGTAACCGGATTGGTTTAGGTGCGAATTCATTTCATTAGTGTTAAGAACACTGCATACGGACTGGAGATAGTCTGCATATCATCATAACAGCATTTTCATGTTATACCACTCTTAGGATTTTCAAATTTCTATATTCAGTACATTTAACGTTTTTACGTATAAGTATTTATAGTAAACGTTAACACTCGGTTTACACACGACGAATATATCTAAATATTCCCACAATGGTCCCGACATATTTTTATATCCATTTTAACATCATAAAAGTTATAACATTCAGTTACCCAGTATTTTGGAAATTTATTTTATTTATAACGTACGCGTATGAATATAACGACGGTTTTCGTGAAAACTAAACAATAATCACCCGATCACTCAGTAAATGTACCCAACTTATTTTTAACATATTTTCAACATTATTATGACTTTATTTCATCCCGGTTAACTTCGTGAACATTTATTTCTATTAAAACCGGTACCCGATTGTAACTAAAAACACAAGATAGCACATAATTCATGCAAGGTTTTCTAATTAAATCACAAGCACCCTACCCCCCCCCCCCCCCCTTCACCCTTTGAAAACCGGCCCTTGACCACCCCTTTTAACCCTATGCATTAACTCCTAAGTATTAAACTAATAAACCCTTAAAAACCTTACTTTACCAAATTACATGAATCATAAACCACACTTTTAGGAAAGATCAAAATTCATCTTATCTCTTCCATCCTCTCTTCAAACCCACGACCAAACTCTTCATCCATGATCAAGTGATCATTTTTCAAAAGCTAAAGCACCAAACTTGTTCCTTTTACTTGCCTAATCAAGAATCAAGCAACAAAAACACAAGAAATCCAAGCATAATCATCATCTAATCATCTCATTTTATCAAGTAAGTTATCAACTTTATTTTTACATGAAACATCTTATATTTACTTGTATTTCATGATTTCCATGCTAAAAACCATGTACAACTAGCTATACCACCATTTATTTTGTCTAAAATGGAACATACAAACCCTAACTTTTTATTTATGAATCCCCTTGCTATAATAACTTGGTTAGGAGTCAATGGCACCCTAAGAAGGTGTATGGTAGGATTAGATTAGCTATGTGGTGATTACAAGAGGTTTGGTGATGGTAGAAATTAGTTATAAACCTTGAAAACTTGATTTGGAACATGTTTAGGACATGCTGTCCCGTTTTGTAAAAACCTGGAAAATCAGTAAACACCAAGGGAACTTTGGCAAAATTTTTAGAAAATACTTTCAAAAACGAATCCGTAGGCGAAAGAACGGATTAAAAAGAGTTTATAACGAAGAAGTTATGATTTTTGCAAGATTGTTGACGAAAAGTATTTTCTGGAAATTTGTTTGCTGTTGGACGTTTTTCATTGGACAAAAAGAGACTTTAGACGTAACCCGGAGGAGCCGAGCTTTCCAAAATATATTACTACATACTAAGACGTAACCGTGGACATAAAGAACAAGTAAAACGGACAAGTAACGACAAAGATATTCACGTTTGAATATCGGCTAAAACCATTTTTATTTGACAGCTTTTAATAAAAATTGGCACAAAAACTACGAAGTACTTTTATAAGCTAGACATAATATTAAGTACCAAGCTTTATAACTAATGAAGTATTAGTTATTACAAGTATATTTTCATCATTTCAAGGCGGTATTTCAAGGATTACAACCCGAGTATTTCAACACTAACATGGAAACGTACGATATATATAAGTATATATATATTACAACTAGCTTATTATATTTTCTAATAGCAATATTTTTCCAAATTCTTGGATATATATTTTTGATAACACAAGTGTTTTTCCAAAGAATAGAGTGGTATAGGAACATGAGCATGGACATTCATAACATCATTTGGTGATCTAAATGAGATCGTTCATCATTCATATTAGGTTGCGGCAGTTAACCAATCATTGTTGTTCATTTCATATCATCGCAGTATCATCAGTTGAGGTGAGTTTTCATGGCCCCGTTTTCAATTACTTATTTGATTTCAAATCCCACGGGGGAGAATACATTGCATCAATTACTTTCGTACATGCCCAAGTATTACAAATTCCATACATTGCTTAAGTTGCCTTTATACCATATCATAACAAGTCCCCTTTTCAATATCATGGACCGTTAATTTCAAGTACTAAGCGAGAGTGAGTGAATAGATCTATTGAGGGTGACGCCTCCATTCGTGTTTGGGTTGCTCCAACGGGACGAATGCATTTCATGTCTTATCAAGTGAGTGTCTGGTAAACACTCTGTTGGGGCATTACAAAGTCTAGCTTCGGGGTCATGAGCTTAAGGGACAATGTAGCATTTTGACATTTATGTCGGTTTACTTTATACTTGTGGTTTATGTACATACGATTTAACTTACAAACCTATGATTATTCACCAACATTCGTGTTGACCGTTTTCGCAATGTATTTTCAGGTAACTAAGAGCATAAACTTCATGGCATGCATGGAGTCATTTTAGTGAGGACCTAGGATGACGCGTCTCACTTTGACACTTTCATGCACTTATGTATAATTATCATTTGACATGTCTAAACTTATTTCTGTAAACCTTTCATGACTTTTGGGACCTATGTAATATATTCTGAATGTTTTAATAAGTCAAATGATGTGTTTTCAAAACGACACTTTAGGTCGTTCAATATTTCCTTGTTATGGTGCTATGACAGTTACACCCTCAGGCATTCCATTCCGCTGCAAGTCAGGTAAATTGGGGGTGTGACACTTAGTCTTCTTGCTACTTTGATTGGGACGCCCAAAAGGTTAGATGCTTTTACCAGCCAAATGTGCAAGGATTCGTGGGGCCGTAGTGGCTTTGCTAGATGCATGATTGAAGTAAAGTCAGATGAGATGCTTTGGGATAGCATTACTGTTGAGATACCTTTACTTGATGGTACGGGTTCAACTATTGAGAAGATTCGGGTTGAATATGAGTGGAAACCTCCGCGTTGTGATAAGTGTAAGGTTTTTGGTCATACTATTCTTGATTGTCCGAAAGTTGTTGTTCCTCCGGTTCAACCTAGTAAGCCGGTTAATGATGGTTTCACGGCTGTCAATAACAAAAAGAAAGGTAAACAAGGTGGCTCTACAAATCAGGGTAAAGGAGGATTTACTAAACCAGTTGTGGGTAAGCAATTTTATTACCAACCCAAAAAGAACCCCCCTGAACCAAAGAAGGTGGATGGAACTAAGAATAAGGCTTCTGATGTGGCTAGTACGAGTGGAACCACGATCACTACTTCTAATCAGTTTGACGCTCTTAATATGGATGATACAGATGGTTTTGGTATTCCTCAGGTTGTTACTAACATGGATGTGGATACTGGCAGTATAATGGAAGTTAATAAGGATGAGTCGGTTAAGACTGGTACTACATCACAAGTCCCTCTTGTGAGTGATATGCAACAACCGTTTGTGAGTGATTCTATGGGAACAAGGGAAGCTGGTTCTACTCCTATTTTTGAGAAAATTAGTAAGCTTGAAAAGCTAATAATCGATGGGAAAGCTATTCTTTTGGATGATGCTGGTCATCTTATTCCGTCTACCTCTACCACTAAGAGGTCTAACCCATTTTCAAAGGTGGGTGAGGTTGTGGTTTCTGATAGAGATGAGGAAGAGGTTCTTAACACGTTTGACGAATCAGCAAATCTTTTTGGTGGTGGTCATGAGCGTGAAGATGAGTATGACTATGATGATTATTCGAAGCAAATTTATGATCTTCTAGGGGAATTGGATGCTCTTAATGCCATTTATGGTTTTAATCTCCATGGGCGTAGGAAGTAGTTTATCTTTTGTCAGAGTCAATACTATCATGTGAGTAATGGTTTGTTTTCTTGTTTTGAAAATAGGAAGTATCTTGTTATGTAAGCTTTTCGCCTATGTAACGGGCTGAGATATGAGATTCACCCATATCCGTTGTACTTAAATGTTTTTTGGAGTAATATATTTACCGGGTCGTTGATCTTTTACCCACACACACACAGAGACACTTAATGGTGCATTTAAGTCCCACAAAATATCCCACCAAAAATACTCCACACAGTCATAAAACAAAACAAAAAAGATAAATAAATAATAAAATAAAAACAAACAAAAAAACAAAAATGAATGGCAATAGTCATTGCTTTGGCTAAAAGACGAATAACGAACGAACAACTTGAGGGACGGTGCATCACAAAGTGTCATTCGTCCGTTCCCACACCGAGCTCTCTTATCAAGATAAATTTTTAGCCATGTCGCTAATCATTCAAGTTATCAGTGTTTTAAAACCCGGTTTTCTAGTTGACATGGCCGTGTCATCGGTTCACCGAGATATTTTACCGTTAGATGTTAGTGAAAAATTAAAAATGGCGCGACATAAAGATGGTCAAGAGTCAAACTAAATACAAAAAGGCCATCCTTCTCAGGATATTATAAATATTACTCCTTTCGTCTCAAAATTATTGTCAGAAGACAAGAATTACATAGTTTACTAAAAGTGGGGCCAGATTAATTTTTAACCACTCAAATAGAATATTCTCTCATTAAACTATCTAGTTTTTACTTAAAAAGTAAATAGGACAATTATTTTGAGACATTTATAAAAAGAAATATGGACAATAAATATGAGACGGAGGGAGTACTTTTCATAATCTCCCCACATAGTTACTCCACTATTCATAGGTTTAATCATCACTTAATCCCATAACAATAGTACATTGTATGGCTACCTTAAACAGAGGTCACAGAAACTCCCTTTAACAAGTTTTTACTACTATCTCATATTCTCATATATAGATAAAGCCAAACTGTGTCCCCTAATTGGGGTCAATCAATATTTTAATTAATTTATTATAGACACAAAAAGCCATAAATTAAATAATACATATGGAAAATCCAAGTACCATTATGTTGAATTAAGTTAAATGATTTACAATCAAATCAAATCAAATCCTAATTTGGAAAATCCAAGTACCACTTCTTGGATTTTAGGATAAGCCGTTGATTGCGGGGGCTGATCCCCACTTCTACAATAAATGAAACACACCAATATTTCAAACTTTGCAATCTCACCTTCACTTCTTTATTTCTTTTCACTTTTATAGTCTATAAGTAACATGCATCTTTTATCTCTTCTATGGAAGTGTGCAACTTATGGTCCTAAAAATCACAATGGTAAATGCGTTATATGTACAACAAATGATTTTACGTACGTACCTTCATATATTTAAGTGAAAGCCACATGAGTTGAAAACGATAAGAAACTGTACATTATTTTTTTAAGTGAAAGCAACATGAGTTGAAAACGAAAAGAAAATGTAAATTATTTTTTCAAAGCATTGATAAGACAATGTTAACTGTTCTAAGCCTTGAGGCCAAAGAACAGTATGAAATAGAATAGTTTCAGCCTAACTCAACGACTCGCTTAAAAAGGTGTTCGTCGGTTTTGTGGCGCATACTCGTTACAATGCAAATTATATTTTTCTAGTACCTATTAGTGGACTAATATTTAGCATTAGCATATTTTGTATTGGGTCAAACCCGTTTGATCATTTTGCATTATTTATATTGGATTGGCAAGAGACATATCGCAATTCAATACTTGTATTTCAAAGTCATGAAGCCTTTTATCTCTACGCATAATCTCCATGGGTATGACATCTAAGAATAACACAATGCTCCTTGTATATCTTCTCAAATAGAACACCGTAAATTTGAAAATGTCGTTTATGATAACTATTATATGAGTAATAATCTTACGAGTGACGATGAAGATACATAATTCATGTGCTAATCTATTCATCACTTGACATACGTTATACATTTTTTTTAATATTTGCTTTTGAATTCGATACATGTCCTCGACTTTTTTTTAACTTATAAATTAATCGTGAGAATCATTTAATTTACTTAATGTTAATAAGATTTCAATCTTTAATCCAAATGTCCATGAAGCATTACATTGCAATATATATAGATCTTCTTTTCACAAAGATGTCACTTCGGACCAAAACAACATTGTAACATGGACAGTAGGCTTATGGAGACAATATTATCTCAATAACCGTAGCATAAGGCTTTTAAAGTCTCCATGTGAAGTTCCATGTGGCAAAGCCTTTATATGAAAATTCTTCCCAATTGGGACCCACATTTACCATAAATATTTTTGTTTTAACCTTCAAACGTGATAAATACTAATGTAACATGCACTTGTCTTCTTCCGGAAATAAAATAACCAGCTACTTGAAACTTGTTTTAACAAGATAATAAGCTGTTTTATGGTCATAGCTTTCCAACCTATACACATTAGGCATTTAGCATAGTTATGAGCTTATTTGGTCATCTTTATATTTCACAAGCCATTTTTTTTTTTTTTTTTTTTTTTTTTTTTTTTTTTTTTTTTTTTTTTTTTATGAATTTGAATAAGCTTATTAAAATAAATTGTAATAAATAATTATATGTTTATAAGTCTCAAAATAAGTCAGAAAAAAAAGCTTATTAAATATAAACCGAAATCAAATAAGCCCATGGCCTATATGTAAGCTTAAACAAACACCCCAATAGTATCCCGTTACTTAAAACTTATCTTCTTTGGTATAAAATACAGTATACAATGTTTGAAATAGTTAATAATCCTTAAAACGAATCAATAAAAATTTGCAACAACATTAGTCAATTTTTTAATTATTTTAAAACATTATGTTAATGTACTATACTAAAATGATTTATAATTTACCTTGCGGTTCAGTGGGAAACATGTATGGCATAACATATGATTTAATATTGCAAGTATTCGCTCCATAAATTCAGATTTATGTAAATATAATATGCTATGCCTCAAATTAAATAGCTTGTAAATTGTAGTGGCTTTTGTTTTTTAAACAACAAGTTAAAGAAATATGAATGCAATTTAAAGTGATTAAAATTAAGTGAATTTCATAAATTGCGTTTTATTTATTGAGTAGCTTATTTTTCCCGATATGCATATATATGCTTGATAATGCTACTTTAAAAAAACTACTAGCTAATATGTACCTCTTAAAATGATTGTAATATTTCTCATAATTTTTTAAATTTTTACAATTTTGTTTTTACTATAAAACTATAACACAGAAAGTAGTGAACATAATAAAGTTTGATAAGTCAAAATTAGTAAAACACAAAAATACAGAGCAGAAACCTTAAAAAACTGTCTTGTCATATTAAGAAAGTGGGTAAAACTGTCGAAAAATTACGGTACATAAAATATAAAGTTGACAAATCAAAATTAGTAAAAGAAAAAACAAAAAGTACTAAAAAAACTATAAAAAGCTATCTTGGTATATTAATAAAGTGGGTAAAAAGAGAAGTAGAAAGGGTATAAGGAGAGTACCAATAAGTAATAACATTAATAACATTAGGAGAGGAGGTGTGTTTTTATTTTCTTTTCCTGTTGCAAGACCAACCTTTTCATGTGGCAAAACCCAATTTTTTTTTCATGCGGCATTATAGTAGAGAGAGAGAGAGAGAGAGAGAGAGAGAGAGAGAGAGAGAGAGAGAGAGAGAGGAGGGAGGGATAAACAATATTTTATTATATTATTAGTAAATATTTGTTTGCAAGACCAACCTTTTCATGTGGCAAAACCCAATTTTTTTCATGCGGCATTATAGTAGAGAGAGAGAGAGAAAGAGAGAGAGGGGAGGGGAGGGGGAGGGAGGGGGGAGGGAAAAACAATATTTTATTATATTATTAGTGGATATTTGTGTTCTAAGTTTATTTTTAAATGATAAAAAATAGAAAAAGTAATGAAAGAGAAGGTGATTCAATAGTTTAGGAAAAGTTGAGGGAAAATATTTATAAGAGAGAAAAAGCTGATATGGAGTAGATGTAGCGATGGAAAACTCTTAACCTCACCCTTCACCCTTACCTTTTAGATAAAATGGTATCATAACATCCGCATGGGTGCCATATCATCAAGCTTTGTCACATAAATATCAGAGTAACATGAATTTATGAAATGAATGTCTTTAGAAAAAGAACGAACTAAAAGGATAGAAAAAAAAGAAGCAAAGTTCACGTTTTAGATCCAAAATATTAGAAAATCTTTTTGTAACACCTAATCATTTTTTAGTTGGGATATCAATCCAAAATAAAAGCAAAGTTCGCGTTTGAGATCCAAAATATCGATCTTTAAAGCTCCCACTTTGATTCTAAAACAATTAGAATCCATTAGAATGCGCTTTTTGGGGATTTAACAAATGGAATTTCATGGGTGTTAAGTGGGATAGTGTCTTCCAAAGTATTGAGACGTGAGTTTTGGGTATTGGTAGTCTCAAAGCTAAAAACTTGAGACTGCTTGAAAAATGGGGGTGGAGATTCTTAAACGAGAAGAATGCACTTTGGTGTAAAGTTATTTCAGCATTTTATTGTACGGATGACGGTTTCAGTTCTAGAATTGGTTCAGGTCTACACAAAAAATGTTATTACTTCTGGTCTCGCTATTGATATTATAGGTGTCCTTTCCGACTTTCTTTTTTAAGAGATGTGAAAAGTGGAGGTGAAACTTCTTTTTGGAATGATAATTGGGCAGGATCTAGTTAAACATTAAGTTCTTGTTTCCCTCACCTTTATTCTCTTGAATCTAATAAACATTGTCGTGTAAATTAGAAATGGGCTGTGATGAATGGTATTTGGGGTGGAAATCGGGAGTGGTGTTCGAGCCTACGTGGTAGGACTTTAGATGAAGTCAGTGAGCTATATCATCTTATTGGGAATCTTGTTCTTTCTTTCGAGCAACAAGATGGTTGGAGATGGAAACTTAACAGTCACCATTAAAAACCTATATAAGCTTATTGATGTTTTTATTTTAGGCTCCAATGTTATGTCATGTAACGTAGATTGGAACTAGTTTGTCCCAAGAAAAGTAAATATTTGCATTTGAAGAGCGGTGAATAATATGCTTCCAACCCATGCTAATTTTCTTCTTCGGGGCTTACCCATTTCATCATCTGTTTGTCATTTGTGTGTCCTTAAGGAGGAATCTATACATCACAACATCTTATCTTGTTAGGTTGTCTCTCAGATATGGAGTAAATTTTGGAACTGGTGTCGTATTAGTCACTCTCCTAATGTGTCGTCAATATTAGGCTTGTTGGAAGTTTCACCTCCTATATCAAAGAATCATTGTAAAATCTACCAAGCTTTGCTATACGTCTTTATTAAGGGGATTTGGTCATGGCGTAATAGATTCGTTTACACGGATCTGATGTCTCTAAGAGCGGTCCGTAATGAAGACATCTTTACTCAAGACTAACTTCTTTCATTGCTTTAAGTTTCCAACAGAGGAATTAAGAGTTCCATCAATTGGATCACTTGAAAGTCAAGCCCGTTTTCTATCTTACTACCATTGATGTAACTCGGTAGTTGCTTTTAGGTTGTTTGGGTTATTTTGTATTTTAGCTTGTAACCTTTACTTTTATAGATTTTTTTCTTGTAGATCTTTTCTGTGGTTTTCTACCTCATTTGTGAGGCTGTTAATTAAAAAGCTTGGTTGTTCAAAATAATAATAATAATAATAAATAAATAAATAAATAATAAAACTAATCAGTTTTGACGTATTCAAAGGTAAATGATAGCCTAAATTAACAATGTACCTTTACCAATAACATTAAAATTACAACAACATTAAACATGTATGAGTCGGCTAAGTGACCTCCATGCGTATCAATTGGATTAATAACTCACATTTTCTTTTTAGAAAATGCAATAAGCACTTAATAGTAGCACTTTAAAACTATTTACAAGAAAATGATAAACGCATATGACTATTACAATTATGATTAAGCTTTATGTTTAAACTTTAAAGTGACTCACGGTGGTTAATTATCATTAAGTTAATTGAGATTGTTAACTGTCGATGTATCATCATTTAGTATCTAGTTTAGTTTGTATTGGTTTAAGCCCATTTATTTTTATTATTTTAATATTTATACTGTCTATGAACATTTTATGTTTATGAGAAAATACACAATTTGTTGCGTTAGCCTCATGTTTTCGGCCCCCCCCCCCCCCAGTGTTTTGATCATGTATGTCTTCTTCAGAGATCGTGATATGGGCTTAAACTGACACCCCATGCTTGGTTTCAACGTTTGCTAGTTATGCTACTCGTATTGGTTTTAGTAATATCATATGTGATTTGTCTTTAAGCGGGGCGCATATGTTGTTAATTTAATATTTTAAGTGGATGATATTGTGCTAATTGCTTCATCTACAACATATTTATAGAGGAATATTGATTTTTTACATCAGAATTTTTCCATGACGGATCTTGGTCCGCTAAACTATTTTTTGGGCATCTCTGTTACTCGTACTAGGAAAGGGATGTTTCTTTGCCATAAAAAGTATGCATCACAGGTACTTGAGCGTGTTGGTATGCGCAATTGTCATTCTTGCAGGACCCTATTGATATGAAGTCCAAGTTAAGGGCTGATGATCCCCGGATTCCGATCTAACACTCTATAGGAGCCTTTTTAGATCTCTCTAGTATCTTACGTTTACTAGACCTGATTTATCTTATGTTGTTCAGCATGTTTTTTTTATATGCGTGATCTTCGAGAGCCTTACCTTGATAAACTTAGGAGGATTTTACACGATGTACGCGTTACTCCTGATATGATCTTCAACTTTATTCTTCTTCGACTTCATAGTTGGTTGCTTATTCGAATGCTGATTTGGCTGGATGCCCAACCACTCGTTGCTCTACTTCCGGTTATTGTGTTTTCCTTGGAAACAATTTACTATCTTGGTCTTCTAAGCGACAATATACTTTGTCTCGATCTTGTGCTGAGACTGGGTACCGTGGTGTTGCCAATGCAGTGACTGAGACTTCTTGGTTACTGAATCTTCTTCGCAAGCTTCACTCTTCTAATCCCGTGGAGCATCAGCATACGAAGCATATCGAGATTGACATTCACTTTGTTCGAGATAAGATTATTACTGGGACAGGTTTGAGTTTTGCATGTATGTTCTCTCACATTATCAGTATACCGATACTTTCACGAAGGGTCTTCTCTCTACATTATTTGACTATTTTCGCATCAATTTGCGTGTTTAGCCTTTTTCCACTCCAACTGCGGGAGCTGTTAATGGACCATTATTTAGTATCTAGTTTAGTTTGTATTAGATTCATTATTCTTGTATTTATATTGTTTGAGAACATTATTATGTGTATGAGAAAATACAAAGTTTGACATTAACATTATACTGTAATAAAAAAAAACTCTTACCTCACATCTTATTTAAAACATGTTAAATAGAACATTAATAATTACATGTATCAAATTTTTGTTTGAAAATTTAATTCACCAAATGATCCGTACCCCAGTACGTGGCATACTGGTTTTCGATGAATTAAATGGCTAGCTACTGGAACTATATATTGAAGGAACAAATAATAATTTAATACGAAAACTTGAATGTGGTCATGTATGGCTTGTGAAATCTCTTTACTTATTTACCTACTAACTAGAACATTAATAATTACAAGTATCAAATTTTTGTTTGAAAATTTAATTTTCTATTTTTCGGAGGCTAGTTAATGATTATTCACCGGGTATAATCTATTTACCAAAAAGAATTATAATTAATGCGATAGATCTATATCGACCTAGCAATGATTGTTCATGGTTATGCTTTGTTGCGGACTTGTTCTATAGAACTTGAGTTTTCAATACATATCAATTTTACATTGGGAGTTCATTTGAAACCTGTATAATGTTAAACTTTTCATACTATAATAAACGTTTGATTCAGTTTAAGTACAACATAAGTTAAGGTTATAATTGCATTTTTTTTGTTATTAGTAGTAAATAGTTAAAAGGTACATGAATTTGTGTGACTTTATGTACATGTATGTGGTCGATTAATTACACAAGTTGTTTGTTATCAAAGCTAGTTTAAGGCATGTGTCCTAAGTAAATCCTTTTACCTATTTCTAAAGTTGAAAACCTGAATTATATTTTATACAAAAATGAAAAACTTGTATTATATTTTCAAAAAAAAATTACTAGTAAAGTGGAAGATTTAGAGTATTCGTTGTTAGGGTTTTTATGGGAGATTGTAGGCCATGTACTCCCATGTGAATGCATGTGCTGTGTCTTTCTTTCTCAACCCCACCACCTTCCCTCTTCTTCTCTTTTCAGAAAAAACAAATAAATAAAGCTTTCAACTCCATATCATTCTCCTCAATTCTTACATATCTCTCTTCATTTTCTTCTACATTTTTGTTGTACTCTTTCTACACTACTAAGCTACTCTCTCTTCAAGAACCATTTTTTCTTTTTCTCTTAAGAGCTCCCATGGATCTTGAACAATAGAAGATCATCAATCAACTCAAAGCTAGAAAGGTACATTTACATTATTATGAATTTCTTGAAGCTTTGATGTGTCCTTTAGTTGTATTTTACTATTTTGCATGAACAAGATCTTTTTGTTCTTGGTCATGTACATTTCTTCGGGTTTGTTATATATGTATGATAATACTATTAAGTGTAGCTAGAAGATATATATTTTTTTTAATTTAATACCTGGGTTTCCGACTCGACCTTGCGAGCCGACTAATCCCAGAGCGACTATCTTTTTTATTTGGATAGCTCAGAGTCGGCATAGGTGAACCTTCATGGCCAATAGAAGATTAATTTTCTCCTCATGATTCGAACCAACACATCCTTAATGTTTCTATTGTTTTGGTTTATGGTAAATTTAAATGATTCAGCTAGATATCTTTATCGGAGTTGTGACTTGAACTCACAACTACTGAACTACTTGAACAGGGGTGTTTAATTTGTTTTTGCTATTTTGTCTATATAATTCTTTTATTGCATGTGAAGAAATAATTCTGAAAAGGTGACTTGTTTCTGCATGTATTATAATGAAATAATAATTGGTTTCTTAAAGTTTGAATCTAGAACACTAGACATTAATGTACACAAAATTAAGTATGCTTAACTTTTTTGTTGTAGGGAATATAAAAATGCATACTTCTAGCAAGCAGCTCAAGAAAGAATTTATCAAGAAATGGGTAAAGGGTCTAGAAATATGTTGTTCTTCAAAGAAGAAAATGGATGTCATGGAAAGAAAGAAGAAAATAAAGCTTTGTGCAGACATTGCTTTAGCTTCTGCTAAAAATGCCACCACTTCTTGGAGCAATGCTCTCATTTACAATGCTAAAAAAGATGACGAAAGCGCCATTCTTGTCGACAATTTATTAGGACCCGAGTCACGGTTCAACTCACAAAAGACTGCTCACCAAATGATCACTTTCCATAAGAGGGTTAGAAGCAAGAAGATCTTGAAAAAGAGTTGCACTGTCAGTCAAAGAATGAAGAAGGCAAGTCCTCCAGCGTCGAACTTAGCTACTTCTATTGCGAAAAGATTGGTAAAGAAGCGAACCCAAGTGCTTAAAAAACTTGTTCCTGGTGGAGAAGCAATGGATGAATACTCCCTCATCAAAGAAGCACTAGACTATATACTTTCACTCAGGGTGCAAGTTGATGTCATGAGAAGTCTCGCAAATGCCACCGAGGTTTTGGATCAAAGTAATTCAACGATAGTTGATTAATACATAGATTTATTTTATGCTACATCAAAAAAAAAAAAAAAAAAAAAAAAAAAAAAAAGGACTCGAGCTCTCGAAAGAAATCATGTACAGATCAATCTTGCATCTCTTGCTGCCGAAAATTTCGAGAAAAGGGTGTGTTTATTTTTGTACTTGAATCCTTAGTTTTCAGTTAAAAAAAATAAGAACTTTGATGGTTGTTGATTCAAGATTGGACAACCTATTTCTTTTGTTAGCTAGTTCAAGAGTTAAGAGTATAGATTTTCTTGATTTAGCTACCACTTGTATAATTTCATTCTATTCTCAGGTTGTTTGTCTTTGAGTTGTTTGGAAATATTGAATGTGAAGTTGAAAGTTGAGACAGGTGTTAGCTTGGTACATGATGTAGGGTCTTCATGAATGTAATGTTAAAAAGAGTAATGGTTTGATTTTACTATGCATCCAAGTAATACCTGTAAGACATGAATGGCCACTAAATAGCTTTTGGAGCATTACATGCCTTTTCTATATATATGTGTGATGTGGATACATAGAACTTTAGTTACACATGTATGGTAAAATTTTGGGAAAATTCTTTAGGAACATGAAAAACTTGGTCTGGATTGATAAACAGCTGATATTAAAATCATATCAAGTTAGTCACAAATAAAAATTATTGGAAAATATAAGACTGATTATATAAAACTATAAATACAAATGAGCCAAATGATAACTTTTTATTCAATTTGGATGATATGTGGAAAATAAAACTTTGTAAATCTTGTGGCCCCAATTTGTTTTCTTTCAGAAATTGTGTTTAGCCACAAAATTATAAATTTTGTTATCATTCCAGTCCAAAAAGTACCAAGTGATTTGTCATTACTAGTCCCTAAATAAAACAGTATGTTACATCTTGAATTACTGTTTTAAGAGTGAATTTTATTCACCCCTGAAGTCCTGAACTGATAAAACAGGTTTATATTTTACTGTTGGCTCCAAACCGATACATCAACTAAAAGCACTAGTATGCGACAATAACGTCTTAAAGCCCTTTGTCATCATCCGAAACACATTCAAGGTGTTACCGTAAGGAAGTCTTGGGCATTATAATCGATTTTAGGCCTACGTCTGTCCAATTACAATCTATTGTTACCCGAACATTTGTTTTATTGGTGCTCGAATGAATAATCTCAATGTTTGCCCAAGCTAATTATCATGGCCAGGTTAAAACTAATATCTAACGAATTAGCATTGTTTTCAACTATTGTGTGAAATTAACTTGCAACATATAATAAGTAGGAATTGCATGATTACACAACACTTTCCATGAACACCATCTATCTGTCCTACATCAATGCTATGAATTCATACAATCATGTAGTTTTAATGACAGGCCCTTAATTTTTTTTTTTTAATATAGTAGACTGCCGAAATTGTAATTTCTCAAAAGACATACCCGAAAATCAGGTTTTTCTAAAAATAATCAGGGACCTTGATCAGGTAAGCAAGAGGGCTCTTGAAGTGAAGTTAAATGTTAGTGCTTTAAGCCTCTGAGAGAGCATACACAACAACTGATGCTTGAAGATCTCGGTCCACCTTGAAATGAGCATGAAAGAATCTTTTTCTCTGGCAATTATAACACGAAACTCAATTTAGTGAAGTATATTAGAAAGGAGAAGTATAATTACTTTTAAAGAAAACTAAAGATCGACCAAAAAGCATTTGCTAGTCAGCCCGAACGGTAATTAAAATATGTTGCCACCTCTAAGAAATACTGTACCTCTTCAAACGACTGCGAGAGTAGGAAATCTTTCAGATGTTTTTCTTCACTCTCGAATAGTATGATATGACTTGGTTTAGGCCAGTTTTTTGAAAATTCAGATATGAAACCAATTGGATCCATCATGAACCTGTCAGACTCGTCTGGGATTCCCTTCACTTCACTGATAACAGAGTACCAAAACAGAATATAAATAACTACGTACATAAAAAACATATGCATCGATGAAGAAAAATACAGTAACACATTATGGGAGCTCAATGATAATGCAACTGTAGTATACCTTGGTGAACAGTCCAAGAAACGCATAGGAATATTGTGATGCAAGGTCGAATAGTAGGGAGTTGCGTGACACGGTGTTAGAAGCAGGATGCTTTTGACATTCCCGTGACGAGCCTCTTTGGCTAGATAATTCATAACATCCTCTGTTCCTCTCTGGTAATTACTTCATAGTAAGAACTAACTAATGTCCAAATATATTAAAAGTTGTTATGAATTATCAGTCATTGTGTGTATTATTGGATTACCACTTTTGTCAATCTTAAGTCAATCAGTAGCAATCTACTTGTCCCCCCTAGTTACCCCAAAATTTGAAATGTATAGTAAACGTCGGCATGTTGTAGTATAGATGCCCCATTGTGGTATGAGTACGATGCACCAGGATTACTTTTGAAAGCGATCTTTTACTTCTCATATCTCTAATGGTTCTCTAGTCTCTTGGTAATCTTGTCATGAAACTAGTTAATCATAACATGTTATCAATCGTCACAGTCGTTATAATTAAGAAGATTAAGAAAATCAATTCAAGGTAAACATTTTCTCTACCTTCTTTATCATAACGACCATCATACAGTGTTATTATTAACTAGGTTTAAGATAAGATTACCAATATAATCTTGTCATAAAACAAGTTAATCATAACAAAAATAATGATAACTTAGAAAATGATAGACATTGTCATTAGTGACTAAGCACTGCAGGCGGCAATTTTGACATAGTTATTCATAATCAGGTCAAAAAAAAAAAAAAAAAAAAAAAAAAAAAAAAAAAAAAGGAATAGGTCATACAGTCAACTAGGTTGAAAGTCGTCCGTAGTCTATGTTAAAACATTAAACCTCCTAAATCATTTAATTTAAAATTCTTGATCATTATTGATATTGTTTTTGATCATGATTCACGAGTTCATTATTATATATTTATTTTAAATATGATAAGAAAGGACAGAAAGTGATGGCGGCTCAACCCAACCTAGCCTAGCCGATTTTGACCCGTACCAAAATATTACTCATTTTGACCTAAATATATTTTGACACGTTACCCAACCCGCTAATCATGCCACCTCTACTTAGCACCCGCACTAGGAAGGGTTGACTATACAACCCATCAAGCTGGTTAACAGACTCAATTATTGCTTGCAAAATGCTAATTGAAGAAGTTGATGTACCTGATGAACCATACTCATGTAGATGGCCATGGGAAGATTTGTTGCAAGCAAGAACAAGACTGCTGCTTTTATCTTCCAGGAGCTTTTAGTGCATGTACTTGTGGTTTTCTTGATCTTTTTACCAGATGTATATTGCCGGCTTAACATGGCCAACGAATAACCAGAGAAAGCTAAAGCTATTGGAAGCACAGGGAGGACAAACCTGTTAGTCATACTTCTAACCGATGAGTATGATGTACAAAAAGAACAATAACCCTTTCTATCTATTACCCATGATTTTATGTTGTAAATGAACTACCATATTTGTGTGAAAATGGAAAAAATATATAATATATTTTTGCAATAGCATTTATTTTATAGATTTAGGAACTGTAGCTGCAAAAATAAATATCACACTCCGTATCTTTTTGTCCAACATAGCTTATTCTTGCAATGCTTGGTGCTAAATATTCATTTTCGCAAGAAGGCCATTGTTAGAAAGAATAACCAAGTATGATGGTTCCTAATATATCAGGTGGAAGGTGTGGCAAAATGGGCAGGTCAGTCGGGTTGAGTTAGCTTGCAAGTTGCAACCACTTCTTTATTCATTTTATCAAAGTTTTTGAATAATAAAAGTATTATATAGCAGTTGAGGAGCTTATGCATTTATCAACATTTCGCATGACCATCAACCAGTTTGACCAGTTCAAGATCACACATAACCCCAATCAACCATTTGTAGGTAAACGGGCCCAAATTGCCACCTCTTCCACATGGATTGGCCGACTCTTCAAAAGCCTAAGAATTGGGAGATACATTGTTAACTATGGAGGCAGATTTACCTGAATTCTTTGTGCCCTAATACACTATAAAGTGCTAAAACCCACAAAATGAGTCCTGAAAGCTTCCAGTTTTTAGATTGGATTATGCCAACCACCATGAAAGGTAGGAAAGTAAAGATCATGACAGTAAATCCCTGGGTGAAGTACCAGTGCCACGGATGAGTTCCATAATAGTCACCTCCGGAAGATAAAAAATTGAACTTTAGAAAGTTTAGAGGCACTAAAATCCACGAACCATACATCCAACGGTCCAGCAAGAACGTCAGTCCAAGCACAATGAACCTGATAATAAAGTTAAAAACATAAGCGCTTTAGCAGTGCCTAAAGGGTCAAGAGTCGAGGCGGGACAACTTTCTTTACAATGAACCTGATAACAAGTGCACATTCTTTGGTCAAAATCTTTAATAGGAACTTGATAAATAATTAATATGTTATTATTAGTACAGTAATAATAATCTAAATTTCCAAATCTTTGATAGATTTAACAAGCTGTATACATTTTTCAACCCGTTTGACCCATTCTCCCTTTAGCTAAAGCTTTTAATTTGACACGTTTGAAATAAACACAAACCAAAGTGACCCGTTTATAAGTAACGGTGTTGAAATTTCCACATCTATTATTATTCTTGTGGAACATGCCTTTCAAATAAAAATAATAATAATAATTATTCTTGTGGAACATAAATGGCTATAAGACCTACCCAATTGGAACAACCTCAAGGAAAACGAACTTCAGCCTATCACGAGACACAAAAAGCTCCATGAGGCCTACATAAAGCCATATTATAGCACTTGTCGGCCGAATGGCACAGGCAATGGCAGCTGCAACCAAAGCCCATGTTCTAGAGACTGGCGGGACGTCGGTTGAATTGACCCTCAAACAGGGCCAGTAGCAGAGACTGATAACTGTTAGAACAGTCTCTAAACTATTGGATAGAGTGCGTGTGATACAGTAAAACATGAACCAGTTTGATAGCTGTGCAAAGAGCTGAATTAGAATTAAGTACAACATACAAGAAATGTGATATCCATAAACTTAATTTCATAACTATTATTACGGATTTACGGGGCTCAATATCAAAACCATATCTATTGAAAAATTCCATAAGGACTTTGAGGAAAGACTAAATATAAAGAGTATGACACAAAAGGATACAGCCCACTGGGCAACACGGCCACCATAGAGGACATGAGAGAGTTTGAACAAGTAGAGATCACCAAAAGCAGACAACATAGACTGCAATAGTCGTGGAGCCTTAATCTGCATTGGCAAACATTATAGAAAGACAGAAAACAAATTCTCTTATTGTTCAAAAGATAAGCACGTACAAACCACAATATAAGATATGCTCAACACCATAAATTTAACAAAAAAAAAATAATGATAAGTGTCTTACCATGAACAGTGGCGTATCGAGATGTAAAACGGATAGAACTTTGTAAAGAACTGCAAATAACATTGGATGCAAATAGCTACGTATCCCCTTCGTCCACTCCCAAGTTAGATGTCCATATCTGTCAGTTAAGTAATAAAGTTAAACCCTTATTAACAACAATATCTCAGTTAATACAAAGTCGAATGGTACACGTAGACATACCCAAAGGTTATTCGATGTGCAACTTCAAGCGCTTGCCAATGCTCATCCGGGTTGAAATATGTTTGCACAAAAAAGGAATTTGCCATTCTGAAAACTAAACATATTACAAAGATTTTCATGGACGACGGAAACTGACTGGCTCCTTGTTTTCTATCTTCATGCAGCGATTCGTGATTTGATACTTCATCGCCATGTGCTGACACAACAGCATTTGTTCGCTTTCTCATTACTGACTTGACACCAACTTCCAAATTTTGAGCTTACTGAAATGGGTTACGGCTGTATATATTCTGTCTATCTTTGGCCAAAAACTTCAATCAACTCTGTTGGCTTCAAAGAATTCGGCCTGTGATCGATTTGAAATTTCGATTTTTCAGAAAATAACCACATAGATATAATTCAACAACGGGATAACAACATTAAATGATATACCACAAAATCTAAATCCAAACATAAGTCTTGAAAAGAATATGTATTAATTTTGATGAAAGCCTTATATGAAACTTGTGTGTGAATGCAAAGTCAGGATCTTTCGCTAATAGAATCTATACAAATGTTTACTATATAAGCATTTCTTAATCCGCAATGTAACAAACGCAAAGACGCAGCTTGATCATGTTAGAAAAAAGTTATAAACACATTCATAAGCACTAACTAAAAGAGTGTTCGGGTTGCTTTTTTTTCTCTGCTAATGCTCATAAGCACAAGCAGCTTATAAATAAGCACTTGAGAAAATAGTGTTTGGATTTGCATATTTCGAATAAATGCAATAAGACCCGGGGAAAAAAAAGTTAATATAGTTTCTCTGCTAATGCTTATAAGATACAGCTTAAAAATAAGTACTTCAGGAGAATAGTGTTTGGATTTGCATATTTTGTATAAATGCCATAAGACCCAGAAAAAAAAAATAATGGATTTTGTCAAAAATAAGCATACAAACTGCTTAAAAAAAAGCTATCACACTTATTGCATTCTCTTGGGAGTTTTATCAAACACCTTATATGCACAAAATCTAGCTTAACTTATTATACACATAAACTAACTAATCAAGAAACTAAACATAACATTTCGAATATGAAAAACCATTTTATATAAAAAATAATAAATCATTTCAACTTACCTGATTTAGAAAGGATGTCGCTAATGCTTTTACTGTATTTGAATTGGGGCAATTGATTTAATTTTTAATTTTGAAATGAAAATTACTTGTTGTAATATATGGGCTTATTGGGCTGTTTAGATGGAGGCCATTTAAAAACAGATAAATGGTTTGGCCCAACAAACATACACATAAATACATAATTTTTTGGTTTGCTTTCTTACTTTTTAGATACATAGTCTATTAACTTTTTCACTTATTTTAAAGTTAAAGTGTCTATATCCTGTTTTATATACCAAAATAAAAGAGATTTGGTAGAAAAGTGAAAGAGACTTTTTTTTTTTTTTTTTTTTTTTTTTTTTACTATGATAATCAAAGGGAGTGAGAAAACTGCAATAATTCTTTGGAAAAGTCCGCTTCTCTTTGTCTTCGAGCTTTCATTCTTCAATCCACTTGTTCGTTACTTAACATACCTCCCCACGAATACATAGAGATAAATGGAAATAACCGAACCACGTGACACACGATTTTAAAAAGGTCATTGCCAACCCAAAAAATCATATTTACTTTCTAAATCGTTTTTTATCTGTCTAAACTTGAAATCGCCACTTATTTGATAAAAGCTATAAAGTTTGATGAACACTTATTGTGAGACAAACGAGTATATTGACTAAGTTTAAAAAACCATTCTTTTGCTTTTAGAGCCAAATATGATGTGTGAAATCTCTGTAAGTTTGTATGTGCACACCCATTTAGACATGTATATCGTAGGCAAAGTCATCCTTAAAAGTGGGCAAGGTGGTCGATCGCTCAGGGCTTAAAAAGTTTAATGGACTCAAAATTTGTCCCCTTAACAATTACTATATACATGTGTACTCATATTTTTCAGAAAGAAAAAAGCAATTAATTGAGAAAATATCTTAAATATGTCATATGTTGAACGTTTAAATAGTTAGTTTGCATTTTATCTTATAAATCTGGGACACTTTTTATACAATATATGAGTAGTTTTGAAAGCCTCATTATCGATTTTCGCCCAGGCCCCCTAAAAACTAGAGAACGGCCTGCTTGCAGGTATCTGTAGCTTGCTAAATTTCATGTGTTTACGAAGGGAACATACATTTATAAGTGGGAAGATTGAAGCTTGAAGGTCGGGTTATACAATATGTCATGATACGTTCTTTTCTTGAGAATTGAGATGTATGAGTTCAATATGCACACATTTGGTAATACTAGTTGGATACCCGTGCACAGCGGCGGCGAAAAAAATATAATTATAATAGAAATACAATGAATGAATTTCTAATTCAACTCTCTCACAATTCCGTTCCCGCTTAGTGAATTCATTACACAACACTCCGAAAGTATATGTGTTCGTTGTATGTGTTTGTTTGGGGTTTCTCGTAACTTTCCAGTAACATTATTATTCTCGCATAAATACCCTCACAATTTTACGCGTGTGCAAGTTTTGAAGATTGATGTACACAAGTACGGTGTGAAAAGATAATTTTCGCCTAACATTCGAAATTTCTAAGATTGATGTACACAAGTACGGTGTGAAAAGATGATTTTCGCCTAACATACTAATTATTAATTGACATGAGGTATAGTGATGGTACGTACTTTTATATAAGACGTTATTTTGATGGTTTGGTATGTGGTAGTGAAGGTTGACATGAAATTGTCTAGTATGACGTAATGGAGAATTTTGTGGCATAAATTTGATAGAAAATGAAGCAATCTTTAAGTTACATGATTTCTTCTAAATTGGTAATTTTAGGGTTACTTATAGCAGTAAATAACAATAAACAGATAAGTTTTTCATGTTCAGATTTAGGTAAAACAAGTATTTGACACAAATGTACACAGTTTAATCAGGATATCATATCAACGTGGCCGTTTTAGACTCTTTGGCAGATCACCCAAGTAGTAAACGACACTATACCTTGAAAACCATGTACAAACTAGAATTCAAATTAACATATAAAAAACATTTACTATATATTAAGGACCACTGTCGAAGAGTAAATGATGAAGACATTCAATTTTAGACCAACTTTTATTCAAGTGAATGGATGACATATGTGTTGAAATGTACTTTTGCCAGGATGTGATGATTAGGCTATTAAACCATGTGACATGGGTTGTGACCCGTCGTTGAAAGATGTTTCATGTTTTTAGATGAGAAACTAAAGGTGATTTAAAGTTATACATGGTGTTAAAGATATCTAGTGAAAAACTTATAGTTTGTTTGAAATGTTAGACTGGGTGTGATAGGAACCATAGGAACTAGGGCTGTAAACGAACCGGACGAACACGAACGGAGCCCTGTTCATGTTCGTTCATTTAATTTTAACCGGACAAATAAACGGACACGGACGTTTAAACGGACGAATTTTCTTGTTCATGTTCGTTTATTAAGAAAATGAATTGTTCATGTTCGTTTATGTTCGTTCATTAAGACATTAAACAAACGCTAAACGAACATAAACGATCGAACATAAATGAAAATAGATAAACAAACATAAACTTTTTTGAATTCTTCACAATATATTGTTTTATAAGTGTTGCTTTGTTTAAGTAATCTAATTTTTAAAATTATAAAATTAAAATATATGATATATGAACATTAAATAGATAAATAAACATAAACGAACTTTAATGAACGCCTAATCGGACGTTCACGAACATAAATGAACGAACGGGACTTTTGTTCATGTTCGTTCATTTAACTAAACGAACGTAAAATATTGTTCATGTTCGTTCATTTAATAAACGAACGAACATAAACGAACTTTTTACCGAACGGTTCATGAAATGTTCACTGAACGTTCAGTTCGTTTACAGCCCTAATAGGAACCAAAAGGACGTGTAAATATGCCCAAAGACGCGTGCGTCTTAAAAATATCATCCCCACTCACGTGTTGGTAGTGACAAGTTTCTGTGGATTGACCGACTTGTATGAGAGTTTGTGTGCGTGATTTTTGTTTTTGTGACGGTGATGTGTTGATCACCACCACACTCGATCTTTAAACTTGGTTGAAAATTTATGTAAAGCCACAAGTTTAAACCCTTTATGATTCAAACAAATTTGGATCTGTGACGCTGACCTTAAGCCGTGAAGATTAGACAGCTAATATTACAAAACTTCAATTTTAAAACAAAAACTAATACTTATATAATAGATAATTCCCCCTAAAACAATAAACACAAAAAAACACATCAACTCTTTATATTGCTTATTTTAAGGGCACTTGAAGTCAAGACTCGCTGACTTACTTAAAAGAGCAATTATTTAATAATCATTATTCATACTAGTTGATTAGATTAAAAACTTGTTAGTTCGAAATCTTATTCAAAATCAGGTCTTATTTCCTTCATTTTGGTGGAAAAGGACAATAATAGAAGAAAGTTCTATGCATCATTGAGCCCTGTGATTATACAGTAAATTGCATGATCCAAGATTAATCTACATCTATCCATTAATAACCAGGTTTAATTGCCTAGACTTCTAGCTAGGCTTTGATCTTTTTTTATGACCATAATATTTATTTTTTACAATATATATGTGATATTTTCGGTGTTAGTTATACCGAATTTATTAATTAGAAATCAACGTGTGAACTCATTGTGTGAATATGTCTAAAAAGTAATCACATAATATATTACATGGTCACGACTCATGGGAAACGTGGCTAGGGATTCGTTAGGTAACGTATTCATTGATAAATCCATGCAGATTTAGGGGACGTTTGGTTTATGGGCTTGGGACTAAAATAACAGGGTTCATTTCAATCTAAAGGTTTGGTTAGTGAGGTTGAATTATAAAGATATGACATCTATAAAATTAGACGTAATCTAAACCCATTAAAAGTGATGTTTACAAAAGTCATACACTCTTTACTATTTTATATTTGTATTAAAATAAGTGTTCAGTTTTTATATATAAACAATAATTATAACTGATTTTTCTATTTTACCCTTCTAATCAAAATTTGTATCAATTACTCATTTTTTATTTTTATATTAACTATTAGGGTAAAAATAATTTTTTATCAATAAAAAACAGCATTAATTACACATATCATAAACTTTTTATTTTTTGGTTTGTGAACCCTCTTTTAGAGACATAGTGAGTACTTTTTTTTTTAACTAAGAAGGAGTACTCATTATGTGATATAATTAGGGAAAGAATATGTAAATTTATTAATTAGATGTATTTAAAAAAGAAAATGATTTAACACATGAATTATTTTTAATCAGTTAAAGCGTCATATAGATACAGTACAACCAGGGGGATCCACATGGCGGGGAGGTGCCCTCCATGCTTTGCAAAATAATATCAGCTTTTAATGTTAAAAAAAATAATTTTATGACTTTTTTTTATTAAAATGCATTCCACCACAAAATTAAATTGCCCTCATCTTAGTCAAACAAGATAAAAAAACTTATATCTTTATCTTAATCTTTATGTGCATCACGAATTTTATAATAATAATAAATAAATAAATAAATAAATAAAATAAAATAAAAAAATAAAAAATTTTCCCCCGGTCCTCTAAGATCCTGATTCCGGTACTCATTACGACCTAACATGCATACATTTGATATGTCTAATCATATTTAAAAGACAAAACATGAATAGAAACCATATACTCCTATATGTTTTCCACATTCAATGCATTTAAGAAAAACTCAGTTATTATTATTTATTTATTTTTGCAAAATCAACATTACATACACCACCAAAATTCATAAATATCTCCGGATCCACCTTATTTCGTCGACCCTAAGGGCACGTTTGGTAGAGAGAATTTCAGAGAATAGAAATGAAGTAGAGAATAGAAATTCAGAGAATAGAAATCAGTAGAGAATTTTGTTCAATTCTAATGTTTGGTAACAACAGAGACTTGACCCGAGAAATGAAAAAAAAAAATTATTTGTTGATTTTTTTTTAAATTTTTTTTTTTTTTTTCTAAATAACAATTCTAAAAAATATATTTAAAAAAATATTTTTTTATAAATTATATTTTTTTTAATTTAAAAAAAAAATTATTTTTAAAAAGAAAAACTTATTTTTTAAAAAATTTATTTAAAAAAAATTAATTTATTTTTTTATAAAAATTATTTAAAAAATTTTATTTTTTCTAAATAATAATTCTAAAAAAATATATTTAAAAAAAATATTTTTTTAATTTATTTAAAAAAAAACTTATTTTTTTAAAAATTTATTTAAAAAAAATTAATTTTTAAAAAAATTATTTTTTTTCTAAATAAAAATTCTAAAAAAAATATATTTTAAAAAAAAATATTTTTTTTTAAATTATTTTTTATAAAAAAATTATTTTTGTAGGGTTCACGTGATTTGATTTTGAAGCTTCAAAACTAGAGAGTTTGATTTCCACTTGAAAAGTAGAGGAATCTAGAGAAGTTGGATTGTGTGTAAATGGAACTCCCAAAAAATTGTGAATTCTCCGCTTTTTTTTTTCTCCATGCTACCAAATAAGAGAATTGTGCTCATTTCCATTTCTTTGGGTTCATTTCTCCCAACCAAACATGCCCTAAGTATAGTCATGTTTGCATCTTTCGACTAAGTATGTCAATAAAATTATATTGCGGGTACAAAGTACAATAATATTAGTAATTCTCTTTTATCGGATGGTAAAACATTGACATGCAAGTGTGCAACATATTTTCTAAAATGTTTTAACCTCCCTTTTTCTATAAGGGATGTCGATATTTTATGTACGTAGCTCAATCATTTTCCATAACATTAAATTCTCACCTTTTACTTTGATCTCTAGGAATAAGAAATGTCCCTTAATTAGATAGCTTAGTTTTGTGACCCATGCAACTCTTTCTCCCCTTGTAATGTATAATTGTAACTATCTAATTCTAACGAATCCGTGGTTCAAAAAAAAAAATATAATAATAATAATAATAATAATAATAATAATAATAATAATAATAATAATAATAATAATAATAATAATAATAATAATAATAATAATAATGCTATTCGGGCGTGGGGCACCCCTAGTGGTAGTATACAGATTGTGCGTGAAGTTTTAGCCGAACCCTCACCTGTTTGGTCTAATATTGATGATGACAGTTCGGATTTGGGTGACCGCAATGTCAAGCAATGTAAGAGGAAGATTTGTGATGGTCATTATACTACTGCTGTCAGAGTTCTTTCGTCATCTGGTATTGCACCTTACGATGTTTCTACTTTTGAGGACTTAAAAGCTATACACCCTTTCCAGTCTGCTCCTCTTTTGCCTGATATACCTATTGATCATCATCACCTTACTGCATCTACTGCTACGGTTCTTGACATGATTAAGAGTTTCCCTCGTGGCACTTCTTGTGGGCGAGATGGTTTGCGCGCTCAACACCCTTTGGATTGTTTAAATGGTGCGGCAGTGGCTATTTCTGATGAATTGATCGCATCTATCACCCAAGTGGTGAGCCTTTTCCTTGCTGGTAACTGCCCGAGGGAGTTGGGTGAGTACATTGCTAGTGCTCCTCTCACACCCTTAGTCAAACCAGGTGGGGGTATCCGTCCTATTGCTGTTGGGACTGTTTGGAGGCGGTTAGTTTCCAAGGTTTGTGCGTCCATGATTGGCCATTCTTCAGACGGTTATTTAGATGATTTACAATTTGGTGTTGGGGTATCGGGAGGAGGGGAAGCTATTCTTCATGCAGTGAATCGTTTGGTTGAGGATCGTGGGGGTGATGTTAGTCTTTCTATGTTGTTGGTTGATTTTAAAAACGCTTTCAACATGGTGGATCGGGCTGTTATGTTGCGTGAGGTTCGGCTTCATTTTCCGGCTATTTCACATTGGGTGGAATTCTGTTACTCTAGCCCCGCCAGATTATATTATGGTGAGCATACTCTTTGGTCTCATCAAGGTGTGCAACAAGGTGATCCGCTTGGGCCTCTTCTTTTTGCTTTAGGGTTACATCCCCTGGCATGTAAGATTAGAGACTCTTTTAACCTTTCTTTTCAAGCATGGTATCTGGATGATGGTACTGTTATTGGAGATACTTTGGTTGTGGGTAAGGTTTTGGAGTTGATTATGATGGATGGACCTAGTCGTGGCTTACACCTCAACGTTGATAAAACTGAGGTCTTTTGGCCAAAGGAAGACCCTAGATGCAGATATGCGGGTGTGTTCCCCCCCAATATTTCTCGCCCCTTACATGGTGTTAAATTATTGGGTGGGCCTGTTAGTGTTGATTTCAAGTTTGGTAGCAAGCTGGTTTTGAAAAGGGTGGCTAAAACCATTGATCTTATGGATGCTGTTGCTAAACTTAACGACCCTCAGTGTGAGTTGTTGCTACTCTGTGCTTGTGCAGGTATTTCCAAGTTGTATTTTTCTATGCGCACATGTTCCCCTAGGGTCTTTGAGTGTGCTCAGGTTTCTTTTGATGCGACACTTCGTTCTTCATTGGAACGTATTGTCACTGCTTCTGGGCCTGGTTTTGGTGATTGGCAGTGGAGACTTGCCACCTTTCCCTTTGCCTTTGGGGGGCTTGGTGTTTATTCTGCAGGAGATGTCTTGAAATATGTTTTTCTTGCGTCTAGACTTCAATCTGCTAGCTTACAGATTAAGCTTCTCCATAGTTCTGGTATTGTAACTGCTGGTCCATCCTTTGATGATGCTTTATGTACTTTTAATATGGCTATGGATATTGACCTTTTGAGTAACCTAAGCGAGGTCGCTGCCCCCAAACACATGAAGAAATTGGCAGATATATATTTCGATCGGGTTACCCAAACTGTTGAATCTACATTCCATCTTTCTCCTCGACAGATGGCGTTATGGAGCTCTTTAAAGGAAGATCATACTTCAGATTGGCTCAGGGTGGCTCCTTTATCTGGATTGGGTTAAACTATGAATGCCCGGACATACCGTTGTGTGTTGTGTTATCGGCTGGGTGTTCCTCTTTTCACTGTGTTCAGCTTGTTCTCGTGTTTTTACTGGAGATATTTATGGGGATCACGCGGTTTCTTGTGCGGGTATTGTTGGCATTAAACATCGGCATAATATTGTGCGTGATGTTCTTGTTGATATATGCTCTCGGTCCGGAATTTCAGCTCGTAAGGAGGTGGATATTGGGCTTTATGGTGATAGGGATAGATCTTTGCGCCCAACTGATATATTACTTTATTCTTAGGATGGTGGGCTTGATGTTTGTGTTGATCTTACGGGGTCGTCACCTTTGACGCAATCTGGTATGATTGATTTTATGCCAGGTCGTGCGGTTATTGAAGCTGCACAACTCAAACGTGTCAAGTATGAGGCCAAATGTGTAGATATCGGATATGGGTTCCTCCCCTTCTCTTTCTCCTCTTTTGGAGAACTTGAGAAAGATGCAGTAACTCTTCTAAAGCGCATTCGACGTTTCTCTACGACTCAAGATATTGGAGCGCGGGCTGCCGTTTATATTTTTAATAGGATTGGTTTCGCTATTGCTAGAGGTGTGGGGGCCCAGTTGGTTTCTCGGCTCCCCACCAATTTCTTGTAAAATCCTACTTATTCTTAATAAATAATAATAATAATAATAATAATAATTTAGGAGTATGTGTTTATTGTGATTTTATCACTTGTAACTGTAACTCTTTCACTCTTTGACAAGCAATATATATATTTTTTAATAACTTTTTAGCTAAACATTTTGATTAAGGATTAAAAGACAAATGATGTTTTATATTTCTATCCTTTTAACAAATAACAGTGTTTTTATAAATGGGTTCCAGTTACTCTCATTTGACTTACAGTGTGTTCTTGCAAGTGGTTTTTGAGAAGGAAGTGATAGGAAAGGAAGTAAACTAATTTTTTATTGTGTTCTCATGACTTTTTAGGAAAAGGAAAGGAGAATAAATGAATGAAACTGATGGATGATTTGAGTATTTTTGGGTCCACTATCTCTTGCCCATTTTTGGAGTGGAAGTTGAAGTAAGAGAGTGTTAAAAGTATGAAATTACCAAACTAACCTTTATCTTTTATTTTCTAAATCATTCATTTATTATCTTTTAGGGTATTATTGTAAATTATTATAATATTTCTTACTTCCCTTTTCATTTCATTCACACTAAAGAACATACAATTTACTTTCCACTCTCTTTCATTTACTATCCTCTCATTTACTTTTCTTTTCTTTCCTTTACTTTTCATTCAATAGCTTTTGTTGAGAACACAATGTTAGTTGTTTTCTTTCTATTTTTATCTCCCCAGAAAGTTGGTTTTTCTCATTCCCTGTTTTGCCCCTAGGCAGTTTGACTTATGAATACCATCCAAAACTTGACTATAAATCTATGTGTCTTTTCTTCCCTGATCATAGCAGATACCCAAATAGAGTTAAAAAAAGAGAAGGAATAGAAACACATCTAGAAAGAATGTGATTAGGGTAGAAAAAGAAGTCCAATAGGGTTCAAATTTCAATATTTATTTACACAAATAAGTACCACATTGTTTTTACAAATTTTTCTGAAACGCACTTTAACGTCCTAAGAGCAACTACAATGGTAAAAACTAGAATAGCTTTTCACTATTTAGATAAGTCTTTTGAAAGACTTTTTATGCATTGCATGAAAAGCTTTTTGAAGAGCTTCTTAGAAAGACTTGGTATACTCCAAGTCTTTCATCAAAGTGGTATGTATTAAATATGTGTAGCATTAATGGCATTAAATGCTTCAAGTCTTTATGACTTGGTGCCATTGTAGTTGCTCTAAGTACTGGTATTAGTTGAAATATATTCATGATTTTTTGTTAACTCACGACTATATAAGTATTTGTATGCTTAAGTGTCAAAAATACAGAATGTTGTATTTCTACATGATCATGAAGTATATTTATAAAATTGCAAATGTGATGAACATTTTTATTACTTCTCAAATAGTTTTTAATTCATAGATATTATTTATTAATGAATAAATTTTTTTGTTATGAAATAATATTTTAAATTATAATTAATATTTAATTTTTAATTAATTTAAGAAACTAGTTAGATATAGATTTATATTATTTATTAAGTACTCTATATATTAAATGAAAAACCATTAAATTAATTTTTAGAGTACAGCTTCTGAACAATTTGAAACTTTGTTTTACATGTTTCCGGAAATTATTGTTTGTGATAATTAAAATATTTAATGTTGTATTAAATGTGCATAGAGATGTGGAATGCTTCCGTCTTGAAGTCAACTTAAAAGACTTTGTAGTTGATGCAAATGAAATTTGATTTCGTATATGACTTTGATTTTGTGTCTTATTAAATGCAAAATTTTAATTTCCTCTAATCTTGATTTATTATAACTAACATTTGTTAATTATGAGATCTAGTTAGTTTAACTATCACAACTTAATGTAAATTAATAACCGGACATATGATTGATCAAGTTAGTTTTGTTTTACATAACTTTTCATGTTTAGAAAAATTTCCATGTATAGGAAACCGACGAGGCTTTTACTAATAGTTTTTACCGATCAGTTTCACGGCTGATATGAAAACGTAAATCACGTAACACAATAACTAAGACGGCATAAGTAAAGCATCATAAGTATTTCTTAGATGCCACAACTAAGATGTGAATTTGATAAATAAACATCTCTAATAAGAACATGAACATTGTTTATTCATTAGTACTGTAGTTAATAATACACACATAAATATTAAAACAAAGAAAGGGACAACAATATTAACTTACTCTATTCAAATGTAAACACATACCAGTATGTTTCTTCTTCTTCATTATAAAAGAAGATATTCAATTTGATACTCACTATCTATCAATAAATGCATTTGCTCTTCCACTCCATTTTTCAAATCTAATTTTCTGAATGCAGTATTTATTTCTACCAGACTTCCAGTTCATACATCTCTCACACACACAAAAAACACACACACATACACACTTAATCTAGTTATAAGCTTCATTCAAGTACCAAACTAAAATATCTTGCTAAATCCTTTGTGGGTTCTTTAGTTTATATGATTCTAGAGATGGGTTTATCTTTATAAAAAAATTTACAAAAAAAATGGATAGAAAATTCTTTGTTTCTAAGTATGAAGAACCATACTATTACACTAGGCCACCACCACCACCTCCACCTCCTGCCACCATTAGCCACCAGTCACATGGGTTCAACTTAAATGATAAAGTAAGTCCAAGTGTTCTACTCATCATCATAATTCTTGCTATCATTTTCTTCATTTCTGGCTTGCTTCATCTCTTAGTTAGGTATCTTATGAGACCTATTAATATAAGGGATCCAGATGAGTTTGATAGTGTGACTGCACTTCAAGGTCAACTACAACAACTATTTCATTTGCATGATTCTGGTGTTGACCAAAGTTTTATTGATACATTGCCTGTTTTTAGTTATAAGTCTATTATTGGTGTGAAGGATCCTTTTGATTGTGCCGTGTGTTTGTGTGAGTTTGAAGGTGATGATAAGCTTAGGTTATTGCCAAAATGTAGTCATGCTTTTCATATGGATTGTATTGATACATGGTTATTGTCACATTCTACTTGTCCTCTTTGTAGAGGTAGTTTGATATGTGATTTGAATCCAAATTCTTGTTGTTCACCTATTGTGCTTGTGCTTGAGTCTCAAAGTAATGAGGTTTCTAGAGAGATTAATGTTGATCTTGATCAAGTGAATGGTTCATTAAGCCAAAGAGTTAATTCCCATTTGAGTAATCAAGATTTTGAGTTTGATAAAGTTGATATGGTGAAAGAAGATGAGAATAAGGAAAAAGTTGTTACTATTAAGCTTGGGAAGTTTAAGAATGTGGAGAGTGGTGGTGAGGGTGAGGGTAGTAGTGAGAAGCAAAAGATTGATAGTAGGAGGTGTTTTTCTATGGGGTCATATGAGTATGTAATGGATGCGAATACATCTTTACAAGTACCAATCAGGACAGAAGTCAAGAAACAAGCTAGTAAAAAGTCTACACTTCCAATCACCCCGTGTCATCGGCCAGCAATGTCCGAATGTGGTGGTGATTCAAGGAGAGATTTAAAAGGTTTTGAAGTACTTGGTGGTAGTGCAATTGGGAAGAGCAAGAGGGAGAGTTTTTCGGTGTCCAAAATTTGGTTAAGAGGAAAAAAAGAAAGGGTTAACCCTGTGGCGGCCGCTATTGGGCCATCATCAAGAGGGTCTTTCTCATTCCGATTTCCGATACACCGGAATGAAATGAATGCAAACAGGAGAGCCAATTCTGAATTGGATATTGGAAGGTGGGAAAATGATCAAGAAATTCAAAATTGTCAATGGTTTGATTCACCACCACTAGAAGGATCAAATACACCATCTTTTGCAAAGAGGACTCTACTTTGGTTTATGGGTAGGCAACCAACCAAAGTGGTTCATTCATCTTCCTCAATAGATGTTTAAATTTTTATCTCCCTTTAAATGTAACTTTTTTTCCCTTGAATATTGTGGGTATACTTTAGCTTAGTAAAAAAACAAAACAAAACAAAATGAAATTTAGGTTAAAAGGATTTCAATACAAGTTATATATGTGTGCAATTTTTCAGATTTGTTTCTTTTGGTTTGTCTTAGTAGATCCGTATTGTCCTTTTTCTTTTTCTGTTGAAAGGGATCAAGATTTAAAATTTAATATAGATAGAAGACATATTCTTCATGCTAACTTTTCATTTCTTTCTATAGCTAATAGATTATTCTTGTTCTTTTTTGGTTTCTATAGCAGTTGTTGACAATAAAAGGTTGTTTGGTGAAGTTGGTTTCTCTTTGTCAAGTAATGGTTGTTCTTTTCAAATATTTGTCATTTGTCAATGCGTTAGATTTTATAATAAATTTGATTAATAGACTCATGCCTTGATTGTGGAAATTTATTTACGCATCTTAGACAATGACTCGACGTAATCGATGGAGCAAATAGTCATTTAAACGGTAGGAAAGCCGTTTGTGTCATGTATTAATTTTTTTCAATCAATTACGAGAGCCATAAGGTCGTTAGTTGGGTATATTGATAACGACATTTTGAAAATGATCGTCTTCAATGTTAAACTTCTTGAAACTTAAGCAACCTAGATGATACTTTGCATTTGTTATCAATCTAGACAAGATGATACATAAACTCTAAAGCAGGATACTTATGTTCCATAGCTATTTCATTGAAACCAATGTCTATAGTAACTTTGAATTGATGTTACATTGTCAATTTGTATTTTCTATATCAATCTAGCAAAGCGTATTTACACCGTATTAAGGCAGGATACTTATGTTCCACCAACTAGTACCCCCACAATGGACCACTTCATTAAATATTAAAATTCCATAATTTTCAAAGGAGAAGAATATGGTGATTGAATCATAGTTTATGACAGTTAAAGAAGTAATGTGTAGGGTAATAAGTTAAGACTAATATATACTGTATTAGGGTTATGAATAACATTTTATTATTATTATTATTATTTTTTATTTTTTTTGAAATTTAACTTACTATTTCCCGGTATAGTCACCAATTTATCTCATATGTGTTACACAACTATTTGATTGAAAAATATTCTCAAATAATAAGTAATACTATAACTACAAGTCCTTTTGTAATAATAGTCATTATCAATATACTACTATTTTTGTATTAGTAATTTCACAAAATTGTTTGAAAGAGTTACATAAAAAGTCAATAAGGCATGCATACTGCATAGCTTGGTTGGATATGGGTTAGCCAAAAATGGGATTATTGGGTTTGGGTTTATTTCTTGGCCCATCTGAAAATATTGGGCTTATTGTTTATGCAATTGCAAGAGTTTTAAGACCTTCGGATATATTTCCTTAAACTAGTAGGGGCCCGGTCCGCCGCGTTGCGGCGGGGCATTGTAGTTAGCGTTTTTATAAAGTTTATATCAATACCACAATGTTATATTTACATCACCAACACAATATTATCAGGATCCAAAAATAACATTTGCATTAGTACTTATGCTATATTTACATCACCAACACATCACCAACAGCAGCAGCCTTGGCTTGAGTACCAAGTTTAAATCTCAAATCCAATAGCTTGATTCTAACAATCTAACCACTTCATACACCATCTTGGCATTCTCTTAGGGAGCCAGAACATGTCCACCTTTGTTGGCATATGTGGCAGAATATTGACCCGTCCCAGAGGTTTGAGAAGTGTGCAAAGTACTACTACCATCTGTCTACGCCAGGCCTTTGCCGTCTTTCAAGTTCTGAAAACCAATGGTTTGCTGCAAAATTGTTCATTTTATATTTAGTGTATTAGCGAAAATTAGGATACTAATGTTGGTCAAAACGATACTTTATAGTGCAGGTCAAAATGGATCATTTGTCCCATAAATTTTATTCTTCTGTAACTAACATAACTTAGAGGTATGTGCATAGTAAGTAAACTTTGCTCGAATTTCAACCTATGTGACATCTTTCCTTCAAAGCTATTTTGTTTGATCATAAGACATAAACTATAACCCGAAATGATCGAGGCTAAGCAAATGAGTAGAAGTTGCTACATCTAACCATAAGCCTTACAACACTTCCAAGATTATAATTTACTCCGTATGTAGTTATAGTGGCCAGAAAGCAGTTTACCTGAGGGTTTTGCAAGTTATATGCAATAAGATTTCTATCAGCAGTGGCAACAACCATCAGGAGATGTCTCACTGTAAGTGAATAGCAACGGTCGGGAAGTTGCTGAGTGTGGACCGGAGTCTGTTGTCTCAAGTCCCAATACCCATACAAAAATCACAAAACATAAATAAATAAATAACCATGGTAAGAGACGGTAAGTATTGAAGGAAAGGCAATATTAAGGAACCAAACCAAACTATTCATGAATTAACCATTAAATGTTGCTAATTATGAGTACAAAATATGTCCTATTAAAGAATTGAAGGAGTCATAACTCCAACCAGATAATCCACATAGTTCTAACGCAATAGATACATAACGACTTGCTAAATAAAATGTCTACCCACTTTAGAAAAGAATGCCACTAAATTATTGCAAAATTATCTATTTTGAAAGCTTGTTTTATAGAAGCCAGCACTTACATATCAATAGAGCATCTTGCATACATGTTTACAGCTAGAAGATTATATGTTACAAAATTAATAGCAACATACTCCAATATAAATTCGTCTTTTTGTAAACCATTAGTATATTTGACATTTAAACTTCAAAGTACTCACTGCAATGGTCATCATATAAATTCTTTTATGCATTAACTTTACTTGTGGTTAGTGTGAATCGTTTATGTAAGAAACATATATGTCAACTGGCGATGACTATCTACCACATCCTACTCTTGTCGTAATATTCGAGTGCATATTAAGTTTAACAACCCTGTCGTATCAGATACATATTAAGTTTATTAACCCCTGTTCAGTTGGTTTTGTTAAACAGATAGAATGAATAACTTGCCTGATAATATTGACAGAAAGGAACCAAGTCATAATTGTGAAATTTTTTCGTAATACCGAAGCTCAAGCAACTCCAGACTTCTTTGTCAAAACCTGTATTAAAGAACAAATAATAGATAAGTTAGAATATAGAAGTCAATATCGTTTACAACCAATAGTTTAAATTTACAATTCCTTCTTAACCTTAAACTGCAACGAAGGTACCGACTAATATATAAGCGATAGGAACCTAATTATACAGGAATGATAATCAAATATGAGTATGGCACATCTGTAATAAAAGAGAAACATTAACTGTGCATTAAGGATCAAACGGGAAGAAAGTTACTTATTTGACAATTGGAACCTGAGACATTCGAAGTTTTGCTAGAGCTTTTTGTGAAACTTTCTGCAACCAAGATACGGCGATCATTAGATTTTGTGCCAGTAAGTTCCGTTCCCCGGAAAAAACAAAGACAGACCGACATTCAATGGGGACTTAGGAGTTAACACAGTGAGCATTATCATTAAAAAATATAAGCAATCATAAACATATTCAAGGTTCATTAGCTTTTAAGGTTTTTTCTGTGCTTTACCGTTTGCAGCAAAATTGTTGAGTTAATTCCGGCTCTATTTTTTAATGTGTCATCGGCATTGTAATGCAACTTACATATGTAGTCTAACAAAAGAATACTACTTTTATAACAATCAGGCCAAAACCAAATAAGCCGCAAGCCCGGCTACATAAGCCGAAACAAACACATGTAATACAGCAAAAATGTTAACGACACATTAAAATCAATAAACCCTAAATAAAATTAAAACAAAAAATTACCTGCAAACTGCAATCAATAAAGAAAATGGAATGTCCAACTCGTCATCATCGGTGTTTGTCTTTCACCGCAGCTGCCACGTGGGTAATAACCCATCAACAATTAGGACACTGCATTCACCTTCAAAAATTAAACATAAACCCACAAAATTAATCGGACTACAGTTTGCATACAAATAATTTCACTGTTTTACAATCACCCAAAAAAATAGCAAAAATTCCAATTTTTATTTTAAAAAAGAAGAAGAAAAAACCTGCAAACCTCAAACGACCATGAAACATGGCATGACCAAATAACCAACAACAATAAAAATGAATCAACAACAAAACCCAAACTTAGGGTTTCAAAGAATCACACAAACCCAAACGACGGCTAACCCTCCACCATCGCATATCGCCTTGATGGGGGTTCACGCCACCACATCAACACGACCGTCGATTATCAGTCCATAAAAATTGGCATATGATTCTGAAAGTGATTATGCGGTGGAGGGTTCTGGAAGTGTCAAGATGGAACGAAGTTGTGATGTTTCTGGAACACGGAAGAAACGTGTTCCACATATATCATCAAATAAGATGGATCTGGACCAGGGACGCGAGGGAGATGGATTAGTGGGAGCCCATGTTGCCCAAAAAAAAAAGCACTGTAGATAGCACCGAATACGGCGTCGTTCGTGATGCCGTATTATATATATAGTAATATTTGACAAGAATAACTGAATGACCATTGGTTTTCAAACAAAAGCAAATCAAGATTTTCTAATAAACAAATTATAAATGAACGAAGATGAACTCTTTTCATTAAAATCACTCATTAATTCTAACATTGTCACTGGCAATTCTCTTGCTAGAGAGAAAAGGTTCTAAAAACAAAAACCCAGTCGTACGTGCTAGGGACTTAAGTTCTCCTATTAACTCAATTACCAATACTCGATCTTGATAACTCCAGCAACGGGGTTGGCGATAGTTGCAAAGGCTTCTTTTGACAGATCTAATGTTCCACCACAACCTGGACAACGATCAACAATTTTAACTTTTACAGTTTTACCGTCGTTGCAAGGGTGAGGGACAGGGTTGGTAGGACCGGTGCACTTAACCGTGAATGTCTTTCCACAAATAGCTCCGTTGTTCCATAGAGCATCACTCGCAGCAGCTATCCACACTCCCTCGGGCGTGTTACCATAACATGCAGATGCTGTTGCAGTGTTGCCAAAATCATTCACTAGCGTTAACAAATTTTATACTTTTTTTTCCCTATATATTAATTTGAAACGGCAACTAACTATCTCATATATGACACGTTTATTTTGTGTTTTGGTATGAAAACAAGTGATACATATACGTATATACGTACATGTAATGACATTTATTCCCACAACCTTTTTGAGTCGATTTTTCACGTTAATACTAACCATCTAGGTAAATAAATAGTGCAAAGTAAATATAAAGATCCTCATCCTTATACGTATACATATATGTACCTATATGCATCCGTACAATTAAGCTAGCGAGTTAGCAAATTACGAGTATATTGCTGATAGAAAGTGGCTGTGCCTGGAACGGCACACGCCATTGAAACAAGGCTACAAACGAGAACAATTGAAAGAACATACTTCATTTTTCAAGCTATTCAATTTGTCTATGGCCAATATGTTTGATTCATCTATTTGGTCCATTAAATAGATGAAATTTTGAAATAAATATAGTAACATAACTACATACTTAGAGATGTAATTATGATTTTCATAACATTAAATTAAAAAGAGAAAACAGTTATTGTGCAATAAATATAAATGAACTTATAGAGTAAAACGTTATTCTCTGGAGTTTCATTTATGTTCATTTTTATAGAATACGATTACGCAAATATATGAAATCTTTAAGCATATATTATATGTTGCCAATTATCTTTTGCACATAATATATGTTACCAAATTTTTTAACATGATATTTACCAAAAATTTTGAACGTAAATGCTATCAGTTTACAACTTCATATAGGTCATGATACATTGTCTTTATTTGGATTGAATCTGAGATATTATGTCTGTCTTATTAAGTAACGTTTTGTTGACCATGGACGCAGAATCGAAATAGTTTTTTATCTTGTATGATAGACTCTTAGACATACATTTTATGATACTAGACATTTAAATCATATTCAGATTTTCGTTATGATCCAAAGCTAGCTAGCAAGAAGTTAACTTGAGCACTCTACAGAAACATAACAAAACACATACACTACAAAAAGACAATATGAAAGTAATTAACGTACAGCTGAAGTAAAGCATTATTATTCAAATTCTTACAATAAGTAAAACAAACTTTTGATATCTTATTAAAATAACAATTAACAATTTTATTCAGCGACGCAAAGCCTTGAGTCCTTTTATTTAAAAGAACACTCATCAAGAGTGTTCAATATTGGCATCTTGCATACATATTTCAATGAATTGAATCAGATCCTGAAAATCACACAACAGATCAAGGTTAGTCAAATTACTCACGGATTAAATGAAACTAATTTTACAATGTAAATTTACCGGTTATATTCAATGTTGATTCTCCCGGCATCACGATTAGCAATCACTGCAAATGCCTCTTGGGAAAGATCAAATTGATTTGAAGCACATCCGGGACAAAGATCAACAATTGTAACATCAACGCTTCTGCTAGTGCAAGGCTGTGGAACGGCATTGGTTCCACCTGTGCATGTCACACGGTATGGCCGTCCCTGGCTATGGGCAGAGCGGGCGACGGCCCAGGGCATCAAAAAGCTAGGGGGCATCAAGTTTTTGGTCTTGTAAATCGATTTGTTTAAAGAAAAAAAAAAAAAGAGTTGTCAAAACTACTACTATACTGGCTTCTTTGTACCTCTGGTTAAGTTAAGGGAAAAAAGAAGAGATAAAAGGTTCAGTCAAGGTGTTGCCGGACATTGACGCGGGACTTTGCAAGAAAGAAGAAGCTTGCATCATTTGTTATCAACTAGCAAGGTACCCGCGCATTGCAGCGGCGGGTACCCTGAAATTAAATTTTCAGGTAAATCATGTATTTTAGTTTATTATGTTATTTTTGACAATAAATTTACGGATATCAAGAATTTTGTTTAACCCGTGCTTGTTAGGGGCTCGAGCCCGTTGGCTTGTGCCTGTTCGGGCTCAAGCACATTTGGCCCGTTGCCCATTCGGGCTTGAATATTTGTATAATATGTTTTATTATTTGTGTTAGTCACATTTAATGCAGAAATTGTGTTTAATTTGGTTGTACAATATGCTTGATAATTTGTATTTCTTATATAAGGGGTGTTTTAATAACTGTATTAATTGTATTTATTCACCAGTTAATTAATTGACTAAATTAAATAACATTAATGTAGTGTTTTGTTTTTTTTAATATGTGCATTAAAGTGGTGTACACAATGCTTCTTGTCTTGTATGTCTGAAAATTGTGTGCATTAAAGTGGTGTATAATATACTTCTTTTCTTGCAAGTCTGTCTTAAAAAATTACAAGCATTGAAAGCTATACTTGTAACAGCCAAAACTTTTTAAAGACACTTAAATTTCTAGGCTTTTAATTATATGTGTATGCATCTTTCCTATTGAAGAAATGTTTTTGGTCTAAAATATTTTAAGACTTCTAAATATATATGTCCTAAATACATTATAAAGTAGTATAGATTTTGTGGGACCGTGTGTCTATTGATTGGTTTATATCTACATAACACCACCAATGTTTTAACTAAGTTTGCATTTAAGACCTTCAAGTTTAAGCTATTTACATTTTCCATTTCTCTGATTATATGATAATACTTCTACCGAATCCTTTTATATTATTTTTTTTTTAAATTTATGCTACTTTTACTTTGTAAAATTTGCAAGATAAAATATATGTTTACCTTTACATGGTAGCAATATAAACGATTTGATATTTTTACAATTTTATCGCAGATAAGATAAGCTATATAGCTAAGATATATATACATATTAATATTAATTGTAACAAGTTATCTAGTAATTAATTTAATCATATACCATTTACATTTTAAAATAAATATTCATCTAAAATTTGATTTAGTAGGTTTTACTGATATTCAATTAGTAAAGAATGTAGCTAATGAAAAACACTAAAATTTTGTGCAATTTTAAATTGAACATATATTTTGAATTTTAAAGTGAACATATATTTTGAAACATACTAGTAGTATATAAATTTCAAATATGACAATAAACTATTCATATTTCTTGAGTTAACTTTTTGTGTTACAATGCAGTTGGACCTTCCAACAAAGTAAATTAAACTAAATATAGTTGTCCAAAAAAAAAAATTTTAGTTAATACGCATTGTTTGTTTATAGGCCAAACCGCAAAACCTCTAAAACATATTGTGTCGTTAGTTTACAACATATACTAAGGGCATTATTGTATCATCTCGCCCAGGGTATCCGAAAACTCAGGACCGGCCCTGACGGTATCTAGTCCCACATGCAGCTCTGTTGGCAAACAAACCACTGTTGGCTGCTGCAATCATATTACCTTGGTCTACGTTGCCATAACACGATGATGCTACACAAGACAACAATCAACTCAACACGAGTGGCATAAGAAAAAATGAACATCTAGTTAATTAACCTTTAATGTTGGTATACTTACGTATGTAGGGAGGTGTATAGAAAGTTGCTTGGCCAGCAATGGCATGAGCAACCGATGTGAGACATGCAATCATGGCGATCAAGATAAAGCTCTAGTCATCGAACCCATCTTTGTAATGTATATCTTTGGAAACCCTAAATGATTTGTGAAGTTGTTTATTTAGTTTGGTGAAGAATGTGTACAGGTGCTTTCCTTTTATAGCTGAAAAACTAACTTGAAGGTTAATAAGAAATTAAGAAAATAAGATGGTGCACATGCAACAATTTTCTTGTATATATTCCACAATATTTACCGGGTCAAGGAAGTTTGATTGAAACTAATTTGTTGGTTTTTGTACTTCTAGATTGTCAATAGTTAATTATTTCTGTCTTGAAAATTATTGTTATATCTTTTGAATAATTATTAAAACATACCCCTATAATTATTAAAACATACTCCTATATAATATATTTTTTTTCCGTTTACATTTTTTTTAACTAGCTTATATTAACTTGATTTGGTCACTACAAATATAATTATGTATTTGGTGTAGTATGGTACCTATGCGTTGCATCGACACAAAAATGTAATCAAATTTTTTACAAACAAATGTTTTATTACATTTTTTATGCCAATAACTTTACAAATGACAAAAAATTTATGTTCAAGTAATATTAAGCCGTATTAATGTGACTATGTTATGTGAAATATAAATATAAAGTTAGAAAACAATGCGAGGCAATAGAAGTATCCTAATAGTATTTCATTAAAATAAAAAACTTAATTTATTGAATATAACATAGCATAAAACACAAATGTGTACGTCTTAAGCTTATTACGGTCTGAAAACCGGACAAAACCAATCAAGACGGGACCGGACTGAAGACCAATTTGGCCCAAAGCACCGGACCAAAATGTTCGGTACAGGTCTTGGTCGGTCCGGTTCAATTCAATACGAGGTGACGTATCATAACATTAGAGCACCAAGTGTCGTAACATAGTAAACCCCTTTTTTGGTGGCACGCCATGTGACATCCACTTTAACACCAACATAACTCACATAAGAAAATAGCTCTCTTTCATAACATGTTATAACATTACCTTTTGCGCCCAACACTTATTTTCCAATTATTTTAACAAGCTAATATCTTTTCGATGTGTGCTACGAGAATAGAAGTGGTTCATTTTCTTTTTATACGAAATTTTAAGATTTCGTTTGTGTAAAAATAGAATTACTAATTACATACAACTAACAATAAAATTCGAAAAAAAACCAAATATTATATTATATAAACTTTAGCTTAGTAAGCAAACTTTCCAAATGTTAAGGGTATAATACTAATTTTCCATAATTGGAAAAGGTTAAAAATAAAAAGAAAAAAAAAAAACTTGCAGTCATGTTCTTCGTGAAAACGCACACACAAAAATAAACACAGCCCAAACACAAAGACAACACAATATAAATACACCCTCCTTAATCGAAAAAAAATAATAATAATAAAAAAAAGAGTAAACTACACGGATGGTCCATGTGGTTTGCGTTAACTTTCACTCTTGGTCCTTTGACTTTTATTTTTGCACCTATAGTCCTTAACTCTGAAACCTTTAACACTCATAGTCCCTTAACCAAACGTCGTTAGGTTTGACCGTTAAACACCCCTCATGTGACTTGCACATGAGGGTATTATTGTCTTTTTACCCTTCATCACCCTTTTATTAAAGCTATTAAATTACTTATTTCATAAAAAATAAATGCTAATAAATACGCTAACTAAGTAATTCACCAACACCCCCACACTTTGAATCTGTGCATCCCCTTTTCCTAACATCACCACCAATCCACCATCATCCCATTATTTCAGTTTCAAGAACAAAAAAAGACTTCACGAAATTTAACAAAAAAAATGATCTATGTAACTATATGAGTTAGCTACTACAATACCACTTCAGTCCCTTAAACCTTCAGATCTGAAGCTTGATTCCACTACCACATCAAATTCTTTGCTATAACCTTTTGTATCCAAATCTAGCTGGTGCGTCGCCGGATCTTTTGTCGGAGATATCAGATCTAGCTGGTGGGACCTTCAGATCTATGGTGTTATCTGAAGGTGCAAGTGACAGCAGTGGTGTTGGTCGAAGTGGAAGCGGCAATAGTGACGGATGTTGTTTGCTTTTTAGGATTTAATGACGGCGAATGATGTGGTGACGTGGAGATGGTTTAAATTAGCGTTGAGGGTTTTTATTTTAGGTGTCGAGGGTTTTTGTTTAAGCTCTGTAAGTGGTGACGGTGGTGGATTGGTGGATTTGGCCGGAGCTTGATCTGGTGCTCGTCATGGTTAAACTGGGGTTAATGGGTTTGTTGTCTTCTTAATGGTGGCATGGCTGAAAGAAACGAAAGTGGTGGTGGTATTTAATTTTTCTCAGTAAGTGGTACAAGAATAGGATAATTGAGTTAATAGTGTTATAATTTTTTTTTAATCTAAGCTTAATTCGTATACCACTATTATTAATCTATTACCAATCCATTGTTGTATACTTGTATGTATTACTTTTTGGGTCTGAAAATGAATATCATGTCACTTTGTTTTAATGTGAGTTTTGATTCAAGTGGTGGTGGGCCGTGGGTGTTTGATGATCAAATGGTAAGTGGTACAATTGGTGGTGGTTGTTTGATGAGTTATATTTATTGATGATGAAGTTGCTTGCAACATATCTCATTTATTTTAGATATCAAACCATGTTAGCTTTTATTTTGAATTTTACATATCCTGCTTATGCATCTAAAAAAAAAATCTTAAAAGTCATTTGCTATTTGTATAAGCAGGATGTGGTTTAATAGTTTGTTTTTTTTATTTTTTTTATTTTTTTTTTGGTTGCCGCCAACGCTGGTGGGTTGGTTGCAGGTTTGGTTATGATGGATGGTGGGTTTAGTGGGATTTGATATAAATGGACAAGAGTGACAAGGGCAAAAGAACAATAATACCCTCATGTGCAAGTCACATGAGGGGTGTTTAATAGTCAAACCTAACGACGTTTGGTCAAGGGACTATGAGTGTTAAGGGTTTCAGAGTTAGGGACTATAGGTGCAAAAATAAAAGTCAAATGACCAAGAGTGAAAGTCAACGCAAACCACAGGGACCATCCGTGTAGTTTACACTAAAAAAAAAAAAAAAAAGTAACTCCGTTATCACGTTTTGGTGTACGCCACCAGCTTGGTGGCCGTTATCACATTTAATGTAATATCCCTACTTGTCCTTTTGTTTATATGAATGCGACGAGTGGATTGATAAAAAAAAAAAAAAGAAAAAAAAAAAGTAGTGTATTCCATGGTTGTCAGGATCCCGATCTTGATCTTAGGATCTTACGAGTTTACGATACTGCAAAGCAAAAACGATCTGGATCTTACATAGAATCTTTGAAAGCTTAAGATCTTATAGGATCTCGATCTTGACCATAGGATCTTAAGATCTAATCCGATCCGATCCTACTTTTCTCTAATAACAAACTAAAAAACAGCAAATTTCTGGATTATTTTTTTGTAGAATTTAAAAAACAACGTGTTAATCTTATTAAATATTTCATAATCATAATTTAGGACAACATTTTGATGGAACATTCATATAATTTTGTGTTTATGATATATAATAATTTGTAAATTTGTATAATACTACAAAACTATTAAGAAAATGATATTATAGTAGGATCTTAAGATCCCGATCCGATCTTACGATCACGATTTTGCAAAAACAAAAACGATCCTGGGTAGGATCCCGATCTTGAAAACCTTGGTGTATTCTACTAAATATCTTCATTTCTTTTTGTCCTTTTTAATTAAAATAATCGATTCTGACATGTGTCATGATTATGTGAGTAAAAGAACGAGTAGAAATATAAGGCATGAGGAAATATTATTCTTCTAGTGATAAATGAACTAAAATAGGAAAAAGAAATAGCCCATGACACATGTTATTTATTTGTGTAGGTTGAAAATTATGTTTGAATAAAATGTAAGAAAATATAACATTACTCTAGTATGATTTATATTGTTAGCGATATATGCAAGAGAAAAGTTCATTTAGAGACTAGTTTTTTTGTACATACCAAGGGACAAATCCTCACCATCCATTTCGTTTGATCTAATGGTGGAGATTAACCTAAGATTAAACATGGAAACCTAAGTCTATGTCTTTTTTATCCTTTTTCTTTGTCTTTTTTATTATTCACTTTCTTTATTTCTTTCTTTCTTTTTTTTTTTCTTTTTTTTTTGGTTTTTTTTTTTTTTTTTTCCAATTAACGTTATATAATTTTTCATTTTTTTCTTTCTAATTCACGTTTTTTTTTTTTTTTTTTTTTTTTTTAAATAAGTCAAGCTTTTCTTTTTTAAATAAATTCACGATTTTTCTCACTTTATTACGTTTTCGTCCGTTATTGTCTGTTTTCACATGATTATATACGTTTTCAGACGTTTTTGTTCATTATTATACGTTTTCGTCCGTTTTTTTACGTTTTCGTCTGTTTTCAGACGTTTTAATCCGTTTTTAATAGTTTTTATATGTTTTCAGACATTTTTGTCCATTTTCATACGTTTTCATCCATTTTTATACGTTTTTGTCCGTTTTCAGACGTTTTCGTCCGTTTTTATACGTTTTTGTCCGTTTTCATACGTTTATATACGTTTTCGTCCGTTTTCATCCGTTTTTACACGATTTCATCCGTTTTTATACGTTTACGTCCGGTTTCATATGTTTACATTTGTTTCCGTCTGATTTCATACGTTTTCTTCCATTTTTTTATGTTTTCGTCCGTTTTTAGACGTTTTCGTCCTTTTTCCTACATATTCGTCTGTTTTCTTACATTTTCGTTTATTTTCATAGGTTTTCGTCCGTTTTTCAATTTTTTTGGCCAATTTTAGACGTTTATTTTCACTCGCGATATTCTAAATATCACAAGTGATATTCGGTGATACTCAGACGTTTTTGTCTGTTTTCATCCATTTTTGTACATTTTTGTCTGTTTTCAAACGTTTTCGTCTATTTTCATACTTTTCGGCAGTATTTATACGTTTTCAGACGTTTTTATCTGCTTTCAAACGTTTTCATCAATTTTTTACATTATCGTCTATTTTCAGACGTTTTCGTCTGTTTTTATATGCTTTCATCCATTTTTATTTGTTTTCATACGTTTATAAACTTTTTCGTCCGTTTTTATGTATTTTTGTCTGTTTTCATACGCTTTCGTCTATTTTCATACTTTCAGCAGTTTTTATACGTTTTCGTCCGTTTTCATCAATTTTTCATACGTTTTTGTCCCTTTCCAGGCGTGTTTTTACGCTTTCATACGTATTCGTTCGTTTTCATATGTTTTCGTCCGTTTTAATACGTGTGATTTTCTTTGATATTCAAAATATCACTTGTGATATTAATAATATCAATTGTGATATTCAGAAACGTATGAAAATGAAAGAAAATGAAAGAAAACGTATGAAAACGAACAAAAGCAGAAGAAAACGTAAGAAAGTGAAAAAAACGTGAATTAAAAAAAATGTGAAAATCACTTATAATATTCTGAATAACACTTGTAATTTTCTTAATATCACTTTTGATATTCAGAATATCACTTGTGATTTTCATGTTACAAAACATTAGTTGAACATCACTTGTGATATTCGGAATATCACTTGTGATATTCGGAATATCACTTGTGATATTCAGAATATCACTTGTGATTTTCTGAATGTCACTTGTGATTTTCTGAATATCACAAGTGATTTTCAACTAATGTTTTGTAACATGAAAATCACAAGTGATAATCTGAATATCACAAGTGATATTCAGAAAATTACAAGTGATATTCATGTTACAAAACGTTAGATGAAAATCACGTGTGATATTTAGAATATCACTTGTGATTTTCATGTTACAAAATATTAGTTGAAAATCACTTGTGATATTTGGAATATCACTTGTAATATTTAGAATGTCACTTGTGATTTTCTGAATATCACTTGTGAATTTCATGTTACAGAACAATTGTTGAAAATCACTTGTGATATTCAGAATATCACTTGTGATATTCAGAGTGATATTCAAAATATCACTTTTGAAAAAACGTGAATTAAAAAAAGCGTGAAATCACTTGTAATATTCTGAATATCACTTGTGATTTATATTCAGAATATCACTTTTGATATTCAGAATATCACTTGCGATATTCTGAATATCACTTGCGATTTTCATGTCACAGAACATTTGTTGAAAATCACTTGTGATATTCAGAATATCACTTGCGATATTCAGATATCACTTGCGATATTCTGAATATCACTTGCGATATTCTGAATATCACTTGTGATTTTCATGTTACAGAATGTTAAAAATCACTTGTTATATTCAGAATATCGCGAGTGATATTCAATATCACTCACGATATTCTCACAAGTGATATTTTGATAATCACAGTATATCACTTGTGATATTTAGAAAGGTATGAAATCGTTTGAAAACATTTAAAAACGAACGAAAATGAATGAAAACGGACGAAAACGTATGAAAACGGACGAAAATGAATGAAAACAGATGAAACCATATGAAAACGTATAAAAATGGACGAAAACGTATAAAAACGAACGAAAACGTATGAAAACGGACGAAAACATATGAAAACGGACGAAAACGTATGAAAATGGACAAAAACGTAAGAAAAAGGGCGAATATATATGAAAACGGACGAAAACGTATGAAAACGGGCGAAAACGTATGAAAAAAATTCAAAAACAGATGAAAACGTAAGAAAACGGATGAATATATATATGAAAACGGACGAAAACGTATGAAAACGGGCGAAAACGTATGAAAAAAATTCGAAAACAGATGAAAACGTAAGAAAACTGACGAAAACGTATAAAAACGGACGAAAACGTATTAAAATGGACGAAACGTATGAAAACGGGTGAAAACGTAAGAAAACAGACGAAAACATACGAAAACGGACGAAAATGTATGAAAACGAACGAAAACGTAAGAAAACTGACGAAAACGTAAAAAACCGACGAATATGTATGAAAAACGCAAAAAAACGTAAAAAAAATGCAAAAAAAAAAAAAAAAAAAAAAATCGAATTAAAGAAAAATACGTGAAGTTAGAAAAAAAGAAGAAAAAAAATGAATAAAAAAAGAAAGAAAAGAAAAAAGGAAAAACAATGAATAAATAAGATAGACAAAAATGACAAGAAAAAAAAAATATGGACTTAGGTTGTCTTATTAAATCTTAGGTTAATCCCCACCATTAGATCAAACTAGATGAATGGTGGGGATTTGTCCCTTAGTTTGTAACAAAAACTTAGTTTATAAAATAACTCACCTCATATATGCAATCATGATTTTGAAGATTCATCTGTGATATTAATACATTAAGGAAACGTTTGGTTTGAGGGTTTCTACACTATGGAACGGGTATGGAAATCATTAAATTTATTTGGTGAAAAATTAGGTTGCGTTTGTTTTTTCAAAAAAAAAAAAAAAAAAAAAAAAAAACATCTTATCAACCTCTTAATATAACTCAGTCAGATGCAGAAAGAGGTTTGGACTAAAAAGTGTGTTTGTTTTTTTTCTGTCATTAAGAGGTGGTAAGAGTTTTTTAAGATTTGGAGCGTTTGTTTTTTTGGGCTCATTAAGAGCTAGTAAGAGGCTAAAAACTCTTATTAAACTAGATATTAAAGGGTGTCTTAACACCTCTTAATGCGTCATAAATTTTTTTCTTCATTATACGTATTTTGTTCTTGTTTTGACATTTCGATTCGTATAGAAAGTATGTTTAATGAAAATTATCACATATTTTTTGTTAAATACAAAATGTACAAGATAATAAAATTATGAGTGACAATTCGTATTGAAACATTATAACATAATCCAAACACATTTTAACGAATTGATAATGTCAACCCAGACATGACCCCTTATTAAACGAGTTACCCAAACATGACCCCCTTATCAAGCTTTAAAATTGTCTAATCATAATCTCTTTTATTGTTGTGTCGATGTCAAGTCTTGTTTTGTGATAGTTCAAAAAATTTCATGATAATCTAACAAATTTTGATAAAAATAAACACTTTATATGAGTCAGATTCAGATTTCTCGACCTCTTATTTACATTAAGATGGAATCATATTTAGACATTTCAACCACATATTCAGATGTGCGAAACAGATTCAGATTCAAAGCCTCTTAACGAACAAACAACACCTTAGTGTTTTTGATATCCACAAACGAGAGGTTTCCTCAAAGAGAGTAAAAAGAGAGGTTTCCATGAGCCATTCCTTGGTTTATATTAAAAAGGACATATGGGTCTACCAAATTTAATGCAAACTGCAAGTTTATATTAAAAACATATGAGTCCACCAAATTTTAATGGTCGAGATTGAATAAATACAAAAGTATGAGGCCTACCCAATTTTGATACATTTATCTTAAGTTTAGTAAGAAACATGTGCAATGACAATGATATATTTTATTTTATTTTATTTTATTGTCATTTCAGCACATACCAAATCCGATACATATTGTGATTTATATCAACAAACCAAACGGCCTTTAAGACTTCCCTAATTTCTTTGTTGTTTTGGATCTTTATAAGTTTTCCTAACAGAACCAAATCGTTTTTGTTACTTATTGTTACTCTCTCCGTCCCAAAATATAAGTCCATTTTGACTTTTTCAAAGTTTTTTTATTCCAACTTTGACCTTAATTATTTTTTTTCATGTTATATAATACTTAATACAAAATATATAAATGAACTTGTGTTTTAAATGAATTTTCATTGGTATACTTTTCTTCAAGTATTATATAATATGAAAAAAAAAAAAAAAAAAAAAAAAAACAATAAGGTCAAAGATGGAAAGAAAAGACTTTGAAAAATTAAAAATGGGCTTATGTTTTGAGACAGAGGGAGTATAACTTTGACCAATTGCCAAGAATGTTCAAAGTTTATAGTAAAAGGATTAAAATGTACTACCTCCGTCCCATATTAAGTGTTCACAATGGAATTTTGAGATGTCCAAAATTAAGTGTCCATATTATATTCTAACTAATGAGATAAGACTTTAGTGGATAAAAATGATATTTGATTAGTGGAGAGTGTAGTTAGTGGAATTTCCTAAAACTTTGTGCATTTTAAAAGTGGACACTTAATATGAGACGGATGGAGTAATAATGATATTTTAGTCAGCATTTATTGCAAAATAGACTTGTGAAAGGCAATTAAAAATTTACAAGACTTCCAAAACTAGTACTTCTCTTGATTACAAGCAAACCTATGGTTAAGGGTTTTTTTTTTTTTTTTTTTTTTTTTTTTTTTTTTTTTTTTTTTTTTGAAATGACTTCTCTTGATTACAAGCAAGCCTATGGTTAAGTTTGTTTTGTTTTTGTTTTTTTTTCTTCTTTTATTATGATTTTTTTTAAATGACAGTTGAACTAAAAGACTAGTATGGTGATAGACAATTATAAGGAAGTGAATAAAGCATTACAAAAATTACAAAGCCACACTATCAAATTGTATTTAGCTTTTTAAAACCTGTTTAACATTCAATTGAAAGATTGTTGGTTTACATAATTGAGAATTAGCTTCGATGGCCGTTTGACTAAGCATGTATATTCATTGCTGAATCGTCAAAGGATTCATAAAGTGGATTAGATAACGACATAAAACACGTAGTTACGTTGGATGGAAGACTTGCATGACTTGCCATAGTTAAGTTAAGGGTTAATTGCATGAAAATGTTTTTAACTTGTTTCTTTTTGTAGTTCTGTGTAGCATATTACTTTTTTTTTGTAGATCCGTGTAGCCAACTATTGAATTCGGCCTGTTTCGTGTACTCGGTGACCGGCCAAGAAGGTTACAGGTTATCATTCAATATATATATATATATATATATATATTTTTTGGGTGCCATGTCAGTAAATAAATCAACCACACACTAATAAAACTCATTCACAAACACCCTCCCCCTTCACCTTCACCCCTTCACAACCATAGCAGCCGCCATCACCACTTTTCACCTGCTGCCACCACCATAACAACTACCATTTTCTTTCATCACCATTCATAAGTATACCAGAGGACCAAAACGTTACTTATACAACATGGATAGATAGTAGAATTAAAAAGGCATCAAGCTTTCATTCTAAAATTATAGAAACGTTTGGTTTGAGGGTTTCTACACTATGGAATGGGTATGGAAATTATTAAATTTGTTTGGTTGAAAAATCAGTGTTTTTGATATCCACAAATGAGAGGTTTCCTCAAAGAGAGTAAAAAGACAAGTTTTCACAAACCATTCCTTGGTTTATATTAAAAGGACATATGAGTCCACCAAATTTAATGCAAACTGCAAGTTTATATTAAAAACATATGGGTCCACCATATTTTAATGGTCGAGATTGAATAAATATAAAAATATGAGGCCTACCCATTTTTGATACCTTTACCTTAAGTTTAGTAACAAACATATGCAATGACAATGATATATCTTATTTCATTCTATTGTCCTTCCAGCCCATACCAAATCCAATACCCACTGTGATTCATATCAACAAACCAAACGGCTCCTTAAAAATTTTACACCAAATTGTGAGAACTTGTTTTTCATACAAATTAGATATTTATTCTTTAATAATTCACTAAGCTTACTGCATCATTTCAAATCATTCATTATAATAGCAAATGTTTTTCTCTTCTTAATTCAAGAGTCTATGGCTAAAATCTTAACCCCCTGAAAAAAAATCGGTAACAAACCAAAAAGATTTTAATGTGTTATGGATCAAGAATCTACACCTTAAAGTTGACTGTCAATCGGTTGTCTTCTCAAGTTTGTTGAGGAGCGACGATGACAAGACGGTCAACGAGATAAAGGGGTTAATGCACATGGTGAGAATCGGAGCAAACCAACAAAAATGGTGCCAAAAGCATTGAAGGGACAGAAGTAGAAGAAACCGATCACAATTATCAGTTAAAACTGTAGATCAATGCAATTGATATGAGATAGGAATAACTAATTTGCTGCCCTGTTACACAAATACATCGACATATTAATACACCTATACATAGTATTCTAGAATTTGGGCTAGAGCCCGTTACACATATGGAAGACATATATCAGCCTAACACTCCCCCGCAGTCGGAGCGGGCGGACACCGGACGCTGAGACTGGAGCGAAATTCCTCGAACAGAGCGGATGGCAAACCTTTCGTGAAGATATCTGCATACTGATAGCGAGAAGGAACATGTAGAACCCGAACCTCACCAGTAGCAACCAAGTCTCGAACAAGATGTATATCAATCTCAATGTGCTTCGTACGCTGATGCTGAACCGGATTACAAGATAAGTAGACAACACTAACATTATCCCAGTAGACAAGCGCAGCGGAAGACAAAGGGGTGTGGAGCTCACGAAGTAAATTCCATAACCAACAAGTTTCAGCAACAGCATTGGCAACATGACGATACTCTGCCTCTGCACTAGAGCGAGAAAGCGTCGGTTGACACTTAGAGGACCACGAGAGTAAGTTGTTACCAAGAAATACACAATACCCAGAAGTCGATCTCCTAGTGGTAGGACTACCAGCCCATTCTGCATTCGAATAAGCAACCAAGGATGTAGTAGAAGATGCAAACAACTGTAGCCCGTAGTCTAATGTACCCCGAATATACTGCAAAATCCGTTTAAGAGCTGAGAAATGAGGCTCTCGAGGATCATGCATATGAAGGCAAACCTGCTGAACGCATTTGATATATCTGGGCGAGTAAAGGTGAGATACTGAAGAGAACCTGCAAGACTCCGATATAAAGTAGGATCAGATACCGGATCACCATCATCCCCTAGTTTAGACTCAGTATCAACATGAGTCTGACTGGGATTACAATTAACCATATGTGCTCTCTCCAAAACCTCAATAGCATATTTCTTCTGAGATAAAAACAACCCTGAAGAATCACATGTAACAGAGATACCCAGAAAATAATTAAGTGGACCCAGATCTGTCATAGCAAACTCCTGATGTAAGGATCCAATAATTCGCTGCAACAAACTTTCAGAAGAAGCTGTGAGAACAATATCATCAACATATAGTATTAGGTAAGCAGTATCCGTCCCCTGTCTAAATATAAATAATGATGAGTCACAGCGACTATGAGAGAACCCAACCCGAGTGATATAAGATGCAAATCGCTGAAACCAAGCTCTAGGGGCTTGCTTGAGCCCATACAGAGACCGCCACAATAAACATACATAATCAGGATGCACAGAGTCCCGAAACCCCGAAGGCTGATGCATATAAACTGTCTCAGATAAATCATCATGTAAGAAAGCATTGTTGACATCAAGCTGATGAATCGACCAATGTCGAGAAGTAGCTAAACTCATAACAGGCCGAATAGTACCTGGTTTAACCACCGGACTAAAGGTCTCATCCACATCAACCCTCTCTAATTGATTACTACCATTCATCACAAGACGAGCCTTGTAGCGACTAAGAGTGCCATCAGCCAAATACTTATGGTGAAAAAGCCACATACAACGAATAATGTTGTTGTCCATGGGTCGGGGCACAAGGATCCAAGTTCCATTCTTAATAAGTGCAGTGTACTCATCATGCATAGCATTTTGCCAATTTGGATCATTGAACGCATCACGATAAGATTTTGGTAATGGTGAAACCGAAGACACATGCATGTTGAGACGCTTCGTAGGATGATTAGTCCCGACTCGATAGCGTGTGACCATGGGATGAATAGAGACAGGGTTTAGGTTGTGAGGAGGATCAGGGATGATGTGTTGGTGTTGGTTCACGGGTGGTGATGGATTTGGTGTATGTTGTTGGGGCGGCGGGTGGTGATGGGGATGGTGATGGGTCATGGGCTGCTGCATGTTGAGCCATATTGGGACTGGCAGGAATTGGTGTTGTTGGCTCATTTGTGGGTTGAGTCACAGTAGGTTGCACAACGGGGGCAGATAGAATGAATGGAGGATTTATATCGGGAGAGTCATCCAAGAAATTGTAGTTGGGTGCCAATGTGGGTTTAGTAGTGCCATATGGAAAAACAGTTTCATCAAAGGTTACATGACGGGAAATGATGATTTTATTGGCGTTTAAGTCGAGGCAATGGTACCCCCGATGATTTGAAGCTTGACCCAAATAGATGGATGGTGTGGTGCGTGGTTCAAGTTTGTGATTAGGATATAAGTGGGGGTAACATAAGCAGCCAAATGTGCGTATAAGACTATAATCCGGGGTTTTTGCCAAAAAGTCGAGTATAAGGGATTTCGTTTGCCATAGCAGTTGAGGGCAATATATTGAGTAAGTGAATAGTCATATTGAGTGCTTCAACCCAAAATTTTAGTGGAAGGTTGGCTTGAAAAAGCAAGGTCCGAATGAGATTATTGATGGTGCGAACCATCCGTTCAGACTTGCCATTTTTTTGTGATGTTTTGGGGCATGAAAAGCGAAACTGAATACCATTGTCGGCAAAAAGTTTATGTAGGTTACGGTTGTCAAATTCACCACCATGATCACAGTGAAAGGACCGGATTTCACACTTAAATTGAGTGTAAACATAATTACAAAATATTACAAAATTTAGACAAAACATTAGATTTGTTAATTAAAGGATAAACCCAAACAAAATGCGAATAATGGTCCAAGAACAATACATAATATTTGAAACATGAAATACTCGAAATTGGTGAGGTCCATACATCCGTGTGAATGATGTCAAAACAAGCGTTAACGACAGTATTGAAACTCGCAAATGAAAATCTAACGTGTTTGCCAAGCTGGCTGGCATGACAAAGCACGTGAGGCTTCTCTTTATTACATGAAATGAAATTATTTGAAACTAGACGACTTAACACTTTGCTTCCTGGATGACCAAGACGCTTATGCCACGTATGTTGACTGACTATGAGGGCTTGAGGAATGGGAGATGGAGCTGTGACTGGATACAAGTCCCCCGTGCTATCACATCGGAGAAGTACCCGACGTGTCAAGAAATCTTTAATAGAAAATCCAAAAGGATCAAATTCAACAGTGCAGTTATTTTCACGAACAAATTGACGAACAAATATTAAATTTTTGACAATATGAGGGGTAATGAGAACATTATTTAGGTGAAGAGGTCGAAAGGGAGTTGGAAAAATACTATAACCCGTGTCGGTGATAGGAATAGAATGCCCATCACTAATTGAGACGGACGGATACATGCACGTATTAAAAATGTTACTAAGACAATTAATTGAAACATTTAAATATGAGCTCGCACCTGTGTCTATATTCCAGGCACCGGTCGTGGGATCATGAAGAGTCCCGGTATTGAATGCGTGAGGTAAGAGTGTCTCTATTGGTGGGCCCGCTGAATTAATATGGGACGGATGAACAGTAACTGGAGCCTGTGGAGGGGCTGTTGGTCCGCCCTGGGTCTGTTGGTGCGGGTGTATAGAGGGCTGTGTAAGGTATTGTGGTGGAGCGGTGGGTTGGGCTAAATTAGTTACAAGACCAGGCTGATTAATAAAAGGTGTGTAGGTAGGGTGTTGGGCCTATGTATAACCAAAACCAGGAGGGGGACGTAGCATGGTATATGGGCTGAGATGTGTTGGATTATAAGATACATGATTTTGGCTTATGGGAGTAGGGGTCGTAAAATATGTCGTAGGTCCAAGTCCAACATAGGGGCTTGTGGAATTAACAGTGGGTTTTATTTTATGTTGTGTGAGACCAAGTTTGTCCAATAGTTTAAGCACAACTTCTTCGGTGACAGTCGTGTTGGTATGGGAAACTGTACGTGATGTGATGATTAAGGAAAAGGTTGATGTGATGAGTTAGGGTTTATGTGGGAAAGTATACGTGATGTGGTGGAGTAGGGTTTGTAAGAGAAGTAGATACTTTACCTGATACAGAAAAAAAATAAGAGCACTTTTGATGAAATAAGACTTGTGACCTTTGCACAAGTAACAATAACAAGTGTGCGGATTGTGACCTAACACAAATCACCAACACACTAACAAAGATGACTACGTATTTTTGATTACTGAGAAAAAGAAAATTTTGGATCGACTGTGAAAGAGGATTTGTGGAGAAGCGTGTATGGCTGTTTAGGGTGTTAGGATTAGGATCGGTTGATAGTTGACTCGTGATACCATGTAGATTAATGCAATTGATATGAGATAGGTATAACTGATTTGCTGCCCTGTTACACAAATACATCGACATATTAATACACCTATACAGAGTATTCTAGAATTTGGGCTAGAGCCCGTTACATATATGGAAGCCATATATCGGGCTAACAAAAACAAGCTATGACATTGGTGCCAGTGGTGATATCTCATAAGCCAAGCTTTATAGTAGATTAAAAATGGTGTGTAGTGTTTGGAAAAAAACAAGAACATAATGGGAACCAGGGAGCGGTGGATCGGTTTATCAAAAGGTGTATTTGTTTTGTTTTATTAAAAAAAAGTTTCTATGTCTACATGGAAAAAACATGTGCCACATAATCACTAGCAGGTTTCTAGGTCATCCGGTGCATGGAACCAACCAAAATCAAAAGTTAGCTACACGGATTTACAAAAAAATCGTAGGCTACACAGAACTATAAAAAATGACAAGTTGGATACATTTTCGTGCAATTAGTCCTTAATTTAACTACATAAACAATCTCTTGGGTTTATTTCATGAGTTCTTGTTCATGGAACAAGTTTTATTCTTGTGATATTGTCACACCCAGCGGAAAGGTAACCAAGGCGTGACGTTCATGGAATAAAGTACAAGGTAAATAAAGAACGATCTCTATATGAGTCGTTTTAAAAAGATGCTTCGTTTGATTCATTAGAAAAGATAAAGTTTAACAAAATGCTAGGTGCCAAAGTTTCACAAAACATAGAATAAATTTTGGTACAATCAAACGAGTAAATTTATGCATGAAATCTCCAATGTGACGCAACCACAACGGTAACTCTAACATGAGACTCCATGAATGATAAGCCAAGCAATTCTTAAGCACCTGAGAAATAAATGCTAAAATGTCAACAATAATGTCGGTGAGTTAATAGGTTTAAGTAAATGTAAAGTCAAGTGCGGACCACATTATTTCAGTATGTATGACAATTATAACAAATATAATGTCATAGAAAGAGTAATACAATTGCCCTAAGCTCATGACCCCGAAGCTCAACGTCTTATGCATGCAATCAATCACAAATAATAAAATGCCCCATGTAGGTGGTTGCCAAACACTTAGTAATAACCCTAATGATATGTGTCCGTTTACCTAGTTGGTGCGCATGTAGGTGGTTGCCAAACACTTAGTAACTTTTTGGTTCAACAGCTAATCGCGTATGTTAAATAGAGTTATCGGCTCACCCTCTTGGATTTTATTTCATTCTAGGGTCGATTTTTTAGAAAGTGAAATTAACATATTACAGTAATACATCTTAGATCGAGTTGTCTCGTCGAAACTCACATGCTTGGAGAGCATTCACAATCTCGTGTATACTGATAGGCCAAAGGCCCTGTGGGTCATAATGCATGCCGATTTTAATTTTAAGATAATGAAGTAACGAACTCGTTAAATTTGAACTAGTAAAATTCACATCCCGGGCTACACCCTCCTACATGGGTGACGTCTTTCACAATCCTGTCCAAATTTCAATTTTGTGTATAGTATAAGTTTCGTGATATATAACATGGACCCTAATATAGTTTGTATCAAATTTAATTGCATTTACTTAACGGTTTTTACAATGGCGTTTCATTAGGAGTGTAAGCAGATACTTGATATATAAATTGAACCGTTTTTTTATCAGGTTTTGGATTAACAACATTGTCACGGTTAAAGAAATATCTTATCAACTAGCTGAGTTTATAAGTGTTTTATGATGTTAGACATGATATGCATATAACATATCTCCTTGTTCTGTTTGAAAGCTAGCTAAGCGCAGAAAGAAACTTGAACAAATTCAAAAAGATCGACAATATGAAATCATATAAGATCAATAAGGGAAATAAAATAATACAATTCAAACTTTTACAATAAGGAAAACAAACTTTGGATTAACTAAAAGATACAATTTTATTCAACGACTACTTAAAACTGTCTGTTATTTAGAAGAGAACTCATTAAAAGTGTCTGTTATTGTCTTCTTGCGTACATATATCATTGAATTAGATCCTGAAAATAACACAATTTTAAGTTAGTCAAACTATTCGCGGTTCAAAAAAAATAAAAAAAAAATAAAATAAGTTTTACGTATAGTTACCTGTTATATTCAATGTTAATTCTCCCGGCATCGGTATTAGCAATCACAGCGAATGCCTCTTGGGAAAGATCAACTTGATTTGAAGCACATCCGGGACAAAGATCAACAACTGTAACATCAACGCTTCTGCCAGTGCAAGGCGCTAGAACGCCTAAATTGGTTCTACCTGTGCAAGTGACACGATACCTAGTCCCACATGCAGCTCTATTGGCAAATAAACCACTATTGGCTGCTAGAATCATATTACCACGGTTTTCATTGCCAAAACACGAAGATGCTACACAAAGAAAAAAATAAAAGTAACTCAACACATGTAGCATAAGATATATGAACATTCTAGTTAATCCTTAATGTTGGTATACTTACGTATGTAGGGAGGAGTGTAGAAAGTTGCTTGGCCAGCAATGGCATGAGTAACCGATGTGAGACATGCAACCATGGCGATCAAGATAAAAGCTCTAGTCATTGAACCCATTTTTGTTTTTTTTTGGAAACCTAGAAATGTTTTTTGAGGTTGTTTATTTGGTTTGGTGAAGAAAGCATACAAGGGCTTTCCTTTTATAGCTGAAAAACTAATGTAACTTGAAGTTAGGTATATCATCTATAAGATTGTGCACATGCAAAGACATTCTTGTATATACTCCGCAGTCCACAAAATACTAATCATATAGCAAGTCAAGGAAGTTATGTTGATACTTATTTTGTTGGTCCGATCCATATATGTACGTACTTCTAGATTGTTCATTATTAATCTTTTCTGTCTTGAAAAATATTGCTACATATCTTTTGAACACAATCTAAAAACATACTCCGTATATTTTTTTGGAATGACATTTTTTCATTATTTTCTTTACTTGGTTTTTCTTCTGTTTTAATTTGGTTATTATAATGAAACTGTACTTGTTACTAGTGTTGGGAGCATAAAAGCTAATTAAAGTGTGACTGATATTGTTTATATATAACCGCGGAACAGCCTAAACGTATGAGGTTATTCTGTATAAAGTTATCCGGGAAGAATCAGATGTACACGCCTTAATTAAATGTATACTAGTGATATTTGAAACTTATACCTCTTGTGAGAAAGTCATGTTACTTGTTTGGTGTAGTCACTTTTCATATAAAAATAAATGAATTTGAAAAGTCATTTGTGATGCATCCCCAATACTTCAAGTCTTCAATGACTTGAATCATTTAATGCACACTATATTTATTACTCCATCCGTCTCAAAATTATAGTCACCGTTTAACTTTTTCGATCTTTCTTTCTCAACTTTAACTTTAAATATATTTGATTATGTTATACAATACTTGATAAAAATTATAACAATGAAAAATAAATTTAAAACTCAATTCATTCATATATTTTACGTCAATTATTATGTAACATAAACGAAAATACTTAATGTCAAAGTTGGAAAACAAAGACCGAAAAATTCAAAAGAGAACTATAATTTTAGGACGGAGAGAGTAGCTAAAGCTTTTGAGAAAGACTTGATGTTTCTCAAGTATTTCGATAAAGCCTTTTAAAAAGCTATTGAAGCAATGCAAAAAAACACTTTTAAAAGATTTTGTAGAATAGTGAAAAGCTTTTACCAATTTACCCATTGTGGGTGCTCTTACTTATCCTCATATTTACTCAAAAACATAACATGTGTATTCTACTAAATATCTCTTTATCTTTCTCTCTTATTATTATTATTATTATTATTATTTGTTTAAAGTAAAATCATTAATTCTGTCATGTGTCATGATTTTGTGAGTAAAAGAATGAGTAGAAATATAAGGTACGAGGAAATATTATTCTTCTAGTGATAAATGAACTAAAATAGGAAAAAGAAATAGTCCATGACACATGCTATTTATTTTTGTAGGTTGAAAATTAAGTTTGAATAAAATGTAAGAAAATATAACATTACTCTTTTATGACATATTGTTAGCGATATATGCAATCATGATTTTGAAAATTCATCTGTGATGATAAGACTTTACCAAATTTCTATGCTGTTTTGGATGTTTATAATCTTTCCTAACAGAACCAAATCGTTTTTGTTATTTATTGTTATAACTTTGACCAATTGCCAAGAAAGTTCAAAGTTTATAGTAAAAGGATTAAAATGTAGTTATGATGTTTTAGTCAGCATTTATTAGACTTGTGAAGGGTAATTAAAAATGAGTAATACTACAAACGCATACAATTTACAAAAAATTTCCTAGATAATGAGGTGTTATACAATTTATGGCTTTCTCTTTCTAACATTTAAATTATCTCTCTTATTTTTTTCCATAAATTCACTTGCCACATTATTGTGTGAATTTCTTTTTGTATACTATAATTAAAAATTGGGTTTTGCTAAATAATGCTTACTGGGCAATGTTTAATATAAATATATAAGGAAACTTAGATTTTTTATTAAATAAAAAATAACATATATTTAAATTAATTTTTATGTTCCTATATTGTGCATGAAATAAATAATTACTTTAAATATGGAAAAAAACAGATTGTTTAATGTGCTTAAATATTGCCTAGTGGTCGGTGTTTAGTAAAACATTTAAAAATTTACAAGACTTCAAAACGGTTACTTATGTTGATTACAAGCAAGCCTACGAAGTTTTTCCTTATATTTTGAATGACAATTGAATTAGAAGACTAGCATGGAGCTAGACAATTACAAGGAAGTGAATAGAGCGTTACAAAAATTACAAAACCAATCTATCCAATTGAATTTTGCTTTTTTAAACCTATTTAACATCCAATTGAAAGATAATTGTTTTATATCTTTGAGAATTAGCTTCGATGGCCGCAGTGGCGGAACTTGAACATTTATTTTGGGAGGGCCGAACTTATTTTGTGGGGCCCGAATCGGAGATTTGTTTGTATTATCAACTAAATTACCCCTAAAACCTATAATATTTATACTAGTTGCCGCAACTTTTGGGGGGGCTGGTACCCTCCCTGCCCCTTAAAAATTCTGCCCTTGGATGGCCGTTTGACCGAGCATGTATATTCAATGCGGAATCGTCAAAGGATCCATAAAGTGGATTGGATAGGGGAAATGATGTGGCACCATTTATTTTTGGCAATACACCACTAAATCACATCATTGATGCATACAGTACAACACCGCTATGCATAATTTAATGGTGGATGGCAAAAAAAAAATTATGTACAAATCACCTCCCATTAGATGACATCAAACAGGTAGTTAGGTTGATTGAAAGATTTGGATGACTTGCCATAGTTAAGTTAACTACATCAACAATCTATCGAATTTATTTCATGGGTTCATGTTCGTGGAACAAGTTCTATTCTTGGGATATATTGCATCTGATTAGGCATAATTTCATGAAAGAAGGTTTATACTTTATATAATTACAATATTGTTGATGTCATCTTATTGTTTTCATGACTCGCACTTGCAATCTGCATATAATATAAATATATTGAAATGCAAGTTTATAGAATTTATTTTAGATCAATACAACAATACTTAGTTTTCTGTTTAACAATGCAACATAATTGATCAATCAGTTATATTGATTATCCATTCCGGCCTTAACCCTCTAAGGGATTCAATAACTTTTTGGTTCAACTGCTAATCGCCTAGCTTAATTAGCCTTACCGGTTCACCCTCTTGCATTTCATATCACCCTAGAGACGATATTTTTTAGAAAGTAAAACTAACATATTACAGTAATACATCTCAGATCGAGTTGTCCTGTCGAAACTCACAAAATCACATGGTTGAAGAGCATTCACAATCTCACGTATACCACTAGGCCAAAGACCCTTTGGGTCATAATGTCGATTTTAATTTTAAGATAATGAAGTAACAAACTGGTTGAGTTTGAACTAGTTAAATTCACATCCTGGGCTACACTGCACCCTCCTACACAGCTGAAGTCTTTCACAATCCTGTCCAAATTTCACATGGAATTTTAGAATCTTTTGTTACTTATGATTATATTTCTAATTTCTTATGGAATTTTAGAATCTTTCTTAGCAAAACTAAATCGGTATTGTTACTTATTGTCATAGTTTTGACCAATTGCCCATAAAGTTCAGTAACCTTAGGCAAGAAAAAACGTGTACGATGATGATTTCTTAGTCTACGACGTTTAATGGAAAAATAGACTTTTGAAGGCAGAAAGTTTAGATGTCTTAGAAGACCGAAGACTTCTAAAACCATGAAAATTTTCTTGAATACCAAATAAGTCTATTTATAATGTTAAGGAGTATCCGTGCATAGCAACGTGATTTTAAAGTGACAAATAATTAGAGTTTATGATATTGTTAAGTGTTTCGTGCAACGTTTATACATACAACACAATATAATCATAATGCAACTGAAAATGTTTGTTAATTCAACTTAAAAAATTATTCTTAAAATGTATCTAAAAATGTATAAAAATATTACAATTTTGAAACTGAAAATGAAACATTATAACAATTTTGAAATATGATGTCGTATATAGTAGAGTTTGAGTCACTTTAAAAAAAAAGAAAAAAAAAAACTACATTAAAAAAAGTTGTAATGAATATTGTTTAAATTTTGAGCGGGAACACTATTAAGACGTCTATTTTATTAAGGCAATATTGTTTGTATTTTTATTTATGAAATTAAATAAAATATTAGATGAAAAATATCAAACTTTTTTTCCATAACAAGGGACTAATCTCTACTTTTTTTACATAACAAGGGACTAATCTCTACTTTTTTTACATAACAAGGGACTAATCTCCACCTTCCATCTTTATTTGATCTAACGGGTGAGATTAATCCCAACAATTTAAAAAACCTATTTTTTTTTCAAATACTAATATCTTTCAAACCATTAATCGTTAAGCAAATATATATATATATATATATATATATATATATATATATATATATATATATATATATATATATATATACCGTTACGACAAGCATTTAATTATCTTTCTAAAGATAGGCATTTTGACATATTTTCGACAAAAAAAAATTTTCGTGGCCGAAAAAATCACATGTGATATATCATATGTGATATTACATATCACATGTGATATTATAATATATATTAAACCACAAGGGGGGCGACGTCGTTTTGCCCTACAGGTTTCCCGCCAAAAGCCTGTTTTCCTCCTTAGCCCACTGCCCATTCTTTTCCTGGCCCGGCGATGATAACCCAGTCCATTTTATAGATAAAAAACACACCACAACCCTATAATCTTTCACAAATGTTCCGCAGACAAAAAATCATCAACAAACACCGAATCCACATCCAATCCTCCTGAGATCTGTTGCCGGCTTTTTTTTATAGTTGTGTCTGACACTGATTGTACCAAACGGCAATTTGTGGTTTGATTAAGATTAGGGCTTCATGGTTATTTTGATTTCTTCCCAATTTCATACATAAAAAGGATATTGTTTTTTCAATTCAAAATAGTAACTATCTTTATCTTTTGTATGATTTATGTGAAGATTATAATTAAGTTGGAGTTTTCAGGCTTAGACTGATAATCTGATATGAAGTTTTTGTTTTTGCAGACGCTTAATACAGTGGGTAAATTGAGTTCAATCTTTCAACAATCCGGTAATTGTTTCAGTTAGTTTTTATATTGTCATCTATTTGTTCATTGAATTGCTTTTATCTTTGACTTATGGTGAAATTCTGAACTATATTAGTAACTAACTAACTAAAGATGAAATTTATGCATATCAAGTGTTTGATAAAATGTGTATGAAGCTATCTTAATGAATTGATATTGGGATTGTATTCACAAGAATATGAAGTTTGTTGTTGGGGTGTTATGATTTCTTTTTATAGCAGCTCAAAGCCAATAATTTCTTCTATTTTTGTGATTCCCTCTATGATCAAAGTATACGTGTGTTTTGCAAGTTCTTAATATTGAATTATGAGTTTGCGGCTTGCTTTGTAAAGGTTAGTTAATTTTTTTAATACAATAATATTGGGATTAAGTGGAGAATATGTTTACAAATTAACCAAAAAGCACACCTGAAAATGAGAACTGCATTGGCTTAACGAACTTTAAATTTACTGTCTCAAATAGTGTCCAAACAAGACTTTGAGATCACATGGTTGCTCTAAATTTCAGCATCCAACAGCCCTTTAGGTATCGTTTTATTTCATAATTATTCAGAAACCAAACAACCCTTTTAAAATCAAATTTTTGCGCAAAATTTTGCGTAACAGCTATTTGGATAGGGGTTGTTTGGATAAAAGGTGTTTGGAATTTTCAGCGCAAAATTTTGTGTACAAGCTTTAGATAGAGGCTGTTTGGACAAAATGTTTTTGGAATTTTCTACACAAGAATACAACAACAAATTTTTACAAAAAGCATAAAAAGATTCTTCTAAATTCTACTTAAAAAAGCTTTAAACTCCAGCACTAAATCAGTCAAAAGTAAATAGTCAATTTAACACAACAAAAATTCAAAGAGGAAATTTTTTTAAGAAAATAATGGCCTGTCTTAAGTAGAAAAGAAGCACCGATTTTGTTGAAACATATATTATTTTATTGTCATCACATCAGCATACGCAAGTTTTAACTTTTCTGATACATCATTTGTTTTTCCCTTTTAGTGCCATGGGTGTCTTGAGCCTGTTATCTGGTCAACCAAAAGCTGAGTTGCGTTAACTTTTCTGGACCATCATGGGCATTTGGTGAACACTGGATGTATGGGCAGCAACATGAACGTATCAGACTTTGGATTGCAGCTCCACTTTGCAAATCAGGTAAACCCTCAGACATCGAGTTCAAATGATACTTTTGATTGGTCAAAAAATGATTTGGATTAGTTTAATGGTAAAAGTATTGAACCAAATAGTAAGAAAAAGAGAATACATTCGCAAAGTTGCAAAAGGAAAAGTATTATAAATGAACTAGACATGACCAGCAATCCGAAAAAAAACGAAAGGTAAAATTGTGTTATCTATTTATTTTTATTTTTCATTGATTAATTGAATTCTCGATAACAATTAAAATAAAAAATATATTCACAAATTAACTTACAGGGTTTCTCTTATGCAGATTCAACATTACAAGAGCCATGGATAAATTTCAAAAACTGCAGAGGAAACAAAAACACGACAGCAGGCAACTCTTCACTTTCTGAAAGCCAACATTGTTCAAAAAATGTTATACCAACTATGAGAAATGAAAACTACATTTGTGATTATAAAGATGAAACACGCAGTGCTTCTCCACAAATTCAATAGCAGAACATAGAAGGTTAGTTTCATACAATGTTATTGAAACACATGTGGTTTACAGTTACACGCAAACATAAGCCTAAAGTTCAAATTGCATACACTTTATCTAAATTTCAACTTGCATGAACTTTCTCTTTTTCAGGTGGATTATTAGGTGATATGTAAGTGCTTAGCCACAATGCATCATCGAATATGAAGAGCGGATACGTAAACCAAAAAGGAAACAACAACAGCAAAATGGGAAACAATATACTAAACTCAGCAAATTCTCAAGGTAAATATTCAAGTATAAATTTACTCAGATTATATAGTTTACCAAATTTTCAATCTTTGACTTCCCTAAAATTTTTAAAAAACATACAGAACAAAAGGACAATGGAAGTCCTCATTCCTCTAATGATAGTTGGGTCGGCATGTGGCGGGTTTTTTTGGAAGGATAGAAGCAGAGCCTGATGGCAATGAAAAAATTGCGGCAAACGTGGAGCATTACAAAGTAAAGAAAAATAGTAACAAAAAGGATAACAAAACAAGGGAAGTTGTTGATCAAAAAGTGAAAGCGAAAAATGAGGTATGAATGAAATGTTATCAAGTTGTTGTTTCAAGTTGTAACTGTCAAATGATATGTGTGTATTTGGGATTGGTTTCCAGAGCTGGTAATATGACTATTGGGGGCTGAAGTAGGGGCTGGCACGGGTTCATGATGGGGCTGAAACGGATGGGTTTGAGTTGCCAAAACGGCCATGCTTATTTATAAATGAGTTACATCGTACGCTTTTCATTATCCGGTGACATTATTGAGGTAATTGTGGATGATGCATTAACAAAACTTACTCTTTAGGTTCCTCCTCCTTACAATATTTTTATTCATTTTCAAGCATTTGCTTCATTAATTTTCACATGGAAACTGTACCAGCTTTACAAAGGCGTGTAAAGCAATCGTTTCACGAATACTAGACGCAACGGAGCTCCAACAGAATAATGTAAATGCTTGAAGCTTTTCACTTTAGGTAATATATTTTTTTGGGAAACAAAAGATATTGTATGTGTTTAAAAAGAAGAACATCCTAACAACAGGAGCTTAATATTGTTTCATTGTCTTTCCTGGCATGTTACTAAATGACAATAACAAAATAGCTACAGTTGAATCAACGACCAAATTGACCATACACGACGGAGTCACAAGATGTTGCATCAATTGTGTTAGTAGTAACTGTATTTCTTTTTCAAAAAGAAAAGATAGCATCCACGTTTTTTTTAGTAGTCACCATTCAGATCGATTAAAAGCCAATGTCAGTGATAAAACCAACTTAGTTGAACACTTAGGCAGACAAGAGGAAGTCGTGTACGTGAATTTGGTGCAAATTCTGTCGCGGCTTTCTGTTGTGGTTCCTATATGTGTTTCTGCAGTTCCTCTTTAGCACCGATCTTGGCTTTTAGTTGATCTGAATATGAGCTTCTATCACAAACTGGCTATGCTAATTTTCCTTCTCAAAATTCAAATATATCTACCACTATCATAGTTGGTTTGGTATCTTACCATCTCATCAGATACTGTAATCTACTTTGAAGATTGGAAATTTGTTTTACATTAGTCGAACAATTAGACGCTTAGACGATGTATATTTTATTTCCAATCTCCACTATATCGGCCATACTTTTTGCTTACTTTTTTAATCTACCTCGCATAGTCTTCACTTCATTAAAACTGTAGAAAGTTAATCATGAGACGTTTTTACAATATAAATGTAGATAAAAATGTCTTTAAATACAAACAACATACTTTAAATCTTGGTTTATATTGTTATTACAGGTGTAAATGACAGCAGAGTGATAAATTACACTGACAATCGTAATGGCAATGTATGTACACCTAATACAATTCAGAGTTAAGATCTTTACACACGTTTTCCCTCTGCTATACATTTTATTCAGAGCATTTTCTTGATTATTGTTTTCTTTGGTGGACGAGCAGTTTTCATGGTATAAAGGGAGTGTTGTAAAGGACCATAATATTCGAGAACACCACCACCTGAAGCCGCAGGCGCAATGCAGGAAGCCGAGGTATTCTTTTTTTGTTCCCCTCTTCAATTTGTCAATTTCAAATAAAAGTTAGTTTTGCCAGGATATTAGCCCTATAGTCCGAACACCAGGAGGTGAGGCAGGTGCTAAAGCCATTGCGGGTGATAGTGGTTTCGTAATAGCTAGAGACAGGATGTAGTGTTCGTTTTCAGATTCCCTGCACAACAGCATGATTTTAATTTAACATGCCAACTGAAGAATGGAAGTAATAGTGTATTTGTCAATGTCTGTCCAGGTAAAAAATGGCGTGAAGACTAGGCGTTTGGTACTATTTGTTAGGTTTGCTGTACTTTTTTCGAACAGAATATTCTGAGGTTTTTCTGAATTGAAGTGTGGAGTAAATCTAGGTTTGGTTTTTTTTTTTTTTTTTTTTTTTTTTTTTCCTTGACCACAGTTGCTCACATCTATCACTACTGTTGGAATTAATGAATATTGCTTATGGCTCCACTCAGACCATTTTTACTTTTCTACGACTCCTAATTAAAGCCACTAATATTACTGACTTTGTTTATCAACCTTTTTAATGGCGAAAGTCACTACAGTAATTAGTAGCTTGAGTAGTCTACTATCGTTTTTTGGTATTTACGTAACTTATAGGACACGAAGTTGATTCGTTTTTTGATATTTATGCAGGAGCAACAGCAGCCCCATGTGGATATGATGAAGCCGCCATATGGAATTTATGTGAAATACCTGCCTCATCAAATTAGGTCGCTAGATATTCAGTTGTAATGAGAATAAACTCTTTATGTCGACAAACCCAAACCAATTATTGTTTTTATGTTTGAATTTGTATGGATTCATTTTTACTTATGCCAATTTTGTTGACACACTTTAGAAACAGCACCTTCATGGATTTGTACAAACTATTTAGTTGCCTTAAGATTTAAATATTTCAGCTAATATGGTGAAAAAAAACCCGGTTGCGGCCGGCATGCCGCCTTACCTGTTACACTAATATCACATGTGATATTACACTAATATCACATGTGTTATCATATGTGATATATCACATGTGATTTTTTCGGCTACGAAAAAAATGTGAAAAAAATGATTTTTTTTGTCGAAAGTATATCAAAGTGCACATCTATAGAAAGATAATTAAATGCTCGTCGCGATGATGTAATTATTTTTGCTTAACGATTAACGGTTTAAGAAATATTTAAATTATAAAAAATGTGTGAAATATTAAAATGCTTTTAATCTTAACCATTGATTTCTTTTTAGATAGATGGTCGGGATGAGTCTCTTGATATGTAAAAAAAGTTTGGTATTTAATATAACTCGACTCATATTAAAATTTAAGTTTTAAAAAGATATTTTAGAGATTAAATATTACTTATTTTTAAGTTTTAGGAAGAAATATATTTTTCTTTATATTTAGTAAAGATACTTGTTAGGGCCTAATAGAAAGAAACCCATCTTGGAAGCGGTGGCTTCCGATAAATGTTTTAGATAGAAACTACATTGTTAAAAAAAATAAAAATAAATAAATAAATGAATAAAATAAAATAATAATTAATAATAATAATAATAATAATAATAATAATAATAATAATAATAATTGAAAAACAAAATTTTATAAAACAAAAAAGGTAAAAATTACCCTACAAACGTTACATGGACCAAACAAAAACCCAACAAGACACTTTAGACCTGAAGGACCTACAACCAAACACTACAAGTAAGATAGAAAATAATAATAATAATAATAATAATAATAATAATAATAATAATAATAAATGTTAGCATTAAAAATATATATATAGAAGTGATGGTCATTCTCATATTGTAACCTTGTGTCGTTTGTTAAGATTAGTAATAGTTTAGTCATTGGGCTTTGGACTTGGCAAGCTAATATGTTATGTGCTTTGTTACATAAGCCTTGTTATCCAATCATGTAACCAAGTCCAAGCCCAAGCCCAAGCCCAAGCCCAAGCCCATAGAAAGCCTTAGGGCATCTCATGTTACTTACTATTTAAACACCTCAAAGGCTCATTTGAGGTGCGTGCTTGTGTGTGTATTGTGTGTGTTTTCTTTAATAAAAGCTCTAATTTCCATCTCTCTCTACTCATACGAAATACATATACATACATATCAAGTCACCATCTTTCAATCTCTACTTCATCTTTGCTTCTATATTTGTGATAAAGTTGTGTTATCTAAGGTCCTACAAGTGGTATCAATCGCCTAACAATGATTTAGGAGGGTTAAGAGTTTGTTTGGTTCATTTTTTTAGCTTGCCTCACGAGTTTCATCAAAAAGTTTCTCACTTTTCTTGTTTTTCTTGGTTTTTAACACTTTTTTGATTACAAACAAGTGTTATAAACCTTTTCTAACAAGAAAGTTTCAATCTTTTTGAAGTTTCTAAGCTTAAAAATTCGATTTGGTTTTTGTACTTGTTTTCTAGAACACGAAAAAGTTTTATAAAAATCATCAAGTTTGGAACTTTCTTCAAGTTTTGGTGTTTTTTAAGCCTAGAAGTACAAGAATCTTGGATTACAAACTTCATTTGGGTGTGCTTTAAGCGAAATCAAAATCTGCCAAAATCGTACACGTTTTCGAAATCACACTTGTACTTATTTTCGAGAATACTAAAATTTCGAGAACACCAATTAACCAACTTTCGAGATTACAAGTTGCGGACTCCTTTCGTGCTTACAGTTGGATACTCGGTATTTTCTCTCTTGTATAAGAAAGAAAACACTTCGACTTTTGGCCAAATTTCGAAATTGTATAATTTCGAAATTTCTTTGTGTGATTGGGTTCTCGAAAAATCAAAATTTTCGAGAACACTGTGAAGATTTTTGAAAAATCAAAATTTTTCGAGATCACTCAATATTTTCGCAATCACAAGGATTTCACAATCACCAAAGTTTCGCAATCCCAAAGTTTCGCAAATCCAAAGTTTCGAGAACACAGCAAAGTTTCGTGAATTTTGACAAAAGTGAGGTTTTTGACGATCAAACTTCAAAAGGCCATAACTTTTGAACCGTAACTCCGTTTTCGACAAATCTGCTGTTAAAACGACCGTGAGACAGAGGAGAACGGCACGCTGAATGATTTATCGACTCAGGTGAAGTTTCGACGCCTAAAAACGCTCCGAGAAGAAGTTATTGAGGTTTTAAGGTTTTAGGTCAAAATTTTCACCATAAAAACTTGCATCAACTTACTCTAAACACTACTCCTATTTCGTTGGAACGATCCAAGAATCAACTTTATCCATCTATACTTCATCAAATGGCAACTCAGCAAGACATTCATGCAGCCGGTGCGGAAAACCGACCTCCAATGCTTGAAAAAGGTGGATATCTCCCATGGACAAGCCGCATGCTTCGTTACATCAAAACAAAGGATAACGGTCACCTTATGATCAAATCCATAGAAAACGGTCCATTTTAGCCAAGACAAGTTCAAATTCAAGGTAATCCAAATACAACACCTCCTACTGAACCTTTAGTGCGTATACAAACAGAAGCAGATTACACTAATAAAGACAAGACGCAGATCAAAGCTGATGATATGGCAATGCATTTAATCCAACTTGGATTACCACGGGAGATCTTTGCTGCGGTCGACAGCTGTGAAACTGCTTATGCTATGTGGGAACGTGTTAGAAGAATATGTCATGGAACAGAAATTGGACAACAAGACGTTGAGAACAAACTTCTTACTGAATGGGAGAACTTTACATCCACTAAAGGTGAACAGATTGAATCTTACTACACAAGGTTTTGCACTTTGATGAATGAGTTAATCAGAAACAAGTTGACACCACGAACAATTGCAACAAACATCAAATTCCTCAATAACCTTCCAGAAGAATGGGGTCGTTATGTTACAATTTTCAATCAAACAAAGGATTTACATAATGTGAATTATGATCAACTCTATGATTTTCTGAAACAAAACCAAGCTGAGGCTAATGAAGTAAGGAAAGAATGATTGGCAAAGAATCATGATCCTCTCGCCTTAATTGCTAATTCACCAACACCATTACCAGTGAACACTCAACAACCATCATCATCCATTCACAACTACATGCAACCATCATGCATTCAACAACCAACACCGGTCTACCAACAACAATTCTACCCACAACAACAACAAGTTATTCCACAACAGCAATACCCACAATTCTAAGAACCGGAATTCACTGACAATGATGAAGTTAATGCAGCATTGACTCAAGCGTTTGCTTTTCTGACAAAAACATTCCAAGGACGATATTCTACACCAACAAACAACAACCAAAGGATATCATCGAACACTCGCAACAAGCAGATTGCTCAGCCGAGTTTCAATATGAGCAACGGAGGCCAAATGGTTGGAGTTTATGGGAATCCGCAGGGATATCAGAATATGCAGAATGCAGGTCAGTATGCAGGTCAGTTTGCAGGGAATCAGTATGGTCAGTATGCAGGGAATCAGTTGGGTCTGTTTGTTGGGAATCAGAGGGGTCAGAATGTTGTTAATCAGAATAGAAATGTTGCAGCTCCAGTAGTTGGGAATTTGGGAAATGTGAATCAGGGTAATCCGGTAAAGTGTTTCAACTACTAGGGTGTAGGTCATATGGCAAGGAACTGTCCTACTAAGCCGAACAAGAAAGATCTAGAGTACTTGCAGAAAGCAGTGATGTTGGCACAAAAGGCAAATGCAGGGTTTCAGTTGAATGCAGAGGAGAATGATTTTATGGCTCTTATGGATGACATGGAAGATAGAGAGGATATTGATGCGAACTGCATATTCATGGTGAATCTTCAGGAAGCTAAGTATGACACGGATTCTGACACACTTCCTGTTTATGACACCAATGCACCATCTGAGGTATCAAATTTCAACACATGTCACAATAATGATATATTTGATATGTCTCCTCATGAGGAACAACATTTTGAGAAGCAAGCATCCAATTATGATACATATCTAGACACGCCAAGTAGTAGCAATACTCCTTCAGCAACTCCTGATGTGAATCATAATGGAGGCTTCGTTTCACAGCATGCTGAGAATGATGAGGAAACACGTGCTTTGTTTGAATCATTATTGAATAATTGTCGTATTGAAATTGAGAATGTGAAAAAGGTCAATCGCGATGTTAAGGCCGCGAATGTTAAATTGACCGCTGAGCTTGAGAGTTACAAAGCAAACGTTAAAGCTTTTGAATTTCATAACAAAAGATTGTCTGAATTAGAAACTGGTTATCAAAATTCCGTTTCAAGGGAACAACAATTGCAACTCAAGTTTGATACACTTGATGTTAATTCTTTCAAAAAGATAAAATCTTTAAACGCGGATATTTCTGATTTACAAAACCAACTTTCTAAACAAAAAACAGCTTATACCAATCTTGAAAAAGAAAGGGATGAGTTGAAAAAGGATTTTGCAAAGAAAGAAGACAAACTTTTGGAAGAAATCGTAGAGTCAGAACACATGATTGCTCATTTAGAAGAATTAATGGTTAAGTCGGGACAGTTAAGTCAAACAATGAAAATGATTTCAAATCAAACTAATCTGATTTACCATACGAAACATAAAATGGCTCTTGGTAACAACACCCCTTGTAATCTCAAGAAAGCGCAGCAAGAACAGAATGTTTTGTACAATGGTAATGTGATTTACACCAAACATGATCTTCCCGTCGTTCGGGATTCTGTGCTAACGATTGAGCATGTCGAAAAGAGCATAAATAAAATGAAACAAAAGGATTTGAAACCCATTGATTACAACAAATTGAACAAACTTTCGGGAATCACTTTTGTTCCACAAACAGAACCATCTGCGTTTTCCATAAAACGACCATTTGCGAAATTCTTGTCTAAAAAGAAAGTTGTTTCCAAATCTCTTTAAAAAATGAAACAAATGTCCTCTAACAACACTTTTAATACAAGTGAGGCTAGAGAAATTCTTGATGACGTTAAAAAGAGAATTCAAGAACTTCAAAATATTGTTGCATCGAAAACTTCCATCAATATTAACAACTGGCCTTCTAGTTTTCATATCAAACAGAAAAAGTGTTTCAAAACGAAATTACTATCCCAATGCATAACATCAGTGCAAGGGTAATCCATTTTGAACAAGCTTTCTTAAAAGAAACGGCCGACTTTGTCAAGGACCACAAATCCCTGGTAAACGAAGCTAATGATACTCGTGAAAACATGAATGTTTTGGAAAACCTAAATGATTCTCTCTTCGAAGCTGTTATGACCACTGACATTATGTCCATCATTTTACAAACATATTCTGTTCAAGACGATGACCGACTAAGAGCTGAGACCTCCGCAATTGTTTCAAAATATGAAAATGCTCTTATAAAGCTTGAAAAAGAAAATGTGTCATATTTTAAACAACTTGATCGAAAAAAGGAAGAATGCAAGTATGACAAACTGTCGTATGAGCGTGACTTAAAGAACATGAAAGAGCAAAATGATCTTTTGAGGTCTCAGCTTGAAAGTCAAAAAGGAAAGGGTGAGGAAACTAAGTTTACAAAACCATTGACTTAGGAGAAACCAAATGTTTCAAACACGGTTCAAAAACCAAAAATGTCAATTTCACGGTTTGCTCCAAAAGTTGATGAGAAAAAGGATTTGACAAAACCAGTCACTCCAACACCCTTGCCTAAGAAAAGTGAAAATGTTAAGATTGTTGATAAAGGAAAAGCGGTTGTCGAAACACCAAAAGTGATAGCACCTGGCCTTTTTAGGATTAGTCCCACTACTGCGTATGCCTCCACATCTAAGACAAATGCATGCAAAAAGGATAATTCTAAAGAGTCTAGTGATGCTAAAAAGGACAACAATATAAATCCTAACGCGTGTGCCTTACCTTCTACAGGATTAGAAAGCACCTCTAGGAGCAGCAGACTAAAGCCTAGGAGCAATACAAGGAACAATAGAGTCTCGCCTGCCTCTAAGAGTAGTCGCAAGAATAAAGTTGAAGAAGTAGAAGAACACCCTAGGAATTTATCGCTTTTTAATAAGAAACATGATTCATCTGAATGTAATGTCGAAAGTATTGGTTCTAATGCATGTAATGACTCTGTTTGTTTAATATGCAAGAAATGTTTGATTAATGATGTTCATGATGAATGTGTTTCTAAGAATGTGAATGTTACGCCTGAACAGAAGAATGTTCTAAAAAGACCTAGTGCTAGATCTAGATCTATAGAAAGATTAGTTGCACGATTTAGGACTACCACTATTAGTCGAATGCCTAGGAACTATCTTAAGTTTTGTATGTGGATTCCGACGGGTAGAGAGTTCACTCTTAAGAACGGCAAATTAGAAATAACTCAAGCTAATCAAGTAGCAACTGTCTATGAGTGTGATTCTGCTTTTACTCCTAACCCCATGGAACCAAATTCAAAACGGTTTCCAAATACAAACTCTTCTGTTCTTGGCAGGTTATCGAAATATGTCTTTGGATCGTCGACTCGGGTTGCACCAAGCATATGACCGGGAATTTAAAGCTGCTGATCAATTTTGTCTGGAAATTCATGGGAACTGTACACTTTGGAAATGATCATGTAGCAGCTATTCAGGGTTATGGAGATCTTCGGTTTGAGAATTTTTTAATCACTCAAGTTTACTACGTCGAAGGGTTGGGACACAACTTGTTTTCAGTTGGGCAGTTTTGTGATGCAGATTTAGAAGTTGCATTCAGAAGAAACACGGTTTTTATTAGAAATTTGGTTGGTGATGATCTCTTAACTGGTAATCGTGGTACAAACTTGTATGCTATCGACATCAACCAAATGGCTTCTACATCACCAATTTGTCTTATGACAAGGGCAACTAAAACTAAGTCCTGGCTGTGGCATAGACGTTTATCCCATCTCAATTTCGACACCATCAACAAGTTAGCCAAAGACAACATCGTCACCGGACTTCCTAAGTTCAAATACACCAAGGAACACCTATGTCCATCATGCGAACAAGAAAAAAGTAAAAGAGCATCATATAAACCCAAAACCGTACCTAGTTCGGAAGCAAGGTTACATATGTTGCACATGAACTTATGTTGCCCAATGAGAGTTGAAAGCATTAATGGGAAGAAGTATATTCTCGTTATTGTTGATGATTATTCAAGATATACTTAGGTAAAGTTTTTGAGATCAAAAAACGAAGCACCAGGCATTATCATCACCTTTCTGAAGCGTATTCAAGTTCTACTTCAAGCTCCAGTAAGGATTATAAGAACAGACAATGGCACAGAATTTACGAACCAGGAGTTAAGAACTTACCTTGAAGATGTTGGAATCACACACCAAACATCAATTGTTAGAACTCCACAGCAGAATGGGGTAGTTGAAAGAAGAAATCGAACTCTTGTGGAAGCTGCTCGCACAATGCTGATTTTTTCTAGTGCACCTCTATTCTTATGGGCTGATGCTGTAGCCACTACTTGTTTTACTCAAAACCGATCCCTAGTCCATCTGAGATTCAATAAAACCCCATATGAGCTTGTGAACAACCGTAAACCTGACATCTCTTACCTTCACGTGTTTGGCGCTTTGTGCTATCCGACGAATGACAGAGAAGATCTAGGGAAGTTAAAAGCTAAGGGTGATATTGGAATCTTCATTGGATATTCAGAAAACTCGAGGGCATTCAGGGTGTATAATAGACGAACAAAAAGGATAATGGAGACGATGAATGTGAAGTTTGACGAGATTTCACAGATGGCTTCTAAGAGATACGCTTTAGAACCCGCGCTTAATCAGATGGCTTCTAATCAAAACGGATTAGGACCCGAACCAAACCAGCAGACTTCTGGACACATCAGTTCAGGACTCGTGCCTCAAGGAGCTCAGTCAACAAACACGGATAAACCTTCAGAACAAGAACTGGAAAATTTCTTCGAGTTAATGTTTGATGAATATTATGGTGGATGTAACACCCCAACCCGACAAGGGTCTAAAGTGTAACATTATGGTGTCTTTTCAGAACATAAAGCGCAAGCGAAAGACTTAGCTCAATAAATTACAAATGTTGAGATTAAAAGGACTAATAAAACAATTATAATCAAAACCAGCTTCTAAAATAATCAAATAAAATCCATGAATACTAAGGTAGGTTTGGTCCACTAAAAGCTCCTACTCTCATCGCTCAATCCCCGCCTCCAACTTGATACCTGCCGCATGGAAAAGAAAAATGCGGCTGAGCTAACGCTCAGTGAACAGATATAAACAAATGAAAGGTAACTGAACATAAACGAATAAACAAAGAATCCAATGAGAACCTGCTGAGATACAATGTCATTAATAATATGAAGGGTCATATGAACATGGAGATCAAAGAATAGTCCATAAATGATAAAAGGGAAGTTGCTCAAGTTCCAAAACAAACAATCAATCATTTCATTTAACCATTCATTATACCGTCAATTCCTTTATTGTACATGGAGCTGCAGACTCCAATGTACCAGATTGTGATGGGGTGTAGGGTCACACACCTACCAATCACCAGATATCATTACACATTACCTAGGATGCATCCATACGCTCCCCTGTAAAACAGATTAGCACATACACTAGCTCAAGGCTAGCATACATACTCAGATAATGGCCACAGATACAGATAAGGGAAACGCCGTGGATCAATCACACCTCCACAGAAAGTGTCATGCCATTGGTGCCTCAATGACATGGCCATGTTACCTCCATGGCTAGGGATAGTACCTTGAGCAATGGGTCAATTCAAATGGATCAAAACAAAGGTTATAACAATAAGATCATATCAGATGGATCACAACAAAAGGATCATATCAATGGTTCAAATCAAAGGATCATAACAAATGGATCATATCAATGGTTCAAATCGAAGGGTCATAACGAATGGATCATATCAATGGTTCAAATCATAGTAAACGAGTCAAGGTCAATGAATACGAATCATGAGAAACGAATAATCAAACAAATGAACCAACCGATAATGATGTAAGTAGAGATGGGTATCAAGAATATCCGTACCAATACGAAATTGAAATGAAATATTGTCTAATAGTAAGACTGAATATCTGTACCAATACGAAATGAAAATGAAATAATGTCTAAAAGTAAGACCGAATATCCGTACCAATACGAAATGCAAATGAAAGAATCTTTAAAAGGAAGACTGAATATCCGTACCTTAATACAAATGAACAGAAAGCAAACGAATGAATGAACACAAGAGACAACGTTACGTCTTCTTCAACGAATCTACACGAGTTTGATTTCATACAATACTTATTAGTTAATCCGATTACTCGTTTTAGGGTTTCAATCGATTTAGTAACTTAGGGTTTAACGATCTCATTAATGCCATTTAGGTAACAATTTATTAATTATTATTGATTAGGTCTAGGGTTATTAAAACATAATAAATGTCACGAATGATTATTTTAGGGTTTCAAATAATAAACAATTGAAGTTTCAAATTTTAAGGAAGACAATTAATCACATTAAAGGTGTTTCACACTTATGTCATCCTAATTAATATACTTAGACTAATTAATATACTTAGGGTCCTTTTTTAAGTGCGTAAACTAACAGTAGTTTTACGAATCGATTTAGAAACTAAAGTTGACTTATAATGGTTTGAAAACATATATGTTCCTTTACCAAATTAGATACTTAAAATTTTCCATCTACAACTTATATACGACAAATATATATTTCACCTTTGTCATTTAATTGTATAAACTATTAAGGTTCATTTGGTTTAATTTTAAGGTGCATTTACATTAGAGAAATGATTTGGATGCCTAATAATATGACTAATTGTGTGCCTAAATTGACGTGTCAATGGTTTATTGGTTTGTGTAGAAGTAGGTCCCTCTCCAGTCACCAATAGTATGCTGCCACATAGATTAGGCATGCCAATTAGGCATACTAATTAGGCATGCCAATCAATGCTCTTTACATTAATTCCAGGGTCCACAAACATAACACAATAAATGATACTACATGAGTCCTACTACTACACACCACGATACACCACCTGAGTTTATTTTTCAAAAGTTTTAAACATGCATTATGGTTAATTAATAGAACAACATAGGGTCTGATACTTGTTGGGATGGTTCGATGTGTAGGGCAGTTTTAAAAAGGGTCGAACATCACAGGTTATATGGTTCGAGTGAGAGATAACAAGGTCGAAATACAACAGCTAGGGTCGATTGGTTTCATCGATTGGGTTGAATTAAATAAAACTAGGGTCGACATATAAAGGTCGCATGCCAAAATAACAGTGACGTACAAAGGTTCGAACAGTTTTTAAACGTTATTGAAAAACATGGGTCGACTAAATATGTTTTGGGTCTGTTTGTTTAACAATGTGTAGATGACAGAAATTTAGGGCCGACTAACAATTAGCTACGTAGGGTCGAACAAATAGCCATTATGGTCGAATGTTTAGGAAACACTATGGTCGACAATATAGGATCAATATTAATAAACATGTTGGGTTTTAGGCTTGTGTAGATCAGAAAAAGAGAAAACCAAAAATAGTTATGGTCGAGTATTATACACGAACAGATAGAGAAAAAAAAAAAGAGATCGATACCTTGGTGAATACTCGAGTAGGAACACGTAAATGGAACCGTTTCCAACATTTGGTTGATCGAATGAAAATAAAAGTAGCAGCGATTTGGTTTGTTGGTGTCGTGTGTATGGAGGAGATAACAAGTAACAACTATGTCGATGTTGGTGTTTGTCTGTTGTCGAATGGAGAAAACAAAAGAGAGGTTTTCGTTTATAAAAAAAACGCAAAACATAATACCGTTAATATGATTTAATGGGTTTAATGGGTATTAAAGTGTGGGTTAATTATGGGCTTTAAAAGGGTTTTAAGGATTTTTCAGTTATGGAAATTAATGGGCCGAATCATAGGGGCTTTTAATGGGTGTTATGGTTTTAAATAAGTGATTTGAAATTTTAAAGAAGAAAAAATAAACATATACTTAAGTTTAGGGCTGAGCATCGCATGTTCAAAACCGAACCGGACCGACGAACCGGACCGAACCGACAAGAACCGAACCGGACCGACGGCCCGTCGGTTCGGTTTCGGTTCCGGTTTTTATTGAATTTCGGTTTCGGGTCGGTTCGGTTCGGTCCGGTTCGGCCCAAAACCGACAAAAACATGCCAAAATACACATGGACCGACAAACCCGAACCGAACCGACGAAAACCGAACCGAACCGACGGCCCGTCGGTTCGGTTTCGGTTCCGGTCTTTTGTGAAATTCGGTTCTCGGTTTTTTCGGGTCGGTTCGGTTCGGGTCGGTTCTGAACCTGTGCTCAGCCCTACTTAAGTTAACATAAAATAAGTTATAGGTTCAAATTATCATAATGTTTTTGGTAAAAATTCAAAATTATACGTAATTTAGGTTTACGAATTTTAGGGTTTTACAACTCTTCCCTTCTAAAAATAAAATTTCGTCCGCGAAATTGAAAAGAAACGGATTGATACATACCAGATTACGAAAGGAACTGAAAACGATTCGAACGAACGGAAGGTTAGTTTTCTCATGACTCGATTCAGAAGGTTCAGAACATTTCAGATTCTTCAATAAAGACCGATCATTTCAGATTGAATCCAACAGATGCAGAACACATATATAACAGATAACAGATCACTATTAGGAATATAGGCAAATATAATGATAAGGACTAAATTCCGACTTCGATTTATTAGCAGGTTCAAATTAGACATTCCATAAATATAAAAAAAAAAAAAAAAATAGAGGAATGTATCAAGATGTAAAATGAAAAGCATAAATGAAAAAAAAAAAAAAAAAAAGAACCAAGGAATTCACGAACCACCAACCCACTTCTTTTTAGGACAATCACCAAACTTATGCTCCATTGAACCACACGCCTAGACTCAGAAATATGATAAGAATGCCCACTACGAATAAATGAATCAGTGAAGACAAAAATAAAAGATGAAGATCAAAATGTGAAAGAAGACATTCAAAGCAAAAGGAAGCGTCATAGCATAAAAAAGCGTCAAAGCAGAAGGAATCCTAATGTCTACCCAATCTTCACAGGTCATAACCTAAGCTCTACAGGTCGAAGCCTAATCTCTGATACCATAATTGTAACACCCCAACCCGACAAGGGTCTAAAGTGTAACATTATGGTGTCTTTTCAGAACATAAAGCGCAAGCGAAAGACTTAGCTCAATAAATTACAAATGTTGAGATTAAAAGGACTAATAAAACAATTATAATCAAACCCAGCTTCTAAAATAATCAAATAAAATCCATGAATACTAAGGTAGGTTTGGTCCACTAAAAGCTCCTACTCTCATCGCTCAATCCCCGCCTCCAACTTGATACCTGCCGCATGGAAAAGAAAAATGCGGCTGAGCTAACGCTCAGTGAACAGATATAAACAAATGAAAGGTAACTGAACATAAACGAATAAACAAAGAATCTAATGAGAACCTACTGAGATACAATGTCATTAATAATATGAAGGGTCATATGAACATGGAGATCAAAGAATAGTCCATAAATGATAAAAGGGAAGTTGCTCAAGTACCAAAACAAACAATCAATCATTTCATTTAACCATTCATTATACCGTCAATTCCTTTATTGTACATGGAGCTGCAGACTCCAATGTACCAGATTGTGATGGGGTGTAGGGTCACACACCTACCAATCATCAGATATCATTACACATTACCTAGGATGCATCCATACGCTCCCCTGTAAAACAGATTAGCACATCTAGCTCAAGGCTAGCATACATACTCAGATAATGGCCACATATACAGATAAGGGAAACGCCGTGGATAAACCACACCTCCACAGAAAGTGTCATGCCATTGGTGCCTCAATGACATGGCCATGTTACCTCCATGGCTAGGGATAGTACCTTGAGCAATGGGTCAATTCAAATGGATCAAAACAAAGGTTATAACAATAGGATCATATCAGATGGATTACAACAAAAGGATCATATCAATGGTTCAAATCAAAGGATCATAACAAATGGATCATATCAATGGTTCAAATCAAAGGGTCATAACGAATGGATCATATCAATGGTTCAAATCATAGTAAACGAATCAAGGTCAATGAATACGAATCATGAGAAACGAATAATCAAACAAATGAACCAACCGATAATGATGTAAGTAGAGATGGGTATCAAGAATATCCGTACCAATACGAAATTGAAATAAAATAATGTCTAATAGTAAGACTGAATATCTGTACCAATACGAAATGAAAATGAAATAATGTCTAAAAGTAAGACCGAATATCCGTACCAATACGAAATGCAAATGAAAGAATCTTTTAAAGGAAGACTGAATATCCGTACCTTAATACAAATGAACAGAAAGCAAACGAATGAATAAACACAAGAGACAACGTTACGTCTTCTTCAACGAATCTACACGAGTTTGATTTCATACAATACTTATTAGTTAATCCGATTACTCGTTTTAGGGTTTCAATCGATTTAGTAACTTAGGGTTTAACGATCTCATTAATGCAATTTAGGTAACAATTTATTAATTATTAATGATTAGGTCTATGGTTATTAAAACATAATAAATGTCACAAATGATTATTTTAGGGTTTCAAATAATAAACAATTGAAGTTTCAAATTTTAAGGAAGACAATTAATCACATTAAAGGTGTTTCACACTTATGTCATCCTAATTAATATACTTAGACTAATTAATATACTTAGGGTCCTTTTTTAAGTGCGTAAACTCACAGTAGTTTTACGAATCGATTTAGAAACTAAAGTTGACTTATAATGGTTTGAAAACATATATGTTCCTTTACCAAATTAGATACTTAAAATTTTCCATCTACAACTTATATACGACAAATATATATTTCACCTTTGTCATTTAATTGTATAAACTATTAAGGTTCATTTGGTTTAATTTTAAGGTGCATTTACATTAATTCCAGGGTCCACAAACATAACACAAAAAATGATACTACATGAGTCCTACTACTACACACCACGATACACTCCCTGAGTTTATTTTTCAAAAGTTTTAAACATGCATTATGGTTAATTAATAGAACAACATAGGGTCTGATACTTGTTGGGATGGTTCGATGTGTAGGGCAGTTTTAAAAAGGGTCGAACATCACAGGTTATATGGTTCGAGTGAGAGATAACAAGGTCGAAATACAACAGCTAGGGTCGATTGGTTTCATCGATTGGGTTGAATTAAATAAAACTAGGGTCGACATATAAAGGTCGCATGCCAAAATAACAGTGACGTACAAAGGTTCGAACAGTTTTTAAACGTTATTGAAAAACATGGGTCGACTAAATATGTTTTGGGTCTGTTTGTTTAACAATGTGTAGATGACAGAAATTTAGGGCCGACTAACAATTAGCTACGTAGGGTCGAACAAATAGCCATTATGGTCGAATGTTTAGGAAACACTATGGTCGACAATATAGGATCAATATTAATAAAAATGTTGGGTTTTAGGCTTGTGTAGATCAGAAAAAGAGAAAACCAAAAATAGTTATGGTCGAGTATTATACACGAACAGATAGAGAAAAAAAAAAGAGATTGATACCTTGGTGAATACTCGAGTAGGAACACGTAAATGGAACCGTTTCCAACATTTGGTTGATCAAATGAAAATAAAAGTAGCAGCGATTTGGTTTGTTGGTGTCGTGTGTATGGAGGAGATAACAAGTAACAACAACTATGTCGATGTTGGTGTTTGTCTGTTGTCGAATGGAGAAAACAAAAGAGAGGTTTTTGTTTATAAAAAAAACGCAAAACATAATACCGTTAATATGATTTAATGGGTTTAGTGGGTATTAAAGTGTGGGTTAATTATGGGCTTTAAAAGGGTTTTAAGGATTTTTCAGTTATGGAAATTAATGGGCCGAATCATAGGGGCTTTTAATGGGTGTTATGGTTTTAAATAAGTGATTTGAAATTTTAAAGAAGAAAAAATAAACATATACTTAAGTTAACATAAAATAAGTTATAGGTTCAAATTATCATAAAGTTTTTGGTAAAAATTCAAAATTATACGTAATTTAGGTTTACGAATTTTAGGGTTTTACAACTCTTCCCTTCTAAAAATAAAATTTCGTCCGCGAAATTGAAAAGAAACGGATTGATACATACCAGATTACGAAAGGAACTGAAAATGATTCGAACGAACGGAAGGTTAGTTTTCTCATGACTCGATTCAGAAGGTTCAGAACATTTCAGATTCTTCAATAAAGACCGATCATTTCAGATTGAATCCAACAGATGCAGAACACATATATAACAGATAACATATCACTATTAGGAATATAGGCAGATATAATGATAAGGACTAAATCCCGACTTCGATTTATTAGCAGGTTCAAATTAGACATTCCATAAATATATAAAAAAAAAAAAAATAGAGGAATGTATCAAGATGTAAAATGAAAAGCATAAATGAAAAAAAAAAATGAACCAAGGAATTCACGAACCACCAACCCACTTCTTTTTAGGACAATCACCAAACTTATGCTCCATTGAACCACACGCCTAGACTTAGAAATATGATAAGAATGCCCACTACGAATAAATGAATCAGTGAAGACAAAAATCAAAGATGAAGATCAAAATGTGAAAGAAGACATTCAAAGCAGAAGGAAGCGTCATAGCATAAAAAAGCGTCAAAGCAGAAGGAATCCTAATGTCTACCCAATCCTCACAGGTCATAACCTAAGCTCTACAGGTCGAAGCCTAATCTCTGATACCATAATTGTAACACCCCAACCCGACAAGGGTCTAAAGTGTAACATTATGGTGTCTTTTCAGAACATAAAGCGCAAGCGAAAGACTTAGCTCAATAAATTACAAATGTTGAGATTAAAAGGACTAATAAAACAATTATAATCAAAACCAGCTTCTAAAATAATCAAATAAAATCCATGAATACTAAGGTAGGTTTGGTCCACTAAAAGCTCCTACTCTCATCGCTCAATCCCCGCCTCCAACTTGATACATGCCGCATGGAAAAGAAAAATGCTGCTGAGCTAACGCTCAGTGAACAGATATAAACAAATGAAAGGTAACTGAACATAAACGAATAAACAAAGAATCCAATGAGAACTTGCTGAGATACAATGTCATTAATAATATGAAGGGTCATATGAACATGAGGATCAAAGAATAGTCCATAAATGATAAAAGGGAAGTTGCTCAAGTACCAAAACAAACAATCAATCATTTCATTTAACCATTCATTATACCGTCAATTCCTTTATTGTACATGGAGCTGCAGACTCCAATGTACCAGATTGTGATGGGGTGTAGGGTCACACACCTACCAATCACCAGATATCATTACACATTACCTAGGATGCATCCATACGCTCCCTGTAAAACTGATTAGCACATACACTAGCTCAAGGCTAGCATACATACTCAGATAATGGCCACAGATACAGATAAGGGAAACGCCGTGGATCAATCACACCTCCACAGAAAGTGTCATGCCATTGGTGCCTCAATGACATGGCCATGTTACCTCCATGGCTAGGGATAGTACCTTGAGCAATGGGTCAATTCAAATGGATCAAAACAAAGGTTATAACAATAGGATCATATCAGATGGATCACAACAAAAGGATTATATCAATGGTTCAAATCAAAGGATCATAACAAATGGATCATATCAATGGTTCAAATCGAAGGGTCATAACGAATGGATCATATCAATGGTTCAAATCATAGTAAACGAATCAAGGTCAATGAATACGAATCATGAGAAACGAATAATCAAACAAATGAACCAACCGATAATGATGTAAGTAGAGATGGGTATCAAGAATATCCGTACCAATACGAAATTGAAATGAAATAATGTCTAATAGTAAGACTGAATATCTGTACCAATACGAAATGAAAATGAAATAATGTCTAAAAGTAAGACCGAATATCCGTACCAATACGAAATGCAAATGAAAGAATCTTTAAAAGGAAGACTGAATATCCGTACCTTAATACAAATGAACAGAAAGCAAACGAATGAATGAACACAAGAGACAACGTTACGTCTTCTTCAACGAATCTACACGAGTTTGATTTCATACAATACTTATTAGTTAATCCGATTACTCGTTTTAGGGTTTCAATCGATTTAGTAACTTAGGGTTTAACGATCTCATTAATGCCATTTAGGTAACAATTTATTAATTATTAATGATTAGGTCTAGGGTTATTAAAACATAATAAATGTCACAAATGATTATTTTTGGGTTTCAAATAATAAACAATTGAAGTTTCAAATTTTAAGGAAGACAATTAATCACATTAAAGGTGTTTCACACTTATGTCATCCTAATTAATATACTTAGACTAATTAATATACTTAGGGTCCTTTTTTAAGTGCGTAAACTCACAGTAGTTTTACGAATCGATTTAGAAATTAAAGTTGACTTATAATGGTTTGAAAACATATATGTTCCTTTACCAAATTAGATACTTAAAATTTCCATCTACAACTTATATACGACAAATATATATTTCACCTTTGTCATTTAATTGTATAAACTATTAAGGTTCATTTGGTTTAATTTTCAGGTGCATTTACATTAATTCCAGGGTCCACAAACATAACACAAAAAATGATACTACATGAGTCCTACTACTACACACCACGATACACTACCTGAGTTTATTTTTCAAAAGTTTTAAACATGCATTATGGTTAATTAATAGAACAACATAGGGTCTGATACTTGTTGGGATGGTTCGATGTGTAGGGCAGTTTTAAAAAGGGTCGAACATCACAGGTTATATGGTTCGAGTGAGAGATAACAAGGTCGAAATACAACAGCTAGGGTCGATTGGTTTCATCGATTGGGTTGAATTAAATAAAACTAGGGTCGACATATAAAGGTCGCATGCCAAAATAACAGTGACGTACAAAGGTTCGAACAGTTTTTAAACGTTATTGAAAAACATGGGTCGACTAAATATGTTTTGGGTCTGTTTGTTTAACAATGTGTAGATGACAGAAATTTAGGGCCGACTATACGTAGGGTCGAACAAATAGCCATTATGGTCGAATGTTTAGGAAACACTATGGTCGACAATATAGGATCAATATTAATAAACATGTTGGGTTTTAGGCTTGTGTAGATCAGAAAAAGAGAAAACCAAAAATAGTTATGGTCGAGTATTATACACGAACAGATAGAGAAAAAAAAAAGAGATCGATACCTTGGTGAATACTCGAGTAGGAACACGTAAATGGAACCGTTTCCAACATTTGGTTGATCGAATGAAAATAAAAGTAGCAGCGATTTGGTTTGTTGGTGTCGTGTGTATGGAGGAGATAACAAGTAACAACAACTATGTCGATGTTGGTGTTTGTCTGTTGTCGAATGGAGAAAACAAAAGAGAGGTTTTCGTTTATAAAAAAAACGCAAAACATAATACCGTTAATATGATTTAATGGGTTTAATGGGTATTAAAGTGTGGGTTAATTATGGGCTTTAAAAGGGTTTTAAGGATTTTTCAGTTATGGAAATTAATGGGCCGAATCATAGGGGCTTTTAATGGGTGTTATGGTTTTAAATAAGTGATTTGAAATTTTAAAGAAGAAAAAATAAACATATACTTAAGTTAACATAAAATAAGTTATAGGTTCAAATTATCATAAAGTTTTTGGTAAAAATTCAAAATTATACGTAATTTAGGTTTACGAATTTTAGGGTTTTACAGTGGAGCTTCGACAAATGCATTTCCACAACATTCCGCTGCACCTGCTCAAAACCATCAACCACCACCACCATTGCAAGATGCATCTACTACAATCGAAGCTGAAGCACCAACTACATCAACATCATCTACATCTACTCAAGCAACTCCAGTACTTGAAACTGTTCTACCAAGAGTTGATGAGCAAAACCAAAACACAAATTTTCAAGAAGAACCAACAAATAGTTCAAACGATGTTACGTTAGAAGAAGAAGAAGAAATATTTGAAAACCCGTTTGCAACAGACTCTGCTGAATCTTCTTCAAGGTTACAAGAACCATCTAACACACATTCGTTACACCCAAGGTACCCTTCTACGTTTCAATGGACAAAAGACCATCCAACAGAACATTTTATTGGTGAACCTTCAAAGCCAGTTCAGACAAGGAGACAACTTGCCACTGATCTCGAATTGTGCATCTACATTTGCTCAATCCGCCTCAAAGAACCAAAGAACATTCGGGAAGCAATGGCAGAAAACCCTTGGATTGAAGCGATGCAAGAGGAATTTCTTCAATACCTGTTACATGATAGTTGGGAACTTGTTGAACGACCACTTGATAAACGTGTTCTTGATCTCAAGTGGTTGTGGAAGAACAAACTGGATGAGGAAATGACTGTTATTCGCAACAAAGCTCGTCTCGTGGCTAAAAGTTATCCACAAGAAGAAGGGATAGATTTCGAGGAATCATTCGCACCTGTAGCTAGACTTGAAGCTGTCCGGATTTTTTTAGCCTATGCAGCTCACAAAAACATCACAGTCTATCAGATGGACATTAAAACAACTTTTTTGAATGGAACTCTGAAAGAAGAAGTGTATGTGAGTCAGCCAGAGGGATTCATCGACAAAGATCATCCAGACTACGTCTACAAGCTTAAAAAAGCAATTTATGGTCTAAAACAAGCTCCAAAAGCGTGGTATGACGAACTATCATCTTTCTTGCTCAAAAACAATTTCACAAAAGGAATGGTTGATGACACCTTGTTTATCAAAAAATTCAAAGATGACGTTTTGATCGTTCAAATTTACGTGGACGACATTATTTTTGGATCAACCAATCCTAACCATTCAAAACATTTTGAAAATCTCATGAAAAGCAAATTTGAAATGTCCATGATGGGGGAACTAAAATTCTGTAACACCCCCAAAATTTGGTACAGCGGAAGACTCAACAAGCTTTCGGGGTGCTACGGGGATTGGTATCCAACACAAGATATAAAAGAACGAGATAAAGTAAACATAAGAAAAACACAACCAAAACGGGGTTTTAAAGTTTACATTTATCCCAACATCATTCAGAGTCAGGCCCAAAAGAAATAAACGTAGGTCCACAATTAAATATCAGAGTTTTAGAAAAATAGATCCATAAACCAGGTGCCTTAGCCGAGCCTTCCAATCCATGCATCCAAATCGTCACTTAATTACCTGAGAAAACGTGCTAAAAGTCAGCTTTCGCTGGTGAGATCATAGGTTTAAATTCATACTCAATATAGTGGACATATACGCAAAACGCTTGTTAGCTAGACTAAGGATTTACTAAAAACCTGCGGATACCCTCCGCTCCAACATAGATATTCGGGTAACCCCCGCAATATCATAAATACTCGGATAACCTCCGAAGTATTAATAACCTATAGGTGCACACTATAGTATCTAAATAAGCAAACCTTGAATAGTACACACGAAACTATGTGACTAAAGTTGACAATTCACCAATATCAAAATAAGCCAACCTTGAATAGTACACACGAAACTATGTGACTAAAGTTGACAATTCACCAATATCAAAATAAGCCAACCTTGAATAGTACACACGAAACTATGTGACTAAAGTTGACAATTCACCAATATCAAAATAAGCCAACCTTGAATAGTACACACGAAAATATGTGACTAAAGTTGACAATACATCCTAGTCCATACACATAGCAAGTTTTAGAAAGAATATAAAAGCGATAATAGTCCACATAAAATAATTTGCACGTTTCTCACCCCAAGTATTGAAAACATAGTTCAAGATTAAAAAGTGGGGCTATGACTCACCTCAAGTCCAGAAATCAACAATAAGAAATCGGTAGAAGTAAGACGTATAGTAACTCGAAAGACGGAAACTACGGACTCAGCACGACCTAACAATGTCAACTCGTTCAGAAATCATTTCCTCAAAATCGAATATTCCCAAACCCGAACGTATTCCATTTATTTCCGAAAATCCATTTCTCGTATTAGTTTGGAGTTTGACGTTTGGTATCCATACGGGTGGTGGGTCGACACAACTCAAACCAAGAAGCCATAACAAAAGAATAATAAACCATCTATAGGTCTAATATTAGCCCAATATATTATTTAAATAAATCATCGAAGTTTATCAAATCCGTCGATTTGGTAATCCCCCATATTTATTTACGTAATATACCGTTCCAAGATTATACCCAACCTAAAGCACATAGCACAAAGAATACTACATGGTACACATCGTAGTCCAATAAATTCCCTATATATATCGTCAAATTGGCCAAATTCCCCGAGATATATAGTAATTTATTATCCTAATACATGTACCACAACCTATGGGCGTCGTGGGATATGATGCCCATTAATATACTCATTTTATATAGCCAAATAACTCGATTTAACCTGTCGATTAAATAAGTTACTTAGTTATAGAAAATGTTTATATTAATCGTCATATATCCATGACAACACAAAAGTCACCAATAATAAACCACTTGGACTCAAGTGACCACGACCCCGTATAACTCGATAGTTTTCCTCGTTATTTAAAAGATATTATTTTATTTAATATTTATTCAACATCAAGAATTCCTCGTCATTTATAATATTTAATCATAATAACGCTTCCAATAATATTACTCTACTCTCATAGCATAATATTTTTAGTCACGTTATTGTTATAATATTACTCGTGATCTTGTTATTATTAATATACGCATTTATATATTTATATATACGTTATTCACGTCTATATATTTATATAAACGTTTATATTACCAATAATATTATTACGAGTTTTATTATTTGCGTTTTAATTATAAATAGTTATCGAGTCATACGAAATGGTCACATGTCCGAGTCATCACTCTCGGCTCATTGTCCAAGTTCAAAAATAACATAATCATGTCATAAATAAGTAATCCAACTCCGTCCAAATCAATCCCAATACATGTGCTACAACAATAGGGTCCGACTATGGCACCCGACTAACCTATCTCTGTCAATCTAAGTGACCGTCTCACAATCGGTCCCCACATTTACCATTCGTCAACAACTCCTCAAATCACAATTGTAACAATATTCCCATTGTCAAGACCACCAGGTCTCGACCCATCAAAACATTCGGCCAAAATAAAATAAGCCGCAAGAACAAGTAATAGCAATAACCATATCACCACATTAGTGAGCACCTAAAGCTGGGAACAAAATATTAGCCATCGCTGGACCCAAATGGGTCACGGCTAACCTCGGATCCGAAAGAAAACATGAGGCACGAGCCCATGGGGGGTCTCGGCCCGATTTCCATCGAACCAAAACCAAGCCAAACGGCTCATAGGGTCGCGACATAACCCAAAAAACAACTAAACTACAAGCAAATAATCAATCCAAGTAAGACCCCAACAAGGATTTATACAAATCCGAGTCAAAAAACCACACCAAAATGGATACCCATTTTATTTTCTTATTAAAATCTTTAAAAGAAATCATGTATCTTCAAATCCCATCACCAAAGTAATCCGAGTTTGACTCGGCTTAAGTCAAACCCACGCGTAAAAACGCGTTTCCTCACCCTCTTGAACCTCGTAGCTCGCGGATCTAGCGAAAACAATAATACTCCAACCGGATTTATAATATTTCGTGGTGTTAAGATGGGTTTTAGGGCGCGTGGTGTATACCAAATGATAGATCGGAAGATGGTGGTTAAGATGGTGGTAATATTTCGTGGGTGAGAGTGGCAGTGAGATGGCGGTGATCGGATAAAAGGGGCGGCGGTTATGGGGTTGCAAGAGAGAGATAGAAGATGGTGTTGGTGTAGGTTTGTGTTGTGTGTGAGTGACAGTAACCACAAGGACGATTTGTAGTTTTACTCTATCTTTTTTTTTTGTTTACTTTTCTTTCTTTCTTTTACTTAAGCAATAATAATAATTATGATAATAACAATAATAATAATAATAAGAGTATTAGTAGTGTTTAAGGGTAAGGTGTAGAATACACGGACCAAAACCCAAAACTCATTTCAAAACGTTTAATATCTCGCGAAACGTTCCATAAATAAATGTATACTGTCGAATTCGTAAACTCGAGACATAAAGTTTCTGTTAGGTTATCCTAGTGCCGGAGTCAACGTAGTGCCAATAAAATCTCGAAATAAATTCTCATCACATCGATAATCCAAATTGATTCCATAAAAATTTTAAATATAATCATCCACAATATAGGTTTTACAAGTTTGTTACGAACAAAATTTCAAATATAAATTTATAAACGAACTTTTACGTAATGCGGGTTTTCAAAATGGCTCCCTAATTTGCCAGTTGTCACAAATTCTTTCTTGGTTTATAAATACATCAATCCCCTCGTGGTATTTTTATCAATCAAGCTAAATATACTATAGAGATTTTGAAAAAACATGGAATGGAAAACTGTGATTCTGTTGGTACACCAATGGTCACTTTACCAAAAATAGGTGCAGATTTGTTTGGGAAACCCATCGATCCGAAAAAATATCGGAGCATGATCGGTTCTCTCATGTACCTAACTGCTAGTCGACCCGATATTCAATTTGCTGTTTGTTTATTAGCACGGTTTCAGGCAAAGCCTACCGAACTTCACCTCAAAGAGGTTAAACGGATCTTTCGGTACCTACGAAGCACCATTAACATGGGACTTTGGTATCCGAAGGATTCGGGGTTTCATCTAACAGCATTTTCAGATGCAGACCATGCTGGTGATCAAGTTACAGCAAAGAGTACATCAGGTGGAGCACAATTTTTGGGTGAAAAACTTGTAAGCTGGTCGTCAAAGAAACAGGACTGTACTGCACTATCAACCGTCAAAGCCGAGTATATGTCTCTATCTGCGTGTTGTGCCCAAGTTCTTTGGATGCGGACATAGCTCACAGATTATGGCTTTACTTTTGACAGAATACCTATGTATTGTGACTCAAAAAGTGCCATAGCCATCTCGTGCAATCCCGTACATCACTCTAAGACGAAGCACATCAAAGTTCGCTACCATTTCATCAAAGAACACGTAGAAGAGGGTACTGTTGAATTATTTTTCGTTAAGACTGATTATCAACTCGCCGATCTATTTACTAAAGCCCTTCCAAAAGAAAGGTTTGACTATTTAGTTCGACGAATTGGCATGCGAAGCCTAACTCCGGAGGAGCTAGAACGTCTTCTTGAATCTTCTTAAAAAATGTTTTCAAAATCGCTTCGCTGTAAATACTTTTGAAAAAAAAATACAAAATTTGTAAAACCAACAAAAACAAAATACAAAAATATAAAATTTTCAAAAAATTCAAAAACATTATAAAATCAAAAAATCCAAAAATATTCTTCTCACGACATGTCTCTCGTATAAATCAATATTCTGTACGTTTCTAAAAATGTCATTCAACAATGATACGGACATGCACAGATGCTTGAACGGGAGTTCTTTAAAATGTTTTTCTAAAACATGTCGTTTCTCAAAAGTTTCTTCACTATGGCTTTCGTATACTTCAGTACGAAACCCGGGCTTAAAATGATGACTTCTGATTATTTTCAAATCAAGGACTCGTACGTTCAATGATGAAATCTTTTCCAAAAAAGTTCGAGTCTAAACAAACGAAAAAGATTTCAAGCATAAACTCGTTTTCAAACAAAATTCTTGAGCACTTTTTCAAGATTGTTCAAAAGATTTCTCAAAATCACTCAAAATGAGTGCTCAAGATAACTCCCTCAAAACCCTTAAGTAATTTTAAATATGCTATCATTAAGGGGGAGTACAAACACTAAAATGTTCCGATTTCATGCAAAATCAAATCTGTCTATCTCTCCAAAAAGCCTTTTATTAATCAGTTGATATAAAAAATATCACGCTATGCTATTTTTGAGGGGGAGAAGACATGATTAAAATGTGATCAAAGATGTTTAAAGTTTGTGACTGAATCTCAAAAGAGCTCGACTCAGATAGTACCAATGAATTGACGAAGCTTAAAATGTCATTAATCGAAAAGACTTGTCCTGGACGGGTAATAATTTCAAGCTAGTCTAACTAGTGATGTAAGCGTGTCTCGAATAGGACTTGTCTGAGTAGAGTGTACCGTATCGAGAGACTTTCTTTGGACTTGACCAGGACGGGTAATAATTTCAAGCTAGTCTAACAAGTGATGTAAGCGTGTCTCGAATCGGTCATGTTCGCTGAAAGTGGATCAATTCAAAAAGTGCAAACTCCTCTCGCATGTGCAAACTTCTTAAATATTCATGAGCACATGTGAAGGGGGAGTCCTTCAAAAGAAATACAAAACTCTCGAAGTGTCAATAATGTGTTTTATGATCATAAATACTTTGAGAGATTTTCAATAAATGGTTTCATGGCAACAATAGGATAGTCACGGAGTTATAAGGTGACTAAGGTTAAGAAAAACCGTCCTATGATCCGCCAGAGCCGGAGGGATCTACCCAAGGACAAATCCAATAGATTAGTATTAGAAGTCCTTAGGTATGATTGAAAAAAGGAGAAAATGAGAAAGGAGAAAGAAGGGGTTGAAGAATTAAAAAGAAATGATGTGAAAAAAGGGTGAAAAGAAATAGCCCTCAAAATGTTCAACCTTAGGGCAGACACCGGGTTCAATTCATATGCTACTGGTTGTTACTAAGGTGACTCCGGTATTGAAGACAAAGACGTCATGGACCAAGTGACGGACTGCACTAAACCTTCTTAACCACTCAAGTTCTCTTAAAAGAGTGATTGGTCCCGAAATGGTCAGATATTATTGACCAAGGTCAACAAGTCAAAGACAGCTCCGTTCCAATTCTCCGGTGATAGTATAGTGTGTCCCCGGGTCGTTAAGTCCCAGCGAGATTGAAATGGTATTTTTGGAAAACGTTTATGGGAATGAGTGGCACTGAGGACAGTAGCCAAGATGATTGGGAATTGATTTTGCTACTGATATTTGGTATTTGGACAATGATATAATATTCACAATAACAAATATACAGATATATTCACAAATGCACAACTTGGGAATCATGTTACAGACAGAAAAAGTGGGTTTTAGCAAATTACAAACTACAGGGGGTGCAAGTGAAACTTTTGAAAATTTAAAATTAAAAGAAAATTTAAAATGAAAATGAAATTATAAAAATGATTATTTTAATATTTAAATATTACTTAATTAATTAAAACTATTTAAAAAGTAAATTAAACCTAATTTAAATAAACTAAAAATTATAGAGATTACAAATTAAACTAAAAACTTGCAAAAATAATTTCTAAACCTTAAAATGAACTTGAAGAAAGTATAAAAAAATAAAAATAAATATTTTTGTCTTTTTATGAGTTTGTTATTAATTAAAAACTAATTATGTTAATTAAACTAATTAAACTCTTTTAAATTACTAATAATACTAAAATGACTTAGAAAATTATGGAAAAATTTATAAAACTAATTAACCATCACAGGAATCCTACAAAATTATAAAAACATCTAAAAATTATTTTTAGACTATTTCACTAATTATTTACTTAATTATTAATTTAAATCAAATTTAATTAATTTAAATGAGAAAATTGGAAAATGAACAGTAGAAATTGAAAATATATTTTCTAAAAGTCTTAACTAATTTATAAAACCTAGGAAAAATATAAAATTCTACTGTTGTTAATTAAAATTAAAGAAAACTATTTAATTACTAATATTACCTATTTAATTATTTAAACTATTTTTAAATCTAATAAATAGTAAACTGATTAAGAAAAATCTAAGAAAATTATTATAAATACTTAAAGGTAAAAGGAAATTAAGAAAATTATAAAAATCATAAAGTGCTTATTAATAAGCTGAAATGAAAAATGAAAAAGATAGAATCTATTAAATAGAAGCTATCACTAATTTTATGTTTGGTTTTTTTGGTGTTTTTCTTTTTGACAGCTAAAAATAAGATGGAAATAAGAAACTTTTGTGAAAAAACTTTTGATTTAGCTTAAAAATAAGCTGTGTGCACCCCCTTTGTGTCCAAACAGTTGGCTTATAGCTTATTAGGACTTGTGATTTGGTGAAAAATTATTCAAATGATCAAATAAGCTATCACACATGTATACCAACTTGAAATAAGACTAAAAGCACAAATAAGCACTCTGGATAAGCAGCTATGAACAAATAAGCACTTATAAAGCCAATAGGCCAAAACAGGCCTGAGATGAGAGGTTTTGGACCTCTGTGGGGTCCACAAAAATGATCTAGGGTCCAAACTTAAACTTGAAACTTATAAAGGGACTGATAAGCTACAAAATAAGCCAATAAGCTAATCCTATGGCTTACTAATGAACACTAGGTGAGGTTATGAAGTTGGGGTCTTACACTGAGTTCTCAGTATTGACTCAGACAATGGCCAAACTTGATGGGGCTTGCAGCCCTATCAAATAAGCTCAAAAGGCTGAAATAAGCCTTGGCTTATCAAAATGGGGTGTATGGCTTTCCAAAAAGCCAAAAAGGTAAGGGTGGGTCCCACTGGGTAAGTCACAAATCACTTGGGAAAATGGGTCAAAACCTGTGCACAGGGCAAGTGTTTGCCCTGCAGGTTGAAATAAGCTAATGCACAAGCTTGTCGAAAATTCCTAAAAATAAGCTGACTATGGGCTTTTGTACACTAGGTGGTAGACTTTAACTTCTGAAAAGGACAAGTTCTCAAAGTTAACACAAAAATCACAAAAATTACTCCAAAATTTGGATTTATGAAACAATGGTAATTTTTGACTTTTTGAGATGTTGTAAAAAGTTGACTAAGATGAACTTTGATTCTGATTTTCTAATTGAAATTGATGAATTAAGCTAGTATAAGACTAAATTAAGCTAAACCACTCACAAGTGAATGGATTTGGGGCATATGCCACACTTAATCCAACACAGAGGGTAATCTAGGCCTATTAACACTTGATTTTGACTTTTTGCTGAATAAGCCTTGGTTTTTATGACTATTCTGAGTTAGTTATGACCTAGGTGACTGATATGAACAAGAAACAGCAACAATAACACACCACAACACCTTGTAATACCCTGATCCAAACACACCTTTTTAAAGACTGTTTTATGATTTTCAAAGCATATGGGTGTTAGGGCTTATGAAACAAGTTCAAAACAACTTATTATGATAACTTAACCTTGAAATAGCACTTAAATACAGGAAACAACAACAATTATCCAAGATTACTAAATGCACTAATTCAACTGCCAAATTAAGATTACAAAGCAACTAAGGATTCCAATAAACAAGCTACTGATTTTATGCTAGATTATCACTATCTAATACTAAATAAGCACAAAGAAGCTGATTAAGCAATGAAATGAGCAATGATATAGTAGAAACACAGAAAATGATTTAAGAGCTTACAATATGCATTCCTGCTTATCACCATGAACCAAGAACCTCAAATCCACTCCTATAGGTCTTCCACAAGACCACTTACCCAGGGCCATCCAATATTTACCCTGCTCCAATGTTCATCTTCAAAATCCTGTAAAGGTTGACTTTTGTTGACTGTTTTTGTGATTTTTGATTTTTAATACCTAAGCTGTATTTTAATGGTTTCTAAAAGCTTATTTAAGCTTTCTGGGAGCCTACACGAGCTTAAGAGTCCATGGATTCAACTATCAATGACAACACAGCTTGAATGAAGACTTGAAATAAAGTGAAATTTGCACAAATTAAGAGTCCTTGAAAGTACACTGAAAACAGAGTTTACACTACTTGAAAGCTAAATTACACAAAGACAATTTGAAAATTACTTATACGAGCTAAAAATTCTAAAATTAATATAACACTCTTTCATCTTGGACTTCTCTTCTATTTATAGGCCACCATTAGGGTTCCTCCACCTCTCTGATCATTTCCCATCATTAATATCGTCCATTGGATGTCTGAGAGGCTCTAATCACTTGCCACGTGTTTTGGAGGGAAAGATTGTTTTTGCAATTTGCTTCTGTTGTGTGTTGTCGGAGGGGAGCATTTAATGTGGGGGTGAGGGTAGGTGCGGAGGGTGGTGGGATGGTGATGATGAATTTATTGCAAGTGGAGGGGTGGTGGAGTTTGGCAGGTTGTGAGGAAGGGGGGAAGGAGATGGCTGGGGGTGGTGTTTGACTAGTTTGACTCTGGTTTTATATTAAAGGGGTGTTGGGTTGGTGATCATATGGGCCAAAAGAAGGGAGTGGGCTGGTGGTGTTGTGAATTGGACTTGGATTTGGTTTTAATTGTATAAGGGTCCGGTTTGGTTTTTAAATAACACAAGGACCAATTTTGTAATTAGCTGAAAGTTTGGGGGTGTAATTTGGCATTCTTCCAAAGTCTTTCCAAGGGTATTTTATGCCAAGTCTCCATAGTCCAAGGTTTTTATGTTGACTTTTCACCTTTGACTTTTCCAGGGACTAAAACTGCCAAACTTTGAAACTTCAGGGACCTGTTATATAATTTCACCAAACTTTGCAACCAAGGACCAATCCTGCCATATATGAGAAGTACAAGGACAAAATTTGTTTTCCTCAAAGTTTTAATATCCCAGGGACCATTTTTGACAATTTTCCAAACTTCAGGGACTAAACTTGACATTTTGTGAAACTTTGCACCAAAGGATTAATTACGTAACTTTTTGATTTAAAAGGGCCTTTGGTGACTTTTTCAAGTTTTTAGAACAACAAGGGACTAGATTTGACAACTTTTGAAAGTTGAAGGACTGAAATTGCCAATTTTGCAAACTTTGTACGATTTTCATCTGTTTTTGATTATTTTGTATTTGAAACATATAAAACACATTCCTGGGATATTTTCACTATTTTGATTCAATATTGAGTGTTTTCAGATGTTTTGGCAGCTCAGAAAAGGTAAAAATGATGAGTATTTACACACTCATCAATCCCCCACACTAAAACATTGCTAGTCCCTAGCAATCTTTTGAGAAAAACTTGATGGATTTGAAAAACTCTTTACCAAAAGCCATCACTTCTGGAGTAGCCAGATGTATCGATTCAAGTAAGAACTATGGTCCACCTGATAACCATGTGATTTTGAGCAAACCACCAGCTGTCAACGGATTTGATTAGTCTTTACCAAAAGCCGTTTGCTTCTGGACTAGCCAACTCTTGGTGAGCTGATTACCAATTATGGTTTTTCCACTGCCTTTACCACAAGCCATAATCTTGCGGGCTAGCTAACTCATTCGCTTTATGGGATATGGCGAGTTGATTTACCATACAATTTTGGGCAAATTGCAAGCCATCAACGGGTTTGAGATGTCTTTACCAAGAGCCGTTTGCTCCTGGACTAGCCAATCCTTTTATCATTTAGACATGGCGGACTGATTACCACAAAAATTTTGAAATAAAGTGAAAAATTTTTGAAAAATTTAGGCCAGAATGGGGGTACTTAGAAAGTGTTTTGTGATAAAATTTGCAAGAATTCTCCCCCCCCACACTAGAATTGAATATTGTCCTCAATATTCAAAGTCCCGGCTATTATGCCGAATCTCTGAACGGAAAAAGCTAATATTCGAAACTAACTGTGGAAATATCGATTTTATTTTTCACTTTATCTATATGTACATATAAACATTTTTTTTAACTGAAACTTATATACATATTTACTTTTCAAAAGGTGGGGGACGGCCACTCCCCCACACTAGAGTGGTAGAAAGTAGAAAGAAGTCAGAGATATGGGTGAAAACCCATATTTTTGCTAATTTTTGTTCACCGAGTCACTAGCTTGACTCGATCCCCGAATTCATTGGTCCATGGGGAAAGTTTGGAGATCCGGGACAACTATGGATGGTATGTCCTCTCCAAAATAATGTTTTAAACGATGACCATTCACTTTGAAGTTGGGACCTTCGGGTTGAGATAACTCAACAATCCCGTATGGGTATACTTTAGCAACAGTGAATGGTCCAGTCCATCAGGTTTTTAATTTCCCCGAGAAGATCTTTAACCTTGAATTGAAAAGAAGGACTCTGTCACCGACGTTGAAAACGCGGTTCTTAATCTTAGAGTCGTGAATCTTCTTTGTCTTTTCTTTGTAGATCAAATAGTTCTCTTAGGCTTGATCACGAAGTTCGTTTAATTCATTGAGTTGAACCTTACGGTGATCACCCGCTTTATGAAGATCGTAGTTTGCATGTTTCAAGGCCTAGTAGGCTTTGTGCTCGAGCTCGATCGGTAAATGACACGCCTTCCTGTATACAAGCTTGTAGGGAGTGCACCCGATGGGTGTTTTGTACACCGTACTTAAGCATGACTTTTGCGAATTGATCATTGCAAAAGTGAGTACCGCGATCACTAATGATGGCACGGGGAGTTCCAAAACGAGCAAAGAGGGATTTCAAGAATTTCACAACAACTCGGGCATCGTTGGTGGGTAAGGTCTTTGCCTCAACCCATTTTGACAAGTAGTCAACAGCCACGAGAATGTATTTGTTTCCACGAGAAGATGGGAATGGCCCCATAAAGTCAATGCCCCAGACGTCAAAGATTCACAAACTTGAATGGCGTTTTGTGGCATTTCGTTCTTTTGTGAAATATTCCCGTGACGCTGACAAGCGTCACAAGCTTTGACTAACTCGTGGGCATCCTTATAGATCGTGGGCCAATAGAAACCGGAATCAAACACCTTTTTGGCGGTGTACTTAGGACTATGGTGGCCCCCGGTGGGTCCAGCATGGCAAGCCTTGAGAATATCAGCGGCTTCCTGTCCGTATACACATCGCCTGATGACTTGATCGGCACAGATTTTGAAGAGATAGGGGTCGTCCCAGAAGTAATGGTTAACGTCTTTGAAGAATTTGTTCTTCTGTTGGGACGTCATCCCCTTCACGATGAAGTTACCCGCATGGTAATTTGCAAAATCGGCAAACCATGGGGTAATAGAGTCACCACGAAAAGCAACCGCATTGAGTGTCTCGAGAGGAAATGTTTCATTTATTTCCTGTTTCTCGGACACATCCTGATGAGGGTTTTCTAATCGTGAGAGATGATCAGCAGCAAGGTTCTCGGCTCCTTTTTTATCATGGATAATGATATCAAATTCTTGGAGGAGGAGAACCCAACGGAGTAGCCTCGGCTTTGCATCTTGCTTTGCAAATAGGTACTTCAAAGCCGAGTGATCCGTATACACTATGCATTTGGTCAGTATTAAGTATGGCCGGAATTTTTCAATGGCATACACCACAGCCAATAGTTCTTTTTCAGTGGTGGTGTAATGACTCTGAGCCTCGGTCATAGTTTTGCTTGCGTAGTGTATAGGCTGAAAGTATTTTCCTTTTCGTTGCCCCAAGACCGCACCTATGGCAAAATCACTAGCATCGCACATAAGCTCAAAAGGTAGGTCCCAATCGGGGGCAACAAGAATCGGTGCCTCGGTAAGCTTTTTCTTTAATGATTCAAAAGCTTCGATGCACTCAGGAGAGAAGATGAAAGGAGCATCCTTCTCGAGGAGATGGGTCATAGGCCGGGCGATCTTAGAGAAATCTTGGATAAACCTACGGTAGAAGCCGACATGACCCAAAAAGCTCCTAACACCTTTAACGGTGGTGGGATGAGGTAATTTAGCGATGACATCAATTTTGGCTTTGTCAACCTCAATCCCGTTCTTTGAAATTTTATGGCCGAGGACAATGCCCTCTTTAACCATAAAATGGCTCTTCTCCCAGTTGAGACTTAAATTCGTTTCTTTGCAACGTTTAAGCATTTGTTCCAAGTGGGAGAGACAAGACTGGAATGAATCCCCGATGACTGAAAATTCATCCATAAATACCTCCATGGTTTTCCCGATCATGTCGGAAAAGATAGACATGATGCACCTCTGGAACGTGCCTGGTGCATTACATAAGCCGAAAGGCATACGTCTGTAAGCAAAAGTTCCGTAGGGGCATGTGAAGGTAGTTTTCTCTTGATCCTGTGGATCAATGGGGATTTGGAAGTAACCCGAGAAACCATCGAGGAAGCAATAGTATTCATTCCCCGCTAGTCTTATGAGCATCTGGTCCATAAAAGGGAGAGGAAAATGGTCTTTACGGTGGCTTCATTCAACTTTCGATAGTCAATACATACTCGCCAACCCGTGACCAAACGAGTTGGAATCAACTCGTTTTCCTCATTGGTGACAACGGTTATGCTACCCTTTTTAGGAACACAATGAATTGGGCTAACCCAAGGACTGTCAGATATATGTTAAATCAATCCCGCATCAAGAAGTTTTAGAACCTCTTGTTTGATAACTTCGTGGATTTTGGGATTTACCCTTCTCTGTTGTTGCACTAATGGCTTAAAGTCATCCTCCATTAAGATTTTGTATGTACAAAAGTTCGGGCTTATGCCCTTAAAGTCGGAGAGTTTCCAAGCAATTGCTTGCTTGTGTGACTTAAGAACCTTTAGGAGTGTTGCCTTTTCCTCATCTTTCAAGTCTTTAGCAATAATGACGGGTAATTTATCATCACCCTCCAGAAATGCATATTCTAGATGAGGAAGCAAGTCTGTTGATATAAATAAACGACTAAAAACGTTATTCATATCTTTCGATATCTCTATGTTTTGATAATCACAAAACGAAAACTCATTAAATCAAAGATAATGACGTAAACAAGTATTTAGTAGTTAATAATCACTTTCACCATCTAATCACTTAAGGTATGAATAAACATAGTGATTAAAGCATTATAAGATCAAAGGAAAGTTTAATTAAGTATTACAAAGCTTACTTAATTATATAAACATATTATATATTTTTGAAAAACACTTTTGGCAATAAAGAAAAATGTTTTATTCATACTAAATATATGAATTCAAATTTTTAACCAAAATCAGTTAGTTTTTCACCAAATAAACTTTTCCCACTAAAAGACAAAGAATCTGGCCGTTTCAGCTGGGCGGCCCCCTGAATTACAAAGGGCGGTCCCCTTAATTTTAAGGGGGCTGGCCATAATTTAAGGGGACCGGCCACGCTCCTCTGTCAGATTCTGTTGCCTATAAATACCACCTTAAACCTGGATTTTTTCCTCACCTTTTTGCACAAAAACTTTCTGATCTAAACATCCCTCTACATCTTCTAAAAATCCTTTGATCTTATATACTTTGATCCTTGTTTCAAAGTGATTCAAGCCTCAACACTCAAGTGCAAAGAGAAGAATACTTCTACTAGAAGTATTACAACTTAGTATCATCTTGCTATCTAAGTTGTTTGTTTAGTTCATCTTGTATATCATTTATTTCTTTGAGAACATTGTGTATACATTGGTTAGATAGATTTAGATATTAGATCTAGATCCATTGAAGGTGTGAAGTAGTACTAGTTGTGAAGAAGTAGAGGTGGATAAGATTTGTGTTAGAAGATATAAGTTGTAATTGCATATTAAAGTGGAGATAGTTGTGAAGACGAAGAAGTAGAAGCTTTGAAGTTGAAAAGACCTTGAAGCCTAGAAGTTGTGAAGTAGTATATATCTTGGGGTAGTGGATAGGACTTAGTTGTGAAGGTGTGAAGAAACAAGTGGCATGAAGAAAAAGAGTTAGGAAGTATTAAGTTGTGAAGAAGCTAGGAGCAAAGTAGTAAGTTGTGAAGAAATTTGAAGTGTAGAAGATTGGTGTGTAGAAGATAGGTGTGAAGAAGATTGGTGTGAAGAAGTTGTGTTGAAGTTGTGATTGTGGTGTGATATTGTTGTGGTGTGCTAATTGGTGTGTAAGGTTTTCTCTGCCATAAAGGAGGTTTTTGATCTAGTGAAGAAAACTCTCGAGTAGGTGACTCGGGGAGTGGAGTAGGGCAAGGAAGGTGTCCTTGTAGCCGAACAACTATAAATCCTTTGTCTCTCGGTTTGATCTTTCCATCTCTCACCCTTTGATTAATTACTTACTTGCATATTATTCATAGTTACAATTGCTTATGTGTTGTGCATATATTGGTTTCACATAAAGATCAAACTAGCTTCCATTCAAAACATTAATTATACATTAGTAAATTAAAGTATATACAATCACTAAAACACATATACACATATAAATACAAACTTATAGTTAAGTGAGATATATGAAATTATAATTTCTATTTAACACTTTAAATAAGAAGTATTTATATAACATATGTGAATTAATTTGTATCTATACTTTAGCTTCAAAGGATTTTTACAAACTACCATTAAATATTTGAAAGCTAACTTTTATTGAAACGAAAAAGACGCAAAACTATTCAACCCCCCTTCTAGTTTTCTACAATTGGTATCAAGAGCCACGTCTAGCAAGATTTTTAAAATAGATTGTATTTTAAAACTTGCAACGATCAATGGAATTTGAAAAATATGTAGAAGGGAAATTTGCACAACAACCACCTTTATTTGAAAATGATCATTTTCTTGAATGGAAAAACAAATTTGAAAACTATGTGAAATCAATAGATCTTGATCTTTGGCATATCATTTCAATTGGTGATTTTAAACCAACCAAAATAGAATTTGAAAATCAATATAATAATCTTCAAACTAATATTGATAAAAACACTAAAGCCAAATTACTTATTTTCAAAACTCTACCAAAAGTTAAATATGAAAGATTATTTCGTTGTAAAACGGCAAATGATATTTGGAAATGTCTTTTAAAGATTCACCAAGAGAAATGTAAAACCAAAGATAATAAACTTGATATTGCACAAGAAATAGTTAATCTAGAAAATTTAGTAAATAAATATTTAGTTGATGTAAATACATGTACTACTAGTTCAAATGTGATCATTGAAGGTATATACAACGAAGAATATATGAGTCAAATCCAAAGAAAGAGCGTGAATAAATCATGGTGCAACAAGTGCAAAGAAGACGATGATAATACGGCTCATGAGAATATTTAAACAAATGAGAACACAAGTATTGATGGCAAGAACTACATGTTCCTAGATCCAAGTAAAACTACAAACAAAACATGGAGCGACATGGAAAATGAAATTGATCACCGTATAGCATGTGAGGAATGTACAACTATAAAGAAGGTACAATTCAAAACTGAACATTTTTGTTATGATCAATTTATATTAGAATTTTTAAAAATGGAAAACAACTTCAAACATTTTTGCAACATTGACTCAAAAATTATTTTTAAAAATAAATTTTCAACATTTGCTGAAAACAACTTTGAAAAAGAAATCATTTTAGAAGATAAAATGTCTAGACTTAAAAGTAATATTGAAATCGATCTTGTATGTAAAAAATGTCGAGATTACAAACATGAAATTAAAATGGAAAATGAAAAAGCAAAAACATTGGCAAAATTCGAAAATAGCTCTAAATCTTTAAAATATCTTCTCGACATTCAAAAGACATTCTATGATAAAACCGGGTTAGGATTTATCGTAAATGATCCTTCAACAAATGCATTAAAACAAATAAAATTTGTTAAATCTAGTGAGTAAATTTAGAACTAATACTATTAACATTCATTACCTTTTATTCTAGTCAAGAAAGTCATTGTTTGTTAATTAAAACAAACTATTGATGAATTCTTGTACTTATCGACGACATCTACATCATGTGCATTCAAATGCAATGGATGTTGTCATCTAACCAACTAGGACCCATGAGAATCTGGGTACCAAGCTGTTTATCTTGTTCAGGTAATTTACGAATGAAGAGCCTATTACGTGTTAATCTACTCATCTCGCTCTATTACCTTTGACGGATATTGGTCTCTATCATATTGTTTCACTTTCTACAAATGTTTCGCCTATGACGTTGTTGCGGATTTATTCATGTATCGGCATTTTGTTCTTCACTCTTGGAGTATTGGTATCATGGTGTATCAGTTACTTTTTCATGATGAAGCCTCCTAAATTTCTTCTTTCACCGTCATGCCCATCCTTTTTGAAAAGCTGGACCTGAGATAAGTTTTTCTCTTCTAAAACTTGTCAATGTTATATTATACTTTAGAATGCTTTAATTAGTGTGTGAATAAAATTTAACTGATATGCTGCCATGCTCTTAGATTATTAACACTAATATATGCATACATGATATTAGCATTATTAACCTTCTTGTTGTTTAATCTAGTATCATTTTTCTTAAATCTTCTATGATCTGTAGTAGAACCCTTCCACTTAAGCTATATGTCTTACTAGTTGCCTTAATAGATGCATTATTATTGACACTTGCTTGCAACTTGATATTATGATGTTCTTTGTGTATATATATACATATGTCTATCTTGTATCCATGAACTATTTACCTTGCTTCTTCCTGTCCCATTGCATTTAGATCATAAGTATCTATCATTTCACTTTAATATCTTTAGGTGTCATTAAAGATGATTATATGTGACAATGGGCTTAATTGATTCTCTTAAAAATGACAAGCTTCCATTTCAAATCCTTCATTTGCAACTTCTTGATTATTATGATCAAAACATTATGTTTAAAACTTCTCTTTTTGAAATGAAGTATTTCGTTACTTAACTAAAACTTCCTTATAACCATTATTTTAATAAAAAACAAGATTAAATTTTTTTTTTACGATTTTGTAATGCACACTTGAAGTTACTTCAAAACATTGTTGAATAAAACTAAAAACGTTTTGCTTAAAACATATTTAACCTTTTCACATATGTCATACACCTCTATTGGAAATGACATTCACAATTTAATCAAATCATTTCATGAGAATCATGACTTGCCCATATGGATCTTGTTTGTAACAAGTCTTGAAGTCCATATAATCATATCCACCTATGTGTTACTTGTTAACAATCATCAACATGTTTGCTCTAGGCTAAGTGTTATCATTTTCATATAGTTGCTTATTTAGCCTATTTACTTTATTGCCTCCTTAATTGCATATCTTAAATGTTAAATAAATAGATTGCATGATTATTAGAAATTTATTGCTTATTTCTATTATTTCTATATCACTCTCTACATTCATGAATAGTATGCCTTATATTGCCTCAAAGAGTCAAACATACTTGAATACAAATCCAAAAACACAACCTTTTTGAAAAATTTCTGCCAAAAATCCATTTCTGGCATTCTGGGAATCACCAGATGGGCGGCCCCCTTAATTATATAAGGCGGCCCCCTTAATGATTAAGGGGACCGGCCCCTAATTAAGGGGACCGGCCATCTGATGGTCGGGGATACTGTTTTCTTTATCACTTTTTGACCCATTTCAGCCTATACTTCCCAAAATTCACAAACATATTTTGTCCCATGTTATCCCTCAAAATTAACCTTCCTAAACCACATTTCTCATACACTATAAATACCCTCTTCCCATCATTAATTCCATCACACCCAAACATGTCATCTCCCAACAACCAAAAACCTAAGATTTCAAGAACCGCAAGGATCTCCGTCAAACCCGCTTGGAGGAGGAAACTTGATTCTTGTCATAACTCAAGTGATGTTGTTCCAAGTCAACTAACTACTAAACCTCAAAACCACAACAATGATTCATCTCACAACCTATCACCCACTCATTCCCTCATTCATGCCTCTTCTTATGATGAGCATGCTCCATCCCAAAACATCAATCCCAATCTCTCAATCAACACCTCACATGTTGCTCATTCAACAAAAACATCACCCACTCATGAAGAACCTCTCCTACACATTTCATGTTTTCATGACTATCCAAGCTCAACCATGTCTCCACCACCAAGAGTACCACCACCACATCCTACAACTTCACATGCCACTCCCATGTTGCATGTTCAAACTTTCACCCAAGACAACTATCAAGCTCCACCACCATCACCTTCCTCCGAACACTTGAAGTTCGTTGAGGAGCTAAAAGAGGCACATGAGCTTAGTGCTCTTTTAGCATTACATCTTGCTCAACGCAATTTGGATCCACCACAATCAAGCTCACCATCATCACCACATAACAAAAACCAACTTGAGAAGCATGTTAACAATTGCCCTTGTTGCATCTTCCTCCAACAACAAACCATTGCATTGAATGAACACTTTAATTGGATTGAGTATCTTCTTACTAGATCTCAACAAACACCATCACTTGAATAACATCAAAACCCTCAATCAACAAACCCATCTTCAATTTCACCACCTACAAGCTCCACATCTCCAAACCCAACAACATCCATGCAACCAAATGTTTACCTCCACTAAACCATCAAGCACTTTACATGCTTATGTTTCTCATTTTCAAATAAATCTCCTCAACCATTTTGGGATTCAAGAAATTTTGGTGACACTTCTTGTTGGCACATTAGGACATTCTACTTAGCTTAGAATTTCATCTTTGTAGCCTATGTAACAATGATTATGGGTTGACGTAATCATTTTCTTTTAATGAACGATTTAATATATGTTTCTAATTCTCTTTTGCCATGCTCATTATTAGTTAGTACTATGCTATATGTGTTTGCTTGTGCCATGCTTGTGCTTCTAATATTTTTCTTGCAAGAACTCCATTCCTCGAACCCTTGGTGCTCTCAAATGAGGGGGAACATACATCAAAGGGGAGTTTTTATCTTATTGGCTTAAACCTTTTTGATTCTACAAAAAGGGGGAGAAGTGAATGTAAACTCACTTAATACTTGTCTAAAAATTAATTTTTAGACTTAATGAGTTTAGGTTTTGTAATCATCAAAAAGGGGGAGATTGTTGATATAAATAAACGACTAAAAACGTTATTCATATCTTTCGATATCTCTATGTTTTGATAATCACAAAATGAAAACTCATTAAATCAAAGATAATGACGTAAACAAGTATTTAGTAGTTAATAATCACTTTCACCATCTAATCACTTAAGGTATGAATAAACATAGTGATTAAAGCATTATAAGATCAAAGGAAAGTTTAATTAAGTATTACAAAGCTTACTTAATTATATAAACATATTATATATTTTTGAAAAACACTTTTGGCAATAAAGAAAAATGTTTTATTCATACTAAATATATGAATTCAAATTTTTAACCAAAATCAGTTAGTTTTTCACCAAATAAACTTTCCCCACTAAAAGACAAAGAATCTGGCCGTTTCAGCAGGGCGGCCCCCTTAATTACAAAGGGCGGTCCCCTTAATTTTAAGGGGGCCGGCCATGATTTAAGGGGACCGGCCACGCTCCTCTGTCAGATTCTGTTGCCTATAAATACCACCTTAAACCTGGATTTTTTCCTCACCTTTTTGCACAAAAACTTTCTGATCTAAACATCCCTCTACATCTTCTAAAAATCCTTTGATCTTATATACTTTGATCCTTGTTTCAAAGTGATTCAAGCCTCAACACTCAAGTGCAAAGAGAAGAATACTTCTACTAGAAGTATTACAACTTAGTATCATCTTGCTATCTAAGTTGTTTGTTTAGTTCATCTTGTATATCATTTATTTCTTTGAGAACATTGTGTATACATTGGTTAGATAGATTTAGATATTAGATCTAGATCCATTGAAGGTGTGAAGTAGTACTAGTTGTGAAGAAGTAGAGGTGGATAGGATTTGTGTTAGAAGATATAAGTTGTAATTGCATATTGAAGTGGAGATAGTTGTGATGACGAAGAAGTAGAAGCTTTGAAGTTGAAAAGACCTTGAAGCCTAGAAGTTGTGAAGTAGTATATATCTTGGGGTAGTGGATAGGACTTAGTTGTGAAGGTGTGAAGAAACAAGTGGCGTGAAGAAAAAGAGTTAGGAAGTATTAAGTTGTGAAGAAGCTAGGAGCAAAGTAGTAAGTTGTGAAGAAATTTGAAGTGTAGAAGATTGGTGTGTAGAAGATAGGTGTGAAGAAGATTGGTGTGAAGAAGTTGTGTTGAAGTTGTGATTGTGGTGTGATATTGTTGTGGTGTGCTAATTGGTGTGTAAGGTTTTCTCCGCCATAAAGGAGGTTTTTGATCTAGTGAAGAAAACTCTCGAGTAGGTGACTCGGGGAGTGGAATAGGGCAAGGAAGGTGTCCTTGTAGCCAAACCACTATAAATCCTTTGTCTCTCGGTTTGATCTTTCCATCTCTCACCCTTTGATTAATTACTTACTTGCATATTATTCATAGTTACAATTGCTTATGTGTTGTGCATATATTAGTTTCACATAATGATCAAACTAGCTTCCATTCAAAACATTAATTATACATTAGTAAATTAAAGTATATACAATCATTAAAACACATATACACATATAAATACAAACTTATAGTTAAGTGAGATATATGAAATTACAATTTCTATTTAACACTTTAAATAAGCAGTATTTATATAACATATGTGAATTAATTTGTATCTATACTTTAGCTTCAAAGGATTTTTACAAACTACCATTAAATATTTAAAAGCTAACTTTTATTGAAACGAAAAAGACGCAAAACTATTCAACCCCCCCTTCTAGTTTTCTACAAAGTCCTTGAGCTCAACCTCAGGAAAGTCTTCAGTTATTTCAACATTTTTGACTTCCTCTTTATGAAGTATTTTTGGAGACGGAGAGGGTGAAGGATCGTCATTTAACAATTTTTCAAGAAGAAGAATGTCCCCCTCCGGGTCAAGATAGTTTTCATCAACCCCATGTGGGATTGAACTATCCTGAGCAAGAAAAGCCTCGACCTCTTCCAGAAGGAAGTCACTTCCCTCAAACGGAGTGAGAGAAGGGGAAGAGTCAGAAATGATAGGCTCAGTAGAAAGAGTGGTACTGCCACTGGCTGAGAAACCAAGGACTTCTTGAGAAGACTCCTCAGATGCAACATCGATGATGTCAATTCGGTTAACTGTTTCAGCGTCATAGTTGGAGGAGTATCTTGAAGTCTGATCAAGATTGAATGTGATGGCTTCACCACCAACACGTAGAGTGATTTCTTCTTCGAATACATCGATTAAAGCACGACCCGTTCTTAAGAATCCCCTCCCGAGAATGAGAGGAACTCTTGGGTCAGCATCGAAATCAACAATCACGAAATCTGCCAGAAAATGGAACTTTCCTACTTTCACGAAGATATCTTCGGCAATGCCGAGAGGACGAGATATAGTACGGTCTGCAAGCTCGAGAGTCATGCAGGTAGGAGTGAGAGCAGGAAGAGAGAGTCATTTCCAGACTGTGTAAGGCATCAGGTTAATGCCTGCGCCAAGATCGGCCAAGGCAAAGCATTCAACCATCCCCGGGAAAATACAAGGAATGAGAAATTTCCCGGGATCTCCAAGCTTTTTGGGAAGCTTTTTCAAGAGCACTGCTGAGCAATGCTCGTTAAGTGGAGTTTTTGCCATCTCACAGAGTTTTTCTTTGATGCTTATCAGATTTTTGATTGTTGAAGCAAATTTAGGCATGAGAAGAAGAGCATCCGCGAAGCTAATATCGAAATGTAACTCTTGGAAAATTTGATAACATTTTTCCATCTGATGATTAGCTTTTTCGCGGTTCTTTTGATCATTCATACGTGAAGGATATGGAATTGAAGGCTTAGGATCATTCTTTGGAATTTCATCAGAACTTACAGGAGGATCAAATACAACTTTCGACTTATGAGTCGGGAGCGGGGCAACTTGAGGGTGGACGTTGTTGATACCCCCGTTATTAGTAGGAAGTACCATGTCCGTGGTAACCTCAGGTTCACGTTCCGCTACCTTGGTAGGAGGAGAAGAAGAGGTAGAAGGAATCGTGGGTCCATTGTATGATACCCCACTTCGGGTAGTGATCGCTTTGACATTGCCCCTCGGGTTAGCGATCGTGTTGCTCGGTAGTGTACCCGGGCCCGAGGGTCGATCATTTAAAGACTTCTGAAGCTCAGAGATCTTGCTGATCAATAACCGATTCGTTTCCTCTTGTGCTTTCATGAATTATTTTAGCACTTCATCGGAGGAAGACGAGGGTGGAACAACGTTTTGATTTTGATTAGGAAGATTTTGAACACGGTTGTTTTGAAAATTCCCTTGATTTTGATTGTTGTTACCCTGAAAATTGTTTCTCTGATTGAAATTACCCTGATTGTAATTCCCTTGATTTCGGTTTCTTTGAAAATTTCCTTGAAAACCTTGATTTTGATTGCCATTTTGAAAATTGTTTTGATTAAAATGACCTTGATTTTGGTTCGGGTTTTGGAAATTTGAGTTTTGACCTTGGTTAAAATCTCCTCGATTCTGATTCGAGTTACGGTTTTGATTTTGGTTAAAACCGAGAGGTCCGAGAAAATTGTTGGAACGATAGCTTAAGAGATTACGGTCCCCTTGTGGTTGGTAAGAATTACCCCCATGTTGTAGGAACCGTGAGCAGCATAAACGTTCTCTTGAAGAAAACTAGCAGTAGCTGGACACTCGGAATAAAGATGTGGGCCCCCACAAGTTTCACAACTTCGGGCCACGGCTTTCACTTGCTGATTTTGAACCTGATTTTGCATCGTTTGGTTCATTCTCAACACAGCCGTAGAGATATCATCCATCTTTTTAGTGCGAGCAATTATTTCAGGAGATGATGATGAAGGAATGATTGATTTACATGACTCATCCCTCTCCGCAGAGGAATCCCAAAAGTTATGGTGGGCAGTCATGTTCTCAATCAAGTCATAGCATTCTTCGGGACGCCTTTTCATAAAGGTCCCACCAGCAGCAACATTGAGAATATCCCAGTGCCTCAATGTCAGACCATTATAGAAGGTATCTATGATGGTAACTTGTAACATATTGTGGTTAGGGCACCGATCAATAGCTAGCTTATAACGTTCCCAAGCCTCAAAAAGAGACTCATCGGGATGTTGCCGGAAGTTGCTGATATCATTTCGTAACTTGGTAACCATGGAAGGTGGAAAATATTTTGCTAAAAACTTGGTTACCATTTCATCAAAGGTACGAATAGAATTCTTTGGGAGTCGGTCAAACCATGCAGTGGCATGATGAGTGAGAGAATAGGGAAAGAGATACAGCTGGAGGGTATCATCGGTGACACCATGCTGTTTCATGCTCTGGGTGACGGTAAGGTATTTATCAAGATGCTTGTTAGCATCGTCACCCGGTAATCCGTGAAATTGACACGAATTTTGGACTTGTTGGATCATGTGGTGCTTGAGGCCAAAGTCCGTAGCCTCAATCATGAGTGGTGCAATAGGCCCGCCCCTCCCTTGCATGGTAGGCTGGCACAGCTCCTCCATCATTCGGAGATCGGGAGCTGGCTCATCCCTGGGAGGGTCAGGGGGTGGTGGTGGTGGCCCATCGGCCATTTCGGTCTTTGGTTCTTCAATAACAGTACGTAGCTCGGGTACGTTTTTCTGATGTTTACGTTTTGTTTGTGACCGAGTGCGCATGCACTAAAAACAATTTTTCAAAACAAGATCGAGGCAAAACCACAATGAACTTAAATCCAATAATCACAAGTGAATGGCTTCTTTAAAAAAGGTACACCACTCACAGGGATATAAAGGCAAGTTTTAATCTTAAGTTTGGGAACTTATTATGTCCACTCCCCCAGTTGGTAGGTGTTCTGCCTTGGTTTGCGGTGGTAAGATTTTATGTATTTATTAACAGAAAAATTGTTTTAGGCTTATGGGTGTGTGTGCAGAAAACTTTGGGAATTATTTTTGGAACTGATTCGTTAACCAAAATCGTTCTTTTAAGATTACTCGCAGGCTGGCTGAAGGAAAGAATGGATTCCTCTTCAGTTCGCAATTTAATGTCAGAACTTACCTTATACCAACTGTTTCAGGTTATAATCTTAAAGAAAACGAAGTAATTTAACTTCACAGTTTGTTTTGTTGTTTTTGATTTTTTTTGGTGTTGTTAACACTTCAGGAAAAGTGTTAATGAACTTTTTTGATATGATTATATTTTTACAAAAACTTTTTACAAATTGTGTGAAATTTGTACAGGGAGGGTTTTGAAAACCACTAAACTTAAAACTATTTTAAAAACACGCAACAACCTCCCCGGCAGCGGCGCCAAAATTTTGATTGGTCCCGAAACGGTCAGATATTATTGACCAAGGTCAACAAGTCAAAGACAGCTCCGTTCCAATTCTCCGGTGATAGTATAATGTGTCCCCGGGTCGTTAAGTCCCAGTGAGATTGAAATGGTGTTTTTGAAAAACGTTTATGGGAATGAGTGGCACTGAGGACAGTAGCCAAGATGATTGGGAATTGATTTTGCTACTGATATTTGGTATTTGGACAATGATATAATATTCACAATAATAGATATACAGATATATTCACAAATGCACAACTTGGGAATCAGGTTACAGACAGAAAAAGTGGTTTTAGCAAATTACAAACTACAGGGAGTGGAAGTGAAACTTTTGAAAATTTAAAATTAAAAGAAAATTTAAAATGAAAATGAAATTATAAAAATGATTATTTTAATATTTAAATATTACTTAATTAATTAAAACTATTTAAAAAGTAAATTAAACCTAATTTAAATTAACTAAAAATTATAGAGATTACAAATTAAAAAAAAAACTTGCAAAAATAATTTATAAACCTTAAAATGAACTTGAAGAAAGTATAAAAAAATAAAAATAAATATTTTTGTCTTTTTATGAGTTTGTTATTAATTAAAAACTAATTATGTTAATTAAACTAATTAAACTCTTTTAAATTACTAATAATATTAAAATGACTTAGAAAATTATGGAAAATCTAATAAAACTAATTAACCATCACAGGAATCCTACAAAATTATAAAAACTTCTAAAAATTATTTTTAGACTATTTCACTAATTATTTACTTAATTAGTAATTTAAATCAAATTTAATTAATTTAAATGAGAAAATTGGAAAATGAACAGTAGAAATTAAAAATATATTTTCTAAAAATCTTAACTAATATATAAAACCTAGGAAAAATATAAAATTCTACTGTTGTTAATTAAAATTAAAGAAAACTATTTAATTACTAATATTACCTATTTAATTATTTAAACTATTTTTAAATCTAATAAATAGTAAACTGATTAAGAAAAATCTAAGAAAATTATTATAAATTCTAAAAGGTAAAAGGAAATTAAGAAAATTATAAAAATCATAAAGTGCTGATTAATAAGCTGAAATGAAAAATGAAAAAGATAGAATCTATTAAATAGAAGCTATCACTAATTTTATGTTTGGTTTTTTTGTTGTTTTTCTTTTTGACAGCTAAAAATAAGATGGAAATAAGAAACTTTTGTGAAAAAACTTTTGATTTAGCTTAAAAATAAGCTGTGTGCACCCCCTTTGTGTCCAAACAGTTGGCCTATAGCTTATTAGGACTTGTGATTTGGTGAAAAGTTATTCAAATGATCAAATAAGCTATCACACATGTATACCAACTTGAAATAAGACTAAAAGCACAAATAAGTACTCTGGATAAGCAGCTATGAACAAATAAGCACTTATAAAGCCAATAGGCCAAAACAGGCCTGAGATGAGAGGTTTTGGACCTTTGTGGGGTCCACAAAAGTGATCTAGGGTCCAAACTTAAACTTGAAACTTATAAAGGGACTGATAAGCTACAAAATAAGCCAATAAGCTAATCCTATGGCTTGCTAATGAACACTAGGTGAGGCTATGAAGTTGGGGTCTTACACTGAGTTCTCAGTATTGACTCAGACAATGGCCAAACTTGATGGGGCTTGCAGCCCTATCAAATAAGCTCAAAAGGCTGAAATAAGCCTTGGCTTATCAAAATGGGGTGTATGGCTTTCCAAAAAGCCAAAAAGGTAAGGGTGGGTCCCACTGGGTAAGTCACAAATCACTTGGGAAAATGGGTCAAAACCTGTGCACAGGGCAAGTGTTTGCCCTGCAGGTTGAAATAAGCTAATGCACAAGCTTGTCGAAAATTCCTAAAAATAAGCTGACTATGGGCTTTTGTACACTAGGTGGTAGACTTTAACTTCTGAAAAGGACAAGTTCTCAAAGTTAACACAAAAATCACAAAAATTACTCCAAAATTTGGATTTATGAAACAATGGTAATTTTTGACTTTTTGAGATGTTGTAAAAAGTTGACTAAGATGAACTTTGATTCTGATTTTCTAATTGAAATTGATGAATTAAGCTAGTATAAGACTAAATTAAGCTAAACCACTCACAAGTGAATGGATTTGGGGCATATGCCACACTTAATCCAACACAGAGGGTAATCTAGGCCTATTAACACTTGATTTTGACTTTTTGCTGAATAAGCCTTGGTTTTTATGACTATTCTGAGTTAGTTATGACCTAGGTGACTGATATGAACAAGAAACAGCAACAATAACACACCACAACACCTTGTAATACCCTGATCCAAACACACCTTTTTAAAGACTGTTTTATGATTTTCAAAGCATATGGGTGTTAGGGCTTATGAAACAAGTTCAAAACAACTTATTATGATAACTTAACCTTGAAATAGCACTTAAATACAGGAAACAACAACAATTATCCAAGATTACTAAATGCACTAATTCAACTGCCAAATTAAGATTACAAAGCAACTAAGGATTCCAATAAACAAGCTACTGATTTTATGCTAGATTATCACTATCTAATACTAAATAAGCACAAAGAAGCTGATTAAGCAATGAAATGAGCAATGATATAGTAGAAACACAGAAAATGATTTAAGAGCTTACAATATGCATTCCTGCTTATCACCATGAACCAAGAACCTCAAATCCACTCCTATAGGTCTTCCACAAGACCACTTACCCAGGGCCATCCAATATTTACCCTGCTCCAATGTTCATCTTCAAAATCCTGTAAAGGTTGACTTTTGTTGACTGTTTTTGTGATTTTTGATTTTTAATACCTAAGCTGTATTTTAATGGTTTCTAAAAGCTTATTTAAGCTTTCTGGGAGCCTACACGAGCTTAAGAGTCCATGGATTCAACTATCAATGACAACACAGCTTGAATGAAGACTTGAAATAAAGTGAAATTTGCACAAATTAAGAGTCCTTGAAAGTACACTGAAAACAGAGTTTACACTACTTGAAAGCTAAATTACACAAAGACAATTTGAAAATTACTTGTATTGTTGTATGTTGACACAACTATTTCTCTAATATGAATGCTTCTTTCTTTCCTTATTACATTATATTAGTGTGCATGTCTATACTTGTGCTTCTAATATTTTTGTTTTGCAAGCATTCCATAGCTCGTTCTCTTGGTGCCCCCAAACGAGGGGGAGTACACATCAAGGGGGAGTCTCTACCCGTCAAAATTTCCACGAATGAAAACTTGTCGGCTAAACCTTTTTGATGTTACAAAAAGGGGGAGAAGTACATATAAACTCACTAAAATACTTGTTTAAAAACTAATTTTTGAGTTAATGAGTTTAAGTTTTGTAATCATCAAAAAGGGGGAGATTGTTGATATAAATAATGTTTGTGAATGTTATTAATATTTCTCAATAAACCTATGTTTTGATAATCACAAAACTTAAATCAAATTAAGTCAAGAATAAGACATAAACAAGTATTTGGTGACAAATATTTACTTCTACATCTTATATCACTTAAGGTATGCATAAACTTAGTAACTTATGCATTACATGATCAAAGGAAATTTTATGTTAATACATAACATTATATAAAATGATTTTAACATTTTATATATATTTGTAAATCATTTTTGGTAAAGCTTTATTAAACCACAAAAATATGATTTCAAATTTCCAACCAAAAAGGGCAAATTTTATCCAGAGAATCTTTTCAAACGTTCAGGAGGGCGGCCCCCTTAATTTTACTAGGCGGTCCCCTTAATCATTAAGGGGACCGGCCAACAATTAAGGGGACCGGCAACGCTCCCGAACAGTAAAATCTGGCCCTTTAAATACTGGATCATTTTGCACATTTTCCTCACCTTTTTGCACTATAAACTTTCTGATCCAATCCTCTTCTCTAGATCTAAAATCCTTTGATCATATATTTCATAAGTCTTTGTTTCCAAGTGATCCAAAGCTTCATCCATTCAAGTGCAAGAAGAAGAACACTTCTCTACATCCATCTTATTGTAGTGGTGTTGTGTATAGCTAGTTTCATATAGTACTAGTGATAGCTATTGATTAAGGTGTTGTGAATACTTGTTGATTGTAGAATCTTGGTGTGTTGTAAACTAGTTTAGTAGTAGTGACTTAGTTGTGCATAGAAGAAGGTGTGAAGATTGACTAGGTGTGAAGACGGTGTGAAGTCTTGAAGAAGGTGTGAAGGTGTGATTAAGGTGTGAAGATCACGTGGTGTGATATTTGGTGTGAGATTGGTTCTAGCTACGATTAGAACTCGACATTTAGCTTAGTGTCGTTAACTTGTGTAAGCCAAGGTGTGTAAGGTTTCTCCACCATAAGGAGTTTGTTGACATAGTGAAGAAAACTCTCGAGTGTGGTACTCGGGGAGTGGAGTAGGGCAAGGAAGGTGTCCTTGTAGCCGAACCACTATAAATTCGCGTGTTGTGGTTTGATCTTTCTAACTCTATCTTTTCTTCATTATATTTCAATACTTTCAATATTAGTTTAGACTTGCTCATATTGGTTGCTACTTGAATTCACTTAAGATCGAATCGAAAGTTTTTATAACCAACAAAATATTTTGGAAATAAATTTAAAAAGGATTCAACCCCCCCTTCTAGTTTTCCACAATTGGTATCAGGAGCCACGTCGAGCAAGATCTTTAAAATATATTGTATTTTTAAAACTTGTAACGATCTATGGAATCTGAAAAATATTTAGAAGGGCAATCTATGCAAAGACCACCACTATTTGAAAGTGATGGATTTTTATATTGGAAAAATCGATTCGAAACTTATGTGAAGTCAAAAGATCTAGATCTTTGGCATGTTATTACTAATGGTGATTTTTTACCTATTCAAAATAACCCGGAAACTAAGAAAGATGAAATCGTACCTTTTGAAAAACAAAATGATGATTTAAAAAGAAAACTTGCTAAAAATAATGAAGCAAAAATGGTTATTTATAATGCGCTACCACGTAAAGAGTACGAAAGGATCTTTATGTGTGAAACCGCAAAAGAAATTTGGAACTCTTTACTAATAACTCACCAAGGTAATAGTCAATTCAAAGATAATAAGATAGATCTACTTGTTCAACAATACGAGCAATTCACGATTCCGGAAGAGGAATCAATTGACAATGCTTTTGCTAGATTTAACACTATCATCACAAGTTTAAAAGCACTTGATGAGAATTTTTCTAGTAAGAATTTTGTTAGGAAGTTTCTTAGGGCTCTTCATCCAAAATGGCGAGCTAAAGTGACGGCTATTGAAGAATCGAAGAATTTGTCAACTTTGCAACTTGACGAATTAATTGGAAATCAAAAAGTCTACGAAGTCATCATTAAAAAGGACTCCGAAATGGTCAAGGAAAAACGAGAGCAAAGCAAGTCAATTGCCTTGAAAGCTAGAAAGGAATCTAGTATCGAAGATAGCTCATCTTCCGAAAGTGATGACGAAGAATACGCCATGGCCGTAAGAGATTTCAAGAAATTTTTCAAAAGGCGAGGAAGATTCGTAAGACAACCGTACGACGAAAAGAAAACATTTCAAAAGAGTAAAGATGACAAGAACAACAAGATTGAAAGAAAATGTTTCAAGTACGGAGATCCAAATCACCTTATTGGAAAATGTCCAATGATGACAAGAGATCAAAATCAAAGAGCATTTGTTGGAGGTGCTTGGAGTGATAGTGATGATGATGAGAATGAAACGACAAAGGAAGAAAAATGTCTCATGGCAAATACACCAAATGAGGTACGTTCCGAAACCGAATATTTTAGTGATGAAAGTATATCATTAGATGAAAAAGATTTAGATAATGAATATATTAAACTATGCAAACTAGGACAACTAGTAATGACCAAAAACAAATCACTAAAATACATTAACAATCAATTAGAAAATGAAGTACTTGAATTAAAAATTAAAATACATCAACTAGAAAAAGGTAAAGAAATTTGTGAAGAATGTAAATCATGTCAAGAGCTTAAAGGTGAAAACGAAATGCTTAGGAAAGAAATTCGCAAACTTGACAAATTTGAAAATAGTAGTCAATCACTTAGTAAAATAATAAGTATTCAAAGAACGTCCGGAGACAAAACCGGCTTAGGATTTAATTCAAATGAGGCTTCAACAAGCGAAATTAAAAATGTAAAATTTGAAAGTGAACTCAACAAACAAAAACCTTTAGAATCTAATCCTAAGTATATACTTATTAATGATAAGAAAATACCTCTTGCCAATGATGAAGAAGTTAAAGATTTTTATAAACCGTCTTTAAAGACCGAAGTAGGATTGTCTAAACCCAAAATAAGATCTAAAACTCCACCACCTAGAAAACCAAATAATTCTCATCCTAGGTCTAAAACACCTCAACCAAGAAGAAATCAAAATAGACAAAACTATAATAACAATAGTAATCAAATGTGGAACTACCAACAAAGCTACAATCCTTGGGGCATTCTACCACCTTTCATGTACCCGAGCCAAATGTTAAACATGTTTGGACCAAATAACTTTGGACCAAAAGGACAATGGAGATCAAATGGCTAGACAAACATTCCTTGAGGCAATCTTGGTTTTTCTCTCAACATAGACTTTTTCAAAGTCTATATTTCATCTTGATGATATTGAAGATTTCTTTTGAAGACCACCGGGTACGCCATTCTTTCACAACTCATTGCCATGCTTAGATAAATGTGTATTGTTTGATTTCGTTAATATCTAGATATAATTTGTCATTGTCTTCTATGTGTTAGAATCACATATATACTTATATATACATATATATATATACTATTATACGTAATATAATTAAATATATATATAGATATATATAAATTCACTTGCACATAACCTAGATACGTCATTTGTTGACTTTCTAGAACTCCAAGAAATCGTTCTCTATCGAACCCTTTCTTTCCCCCTCTCACGTTATTCTAGTAAGTCCTCTTTTAGGAGACTCATGATGATGAAGGGATATGAGTCAAGTGGACTTTTATAATGCAAGAACGCCTTCGCACATGAACACTATGGATGAAACAAACTCCTCTCGGCAAGTATATCCTATCTCCGTTACTATCCTTCAAATCTCACTTATCAACCCATCTTTCAAACACACTCATACTTATATATATATATATATATATATATATATATATATATATATATATATATATATATATATATATATATATATATATACACACTTATTCACATATTCCCGAACACACCTCAAACCCTTCATCAACTTAACACTTTGATCATTTTATCCAAAAATTGTCAAAGGTATATTTTAATTATCGAAACGGTAATTAAAAGTTGTTAAGTATCTTATCATCGTGCCAATAGACATTTACGTATTTTTGATATATTATAAATCTAAGTATATACGTATAAATATTTTTGTTCCAGAAACGAACTCCGCGAAATTTGGAAAATTTCAAAGGCGGCCCCCTTAATGATTAAGGGGACCGGCTTGTTATCGAGGGCGGTCCCCTTAATGTTTAAGGGGGCCGGCCATCTGAGAATATCCAAATCCGTTTTTCCTTCTTATTTCCATTCCCAAACACTCCAATCACTCATTTGTTCCTCCCACTGCTACTGAGTACGAACCAAAACACCCAAAAACTTCAAAATCCTCCATTATATCATCAATCCGGGGTTATTTCGCAAGGGGCAAACATCAACCAAACATATAACAACATCTTTTGTAAGTTTTCCAACATGCATTTCATCACATTTCATTCGATTTGGTCTCTAATCAATAATCATGCATTTTATTAAAATTCATTTTAATTCGATTTTAAGAGTAATTGAAGCTAGAAATTGAACTACCAAATGCTCCCCATAGGATTAGGATGATGTTTTGCAACTCAAAATTAGTATAACATATCATCTTGTCAAAATCATTAAATCGCCCATAAACCCTAGTCGAATTTTATTTTTCATAAGTCACATTGTTGATATAACTCTTAAAAACCATTTAAAACTTACTACATTACGTTGTTTTAACGTTCTAAACAATCAAAGCATACTTTTCAATGGTTCATGAAGACAACATGGGCGTTTGGTTCATGAACAAACCATAACTATATGAAGATTTTTGAAACCTATAGCTAGCTTATAAGTTTTGTTAATAATACTAGAATCAATAGAGGTCATCAAGATATATAATCAATATATATATTGATATTTTTAGGATATTGTTGTCTAGTTAAGGGAGCGTTTGGTTTATCTCGAAAATGATAATTTTGAAAACTAAAATTCGCTTTTTAATCTTTTAAACAAACTCATATTGTGTCAAACTCTTACGAAATGGAAGATATATAATCTAATATATATCTAGCCTTATTTCGAAAAGAATTATGATATCATACTCTTTGATATTATATATTCAAAACGAGTTTAAAATCAAAATAAAAGGAACATTATGAAACTACTTCATTGAATATTTTTTTTTGTCGAAGTAGAATTTCGTTCCACATATATTGCATATAATTATATATACATATATATAACATATGCATGATAGTTGTTTTTATATTAATTCTATTTTTGTTGTTATATTGTCTAGGTGAAAATGCCTAAGACCACGGTTGGTGATGTATCCAAAACCAAACAATACATTCCAAAAGTCTCTTCTACTCCCGGCATGTCTCCTTCAGTTGCATGTTTCTATCGTCCTATTGAAAATAGAAACATTCACGAAGGAAGAATTGTCGATCCATCTTTCTATGAATCTGATGACACCGAACGAATGTTCTCCAATATTCGTTTTGAATGTCTTTTCCAAATCAACGAACCTATCATTCCTCGTTTTATCCTCGACTTCTATAGCCAAGTGACGGTGCAAACCGATCCCTATGGTCATCTCCTCATTTCCTTCATGATTCAAAATCAATTCATCACTCTCACTCTTGCTCAATTTGGGCAAATTCTTAGAATCCCATTCAACGGCCAAGCCGTTTTCTCAAATGAATGGGATCTTTCCACTCTTGAAAGAAATCGTCCTCAGGATGGCCCCTACTATTCTGAGATTCCTAGTCCTGAAGACATTCGTCGAATGCTCGAACTAGAACGTGGTACGACTAGTCGAGTGATCAAGTCGAAGAATGTTGACATTGATGCTAATCAAATCCTTCTCAAAGAGCTAAGCCAAGATATGAAGAAGTGGGAAGAAATCATTCGAGAGAATGCGTTTGGTACTGGTGGTCACCGTGATCATATCACGGCGAGCATTGCCCACATGCTTTATTGTGTTATTGCTGAAGAGCAATACAACTTGGCTTATCTTTTTGTTCATCGAATCATGTCCGCCAAAAACACCCCAAATGCCAATCTTCTTTACGGTATGTTTCTCACACGACTTTATCGTTATGTGATGGAACATTATCCATATCTTCAAAGAGACTACTACGTTCATATCCTTCCTACCTTGAACCAACTTACTCGTGTTCGTACTCGTCGTCCTCGTAGTGACAAAGGAAAATCTCGTGTTCCTTTGTACTCTAGGGGTCGTGATTCTACATCTCATCGTGATGACGATGATGATGAGGAGGAGGACACCTCACGTGTTAGTACTCCATCCCCCACGACCTTTGTTGATGATCTTCCTGACCTTGATTACTCCGAATACTCAATTCCTCTTCCTCACGAACGTACCGATGAACTTCTCTTCACTCGCCAAACCTCCATCATCAATCAACAACAACAAATGCATGAAGAGATGCGAGGAGGATTCAAATCCGTTGGGAAAATGTTTAGGAAGATGCTTGGAAAGAAGAAGAAGTAGAAGATTTTGATGTATTGCTACTTATTATGTGTTTTTAATTTGACATTTGTATGGTTTGTTACTTGTCCGACTTACTCGGAAATACTTGTGTTAGTTCTTGTTCATCTCTTGAATAATTTTTTTTCTTTGAATAATTATCATGCCATGCTATGCTTCTTTTCTAATATGGATTATAATATGTTAATTTGCATGCAAAATTTGGTTATATATATATGTTTATATATCATCATTCCTAGTGTATATGCTTCTAATAGAGCTTGCTGGAAAAACAAACTTGAAAAATGGCCAAATTCTGCAAATTTTGGGTTTCTGGTCGTCTGGGAAAACACCAGATGGGCGGCCCCCTTAATTCCCTAGGCGGTCCCCTTAATGATTAAGGGGGCCGGCATACAATTAAGGGGACCGGCCATCTGGAACTGGGTTTACTGTATTCTTTTGCATCTTGTGAATCCTTTTCTAGTTTCAGCTACCATTTCCCATTTTGACCCAACTGATTTTAGAATCTCTTTCAACCATTTCAAACATTTACCTAAATCATCCAATTCCATACTATAAATTCCCTCCATTTTCACCATTCTTCATCTCATCATTCATCATATCATCATGACTCCTCCAAGCACCTCAAACTCCAAAAACTCCAAGAAACAAAAACTTGTGGTCATCCCACCAAAACAACTCTTCATTGACTTAACAAATGAAGACAACAAAACACCATCACCTCCACCCAAATGCTCATCCCCAAGTGCACCCAATGCACCATCTAAAACACCTTCCACTCATGGAACTTCTTCATCATCCATACCCTCAACCTCATCAATCAATGACTACATCAACTTACACTTATCACCACAAGTATCATCACCACCTCCTACACAAGAACCCATGTCTACTCATCTTACCATCTCACTTTCACCAACAACACCACTTGATGCTCATCTCTCATCACCACAAATTTCACCACCATACTTTGCCAATACCGTACCTTGGAGACTACTTGAATCCCATGGGGATACTTGTCTTTGTTGCATCCATAACCGCACGGTCATCTTTGGCCTTAGAGATGAAATTCAATATATGTTCTCATATATTGAACATTTGCTTACCCACCCACCACCACCACCAACTCCACCATCCTCTCCAATAATCCCTCCACCATAATTCTCACCCATTACTCCACCATCACCATCATGCTCTCCAAATTAAGCATATGACATGCTTAATAAATAAAGCCTTTACCCTCCATTTTGCTTGCAAGCTCTATGAAGTTCATGTACCCTTTGCATGATGATGTATCTTTCTTGTTTAATTGGCTTATGTATTTGCTACTATGGTGTTAGCTTTTGTACTTGTATTGTTGTATGTTGACACAACTATTTCTCTAATATGAATGCTTCTTTCTTTCCTTATTACATTATATTAGTGTGCATGTCTATACTTGTGCTTCTAATATTTTTGTTTTGCAAGCATTCCATAGCTCGTTCTCTTGGTGCCCCCAAACGAGGGGGAGTACACATCAAGGGGGAGTCTCTACCCGTCAAAATTTCCACGAATGAAAACTTGTCGGCTAAACCTTTTTGATGTTACAAAAAGGGGGAGAAGTACATATAAACTCACTAAAATACTTGTTTAAAAACTAATTTTTGAGTTAATGAGTTTAAGTTTTGTAATCATCAAAAAGGGGGAGATTGTTGATATAAATAATGTTTGTGAATGTTATTAATATTTCTCAATAAACCTATGTTTTGATAATCACAAAACTTAAATCAAATTAAGTCAAGAATAAGACATAAACAAGTATTTGGTGACAAATATTTACTTCTACATCTTATATCACTTAAGGTATGCATAAACTTAGTAACTTATGCATTACATGATCAAAGGAAATTTTATGTTAATACATAACATTATATAAAATGATTTTAACATTTTATATATATTTGTAAATCATTTTTGGTAAAGCTTTATTAAACCACAAAAATATGATTTCAAATTTCCAACCAAAAAGGGCAAATTTTATCCAGAGAATCTTTTCAAACGTTCAGGAGGGCGGCCCCCTTAATTTTACTAGGCGGCCCCCTTAATCATTAAGGGGACCGGCCAACAATTAAGGGGACCGGCAACGCTCCCGAACAGTAAAATCTGGCCCTTTAAATACTGGATCATTTTGCACATTTTCCTCACCTTTTTGCACTATAAACTTTCTGATCCAATCCTCTTCTCTAGATCTAAAATCCTTTGATCATATATTTCATAAGTCTTTGTTTCCAAGTGATCCAAAGCTTCATCCATTCAAGTGCAAGAAGAAGAACACTTCTCTACATCCATCTTATTGTAGTGGTGTTGTGTATAGCTAGTTTCATATAGTACTAGTGATAGCTATTGATTAAGGTGTTGTGAATACTTGTTGATTGTAGAATCTTGGTGTGTTGTAAACTAGTTTAGTAGTAGTGACTTAGTTGTGCATAGAAGAAGGTGTGAAGATTGACTAGGTGTGAAGACGGTGTGAAGTCTTGAAGAAGGTGTGAAGGTGTGATTAAGGTGTGAAGATCACGTGGTGTGATATTTGGTGTGAGATTGGTTCTAGCTACGATTAGAACTCGACATTTAGCTTAGTGTCGTTAACTTGTGTAAGCCAAGGTGTGTAAGGTTTCTCCACCATAAGGAGTTTGTTGACATAGTGAAGAAAACTCTCGAGTGTGGTACTCGGGGAGTGGAGTAGGGCAAGGAAGGTGTCCTTGTAGCCGAACCACTATAAATTCGCGTGTTGTGGTTTGATCTTTCTAACTCTATCTTTTCTTCATTATATTTCAATACTTTCAATATTAGTTTAGACTTGCTCATATTGGTTGCTACTTGAATTCACTTAAGATCGAATCGAAAGTTTTTATAACCAACAAAATATTTTGGAAATAAATTTAAAAAGGATTCAACCCCCCCTTCTAGTTTTCCATAGATATGGTTCTTATCCATTGGAAGCAGGGAATAACAAGACTGTACCTTCAAAGGCAATGGTGACTCTGGATCACCAAATTGATTGGGCTGATCATGAACCTGCTGGAGAGGAAGCTTCTACTTCTTCACAAGTGAATCTGCTGGCATTCACACCTTCAGAAGACAAGAAGGAGCAAGTCTCCTTGATGGGAATGTCTCAGGTAACCAACTGTGTGTTTGGATGTAGTGTAAGATACAATGAGCTTAAACAAGAATTTGATGAATTGAAACCAAAATACAATGAGTGTTATGTTGAAGTAGAGTCTTATAAAATGGCTTTAAAAACATTAGAGAAACAAAAAGTATGGTTTCAAAAGAATCAAGTTAAATATGATGAAAAAATAAGAGTTCTAGAAAGTGATTTAGAGGTTGCTAAGATAGAATTAAAACGTACTGAAAAAGAGAAGTCTGATTTAGAAAAAGAAAAACAAGAGTTACAAGCTAAATTAGATAAAGAGCTAGCTGGTCGTATGAAATGGCAGGAAGGGGCATCTAATTTGAGTAAATTAATTGATGGTCGCCAATCTGTTAGGTCTAGAAAGGCATTAGGATATGAGAAGTATATTGACCCTGAAGAGCTAACCTATCCTGATATGTCTAGTGTTTTTGACCCTGAACCAGCCTTAGCTTATCAAACACCTGTTAAATATGTTAAGGAAGGGGGAATGAATGCTGTGCCTGGACCTATAAGAGGGGAACACATGCCTATAGACTTGTCCAAACCTTTTGACTTTGATGGATCACATCATTTATATGGCAAAAAGTCAACTGACTTACAAGACCCTATTGTGAAATCTAATGACTTTGTCTCTTGTTGTAACAGTGACAAGTCTTCTGATGAAGGGTCTACCTCATTTGCTAGCTGTGATTCAAGTGAGAACTCGGACCTGCCCAAGACCATGCCCAAGACCACTCCCAAAACCATACCAAAGACATCACCCAAGACTCCTCACAAGCCTTCTAGAGTTGCTGCTGATAACAAGACAGTTTCTACTGAAGACTTGTTTTTAAATTCTTTGCATAATAATACTTTTGGCTTTGTTAAAAACAATTCTGTTTGTCATGGTGATTTGAATACTTTTTCATGTTATGGAAATTCTTTTGGTTTAAATACATCTTCTAAAAAGAAGAAGTGTTTTGTGTGTGGAAGCAAATATCACTTGATTAAGGATTGTACTTATCATGAGCAAAGAATGGGTGCAGGTAGTAGTCAAAGAAAAACTAGGCAAATGTGGAAAAATGTTAGTGAAATACCATCTTTTGTTTCACATCAGCAGAAACCTAATTCTGCTGAATCTCATTTTCCATGGAGAAGAACCAGTACTAGACCATATGTTCGACCCACTAGTTCTTTCTTTTATAATGGTTATTGGCCTAATCACTTTGACTCAATGTGTAATGGTGGTGGGAAATGGAATACTGCTGTGAAGCCCTCAGCAGGTTGTTCTTGGACAAAGAAGGGACCTAATATGCATTACAGGCCCAAGAACAATGGTGGATCTAAAACATCTACATGGCCTGTTACTAATGATCCACAAGGCAGGCTCAAGTCAGCAATGACTTGAGCCTCCAATGTGTACTAATTTTGTATATTTTGTTGTTGTTGTAGGAACATCCTTTGAAAAGTACTGAAGTTGGTATTGTTGATAGTGGTTGTTCTAGAAGTATGTCAGGGAACAAGGATAAGATGCATGACTTTGAGCCCATTGAAGGTGGAGGCACTGTAACCTTTGGTGGTGGGGATGGCAAAATTACAGGGAAAGGAACCATTAAGACACCCTTGTTAGATTTTGAAAATGTTTACTATGTGAAGGAACTGGAGCACTTTAATCTAATCTCAGTATCACAAATTTGTGACACTAAGCATAAGGTTTTCTTCTCTGAAGATGAGTGTCTAGTACTTTCCAAGGACTTCAAACTCCCAGAAGACACAACTGTATTGCTGAGAGTTCCTAGAACCTTCAACTTATACACATTCAATCTGAATGATGTTCAGCCTGAAGGTGATCTAACATGTTTGGTAGCCAAAGCTTCCCTGGATGAATCTAATAAATGGCATAGAAGAATGGCCCATGTGAATTACAAGACCATCAACAAGTTATCCAAACTTGGTCTTGTTAAGGGCCTTCCTTCTAAACTCTTCACCAATGAACACAATTGTATTGCTTGCAACAAGGGAAAGCAACACAGAGCCACTTACAAAACAGTCCAAGCAGTGAGCACCATTTCAGAACCTCTTCAGTTGCTGCACATGGATCTCTTTGGTCCAACCCCCATTATAAGTATTGATCACAAGTACTTCTGCCTGGTTATTACAGATGACTATAGCAGGTTTTGCTGGGTGTTCTTTCTCAAAACTAAGGATGAAACAACTCCAATCCTGAAGGACTTCATTATCTTAGTTGAGAACCAGCTGAATAAAAAGGTTAAAGGAATTAGGTGTGACAATGGTACAGAATTCAAAAATGTTGTCTTCATAGAATTTTGTAAGTCTAAAGGGATTAGAAGGGACTATAGTACTCCAAGAACTCCACAACAAAATGGGGTTGCTGAAAGAAAAAATAGAACCCTCATTGAGGCAGCAAGATCAATGCTTGCAGACTCCAAACTCCCCACCATGTTTTAGACTGAAGCAGTCAGTACTGCTTGTCATGTCTTGAACAGGGTATCCATCACTAGACTTCATGTCAAGACACCTTATGAACTTCTCACTGGGAAAGTTCCACACATACATTACCTTAAGCCTTTTGGATGCAAGGTGACTATTTTGAATACTGCTGATATACTGGGTAAATTTGATGGGAAAGCTGATGAGGGATATATAGTTGGATATTCAGCTCATAGCAAGGCCTATAGGGTCTATAATCTGAATGCTAAAAAGATTGAAGAGACCCTTAATCTGAGATTTCTTGAAGATCAGCCTAATATTCAGGGACAAGGCCATTCTTGGTATTTTGACCTAGACTATTTGACTGACTATTTGGGTTATACTAGGCATGCTTCTAATCCTGATGCAGGTACCAAAGATTCAAGTTCTAATCCTGCAGGTTCCATGGATGATGACTCAGACTGTGAGTCTGAGCCAGAGGAGAATACTTTTGTTGTACCATCTTTTCCACCTAACCATTTTGTAGGTAATCACTCTGCTGCTGAACAAGATGATGAGTCACATTATGCAGAAGATCTTGCAAGATTGCAGAAGCAGGAACATGCTGCTACTAAGGAAGCTCAGAAACTCAATGACAAGGTTACACAAGAGACTGAGGCTATCCTACATCAGTCAGCACAAGCAGTCAGTGGAAACAAGGATACTGCTGAAGGCACACCTCTTCCCACTGATAATGTCAAAGATGCTGATTCTGCTGATGTTCACTCTCCCATCTCTACTGAAGTCTCTGCAGATTTTGATAAGCCCTTTACCAGATTTCCAAGTCCTTCTGATCTTGGGAATTATCAACCAAAGCCTGGCTTGTTTAACTCAGCTTCATATGATACTGAGTTTGAGCCTACACTCACCAACATTGATGCCAACATTGATGTTCCACCTACAACTACCAAAAGGATTCACAATGCTCATCCCCTATCTAAGATTATTGGTGATCCTAATGACCCTGTTCGAACTAGAAGCACTGTCAAGAATACAAAATATGGAGAAGTTGCTTTTATCTCTTATGTCTACAATCAAAAGAGGAACAATCACACAGACTTCAAACATTGTTTGTTTGCATGCTTTCTTTCTCAGATTGAACCAACTAGTGTTCCTCAAGCACTGGCTGATTCAAGTTGGCTTGAGGCAATGCAAGAGGAGATGCTACAATTTAAGAATCAGCAGGTTTGGATTTTAGTTCCTCTTCCTGATTGGAAATATGCCATTGGGACAAAATAGATTTTGAAGAATAAAAGAGATGCCAGGGGTATTGTGGTGAAGAACAAAGCAAGACTAGTGGCTCAAGGTTTTAGACAAGAGGAAGGCATTGACTATGATGAGGTCTTTGCACCTGTGGCCAGAGTTGAAGCAATTCGAATATTTTTGGCCTATGCCTCTTATATGGGCTTTATGGTTTATCAGATGGATGTTAAAGGTGCTTTCTTGTATGGAGAGATTGAAGAGGAGGTTTATGTGACTCAACCCAAGGGATTTGAAGACGCTGATCATCCTGAGTATGTGTACAAAGTTGTCAAAGCTCTTTATGGACTACATCAAGCTCCCAGAGCTTGGTATGGTAGACTCTCCACATTTCTGCTGAAGAATGGCTACAGAAGAGGTGCCATTGACAAGACTTTATTTCTCAAGAAAGATTCTAGGGATATTATTCTTGTGCAGGTGTATGTGGATGATATTATCTTTGGTTCTACCAAAGAAGCCTGGTGTAGAGAGTTTGAGGATTTGATGAAGGGAGAATTTCAGATGAGTGCCATGGGAGAACTCACTTTCTTTCTGGGGTTGCAAGTTCAGCAGAAACCTGATGGTATATTCATACATCAGGAGAAATATGTAAGAGATATGTTGTCCAAGTTTGCTATGGGAAATGTCAGGACTGCCACTACTCCATATGAGGCTCCCAAACCAAAGAACAATCTTACTCCTGATCTTCCTGTGAATATTCATTTATACAGGTCTATGATTGGTTCTTTGATGTACTTAACTGCCTCAAGACCTGACATTACATTTGCTGTGAGAGCATGTTCAAGACACCAAGTCACTCCACTTACTTCTCATATGAATGTTGTCAAGAATATTTTTAAGTATCTTAAAGGCCAACCAAACTTAGGTCTTTGGTATCCCAAAGAGTCTCCATTTCAGCTAGCAGCTTATAGTGACAGTGACTATGCTGGTGCCAATTTGGATAGAAGATCCACAACTGGAGGCTGCCAATTTCTTGGAAGAAGACTGATTTCTTGGCAATGCAAGAAACAGACCATAGTTGCTACCTCTACTACTGAAACAGAGTATGTTGCTGCTGCAAATTGTTGTGGACAGGTTCTATGGATTCAGAATCAATTACTGGATTATGGGTATAACTTCATGAATACTACCATTTTCATTGACAATCAAAGTACCATTTGCATTGTTAAAAATCCAGTTTTTCATAATAGAACCAAACATATTGAATCAAACATCACTTTATAAGGGATGCTTATGAGAAACATTTGGTTAAAGTGGTCAAAATTCACACAGATGAAAATGTGGCAGATTTGTTAACCAAGGCATTTGATGGACCAAGGTTTCAATATTTGGTGGTTCATATTGGAATGCTAAACCCTTAACTACAAAGTTTAAGGGGAGGCATAAGCCTCAGGGGAGGCATATGCCTCAGGGGAGGATGATGACTGTAAACTTTGTACTATCTCTAACAGTTGTATAATTTCTGAGTTTTTAACAAGTTTTTAACACTAACCCTCTAACAGTTGTGCAAGTTGTTTGGTGTATTTGCTTGTTTGATGGTTGTTTTGCAGATGTTCTGAGAATGAAAGTCCCATGATAAATGTCACCATGGGCTAAAGTCAAAGGAATGTGGTCAATATGCAGAACATGGTTTCTACTGATCAATTGAAACATGCTGAAGGTCTTACACAATGGATAAATTCAAATAAGATCTTTTCATTCATTCATAGAAACAAGTTACAGCTTACATTCAATGTTACAAATGAGATACAATGACCATTCCTAAACTATTGGCTAATTAAGTACTACTAGCTTCTATCAATTATTACAAAATACTTGAGGCTATGACAAGTACAATGAAGAAGCTGAAGATGAAAATGGAAAAAGAAGAGAAGGAAGACTGGGAAGATGCTCATGAATTAAAGTCAAGAGAATACTCAAGAACTTTGCCTCATGGTTACATTCCTCAATCACCTACTTCAGCTTCTCCTTTCCCTTACGTATGATCTCAGACTTCTTGCTCTGTCCAATATGTTCTTGATGTGGAAGACCAGGTCCTGGAGCAGGAAGATCCAACACCAAATTTTGTGATGTTGGAAGAGATGGATCCCTAGTACTTAATCTTGGTTGGGATCTCTCTGGTGTGGAAGGAGGAAGAAAGGATGGATCTTCATGCTCTTCCTCTGAAGAATCTTCATCAGAGGTATAGATGAAGGGAGAGACATTCTCTCTCTCAGCAGGATTGGGTACATTGCTTGGTTCACCCTTCAAATGAGCATTCCACTGTCTTTCTTGTGCATTCCATCGGTTCTCCAATGTCAGAACCTTCAAATCCCCATGGATATGGTGGTATATCTTCTTCTGATGATGGAGAAGAGGAATTTGGATCTGAGGTTTCTGGGTGTGAAGACATAATTTGGATGAAGAATTGGGGTTAATAGAAATTAGGGTTTGACAGATAATTTGGGAAATTTGATGAATGAGATGTGTTATTTGAGGTGATTAAATAAGGCAATTTTAGGAGTTATGATATTTAATGCGAGTTGGGTGGCACAGTAAAATCAAGATATTGACCGAAGATATTTTACCTTTGGTTGATTCTGCTGAGGTTTGACTATGCTTCAGCAGATTTGACTTTCATTGCTGCTGAAGGGTTAATTTTCAAATTAGAAGTTTTGTCAGACTTGGTCAATAAGTTGTTCCGATAATTTTGACCACGATTGGGGAACTTCCAAATTTAACTCACTTTACATATCTTTTCGAATCAAAATTATTCGCATATCACTTCAAATAAACCCATTATTCTCTGGAGTAATTCATAACCTTCTCACACACATTCAGTCAAATGGCTCAACTTGAATTGAAGGGCGACCATAACAAATATGCTATTCTGAAAACAAAGAAGGGACATGAAGAATTCGATTTGATGGTGGAGTTTCTACAAAGGTCGAAGATTCATTATGCTTTGACTTATTGTCCCAATTTGGTGTGTGAATCCCTGGTGAAGCAATTTTGGGCATCTGCTATTAAGAGATCTGCTACAGAGATTGTAGCTGAAATAGATGGTGTAGAATATGTGGTGACAGAAGGGTTGATAAGGGCAAAGCTTCAGTTGGATGATGAAAATGGTGTGTATCATTCCAACACTGCAGAGATTCTTGCTGGACTAAGAGAAGCTGGATATCAAAGTACTGACACATCCAAGTGGCACAAGAATCAATTTTGTCCAAAGTGGAATATTTGGTGCATCTGCTGCTTCAATGTATAAGTAACAAGTGTGGTGGATGGAATCAGTTCTCTCTGCAATTGGGTTGTGGTATTGTTTGTCTTTCTAAGGGTGAAACTTATAATTTTTCTAAGTTTATTTTTGAAAATTTGCTAGAAAATATAGATAAGGAACAGCATAAGTTTTTAATGTACCCTAGATTCTTACAAATAATCTTAGACATAACCACTGAAGATATAACCCATATACCCATTAAAAGTCTAGGTTCTAAGTTGTTTGCCTCAATGAAAACTAATTATACTGGGGAACATCACCCTATGTTGGAAGCTATGTTGCCACAAGGCAATGCCAATGTAGTTGAGGGTGATGATGCTGGTAATGTGCCTGCTTCTAATGCTGTTGATGATGGTAATCCATCATCTTCTGGTGTTGCTGCTGATGGTAATCCTTCAGTGGTAATGGAGGAAGAGCCAACTACAACTGCTGAACCTTTACCTGATTCTACTGACTTACCACCACCTACCCCTGTACATATGTCAACAAGTCCTACCATCTCACCAGTTCAGGATGCTCCAGCTGAGCAAATTCATGAGTTTGAAGATGATTTACAGACTTTTGAACCTGATCTTACTAGACTACCTTCACCCAGTTCTTTGGGAGAGCAAATTAATGTAGGTTCTCCTAATGTTGTACATGAGTTTGTTTCTCCTGCTGGGTTCAATGAAGCTCCTCATACCACTGAGAAATCTGCTGGTAGAGCAGAGGACCCTATTACTCTCACATTTGTATATGATTCTCTTAGCAGGTACATGAAAATGACTGAAGATCTCCAGAAAGAACTTGCTGAGACCAAGACTAATCTTGGTAATGAAATTCAAAGTCTGAAAAGCAAAGTTAAAGATTTGGAGGCACAGCTAAGTAAGCAGAAGCAAAGCAAAGATGGATTGGATTCTACTGAAGTAGCAAAGGAGGCAAATTTGGATTCTCTTGAGATTCTAGCTGAAGTTGCTAGACAGTCTCATGTTGTTCCTCCTAAAGCTGCTGCAGCACCTCAATCTAAACCAATAATACTAGTTCAAAGAAGAAGTACAAGACAGTATTTGGCAAGGAAAGCTGCTGAATCCTCAAAAGTATCTGGTGGTGATAATGATGTGCTGATGACTGAAGCTGTGGATATACTTCAGGAGAAACAATCATTAAGTAGGGTTGCTGCTAATCAATCTGCTGACAAAGGAAATACATCAGGAGAAACATACTTTGTAGCTGGGAGAGAATACTTGAATTCTCCTGTTCATCATTCATCTGAGAATATACAAGTTTCTACTGATAAAGAGGTTCAAGATGTACATGATGAACCTATGGCAGATGTGCATGTGTCTAATGATGATGTTGCTGCAGCTAATGTTCCTCATGATGGTTTGGATGAGCTTGTAACTGCTGAAGATAGAGCTGGACAAGGTAAATTATTACAAGAATGGGAAAATTATATGAAGAGTGCAAATCTAGCTGAGGAAGTACAAGCTAAGTTTGATGCAGAATTAGATTCAGAGACTCAAAGATATGTCTCTACCTTACCTATTGCAAGACAAAGGGAATTGGATGCAGCTGTTCTAGAGTTTGATGAGTCAGACTGGCAGATGATTGGAAAACAGATGCTTGCTAATCCTACTGTAACTGCTGAATTAATTGGTAAGAGAGTAGAGGAACAAGATTATGAATATGAGATTGTGAAAATGTTAAAGATGAGGAAGAAGGCAGCTGATGAATTAAAAGCTAAAGCTAAAAGGGAAAAACCCATGACTCAAGCACAGCAAACAGAGTATATGAGAACATATGTGAAAAATCAGAGCAGCTCATTATATAATACTGCTTGGTCTAAGAAACATGTGTGGGGACTTCCATTTGAAAAACTAGTTGAGATTTATAATAAGATCAAAGCTAGGAATGCCAAAGCAGGAATGGATGCTTCAAAGAATATTCCTCTTCTCAATGTTGATGCGGTTTCATCTGAGAATATTCATATTGCTGCTGAACAAGTATCTTTACCTGATACTTCTGTTGGTGTTGCTGTTTCTGTGGATAAAGGTAAAGCCAAAGTGACAACATCAGATGCTCCAACTAGGAAGAGAACTAGGAGACAATTGGAGCTAGAAAGATTAGGTGAAGAAACTGCTAGAAAGTTGACTGAAGATCAAGAAGCTGAACAAAGGGCTGAGCTTGCTAGATTTCATGAACTAAAGACAAGAGAAGTTGAAATTCAAGCTGCTAGAAACAAACAAATCAGGAAGGCTATGGATGAACAATATGCCTCTGCTGCACTTGAATCTTCTGAAGATTCTATTGGTGAACAATTGGCTACTCCATCAGTGGATACTAATGCTGCAGAAGGTGATTCTGCTGAAGCAGCAGTTCATGATGCTATTTATGTTCCTGGAAGAAGAGGAAAGAGAATGGCTAAATTAGGATCATCACATTCAAAACAAAGTCTAATTAATGTGAATGATTCTGATGCTTCATTTATAAGGGAAGGATCATCTGATGATTGGCCAGAAGGAACTAGAGTTGTTCTGGTGAGTTGGGAGTTAAGTAAAGATGGTCAAATCAATACCATTTATAGATTGGATAAGACTTCCATATCCTTTGCATTTCTTCAGCAGATTCTTCATCTTGTAAATTATCAAGATTTGGTCACTCTATATGAGTTGGTTACTAAGTATTATGCCACTCATACTCCTGAAGGTTCTGGATTGTATTTGTTGGGTGATCTTCAAGTGTTGTTTGATTCTTCTACTCCCACTGGTGCAAGTTATGATATCTGGAAGAACAATCAGAAATGGAAAGTTCAGAGTTGGAAGTTCTATCCTATGTCTTATGTTCATGTGCTGGAAACTACCACTGGTCTGAGGATTATCATGGATATTACCAACAAATATCCTCTGAAGGTATCTTTGATGGAGAAAATGTTACAACAAAAGTTGGAAATTTCTCCTGATCCAGTTGGTAATACAAGATTGTTTGCTGAATCTTTGGTGAAGGTTTTCAAACAAAGGATTAAGACTTCTAGAGCAGGATCTGAATAGGGATATCATATTGTATATTTGTTTTAGTTTTTTTTTAGTAAAAAAAAAAAAAAAAAAAAAAAAAAAAAAAAAAAAAAAAAACCTAACATTTTGTTGTATAGTATTTTTCTGCAGGTTTGGTTATCAACTTACCTGATGTTGACTATTCCATCATAAAGTTGGCTAGTCCAAAGGGTACAGCTTTGGTAAAGACATATCAAATCTGTTGATAGCTGTAATGGTTTGCTCAAAACCATAGGGTTTTCAACTCACCCATGCTTTGTTGCTGAGTAGTTGAAATGGTTGTCAATTGACCATGGATTTTTCCTTTATGGATTCTGAATAATTGGCTAGCCCACATGTATATGGCTTGTGGTAAAGGCAGTGGAAAACCATATTTGGTAATCAGTTAACCAAGATGATTTTCATCAAAATAATTGGCTAGTCCTGAGCAAACGGCTACAGGTAAAGACATCTCAAATCCGTTTATAGCTGATGATTTGCTAAAAATCATGTGGTTATCAGTGTACCTTTGAACACTTGGCTACTCCAGTAGTGATGGCTATTGGTAAAGAGACATCAAATCCATTATTTTCAATGATTCACCTCTCACAGGAGTTAACACACCTGGAAGTGATGAGAATAGTATGAAACTAATTTGTTTTGATGTACATTTAGTCATTTGTTGCTGCAAAGAATGGAACTTTCAAGTCTGTGCTGATCATAGAGATTATGCTGAAGATGATTCTTTGCTGGTGCTAATCTTGAACTTAACCAGGTCAAATTCAAGATTAGGGGAGGATTGTTGGGAATTCTGTGAAGTAAGAATTCTGCTGCTGTTTTTGCTGAAAGGATTCTGCTGAAGAGTTGGTTTCTGCTGAAGCAGTGTATCTGCTGAAGACTAGTTTCAACTTATTAGTTTCTGCGGATATAGTATTTCCGTATTTTATGTAATGTAGTTTGGATATGCATGAGTTTATTTAGGAAGTGATAATGCATATCTTTTTGAAGTTTTAGAATATACGTTTCTTGTGAAACGGTTTAGGGTTCCTTGAGTATAAAAGGAACACATGGTTTATGTATCGAATAACTTTTAGTGAATACTCTTATTATAATTAAAAGATCCATAGAGGATCAAGAGTTCTTAGTATCAAGCTTGTGTTTTGTGTCCGCTTTATAAATACAAGTTGCAGAGATTGTCTATTAGTGTGTTATTGATTACAGTGACATTACTAACGATTCTAGAGTGCTCAAGAAGATCTATCAAGGTCTATAGCTCAACAACTTTTGTTGACTGTTTTTGTGATTTTTGATTTTTAATACCTAAGCTGTATTTTAATGGTTTCTAAAAGCTTATTTAAGCTTTCTGGGAGCCTACATGAGCTTAAGAGTCCATGGATTCAACTATCAATGACAACACAGCTTGAATGAAGACTTGAAATAAAGTGAAATTTGCACAAACTAAGAAATAACTCCAAACTTGATTTTTATTAATGGAAAACCTTGAAAGTACACTGAAAACAGAGTTTACACTACTTGAAAGCTAAATTACACAAAGACAATTTGAAAATTACTTATACGAGCTAAAAATACTAAAATTAATCTAATACTCTTTCATCTTGGACTTCTCTTCTATTTATAGGCCACCATTAGGGTTCCTCTACCTCTCTGATCATTTCCCATCATTAATATCGTCCATTGGATGTCTGAGAGGCTCTAATCACTTGCCACGTGTTTTGGCGGGAAAGATTGTTTTTGCAATTTGCTTCTGTTGCGTGTTGTGGGAGGGGAGCATTTAATGTGGGGGTGAGGGTAGGTGTAGAGGGTGGTGGGATGGTGATGATGAATTTATTGCAAGTGGAGGGGTGGTCTAGTTTGGCAGGTTGTGAGGAAGGTGGGAAGGAGATGGCTGGGGGTGGTGTTTGACTAGTTTGACTCAGGGTCAAACTTTGACCCTGGTTTTATATTAAAGGGGTGTGTGTTGGGCTGGTGATCATATGGGCCAAAAGAAGGGAGTGGGCTGGTGGTGTTGTGGATTGGACTTGGATTTGGTTTTAATAGTATAAGGGTCAGGTTTGGTTTTTAAATAACACAAGGACCAATTTTGTAATTAGCCGAAAGTTTGGGGGTGTAATTTGGCATTCTTCCAAAGTCTTTCCAAGGGTATTTTATGCCAAGTTTCCATAGTCCAAGGTTTTTATGTTGACTTTTCACCTTTGACTTTTCCAGGGACTAAAACTGCCAAACTTTGAAACTTCAGGGACCTGTTATGTAATTTCACTAAACTTTGCAACCAAGGACCAATCCTGCCATATATGAGAAGTACAAGGACAAAATTTGTTTTCCTCAAAGTTTTAATATCCCAGGGACCATTTTTGACAATTTTCCAAACTTTAGGGTCTAAACTTGACAATTTGTGAAACTTTGCACCAAAGGATTAATTATGTAACTTTTTGATTTAAAAGGGCCTTTGGTGACTTTTTCAAGTTTTTAGAACAACCAGGGACTAGATTTGACAACTTTTGAAAGTTGAGGAACTGAAACTGCCAATTTTGCAAACTTTGTACGATTTTCAGATGTTTTTGATTATTTTGCATTTGAAACATATAAAACACATTCTTGGGATATTTTCACTATTTTGATTCAATATTGAGTGTTTTCAGATGTTTTGGCAGATCAGAAAAGGTAAAAATGATGAGTATTTACACACTCATCAAAGAGCTTGTTTCATTCTCACAGGGAACCGATGTAATCTATCAATCTGTCTCTTAGAGATGATTGATATTGAAGCAGGAGACCTCTCCCTAATCTCCGCATAGGAAACCAAATGTGCACTTAAAGAGTCTAGATCCTCGAGATTCATCAAAAGATCTCATAGGAACACATGATATTTCTACACTGGTTGTTCATCATTAAGGACGCCAGATGTAAACTTTAGAGTCCTACGCAGATCTTAGCAATCTGCCAGAACATTTATGAGAGGATTCACTTTTGTGATTCTCAATGATTGAATGGAAATTCCTGCCAAAGTGATGAGTGCTCAAACACTCATCATTTTTGGTCAAATCTGAACTGCAAAACATACAAAAACACTCAGAAATGCATTAACATACTAAAAATATTTCAAAATTGTGTTTTATATGTTTCAGATGCAAAATGAGTAAAAACAGATGAAAAACGTACAAAGTTTGCAAAATTGGCAGTTTCAGTCCCCCAAGTTTCAAAATTTGTCAAAATCAGTCCCTGGGCATATATTTTAAATAAAAAGTCAACCCAAAGCTTTTGAAAGTCAAAATATTACAAAATTGATCTTTGGGTAAAAATTTTTGAGAATTTACACTTTTGGTCCCTGAAGTTTGAAAAATGACAGTTTTGGTCCCTGGAATTTCAAACATTGGCAGAAATGGTCCCTGGTGGGATATTTTTGGATGAAAAATCATTTTTAGTCCTTGGAAATTCGAAAATGTTCAATATTGGTCGTTGGATAAAAGTTTTTCACAGATTGGCAAAATGACCCCTAAACTTTCAAAAATTACATAATTGGTCCCCGAGTGTTTTATTTTGAAAAATATTAATTTGGGTCCGTGTAATTTTCAAATTTGCCAATTAAGGTCCTTATGGTTACCTTGGGAAAGTTTCATTTGCAGCCCCTCATCTTTGAAAGAATAACAAAATTGGTCCTTGTGAAATCATAAAAACCAAACGGACCTTTATAGTTATTAAAACCCAACAACAACACAACCTTATACCAATCCATCCCACACCTTATTACCCCAAAGCCCACCACCAAAATGGCCCACTCCCCTAAAATATTAACTCCCCCGTTTAATATAAAACAACCCCAAGTCAAACATTCAGTCAACCTTCTACCTCCCCTTCCACTTGCCTGGTTCTCCACTGCAACACTCTACACCTCCACCCTCCTCCAGCTCATCACTCCCACACCTTGTCCCCCCTTCCAAACCACAACCTTCCAAACCACATTTAATACCCACGAATTTCTCCAAGCAATCCATAACCTGCCAAGATTGTTTTTCCCGCCAAAAGGATTTAAAGGGCCAAGATTGCACCAAGCCATCCAATGGCTGATATGATGTGTGGGAAGACACAGAAAATGCCCAGGACCTATAAAAGTGAAGTAAAGAAAGGATGGAAGAGGTAGTTAGTTTTAGAATAGTTCTTAGTCTAGTTTTTAAGTCGAATTAATGTACTTTCAATTCCCAGTTGTTAAATTCAGTTTAAGAAGTTTGTATTCAGTAATTGTAATGTAAAAACAAACCTTTGTTAGCACCAATTTCAAGTTTTGTATTTGAACTTAGTTTTTACAAGAAATTACTCAAATCTTCATTTTAGCCTTATGCTTGTTAAGAGTAGTCATTTACTGTTCCATAAGCTCAATTAATATTCATAGACCAGTTTTAAATGTTCCATTTGTATTAAAATGTAATTTAGCTCAAAAATCAAAAATACAAAAAATTGTGGAATAATCAGGAGAAATTCAAAAAGAAAGAAGGAAGAAGAAGGAGAAGGTGAATGTGTGGTTTAGAAGTCTCAGGGAGACAGTAGGTTAAGGAGTGGGAGTCCCATTGTTAGTTTGAGCACAAGGCTCAATGTAAGTCTCTTTTCATATTTTTATTATTATTGCTCTTATTTTGATCTCAGTAGTATAAGTTCTTATTAGTTGTTGAAATATGCTTGTTTAGGCTCAACATAAGTGATTATAAGTTCTATATTCAGTTTCATGGTTCAAAATTGTTAGTTGCCTCAAAAAATCTTCAAGTCTGTTTTTATGAGGGTGTTTGGATTTACATGATGCTTTGTGATCTGGTTGTTGTTTGTTGCTAGTATAGGTCCATATAGGTTACCTTAGGCCTTAGTTGAATAAGTAAACCATAAAAATAGTAGCAACTTCAAGCAATAGTCAAAATCCACAACCTAAGCCCCCAACAGTTAACTGTTGGGGATGTGAGACCTCAAATCCACCCACAGTAGCTCAAAAGTAGTAGGTTTAGAGTAATTTAGCTTTCTTTTACCTTATTACATCAATTTCAATCAATTGGGGCCTGTGTAATCTCATTTTAGTCAACATAGCAAAGTTTCATTCAAAAGTCAAATTGTGCATTTCAGATTTTTTCAAAACTTCAAGGAATTTATTTGAATTTTGTGTTATGATTCATGGTTTGAGACTTGTTTCTACTTGTTATCTACCACCTAATCTTTAAGATACCATTGTTCTTTCATTTTTATGAATTTTTCCCTGGGCCCCACAATCCCCTAAAGTAGGCTGCAGGGAGGCTGTTTGCCCTGCTGTGCAGATCAGACACCCAAACACCACCCTTTGGTGGTGTTTTCCATCCACACCAGTGGGTCCCAGTGCCCCCCCTTGGTTCTTTGCACTCATTACTTGCCCCTCAGTCCATTTTCACCAGTTGTGTACCCCCATTCAACCCTGTGTACCCCTTATTTTGTCCCAAAGTCTGTCCCACCGTCCCTAGTATGCAATGGGTCTGTTGCGTCAAATTTGACCCATTTTGTGTTTTTGTGACCTAAGCTGATCATCTTTGGTTCATTCCTGTCCAAATAAGTGTTTTACATCATATTCCACCAAAGTTTCCCAAGTTGGACCTGATTTACCCATTTTAACCCACACAGTTGACCAAAGTCAACTGTGAGGCTTTTTAGTGGCTAAATTGCTTAAATTTTGAGCTTGAGGCTAAGTGTCTTCATTAAAGTTGTTTGTTTTCAGGTTCTAAGCAAGTTCCAAACCAAGAAAAACCAGAAAAACAAAATATAAAACAAGTGATAGCTTCTATTTAATAGAAGCTATATTTTTCATTTTTCTTTTTATCTTTTTATTAAGCACTATCAAGTTTTTATATTTTTCTTTTGTTCCTAATATTATAAAGTATTTTCTAGAATTTTTCTAGATTTTTCTCTCCTTGTTTGCTATTTATAATAATTATTATTAGTTAAATAAATAATTAACTAATATTAACATAATAAATAGAATAAATAGATTTTATTTAAGTAGACCACATTTTTATATTTTTTATAGGTTCTAAATAACTTAAAAAAAAGTTTAGGAATTTTTTCAGATTTTTATCCTTCCATTTAGTATTTATTATAATTAGTATTAGTTTATTATTAATTAAGTAATATTAGATAATTAAATAGATTTATTAATTTTTATTTAACAAAAGTACTTTTTTCTATTTTTCCTAGGTTTTATATATCATAAAATAATTTTAGGAAATTTTTCATAATTTTCACTGTTCATTTTATATTTTTCTTAATTTAATTTAGTTTTAAGTAATTAATAAATAGTAATTAATTAATAATAAATAGAGAAAAAGTAGGAAAAATATATTTTTAGTTTTAAAATTACTTTTATATTATTTAAGAATTTTTAGAATTAAAATTTTCATTTTTCTAGCTTAAATTCATAATTAGTGTATTTTAAATATTATTAATTAGTAATTAAATAGTAATTAATTAATAGTAATTAATTAAATAGTGTAAAAATTATTTTTCTTTTCCTAAAAATTTTCTTTTATTATTAGGATCGTAAAAATGTAATTTTCATGTTCGTAGGTATTTTATTTCACTAAAACTCGCGTTTTATTTCGTACGTCAACGTAGAATTAAATCAAACGAACGCGTTTTCAGACTTAGCTCACGTTTTTAGTTTATCTGATCATCAGTAATTGTTAGTATAGTGTTTCTAAGTTATTTTCATTCCTCATACCTTAGTGTAAACTTACAAATCACTCAAACCCCTTTTTCAGTCCAAATTCACCCGATCACATAACCGTTTGTTACCCATCCACACCTCGTCAGGACATAACGACCCGGGGAAACACTGTATTCCGCGGAGCATTGACTCTAGGCTGTTTGAGCTTGTTGACCATCACCTGGTCAATTTAGGTTGACCGTTTGGAGCCAATCAAATTTTTGGCGCCGCTGCCGGGGAGGTGTGCGCGCTATTCGAAACGGTTTTTCTAATTAGTGATTTTGGAATACGTTCCATTGTACATTTATCCATCCTTTGTTCATATTTTCTTATTATCAAAAACACAAAAACATTTTCTTTATCATTTGTACAAAAAAGTCTTTCCGAAAACCCAAAAATAATCACCTTTACCCTCTCACATCTTTGATTCTTCATCCCTACCCCTCTATACACATTTGATTCTTTCTATGTCTCATCCACACTTTCTGATTTGCCAGTGGTGTGGTAATCCTCATAATGGTGGCAATTGCCCCAGCTGTGGCATGGTAGAGTCGGGAAACGGGTCTGTCTATAACCAGAATCCTTACTCTTACCATGACACGACTGATTCATTCCATCAGTTACCACACCATGAGACTCAACAGTTTTACTGTTGTGAGTACTGTGGTGGTTCACACTACAGTTATGATTGTCAATCGGGAAACACGCTTGTCTATGAGCAGTCTCCTGATAGCAATTGTAATTCTAGCACATACAACCCACAGCCACATCAGTTTTACTGTTGTGATTACTGTGGAGGTCCAAACTCTAGCTCGGATTGTCAAACAAGGAATCCATTTCCTTGTAACAATTACGACTATTCGTTTTCAGACCCACCTCCACAGTACCAAATGATCCAATCAACTCCTCATGATACTGAGCAAGACCTTTTACTAAAGGCTCTTGATATATTGAAAGAGCTTAAGGAGGAGTTGGTTACTACACCGTTTCGAGACTCTCGTGAGAAATCTATGGCAGAATTACTTGCTGAAGAACGAGAGGCTAGAAACGAATTGAGCATGGAAGAATTACTTGTCTTAGAACAAGCAGCTATAACACGTGCCAAATTTCGTCAAGCTGCTCTTCTCGACTGTGATGATGATAGTGATAATGACGACACCCTGGATATCCTTCAATTTTATAAGGGTTCGTCAGATTCATCACTTGTGATTCCTCCCATTGTAAATCAGGGAGAAAACAATGAGACGGAGAACTTACTAGCAGAAGATCAAATGGAACTTGTACAATCTATGAATGCTAGCTCCTCTCATCTCCCTCAGTCTGTTGTTATCACACCCGAAGTTCACACTCACTCTCTGAACATGGGGGATGAGCATCTTAGCACTGTTCCTAATAAGGAATCGGACGAATTAATAAAGTCTAGTGTTGAGATCCTTGTCCCAATCCCGAGAGAGTCACAGGGGACTTTTGATCAAGTGTGTGATATTCCTTCCACCCATGATAATCCAAATGATCAAATTGAGACTGTCTCTGATTCTAGTGATGATTGTTTATCTTATGGAGACATTGAGTATGTTGATGCATCCCTTCCCCACTCTAATGTTGACTTTCTTCTCGAGGAGTTCGCCGATGAACTCACTCACACCAATCCACTTCCATCGGGAAGTGATGATGATCTCTTTGATTTCAAAGATGATATGGAGGAAGTCGAAGCATTCCTTGCTCTAGATAGTTCAACTTCGTATGAAGTTGATGATAACTATCTTGATTTTGAGGGGGATATTCTTTTTCTTGAAAGCTTATTGAATGATGATGATCCATCACTCAATTCATATCTCAATATCGGGCTTAGTGATTCACCCACTAATGAAAAGTCTTTATCTTATGGAGACATTAGTAACGTTGATGAAACATCTGCTGAGCCCATCATTGATCACCTTATCATGACTCCTACGGAGTATGATAGCCCGGGGGGAGATACACTCAATCATGAGAATTTGCAAATTCCCACCCACCCTCCCGGGATGTTTTTGAGCTTAGCCCTTGAAATCCAAACACAGGCTAATGAGCCTGTTATCGAGGTGCCTTCCTCTCTTCTTCACTCCTTTGGGAGTGAGGACACTATCTTTGATCCCGGCATTTTCATGCATCATTATCATGAGCCGGATACTTATCTCATCGGTGTGGAACTTTTACGTGCTTCATATGTTTGTCCAAACATTTTGAATGAAAGTCCGATTGAGATTGTTTCTTCCACATCATGCTTCCCCAAGGACAAATGAATTCGGGGTCGAGTCAAGCTAGCGACTCGGTAAACAAAAAGCAGTAGCATGCTTATAGGGTTTTCACCCTAAGTGTGGGGGAGTCCCCCATGCTATGGTTACAAGAGTGAAAAACAAAATGGTGTTTTCCACGCTTAGCTTGTAATGTTGCCCTTTTACGTTCAAAATGTCGGCATAATAGCCGGGACTTTGAATATTGAGGACAATATTCATTCTAAGTGTGGGGGGGGGGGGGGGGGGGTATTTCGCTATTCTAGCGAATTTTATCACATTTTACTATCTTATACCCCTGTTTTTAGCCAAAATTTCAAAAAAATTTCAAAAAATTTTCACTGGTGCTTCAAAATTTTTGTGGTTATCAGTCTGCCTTGTCTAACCGACAAAAGGGATTGGCTAGTCCAGGAGCAAACGGCTCTTGGTAAAGACATCTCAAACCCGTTGATGGCTTGCAATTTGCCCAAAATTGTATGGTTCCTCAACTCCCCATATCCTCAAAAGCAAATGAGTTGGCTAGCCCACAAGATTATGGCTTGTAGTAAAGGCAGTGGAAAATCCATAATTGGTAATCAGCTCACCAAGATGTTGACTATTCCATCAAGAGTTGGCTAGTCCAGAAGCAAACGGCTTTTGGTAAAGACTAATCAAATCCGTTGACAGCTGGTGGTTTGTTCAAAATCACACGGTTATCAGGTGTGCCATAGTTCTTACACCTGGCTACTCCAGAAGTGATGGCTTTTGGTAAAGAGTTTAAAATCCATCAAGTTTTCAAAACAGTTATTGCTAGGGACTAGCAATAGTTTAGTGTGGGGAATTGATGAGTGCTCAAACACTCATCATTTTTGGTCAAATCTGAACTGCAAAACATACAAAAACACTCAGAAATGCATTAAAATACTAAAAATATTTCAAAATTGTGTTTTATATGTTTCAAATGCAAAATGAGTAAAAACAGATGAAAAACGCACAAAGTTTGCAAAATTGGCAGTTTCAGTCCCCCAAGTTTCAAAATTTGTCAAAATCAGTCCCTGGGCATATAATTTAAATAAAAAGTCAACCCAAAGCTTTTGAAAGTCAAAATATTACAAAATTGATCTTTGGGTAAAAAGTTTTGAGAATTTACACTTTTGGTCCCTGAAGTTTGAAAAATGACAGTTTTGGTCCCTGGAGTTTCAAACATTGGCAGAAATGGTCCCTGGTGGGATATTTTGGATGAAAAATCATTTTTAGTCCTTGGAAATTCGAAAATTTTCAATATTGGTCCTTGGATAAAAGTTTTTCACAGATTGGCAAAATGACCCCTAAACTTTCAAAAATTACATAATTGGTCCCCGAGTGTTTTATTTTGAAAAATATTAATTTGGGTCCTTGTAATTTTCAAATTTGCCAATTAAGGTCCTTATGGTTACCTTGGGAAAGTTTCATTTGCAGCCCCTCATCTTTGAAAGAATAACAAAATTGGTCCTTGTGAAATCATAAAAACCAAACGGACCTTTATAGTTATTAAAACCCAACAACAACACAACCTTATACCAATCCAGCCCACACCTTATTACCCCAAAGCCCACCACCAAAACGGCCCACTCCCCTAAAATATTAACTCCCCCGTTTAATATAAAACCACCCCAAGTCAAACATTCAGTCAACCTTCTACCTCCCCTTCCACTTGCCTGGTTCTCCACTGCAACACTCTACACCTCCCCCCTCCTCTAGCTCATCACTCCCACACCTTGTCCCCCCTTCCAAACCACAACCTTTCAAACCACATTTAATACCCACGAATTTCTCCAAGCAATCCATAACCTGCCAAGATTGTTTTTCCCGCCAAAAGGATTTAAAGGGCCAAGATTGCACCAAGCCATCCAATGGCTGATATGATGTGTGGGAAGACAGAGAAAATGCCCAGGACCTATAAAAGTGAAGTAAAGAAAGGATGGAAGAGGTAGTTAGTTTTAGAATAGTTCTTAGTCTAGTTTTTAAGTCGAATTAATGTACTTTCAATTCCCAATTGTTAAATTCAGTTTAAGAAGTTTGTATTCAGTAATTGTAATGTAAAAACAAACCTTTGTTAGCACCAATTTCAAGTTTTGTATTTGAACTTAGTTTTTACAAGAAATTACTCAAATCTTCATTTTAGCCTTATGCTTGTTAAGAGTAGTCATTTACTGTTCCATAAGCTCAATTAATATTCATAGACCAGTTTTAAATGTTCCATTTGTATTAAAATGTAATTTAGCTCAAAAATCAAAAATACAAAAAATTGTGGAATAATCAGGAGAAATTCAAAAAGAAAGAAGGAAGAAGAAGGAGAAGGTGAATGTGTGGTTTAGAAGTCTCAGGGAGACAGTAGGTTAAGGAGTGGGAGTCCCATTGTTAGTTTGAGCACAAGGCTCAATGTAAGTCTCTTTTCATATTTTTATTATTATTGCTCTTATTTTGATCTCAGTAGTATAAGTTCTTATTAGTTGTTGAAATATGCTTGTTTAGGCTCAACATATGATTATAAGTTCTATATTCAGTTTCATGGTTCAAAATTGTTAGTTGCCTCACAAAATCTTCAAGTCTGTTTTTATGGGGGTGTTTGGATTTACATGATGCTTTGTGATCTGGTTGTTGCTTGTTGCTAGTATAGGTCCATATAGGTTACCTTAGGCCTTAGTTGAACAAGTAAACCATAAAAATAGTAGCAACTTCAAGCAATAGTCAAAATCCACAACCTAAGCCCCCAACAGTTAACTGTTGGGGATGTGAGACCTCAAATCCACCCACAGTAGCTCAAAAGTAGTAGGTTTAGAGTAATTTAGCTTTCTTTTACCTTATTACATCAATTTCAATCAATTGGGGCCTGTGTAATCTCATTTTAGTCAACATAGCAAAGTTTCATTCAAAAGTCAAATTGTGCATTTCAGATTTTTTCAAAACTTCAAGGAATTTATTTGAATTTTGTGTTATGATTCATGGTTTGAGACTTGTTTCTACTTGTTATCTACCACCTAAGCTTTAAGATACCATTGTTCTTTCATTTTTATGAATTTTTCCCTGGGCCCCACAATCCCCTAAAGTAGGCTGCAGGGAGGCTGTTTGCCCTGCTGTGCAGATCAGACACCCAAACACCACCCTTTGGTGGTGTTTTCCATCCACACCAGTGGGTCCCAGTGCCCCCCTTGGTTCTTTGCACTCATTACTTGCCCCTCAGTCCATTTTCACCAGTTGTGTGCCCCCATTCAACCCTGTGTACCCCTTATTTTGTCCCAAAGTCTGTCCCACCGTCCCTAGTATGCAATGGGTCTGTTGGGTCAAATTTGACCCATTTTGTGTTTTTGTGACCTAAGCTGATCATCTTTGGTTCATTCCTGTCCAAATAAGTGTTTTACATCATATTCCACCAAAGTTTCCCAAGTTGTACCTGTTTTACCCATTTTAACCCACACAGTTGACCAAAGTCCACTGTGAGGCTTTTTAGTGGCTAAATTGCTTAAATTTTGAGCTTGAGGCTAAGTGTCTTCATTAAAGTTGTTTGTTTTCAGGTTCTAAGCAAGTTCCAAACCAAGAAAAACCAGAAAAACAAAATATAAAACAAGTGATAGCTTCTATTTAATAGAAGCTATATTTTTCATTTTTCTTTTTATCTTTTTATTAAGCACTATCAAGTTCTTATATTTTTCTTTTGTTCCTAATATTATAAAGTATTTTCTAGAATTTTTCTAGATTTTTCTCTCCTTGTTTGCTATTTATAATAATTATTATTAGTTAAATAAATAATTAACTAATATTAACATAATAAATAGAATAAATAGATTTTATTTAAGTAGACCACATTTTTATATTTTTTATAGGTTCTAAATAACTTAAAAAAAGTTTAGGGATTTTTTCAGATTTTTATCCTTCCATTTAGTATTTATTATAATTAGTATTAGTTTATTATTAATTAAGTAATATTAGATAATTAAATAGATTTATTAATTTTTAATTAACAACAGTACTTTTTTCTATTTTTCCTAGGTTTTATATATCATAAAATAATTTTAGGAAATTTTTCATAATTTTCTCTGTTCATTTTATATTTTTCATAATTTAATTTAGTTTTAAGTAATTAATAAATAGTAATTAATTAATAATAAATAGAGAAAAAGTAGGAAAAATATATTTTTAGTTTTAAAATTACTTTTATATTATTTAAGAATTTTTAGAATTAAAATTTTCATTTTTCTAGCTTAAATTCATAATTAGTGTATTTTAAATATTATTAATTAGTAATTAAATAGTAATTAATTAAATAGTGTAAAAATTATTTTTCTTTTTCTAAAAATTTTCTTTTATTATTAGGATCGTAAAAATGTAATTTTCATGTTCGTAGGTATTTTATTTCACTAAAACTCGCGTTTTATTTCGTACGTCAACGTAGAATTAAATCAAACGAACGCGTTTTCAGACTTAGCTCACGTTTTTAGTTTATCTGATCATCAGTAATTGTTAGTATAGTGTTTCTAAGTTATTTTCATTCCTCATACCTTAGTGTAAATTTACAAATCACTCAAACCCCTTTTTCAGTCCAAATTCACACGATCATATACCCGTTTTGGATACCATCACACCTCGTCGGGACATAACGACCCGGGGAAACCCTATACTTCCACGGAGCATTGGTTTAAGCTTTTTGACTATTATAGTTGAACATTCACAAGTGGTTGACCAATAATTATCTGACGGTTTAGCACCAATCACAGGGTCAACATTAAGCAGCCCTGACAGCTAATCACTTCGGTAATTCTTATGGGTTACGCTTAGTGTTTGCGGTGGTTTCAAATGGTCTATAGTCGTGGAGTGATCCCCAGCGACTCACCCAGTCATTGAGCTACTTAGTAGGTCTTGTAAGCTCTCTCGAGAGTATCTGACATGGGAACGGCCTTGATAAAGGGTAGAAGGAGTCTTCACACTATGCTGTTGACGATCTCTAATTCCTTATCTGTAAGTACCAGATGTTTTATCGCTAACTGTTTACCCGCAGGTACACATCATCTCCATGGCGACAGATTCCACATGCTCATACATGCATCTCAAAGTCAAAAGAAAGTTCTCACAAAGATCAAAGCAAAGAAAGGTTCAAAGAAAGATTCTACGCAATGTGAAAGAATCTACAGAAGTAAAGTGACAAAGATCTGTGTGAAAGAACGGGAACTACAAATGCATGTATCACAAAGACTGAAGATGTATGAGCATGTTGGAATGGAGAACAACCACCACAGACCCAGAAGTGACGAAAGGCAGATAACTCCACATCACAAAAGAACAAAGAACGATGAAAAGACAGTCATCAAAGATCACAAAGCATGAAGGAACAAAGACTAAAGACTATTCTGCAACGACACACAAAGTTAAAGACAAAGAACACGGAAGACCCAATCACGTGGAGCATCATTCGAATGACCACTCCTTAGGGGGAGATTGTTAGCATTAAAAATATATATATATAGAAGTGATGGTCATTCTCATATTGTAACCTTATGTCGTTTGTTAAGATTAGTAATAGTTTAGTCATTGGGCTTTGGACTTGGCAAGCTAATATGTTATGTGCTATGTTACATAAGCCTTGTTATCCAATCATGTAACCAAGTCCAAGCCCAAGCCCATAGAAAGCCTTAGGGCATCTCATGTTACTTAATATTTAAACACCTCAAAGGCTCATTTGAGGTGTGTGCTTGTGTGTGTATTATGTGTGTTTTCTTTAATAAAAGCTCTCATTTCCATCTCTCTCTCTACTCATACGAAATACATATACATACATATCAAGTCACCATATTTCAATCTCTACTTCATCTTTGCTTCTATATTTGTGATAAAGTTGTGTTATCTAAGGTACTACAATAAACAAGAAGACCAAGAGAATTATATGGCTACTATCAAAATTTGACAGCAAGCAAAAATTTCCCAAAAATAACCCAGCTCACTAAAAGCAAACAACCCAACAAAACTAAATAAGAAAAACAAGACGGAAGCTAAATCCAAACACCTCGAAATATCCTTGAAAAAAAACACATTCATACTTTGCGGCTCAATATTTGCCATGAAAACGATACTTTCTTCGACCTTCTTGATATCCAATAAAAGCTTTTAAGTTGAATTTCTTTAATAATTTTACTGATGCTCGCCACTTTCACACTAAAGATAAAAGAATTACGTTCCTTCCATATCATATACGTGGTCACCCATGTTACTAGTTCCACAAATTTCCCGAGGTAGAATTAGAATCAGGCCCACCATGCATGTTGCAACATATCACTAGTAGAAAAAGCATTAACCACACCTCTCCTCCATCAACTGAGAATATTTTCCTAAACACTTATTGCCACATTACAATTTACTAAAATATGTTCATACGTTTCTACATTATCTCCACAACAAGGACATAAAACAAAATCCAAGTCAATATCTCTTTTATTGAGCTCCACATGTACGTGAATTCTCCTGTTTAGAGCTCTCCAAATGAAGATATCTACTTTCTTTGGCACGAGTTTGTTCCATAGCATCTCTTGATTTGAACCCACCACTTTAAGACTCAAATCATCTACCATATGAAATAAATCTTTGACCTTGAATTTATCATCTTCAGCAAGATTCCAATACCACAAATCTCTACCATCGTGAGTTAGATTAACGTTATGAAGTAAATCTATAAATGCTGCCAACTGCCAACAAGCCCTCCCCTAGGTTCCCTCGCCCAATCCCATTCCCACCTCTAAACCCCCTCACTCCAAATCTCTCTATCAAACACCCGAGCCTCCTTACACCTATTTAGATGAGACAACCTTGGAAATTTATCACAAAGCCGACAATTTCATATCCACCCATCTTCCCAAAAAGATGTATTCCCTCCATTCCCTACCTTCTTCGAATACAAAGTGGAAAACCTAATTCCAAGACCCCCATTATCAACCAATCCGCTATTAATCCGGCCCATAGATGCTTTTAATCACCCTAACCCATAACACACCACTTTCTATCCTAAACCTCCACCACCATTTACCAACCAAAGCCCTATTTTTGTCCGAAGAGAACTGATGTAACCCCCCCCCCCCCCCCCCCAATCCCGGCCCATGTGAAGCTAAAATTTTATCCCATTTAATCTAAGCTAACTTTTCATTCTCACCCACCCCCATCCCAAAAGAAATCCTTTCTAATACTCTCAAAATTTTAATTACACATAAAGGCACATGGAACATCGACAAATAATACAATGGCAAACTTGCTAAAACCGACTTAACTAACATCAAACGTCCCCCCAAACGACATTGTTTTTGCTGTCCACTCACATAATCTCTTCCAAAAAATTTCCACTACAACTCACTTTCCTGCCTCATGCACTCTCCAATTGTAAAGGTCAGATAAGTAAATGAAAAATCCCTAACACCACATTGCATCCATCTCGCAATATTGACAACCTCATCCGAATTCACTCCCACACCATATAATCTAATTTTATTAAGATTCACTTTTAATCATGATACTTTCTCAAAACATTTTTAGATGCACATAAGATTTTTCGCATTTTCTTTATTCCATTCACCAATTCATGACATTTTTTTTAGTAAAGGGTATTCCACCCGGTAAATTATATTACTAAAAAAAACGTTGAATGTGGCTGAAGTACCACATTAATCGCAAGCAATCGCTTGACACAACAACTAATAAATCATTTATGACAGGTGATAAATGACAACTAGCTACAACCAATAAGACCACCAAACCAAAACTAGCATAAAATAAGATACATCAAAAATTTTATGCAAAAATATAAAACCACCTAATTAAGACAAAAAATCTTGAATTCCAACAGCCTTCAATTGTGCAAGAGAGAGGTCAAAATCATCATCATCATAATTGTTGCCGTCACCTGTATCCGCTTTCCATTGTTCATAAAGACTTTGCTCCTTACCTCCACTCTCAGAATACAATGTCCCAATGTGATCTTCAAAAACTTCATCATCATCGCTGTCAGAAACTACCACATTGCCTACCTACCTTAGTTGAAGAATCAACCTTTTTAAGAGGTTTACCATCTTCATCCACACGAGTAACTTTTCCTTCAATAATTAGCTTTTCAATCTTCCAAATTCTCTCAAAAATAGGAGCAGTACTTCCATTTCAACCCTTAGAAGAACTAGCAACAGTAGGTATACCAGAGGCTAAAAAACTAGCCATATCGTTTTGGCAATCAAGAACCTCATCATCATTATTTTCTGCAGCCACTTTAGTGTCCTTTATACTATCAGCCTCCAAATCCGCCCAATTCTTAGGAGAAACACTTGTTCCATAAAGAATACCATTATCATTAGTATCGTCCATATCAAGAGCATCAAATGGGTTCGATGTAGCAATAACATTCCCACTCGTACTTACCTCATTAGTGATTTACTCCTTAGTAGCAACCGGCTTCTTCAAAACAGGTCTCTAAAATTTAGGTTTAGGCCTATTAAGCTGAACACCCCCAATAGGCCGAGAAGGAGCAGCCACATTCTTCCTCTTACTCTTACTATTCTTTGCCTCAATGAAACCATCATCCGTCTTTTCCAAAGTAGTAAAAGCTTCAGAAGCCTTTGCTGCCACATAAGTATTACTACGAACAGCCTCCTTAACATGAGTAAGGCATTCAATCAAAGCATGTCCAAAAGTTTTACATTAACCACAATGAGGAGGTTTCCATTCATATTCAACATTAATAATTTCAATAGTTAAACCATTACGTTCTTCATTTGGAATTGCCATTGTAACCTAGCTTTTTAGTTCTGAATCCGCGCTTAATTCAACTAAAGCACGAGCAAAACTAATAGGGCCCCAAGACTCGACATACATAGAGCTTGTAAAAGCATCTAACATAATAGATTTCCCTACTTGCGTAGCAATCAAGCTCAAATCATCCTCAGAATAAGCTACCAAAGAAACCTTATGCATTTTGATCCAAACCGGTACCTTGTTTAACCTCGCTCCTATTAAGGGATAAAGTGGGAGTCCAGTTGTTTAGAATAATGGGCGAGTTATGTATAATCCAAGGACCTCGTTCTAGAACACGATCCACACTCTCCTTGGTAGCAAACTTAAAACGAAACACACCATCACCATTCTTCATCAGCTTTTGCAAGCCAAATTTTCCCCATGTATTAGTAACATAATTCTGAACTAATGGAAAAGCAATGGTCTTACAAAGAAATTAACCAACAAGTGTGTTATCATATCGACTTAAAACCTTCTTCATAGCAGCCATAGGCAACATTGTGTCATGATTATCCACACAATCCTCATTGACCAATGCTCTAAAATTCATTTTCGGAACCATACGAGTAGCATTAATGACACTAGCAAAAGAAGTAGTAGAATCTACCTTTGGAGCTGGTCTCGATCCCACATGCTCATTAGATTTAACTGTACCATCTTCATTAGTTGTATTAGCACTATGTGTTTGTAGGTAGCATTATCCGCACGTGTAGTCAAGTTAACATCGCCATCATTAAAGGTCCAATCGGTAATGATAGGACCCCCATCATCCTTGGGATTAGTCGAGGCATTAGTTCGTTCAGTCGAGTTTCCAACATTTAACGAAGCTTTAATGGAATCATTCGTATTAACAGCGTGTGTACTCTGCTCAACATTTGCTTAAGATGTTCGGTCATCATTACAACTGCTAGACGAAACGACACTACTCTTATATATTAGTCACGTTACATGAATTAACATGATTGTTCCCTTTGTTCACGGCTGTTTGAGCTGTGCTCTCGCCCTTCTTTTGTTTCACACCTCTCCCCCTGGAACCCAAAAAACCCCTCGCCATATATAATCACTAAATACACAATGTAGACATACACATCGAAAACCAAAATTAAACTACCAGGAATATAAACCCTAACAAGGTTTCAACAGTAGTACGAACGTCACCGGATCCAGGCCACCACAAAACGAATATGGAATTAAATGAATGGAATCTTGTTGCTTTTCCAAAGATTAAATAATAAAAAACATCAACCGATCAAGCAATCCACAATAGTTTAATGAATTACCTCAAACCGATCAATTGTGGACTCTGATGTATTTGTTAATTAATCAATATAGCTAGCCCCACAATGAATCACTATAATTAAATAATGAATGAGAATCGTTGAAGGATATAGTGAATCGTCAAAAATCGCCAATGGGAGAGAGGTTTAGGGTCGGTGGTTTTTAATGTTAAAAAAAAAAAAAAAAAAAATCAAGTTTGCTATGCTTTGAGCCAAGAGTGTTCATACGGGTGTAGCGCATCATCATCATTAGAGCCACTTAAACTACATAAATAATCCTCCAGCGAGTCTATTTGTTGTTCATGTTCGTGGAACATCCTTTAATCTTGTGATATTAGCATCTGATTAGGCATAATTTCATGAAAGAAGATTATCTAATTACAATGTTGTCGAGGTACGTCAAATTATTGTTTTCATGATTTGCTGAATCTGCTTAATTTAAATATATTGAATACTAGGCTCTTAATCATAACAAAGTTTATAGAATTTATTTTAGATCAATACAGTACTTAGTTTTGGTTTAGCAATGCAACATAATCGATCGATCAGTTATATTGATCATACATTCCCGCCTTAACCCTCTAAAGGATTCAATAACTTTTTGGTTCAATCGCTAATCACCTAGTTTAAAACGGCCTTACCGGCTCACCCACTTGCATTTCATTTCACCCCAGGGTCGATTTGTTTAGAAAGTGAAACTTAACATATTACAGTGATCAATAATACATCTCAGAGTTGTCCTATCGAATGTAAACTCACACAATCACATGGTTCGGGAGCATTCGCAATCTTGCATATACTGCTAGGCCAAAGGCCCTTTGGGTCATAATGTTGATTTTAATTTTAAGACAATGAAGTAACGACTGGTTGAGTTTGAACTAGTAAATTCACATCCTGGGCTGCACCCTTCTACACAGGTGACGTCTTTCACAATACTGTCCATTTTTTAATTTTATGTATAGCATCGTTTTCATGATATATAACATGGACCCTAATGTCGTTTGTCTCAAATTCAATTGAATTTACTTAATGGTTTTGACAACAGCGTTTCATTAGGACTATAATTAAGCAGATACTTGATATATAAAATTGAACCAATTTTTTTTAGGGATAATTACCAAAATAGATCAGTCGCGCAAAGCACATTCATTGAATAGATGTTTTTAAATCACTTTCCTCCAGTGGATCAGGGCAACTTGGCGACTGAGCAACCTTCATATATGTGCGACACGTGTCGAATATTTTATTAATATAGTACAGAATCTAGAATATTTTGGAATGTATAGTAAAGAATCTAGAATCTTTTAAGGACACGTGTCGCACATATATGAAGGTTGCTCATTTTTTAAGTTGCCCTGATCTAATTTTGGAAAGTGAAATTTGAAAGCCTACAAAATGACTAGTCAAAAAGTCAACGATCTATTTTGGTAATTATCCCTTTTTTTATCAAGTTCTGGACTAACAACATTGTTTTGGTTAAAGAAATATCTTATCAAGTAGCTGAGTTTATAAGTGTTTTATGATATTAGACATGATATGCGTATAACATATCTCCTTAGCTTGTTCTGTTTGAAAGCTAGCTAGCTAAGCGCAGAAAGAAACTTGAACAGATTTAAAAAGATCGACAATATGAAATTTTACAAGATCACTAAGAGAAACAATAAAATATTTCAAACTGTTACGATAAGGAAAACAAACTTTGATTAACTAAAAGCTGCAATTTTATTCAACAACTACTTAAAAGTGTCTGTTATTTAGAAGAGAACTTGTTAAACGTGTCTGTTATTGCCATCTTGCGTACATATATCATAGAAATCAGATCCTGAATATCACAGAATTTAAAGTTAGTCAAACTATTCGCGGTTCAAAAAAAAAAAAAAAAAAAAAAATTCTCAGTTTTACACATAGTTACCTGTTATATTCAATGTTAATTCTCCCGGCATCCGTATTAGCAATCACTGCGAATGCCTCTTGGGAAAGATCAATTTGATTTGAAGCACATCCAGGACAAAGATCAACAACTGTAACATCAACACTATTGCCGGTGCAAGGCTGTGGAACGGAATTGGTTCCACTTGTGCATGTCACACGGTATCTAGTCCCACACGCAGCTCCGTTGGCATACAAACCACTGTTGGCTGCTAGAATCATATTACCACGGTCTTCATTGCCAAAGCATGCAGATGCTACATGAGACAATCAAAAACTCAATACAAATCAACTAAGAAGAAATGAACATTTAGTTAATTAATAGATATTTGGTATACGTACGCCAGTACGGAGGAGTGTAGAAAGTTGCTTGGCCAGCAATGGCATGAGCAACCGATGTGAGACATGCAACCATGGCGATCAAGATAAAAGCTCTAGTCATTGAAGCCATTTTTGTTATGTATATTTTTTGAAACCCTATATATGATTTTTGAGGTTGTTTAATTAGTTTGGTGAAGAAAGCATACAATGGATTTCCTTTTATAGCTGAGGTTTATTATCTATAAGATTGTGCACATGCAAAAAATTTCTTGTATATATTCCACAAAATACTAATCATATACCAAGTCAAGGAAGTTAGGTTGATACTTATTTGTTGGTCCGATCCATATATGTACTTCTAGATCGTCCATTATCAATCTTATCTGTCTTGAAAAGTATTGCTACATATCTTTTGAACAATCTAAGAACATACTCCGTATATTTTTTTGGAACAACATATTTCAATTCATTATTTTCTTTACTTGGTTTGGTTATTACAAAGATCTTTCTTCTGTTTACTTAATTTGGTTATTATACGGAAATGGTACGTGTTACTAGTGTTGGGAGGATAAAAGCTAATGTGTGACTGATATTGTTATTATATAGAACCAGCTAAACGTATGAGGTTCATATGTATCACCTATCACCTCCGTTGATGATATGATTTCATTGGCGGACAGGGTCCCAATCGCTACGAATCAATTGAAGTTTTTTGATGTGGTGGTGCCAAATTGTATTTATGGAGCTATAGAAACAAGGTGACATTTTGTGTAAAACGGCCTTCTAAAGACCTCATATTCAACAATATAAAGCTCTCATCCTTTACATGGATTTCTAGTAGGAACAAGAAAGCTTCGCTTAATTGGATAGATTGGTTTAGTGACCCATGCAATGCTTTATCTTCTTCATCTTTGGAATTTGTTTCCTCTAGCGTCTTGATAGTTTAATGCAATGCCGTTCAAAACGAAAAAGAAAAAATAAATATCAAGTTATCCAGGAAGACAAGTCTTTGAATTAGATGTATATACACCTTAAATGAGATATCCCGCGACCATTTCAACCTTTCACCGGCCACTCCTAAATATTACCTGTTTGATGTAGTCATTTTTTATATACGAACAAATGAATTTGAAAAGTCATTTGTGATGATATGATTTCTAATTTCTTCTGGTATTATAGAATCTTTTTTTAACAAAACTAAATCGTTTTTGTTACGTATTGTCATAGTTTGACCAACTGCCCATAAAGTTGAATAACCTTAGCAAGAAAATAGACATGTTAAGGCTGAAGTGGCAAATCTAAACGTTTTTGACATATTAAGTAACAATTGAATTAATAAAATCTTGATATTTAATAGGAAAAAAAATAAAATAAAAAACCTGAACCTTATTTTGAGTGATTTTACGGGAATGAACCTTTTTACATGGTTTGCTGATTGGTCCTAAACGGTCAACTAAGTTTACCAATGTGAGTGGTCAACCAAGTCAAACGTCTCAGACCAACTAACCAAGGAGTACAGTGTATTCCCGGGTCGTTATGTCCCAGCGAGGTTTGCAATTGTATTTGAAAACGTTTTAAGTGATCGGGTGATTTAATAGGAGGATCAGGAATTTGATTATTATGATTATACTACGAGATTATAATTGAGAATAGCTTAGAAACACTATATTAACAATTACTGATGATCATATATCCTAAAACGTGAGTTAAACCTAAAAACGCGCGTTTGAATTTAAATTAAACGTGAACACGCAAAATAAAAAGTGAAACATGAACAAATAAAGACCTACGAATATAAAAATTATATTTTTACAATCCTAATGTTATAAGAAAATTTTTAGAAAATTAAAATTATTTTTTAAACTATTTAATTAATTACTATTAATTCATTACTAATTATTAATTACTTTTTAATTAACTAAATTATACTAATTATTAATTAATTATGTAAATTAACTAGAAAAATAAAAATTAAATTTAGAAAAATCTAAAATACTATAAAACTAATTTTAAAACAGAAAACCTATTTTTTTTCTACTTTTTAATTATTTATTATTAATTAAAACTAATTATTTATTTAATTTAAACTAAATTAAATTATAAAAAGTACTAAATGAGATTAGAAAAATCAGAAAAAATTACTAAAAATCCTACAAGTTATAACAAGCCTATGAAAAATTTAAAATCAGATGTTGCTTATAAATAAGCAGAAAATAAGCCAAAAGGGCTTAAATAGAAGCTATCACTTTGCTTATTTTTGTCTTTTTCTTGATTTTATTTTACACAACTCTTAAGCTACTGGAATTGAGAGACTTTTGTGAAGGGACTTTGGCTTAAGCTAAAAAATAAGCTCTGTGCACACCAATAAGCAAAACAGTAGGCTTATGAGGTGAAAATGGATTGTGCATAAACAATAAGCAACCAAATAAGCTATGGACTGAATCAAAGAGTAACAAAATAAGCAAAGGGTACTGAAGGTAACACAAATAAGCTATAATGAACTAAAAATCACAATGGAATAAGCCAATGAGCAGGTTTAAGCTAATCCAACTTTCTGAAAACCAAACAGGCCAAAATGGTGCCCTTTGGATCTCTGTGGGGTCCACAGAGGTGAAAGGTGGTCCAATTTGGAACTAGCCCTACAGTCCTGAGTTATCAAGCTTCAAAATAAGCTAATAAGCAAGGCTTATGGCTTATTTATGAGCTCTGTGAGAGCTTGGGAAAGTTGAGTCAAATACTGATTGCTCAGTATTGGTCCTGGATCAGGTCACAAATAAGCCACCAATAAGCTATGCAATAATGAACCAAGGTTCAAAATAAGCCAAGATCTGAGAGTAAGGGCTGATAAGCTACATAATAAGCTAAAATGAGGGGTGTGGGGTCCACTGAGTCAGGCTCAGTGAGTCAAAGAAAAATGCCAAGAGGCCTGGTGTAAGGGAGGTTGCTCTCCCCGCAGCCTCAAAAAGCTAGTTGTACAATCCACACACAAATTCCTAAAAATAAGCTGCTTGCAGGATTATGTAGTTTAGGTGACATATTTTCATCACAACAAGTTTCAAATCCTCAATCAACCTACAAAAATCTAGAAAATTCACCCCAATATTGAAATTCTACACACTATCTAACTTTTGACTTTTTGAAATTTGATGAGAGGTTGACTTAAATGAGATTTAACCTAACCTGAATGACTTATCATGATGTTTTGCACTGAATTGAGACTAAATTGAGAAATAATGACCACTTATGAACACAGTAGCATGATTATAAAACACAAAATTCCAACAAATGACAGATAAGATGAGTTCACAGGTTACTTTGACTTTTTTGACAAGTAAGTATTGGGTTTGTTGGTTTTTCTGAGATGATAAACTCTTATATGATATGTATCAAACAAGAACAATGCTTCAAACACCCTATACCACAGTGGAAACAACAAATCCAAACACCCCTTTATACAGATTTCATTAACTTTTATGAGGCCATTAGTGTAAGAAAAGCTGAGATCTACAACCAAATTTGTGTACTACTGAATCCACCCAAATAAAGTTTAGAAACACAAAAATATCCAACACATTACCACAAGGTATCCTTTATGCAAATAAAAGACAGTTAACTAACTAGAGTATGATTAACTAATGATTTAATCTCACAAATGAAAATGAGAACTCAAAACAGGACAACTCCAATCAACAGACCATAAACAAGCACAAAATATACTACAACAAAGATCCAAGCACATGTGAAGCTAAATGAAACTTGAAAGAATAACAATGGAGATGGAATCTTACAATGTATACTCTCAGCTAGAACAGAGAGTTTTCCTAAGTAGCCTATCTTTAGATAGGCTGAGCCCCTCCCAAACTTGCCCCATACTATCTCTGAACACCAGGAACCAAATCAAACTCACCACAGTTGACTTTCATTGACTATATTTATATTTTTGATTTTTTATGCTAATTCTGGATTTTAAGGTCTCTACAAGCTTTAATGAGCTACTTGGAACTTATGTGAGCCTAAAGAGGTCCAGAGAAACACTACAAATAACAATAGAACTTTTTTGATAATTTTGAAATTACAAGAAATTTTACAACCTGAGCATTAACTTGAAACTTGAATTTTATTAAATGGAAACTTTCAACTTACACCACTGAAACTGAAATTAGAACTTGCTTAACTACTTAAAAACATAAATTCGACATAAATGAAAATTAAGCTAAAATTCTACCACACCCCTCAAACTGCTTCTTCTACCTTTTATATATGGAGATTAGGGTTTGGGAACCCTTCCTGAGTAAATCCCAATCATTTTCTTGGCCATTGGATATGTATCTTTTAATCTGGACCCTTGAAGTATTTTGGCGCCCAAAAACTTTTTGTCATTTTCTTTTGATAATTGAAGCCAGGGGAGAGAGTTTGGATTGTAGCATTTATTCAGCTAGCCAAGGGGGGGGGGGGTTGAGTGTGCAGGGCTGGTTGCAGGCTAGGGGTGATGATGGTGGTATTTGGAGTATTGCAGTGAGTGGGAGGTGAGGTGGAAGGGGAGGGTCAACGTTGGGGGTTTGACTGGGGAAGTATTAAAACGGGGAGGGAGTTGGGCTGGTGAGTATCTTGGGCCAGGGAAGAGTGGGCTAAGGGTATTGGGTGGTTTGGTTTGTATTTGGATTTGGGGAGATAATAAAAAGGGTCCGTTTGGTTTAGGTAAACAACAAGGACCAATTTTTGCCAAAAGCTGAAACTTAGGGACTGATTTTGCCATATTTCCAAAGATATCAAAGGGACCTAATTTGCCAAGTTTTAATAGTACAAGGGAAATATTTGATAAATTCCAAATTTTTAAATTCCCGAGGACTTGTTTTGCCATTTTTGAAACTTGGGGACCAAAAGTGTAATTTTCTAAAACTTTTCACCCAAGGACTTATTTTGACAACTTTTGAATTCCAAAGGACTTGGGTTGACTTTTCTTTTATTTTAAACCTTCAGGGACTAGTTTTGTCAATTTATGAAACTTGAGGGACTGAAACTGCCAATTATGCAAACTTTGTTCGTTTTTCATTTGTTTTTAAACATTTTGCATCTAAAATATATAAAACACAGTTTTGGGATAATTTTTGTATTTTGATGCATTTCTAAGTATTTTTGGATGTTTTGGCATTTCAGATACGATAAAAATGATGAGTATTTACACACTCATCAATCCCCCACACTAAACTATTGCTAGTCCCTAGCAATCTTTTTGAGAAAACTTAATGGATTTGAATCTCTTTACCAAAAGCCATTACTTCTGGAGTAGCCAAATGTTTCAGTTCAACTAACAACCATGGTACCCCGATAACCATGTGATTTTGAGCAAACCACCAGCTTCCAACGGTTTTGATTTGTCTTTACCAGAAGCCGTTTGGTTCTGGACTAGCCAACTCTTGATGGAATAGTCAACATCTTGGTGAGCTGATTACCAATTATGGTTTTCCACTGCCTTTACCACAAGCCATAATCTTGCGGGCTAGCCAACTCTTTCAGTTTTTAGGATATGGCGAGTTGAGATACCATACAATTTTGGGCTAATTGCAAGCTGTCAACGGATTTGAGTTATCTTTACCAAGAGCCGTTTGCTCCTAGATTAGCCAATCTTTTTGTCGTTTATACATGGCGGACTGATAACCACAAAAAGTTTGAAATAAAGTGAAAAATTTTTGAAAATTTTATGCCAAAAATGGGGGTACAAGAGGATATAATGTGATAAAATTCGCTAGAATTCCCCCCCCCCCCCCACACTTAGAATTGAATATTGTCATCAATATTCAAAGTCCCGGCTATTATGCCGACTCTTTGAACGTAAAAAGATAATATTATAAGCTAACTGTGGAAATATCATTTTTCATTTTTCACTTTATTTATATGTACATACAACACACATTTTTTTCCCCAAAGATATATACATTTCTAATAGCTGCAGGGGACGGCCACTCCCCCACACTAGGGTGTTAGAAAGTAGAAAGAAGTCAGAGACACGGGTGAAAACTCATGTTGTTGCTACTGTTTTTGTTTATCGACTCGCTAGCTTGACTCGATCCCCAAATTCAATTGTCCTTGGGGAAAGTTTGGAGATCCGGGACAACCATGGATGGTATGTCCTCTCCAAAGTAATGTTTCAAACGATGCCCATTCACTTTGAAATTTGGACCGTCATTTTGAGATAACTCGACAGTACCATAAGGATAAACCTTTGCGATAGTGAATGGGCCAGTCCAACGGGTTTTGAGCTTTCCCGAGAAGATCTTGAGTCTAGAGTTGAAAAGAAGGACTCGATCACCAACGTTGACAACACGGTTCTTGATTTTTGAGTCATGAATCTTCTTTGTCTTTTCTTTATAGATCAAAGAGTTCTCGCAAGCTTGATCACGAAGTTCATTTAATTCATTCAGTTGAACTTTTCGATGATCACCCGCAGTTTTGAGGTCAAAATTTGCATGCTTGAGGGCCCAATAGGCTTTATGCTCAAGCTCGATCGGTAGGTGGCATGCTTTCCCGTACATAAGCTTATAAGGCGTACACCCGATGGGTGTTTTATAAATTGTACGGAAAGCCCAAAGTGCATCATCTAATTTATCCGACCACGATGCACGATTTTCACCAACGGTTCTTTCCAATATTCTCTTAATGCCCCGATTGGAAACTTCTACTTGTCCACTTGTTTGAGGGTGGTACGCAGTAGAAAGACGGTGAGTTACACCATACTTTTGCATTACTTTATCGAATTTGTCATTGCAAAAATGCGTACCACGATCACTAATTATAGCACGTGGAGTTCCAAATCGAGCGAAAAGAGCTTTCAAGAATTTTACAACAACTCGGGCATCATTTGTGGGTAAAGCTTTCGCTTCAACCCATTTTGAATAATAGTCAATAGCCACGAGTATGTATTTGTTTCCATGAGATGACGGAAATGGCCCCATAAAATCGATGCCCCAAACGTCAAAGATTTCACAAACTTGAATTGCATTTTGAGGCATTTCGTTCTTTTGTGAAATATTCCCGTTACGTTGACAAGCGTCACATGATTTGACTAATTCCTGGGCATCCTTGTAAATCGTGGGCCAATAGAAACCGGAGTCAAACACCTTTTTGGTGGTGTAGTTTGGATTGTGGTGGCCTCCCGTGGGACCAGCATGGCAAGCCTTGAGAATTTCAGTGGCTTCTTGACCATAAACACACCGCCGGATGACTTGATCTGCACAGATTTTGAAAAGGTATGGGTCGTCCCAGAAATAATGTTTCACATCTTTAAAGAACTTATTCTTTTGTTAGGACGACATCCCTTTCACAACAAAGTTACCCGCATGGTAGTTTGCAAAATCGGCAAACCATGGGGTAACAGAATCTCCACGAAAGGTAACCGCATTGAGAGTCTCGAGAGGGAAAGTTTCATTAATTTCTTTCCTCTCGAAGACATCTTGGTGGGGGTTTTCCAAACGGGAGAGATGATCAGCAGCAAGGTTCTCAGCTCCTTTTTTATCACGAATTATGATATCAAATTCTTGCAGGAGGAGAACCCAACGAAGTAGCCTCGGCTTTGCATTTTGTTTTGCAAAGAGATACTTCAAAGCCGAGTGATCCGTATACACTATGCTTTTGGTCAATATCAAATATGACTGGAATTTTTCAATGGCATACACCACAGCTAATAATTCTTTTTCAGTGGTGGTGTAATGACTTTTTTGCTTGCATAGTGTATAGGCTGAAAGTGTTTAGATCTGCGTTGCCCCAAGACTGCCCCTATAGCATAATCACTAGCATCACACATAAGTTCAAAGAGCACGTCCCAATCAGGGGCAACAAGAATTGGTGCCTCAGTAAGCTTTTTCTTTAAAGTTTCAAAAGCTTCTACGCACTCAGGTGAGAAGATAAAAGGAGCATCCTTTTCGAGGAGATGGGTCATAGGCTGGGCGATTTTAGAAAAATCTTGAATAAACCTACGATAGAAACCGGCATGACCCAAAAAGCTCCTAATACCTTTGACGGTAGTGGGATGAGGTAATTTTGCAATGACATCGATTTTGGCTTTGTCAACCTCAATCCCATTCTTTGAAATTTTATGGCCGAGGACAATGCCCTCTTTGACCATAAAGTGACTCTTCTCCCAATTTAGACATAACTTTGTGTCTTCACAACATTTGAGCATGTTGTCTAAATGGGAGAGACATGATTGGAATGAATCCCCAATGACCGAAAAATCGTCCATAAAGACCTATATAGTTTTCCCGATCATGTCGGAAAATATGGCCATCATACATATTTGAAACGTGCCCGGAGCATTACATAAACCAAATGGCATACGTTTATAAGCAAAAGTTCCATAGGGGCACGTGAAAGTGGTCTTTTCCTGATCTTGCGGATCAATGGGAATCTGAAAGTAACCGGAGAAACCATCGAGGAAGCAATAATACTCATTCCCTGCTAATCTCTCGAGCATCTAATCCATAAAGGGCAGAGGAAAATGGTCTTTGCGGGCGGCGTCATTCAACTTACGATAGTCAATGCAGACACGCCAACCCGTAACCAATCGAGTTGGAATCAACTCGTTTTCCTTGTTTGTGACAACAGTAATGCCACCCTTTTTCGGAACGCAATGTATTGGGCTAACCCAAGGACTGTCCGAGATAAGGTAAATCAATCCGGCATCAAGAAGTTTTAAAACTTCTTGTTTGATGACCTCATGAATTTTGGGATTCACCCTTCTTTGTTGCTGGACTGCTGGTTTGAAGTCATCCTCCATTAAAATCTTGTGGGTACAAAATTCAGGGTCAATGCACTTGATGTCGGAGAGTCTCCAAGCAATTGCTTGTTTATGTGACTTCAAAACCTTTATTAGAGCAGCCTTTTCCTCAACACTTAAATCTTTAGCAATTATGACGGGTAATTTATCATCACCCTCCAGAAATGCATATTCAAGATGAGGCGGCAAGTCCTTAAGTTCAACCACAGGAAAGTCATCAGTTTTCTCAACATTTTTGACTTCCTCTTTATGAAGTATTTGTGGTAGAGCAGGAAGAGGAGAGGGATCTTCGTTTAGTAATTTCTCAAGTAAGAGAATATCCCTCTCAGGGTCAATCTCTTGGTTATCGATTCCATCGGGAATCGAATCACTCTTGAGAAAGGCCTCAATTTCTTCTAAGATGAAGTCACTTCCCTCAAACGGAGTGAGGGAAGGAGAAGAATTGGCTATGATGGGATGAGAAGATTGAGTGAGGTTTTCACTCGAAGAATCATCAATGAATCCTAAAACCTCTTGAGCGTACTCCTCACCAGTAATATCAATGACATCTACTTGGTTTACCGATTCAGAGTCATAATTGGAGGAGTACCTCGAAGTTTGATCGAGGTTGAAGGTGACAGCTTCAGTTCCAACACGCAATGTGATCTCTTGCTCAAATACATCGATGAGAGCACGCCCGGTTCTAAGAAATCCCCTTCCAAGAATTAGAGGGACCCTTGAATCGGCATCAAAGTCAACAATCAAAAATTCTGCCGGAAAATGGAACTTTCCTACTTTATCGAACACGTCCTCCGCAATGCCAAGAGGACGTGATATTGAATGATCGACAAGCTCTAAAGTCATGCACGTGGGAGTAAGTTTGGGAAGAGAGAGTTTCTTCCACATAGAATATGGCAAAAGGTTAATGCTAGCACCAAGATCGGCCAAGGCAAAGCATTCAACCATCCCCGGAAAAATACATGGAATGAGAAATTTTCCGGGATCTCCAAGCTTCTCGGGAAGCTTTTTCAAAAGAACTGCTGAACAGTTCTCATTTAGAGGAGTTCCTGCCATCTGAAAGAGTTTTTCCTTATTACTTAACATATTCTTGATTGTTGATGCGAATTTAGGCATCAAGATGATAGCATCCGCGAAGCTAATGTCAAAGTGCAAATCTTGAAAGATTTGAAAAAATTTATCCATTTGGTGACTAGCCTTTTCGCGGAGCTTTTGCTCATTCAAGCGTGATGGGTAAGGAATAGAAGTTTTGGATTTAGGGTTCTCAACTGGAGTCTCAGGTGGATCAAAGACAACTCCAGGTTTTGGCATGGTTTCTGGGATAACCTGAGGATGGACATGTGCGGTACTTCGTGGACTATTAGATTGCACCTTGTCCTTTGTCACCTCAGGTTCACGTTCCACTACCTTTGGAGGAGAGGAAGAAGAGGTAGTAGGAATCGCGGGTTTCTTATATGAAACACCACTACGAGTTGTGATCGCTTTTGCATCGCCCCTCGGATTAGCGATCGTGTTGCTAGGTAAAGTAGTACCTGAGCCCGAGGGTCGATCATTTAAAGACTTCTTGATGTCAGAAATCTGGCTGACCAACAACTTGTTCAATTCTTCTTGGGACTTCATGAATTGTTTCAACAACTCGTCAGATGAAGGCCCAGTTGGAACAATGGCTTGATTGTTAGGAACATTTGGAGCACGATTGTTTTGGTTGGGACCTTGATTTTGGAAATTTCCTTGAGTTTGATGTTGGAAATTCCTTTGATTCTGGTTGTTATTTTCATGAAAGTACCCTTGATTGAGGTTACCCTGACCTTGGTTTCGATTAAAGTTTCCTTGATTTTGGAAACCTTGGTTTTGGAAACCTTGGTTTTGACTTTGAAAACCGTGACCCTGATTGAAATTACCTTGGTTTTGATAACCTTGGTTCATTCTATTTTGATTCTGGTTACGGTTTTGGACATTTTGGTTTTGATTAAAACCAGGTGGTCCAGGGTAATGATTAGGACGATAGTTCGGGTCCATAGGAGGGCGGTATTGATTGCCTCCTTTATTTGAAGACCTGGCTATAGCATGAGCTTCATATGGGGAACCATCAGTAGCTGTGCAATTGTAGTAGGCATGCGGCCCACCACAAGTCACACAGACTTCCACTTTTTTAACCTCAGCAGGTGGAGGATGTTGTGGAAAGGGAACTTTTTTCTGTTGGGCGAGAACCAAAGCTTGAATAGCTTAAGTGAGCTTGTCAATCTTAGCATCCGTGCTAGATTGACTCATAGAAGATGAAATGGAAGGACCCGCATTAATTTGAGAAACAACCGGCTTGCTTCGTGTAGAGCGGACCTTGGACTTATTTTCAATGATTTGCAAAGCTTCTTTGGTGGTTCTAATCAAGAAATTACCTCCCGTGGAGGCATTGAGTGAATCCTAATCAGCTTGGCTCACGCCATTGTAGAAGGTATCGAGTTGCATCAACTCTGAGAAACCATGATGTGGACACTTGCGAAGTAATTCTTTGAAATGATCCCACGCTTCACCAAATGATTCATCATATTTCTGAGTGAACTTGGTGATTTCGTTCTTAAGACTCGTGGTCTTTGAAGGTGGGAAGAATTCATTCACAAATTTTTTTACCAAATCTTCCCATGTCTCAATTGAGCGAGGGGGTTGTTTCTCAAGCCAAATCCGGGCTTGACCCTCTAGGGAGAATGGGAAGAGAAGAAGCTTGAATGCATCACAGGGGACATTTTTGTATTTGATGGTTGATGTGATTTTATTGAACCATCGAATGTGAGCATGAGGATCGTCCCTCTCAAAACCGTAGAATTGGCTTGAGGTTACAAGATTGAGTAACCCGGTTTTGAGCTCAAAACTATCAGCCACGATGGCTGGAACAACAATGGCATCTCCGTAACCCTCGATGGGTGCTTGGAGAAGCTCAGACATGGGGTGGTCTTCCGCCATGGTGACAGCTGGAGTGGAAACAGTACGGATCTCAGATCCGACTGTAGGTGCTGAACGTCTACGAGGTCTTCTAGGTTTCTTTACAAGCTAACGAAATGGGCTCGTGGACCTAGAAGAACGAGTGCGCATGCACTAGGGATAAAAACCAATCAAAACAAAATCGAGGCAAATCAACAGTGAACTTAAACCAATAATCACAAATGAATGGCTTCTTTAAGAAAGGTACACCACTCACAAGGATACAAAGGCAAGTTTTAAATCTTTTGTTTGGGAACTTATTATGTTTACACCCCCAGTTGGTAAGTGTTTTGTCTTGGTTTGCGACGGTTTATTTTTATGTATGATTATTATTCACAAGAAAAGATAAATGTTTTTGGGTTTTTGTGTATGGGTTAAAAAGTTTTGGACAACATTTTTGGTATCGTTTCGTTTATCAAAATCGTATCTCTTTAAGAATCACCTTAAAAGAAACACGATATAGAAAACGTAACGATCTGTTTTGTTTGTTTTTGATTTTTTTTTGTTAACACTTTAGGAAAAGTGTTAATGACGTTTTTGTTTTATGATTAAGATTTACAAAAAGGTGGTGGTGTTTATACAGTGATGAATGAAAAACCACTAATCTCTAAAAAACTTTTTAAATACGCAGCTACCTCCCCGGTAGCGGCGCCAAATTTTGATTGGTCCTAAACGGTCAACTAAGTTTACCAATGTGAGTGGTCAACCAAGTCAAAAGTCTCAGACCAACTAACCAAGGAGTACAGTGTATTCCCGGGTCGTTATGTCCCAGCGAGGTTTGCAATTGTATTTGAAAATGTTTTAAGTGATCGGGTGATTTAACAGGAGGATCAGGAATTTGATTATTATGATTATACTATGAGATTATAATTGAGAATAGCTTAGAAACACTATATTAACAATTACTGATGATCGGATATCCTAAAACGTGAGTTAAACCTAAAAACGCGCGTTTGAATTTAAAATAAATGCGAACGTGCAAAATAAAAAGTGAAACGTGAACAAATAAAGACCTACGAATATAAAAATTTTATTTTTACAATCCTAATGTTATAAGAAAATTTTTAGAAAATTAAAATTATTTTTACAACTATTTAATTAATTACTATTAATTAATTACTAATTATTAATTACTTTTTAATTAACTAAATTATACTAATTATTAATTAATTATGAAAATTAACTAGAAAAATGAAAATTAAATTTAGAAAAATCTAAAATATTATAAAACTAATTTTAAAACAGAAAACCTATTTTTTCTACTTTTTAATTATTTATTATTAATTAAAACTAATTATTTAATTAATTTAAACTAAATTAAATTATAAAAAGTACTAAAGTAGATTAAAAAAATCTGAAAAAATTACTAAAAATCATACAGGTTATAAGAAGCCTAGGAAAAATTTAAAATCAGATGTTGCTTATAAATAAGCAGAAAATAAGCCAAAATGGCTTAAATAGAAGCTATCACTTTGCTTATTTTTGCCTTTTTCTTGATTTTATTTTACACAACTGTTAAGCTACTAGAATTGAGAGACTTTTGTGAAGGGACTTTGGCTTAAGCTCAAAAATAAGCTCTGTGCACACCAATAAGCCAAATAGTAGGCTTATGAGGTGAAAATGGATTGTGCATAAACAATAAGCAACCAAATAAGCTATGGACTGAATCAAAGGGTAACAAAATAAGCAAAGGGTACTGAAGGAAACACAAATAAGCTATAATGAACTGAAAATCACAATGGAATAAGCCAATGAGCAGGTTTAAGCTAATCCAACTTTCTGAAAACCAAACAGGCCAAAATGGTGCCCTTTGGACCTCTGTGGGGTCCACAGAGGTGAAAGGTGGTCCAATTTGGAACTAGCCCTACAGTCCTGAGTTGTCAAGCTTCAAAATAAGATTATAAGCAAGGATTATGGCTTATTTATGAGCTCTGTGTGAGCTTGGGAAAGTTGAGTCAAATACTGATTGCTCAGTATCGGTCCTGGGTCAGGGTCACAAATAAGCCACCAATAAGCTATGCAATAATGAACCAATGTTCAAAATAAGCCAAGATCTGAGAGTAAGGGCTGATAAGCTACACAATAAGCCAAAATGAGGGGTGTGGGGTCCACTGAGTCAGGCTTAGTGAGTCAAAGAAAAATGCCAAGAGGCCTGGTGCAGGGGAGGTTGCTCTCCCTGCAGCCTCAAAAAGCTAGTTGTACAATCCACTCACAAATTCCTAAAAATAAGCTGCTTGCAGGATTATGTAGTTTAGGTGACATATTTTCATCACAACAAGTTTCAAATCCTCAATCAACCTACAAAAATCTAGAAAATGACCCCAATATTGAAATTCTTCATACTATCTAACTTTTGACTTTTTGAAATTTGATGAGAGGTTGACTTAAATGAGATTTAACCTAACCTGAATGACTTATCATGATGTTTTGCACTGAATTGAGACTAAATTGAGCAATAATGACCACTTATGAACACAGTAGCATGATTATAAAACACAAAATTCCAACAAATGATAGATAAGATGAGTTCACAGGTTACTTTGACTTTTTTGACAAGTAAGTACTGGGTTTGTTGGTTTTTCTGAGATGATAAACTCTTATATGATATGTATCAAACAAGAACAATGCTTCAAATACCCTATACCACAGTGGAAACAACAAATCCAAACACCCCTTTATACAGATTTCATCAACTTTTATGAGGCCATTAGTGTAAGAAAAACTGAGATCTACAACCAAATTTGTGTACTACTGAATCCACCCAAATAAAGTTTAGAAACATAGAAATATCCAACACATTACCACAAGGTATCCCTTATGCAAATAAAAGACAGTTAACTAACTAGAGTATGATTAACTAATGATTTAATCTCACAAATGAAAATGAGAACTCAAAACAGGACAACTCCAACCAACAGACCATAAACAAGCACAAAATATACTACAACAAAGATCCAAGCACATGTGAAGCTAAATGAAACTTGAGAGAATAACAATGGAGATGGAATCTTACAATGTATACTCTCAGCTAGAACAAAGAGTTTTCCCAAGTAGCCTATCTTTAGATAGGCTGAGCACCTCCCAAACTTGCCCCATACTATCTCTGAACACCAGGAACCAAATCAAACTCACCACAGTTGACTTTCATTGACTATATTTATATTTTTATTTTTTATGCTAATTCTGGATTTTAAGGTCTCTACAAGCTTTAATGAGCTACTTGGAACTTATGTGAGCCTAAAGAGGTCTAGAGAAACACTACAAATAACAATAGATCTTTTTTGATAATTTTGAAATAACAAGAAATTTTACAACCTGAGCATATTAACTTGAAACTTAAATTTTATTAAATGGAAACTTTCAACTTACACCACTGAAACTGAAATTACAACTTGCTTAACTACTTAAAAACATAAATTTGACATAAATGAAAATTAAGCTAAAATTCTACCACACCCCTCAAACTGCTTCTTCTGCCTTTTATATATGGAGATTAGGGTTTGGGAACCCTTCCTGAGCAAATCCCAATCATTTTCTTGGCCATTGGATATGTATCTTTTAATCTGGATCCTTGAAGTGTTTTGGCGCCCAAAAACTTTTTGTCATTTTTTTTAGATAATTGAAGCCAGGGGAGAGAGTTTGTATTGTAGCATTTATTTGGCTAGCCAGGGGGGGTTGAGTGTGCAGGGGTGGTTGCAGGCTAGGGGTGATGATGGTGGTATTTGGAGTATTGCAGTGAGTGGGAGGTGAGGTGGAAGGGGAGGGTCAACGTTGGGGGTTTGACTGGGGAAGTATTAAAACGGGGAGGGAGTTGGGCTGGTGAGTATCTTGGGCCAGGGAAGAGTGGGTTAAGGGTATTGGGTGGTTTGGTTTGTATTTGGATTGGGTGGGATTTGGATTTGGGGAGATAATAAAAAGGGTCCGTTTGGTTTAGGTAAACAACAAGGACCAATTTTTGCCAAAAGCTGAAACTTAGGGACTGATTTTGCCATATTTCCAAAGATATCAAAGGGACCTAATTTGCCAAGTTTTAATAGTACAAGGGAAATATTTGATAAATTCCAATTTTTAAATTCCCAAGGACTTGTTTTGCCATTTTTGAAACTTGGGGGACCAAAAGTGTAATTTCCTCAAACTTTTCACCCAAGGACTTATTTTGACAACTTTTGAATTCCAAAGGACTTGGGTTGACTTTTCTTTTATTTTAAACCTTCAGGGACTAGTTTTGTCCATTTATGAAACTTGAGGGACTGAAACTGCCAATTATGCAAACTTTATTCGTTTTTCATTTGTTTTTAAACATTTTGCATCTAAAACATATAAAACACAGTTTTGGGATAATTTCTGTATTTTGATGCATTTCTAAGTGTTTTTGGATGTTTTGGCAGTTCAGATACGAAAAAAATGATGAGTATTTACACACTCATCATTTGCCAAACTGACCAATATATGTCACAATCAACTTTTTCACTTTCTATTCGCTCAATATCATCGCCCCAAATCAATAAAATTCGCCCAAAGTAAAGTTGCTTCTTTTTCTTTCGATTTTGTAGGTTTCTTCGTTTGTTGTTTTGTGAAGCTAGGCATCCGTGTAAAATGGAATAATTTCTATTGTGTGTCTATATTTTAATAAAAATATTATATTAAAAAAATATGCATAAGGTTGTGGATGCATCGATGATAGTGATGGGATTTTAAAGGCATTGGTATTTGTGTTTGTGTGATGGTAAAGACATTTATTCACTTCGATCTTCTTCTTCTTTGGTTCTTTCTTTCATTTCTCTATCTAACTCCAATACAACATATGTGTGAAATGATCCCAGAACCTCACCCAGAACCTCGCAACCTCGCCCATCTCCTCCCCAAAATCTTGCCCAGAACCTCGCCCATCTCCTCGCCCGTGTATTCGCTTATACATGCAGCACTCCTTGACCTCGCATGGACCTCGCCAGATCATCACCCAAAATACTCTTGACTCGCACAAGACAATCTTGACTCGTCCCTCACCTCGCCTAGGCCTCGTCCTAAACCCTCACCTCACCTAGCTCTCGCCTAGGCCTCGCCTATCATTCACCCCATCTTTCTGAATCAATAGACCTCGCCCCATCTTTCGCCCAACATTCTTTTATACACGTGTACGCTTATAAACTAATCTAGTAGTACATCTAACGGCTAATATCTAAAAAGTTCATTTTCAATAATTTTCTGTGCGATGTTTATATACATAAATTAGTTGTATAAAGCGTTCATTTAAGTAATTTACTCCTCAAAAAACTTCTTTCATCTATCAATGCTTTTACCGTCGAATATAGATCGTTTTAATGTTAAGCTTACACAGTTAACTAAATAAAATGCTAGCAACAACCACACTATAAGTATATATGTTATCCCACTTAAATACCATATCTTTGATCGATCATTTCCTGTCATTATTAGGAACGTGTATGACTAATCATACTTTACACACATCCAAACCTTATTAAAATGATAAAGTCACATATTACAAACACATGAACTTACAAAGACCTTGAACATATTCACAACCAAATTGAAGGAGTTCTATCACTTTCAAGTCTTCATTACGTGTTTCCTTGTCATCGTTTTATATCATCTTTAAAATCACAATCACAAATCACTTAAAAATATATAAAAATCAATTGAATATTTTCTACATTTTTTAAACATGTATTTCCTAGTATAGTTTCATCAACCTTTATTAACAATCAATTGATCACTGGAAAAAAAATCCCAAAACTAATAAAAAATATAATGATGCGTGGGAATCGCAACAGGCTTTACCTCTCGAGGGATCTCGAGAAGCTTACAACCCCCACCAGGCAGTGTACCTGATCGTTGTAGTATAGTATAGTGACAAGTACCGGGGGATTGATCGTTTAGCTTAGGAATAGTGTCGCTAGGATTAGAAAGCCTAAATACTAGTTCTAAAGGTGAGGGATGATTATTTTTGTGTTTTTTTATATTTTATGGAAAGCAAGTAAAAATCTCGGGTTTTGGAAGAGTGGGCGGAATTAGTTGCTATTCAACTAACCCAATACTAAGATGCAATCAAAATAAAATACTAAAAATGAAAATAAACTAGTTATACTAAGGTTGTGAGCAGTAATTGGAGAAAATGTGTTTACTTAGATTTCACTACTCCCTAGATATCTTTTACATGTTAATTACTTGTTATAATTGCATGGATGACGGATCGTATTCCTTAATACCATTCATGGGGTGGCATACATAACTCCCCAATTCTATGAGCTCTTATCTCCTCCTACACCATGCCCAGCACAACTATAGGGATTTTAAACAGTGGCTCATGCATTAAATACAACCAATAAAGACCTAGTACGCCTCGGTTCATGTTTCTTAAGACGTTCAAGCATGTTACCATTTGGAGACCTACCAGTTTTCTTAAGCCTAACATATAAATCATTCATCCAAGACAAGAATAAACAAGTAATCAACACATAATCAATATCTAGGTTTCATTAGATCTAAGCAAACACAAAAGAGATCTAGCCTAGCATAATGGAATTGAGACAAGAACAAGATATAGACAACCAACACATAGACATATTGATTGAATTAGAAGAACACTTATCTCAATTACAATGCAAGGTATCAAGGGTTTGGAACCCTTGAAAAACCTGTAAAAGTTGCACCAAAATCGTACTTAGGGTTTCTCCAAAACTTCTCTCTTTTAAATGTGAAAAATTAGAAAACTATATATAGAAAAATGGGTTTGACGGCGTCAAGAGTAATCTTGTGACGCCGTCACCTCGCCGCCAAAACTCTTCTCGGACTGCCTAGATCTACTTCTGACGCCGTCAAGACTTATATGTTTCCAGGCCGTCATGACTCTTTTACTCTTGACGCCCTTCCTATGTGACGCCGTCAAATCTTCTCTGGATCGTCATGGATTTTCATGAAATTTGCTCTTGATGCCGTCAAGGAGTTGCTCTTGACGCCGTCACCTACTGTTCCTAGCATGGAAAATTAAGACTTTGGCGTTTTCTTCACTTTTATGCTCCAAAAACGTCCGAATTGCTTCCTTTTCCAGATTTCTCTCCCAAAGTACCTAAAATCACAAAAGGAACGATTTAGGGAAATATTTGATCAAATAAAGTCGGATTCGGTCTTAAATGACCCCCTAAAAGCGGATCATTTTTCGCCTCATCATATACCCTTACACTTGAGATTTGCTTGTCCTCAAGCAAATGCGCTTTTATTCTACTCAAAAGACAAGTTAGGGGTCATTTAACACTAATATAAAAGTAATTACAACAAATAATCATTCCACTAAAGACCAATAGACAAGCACGGAGGTCATATACAAGCACCTCACAAATAGTGTTTAGATACTCACATCTCTCGGGTGTAATAAAGTATAAATTACAATATGGAAACGGAAGATATCTCTCACTACCTATCATAGCAAAATAGATTACCATAGGCTTGGGAAAGGATCAAACCTCCACCACATGGCGTAAGCACCTAGGATAAACTATCAAAGAGGTCTTTTAAAGGGTTGTAACGTTAGGTGTAGGGATATGAAATACACGGTTTTGTTGGATAAAGGAAGTTTTACTGGTGGCGAGTTAACAATCTTGGTTAATTACATGTACAATATGGCGTTGCTAAGCCAAGACTAGACTCGACTTAAGCTAATAAATGAGAAATAACAAAAACATAAAATGAACATAGAATAAAAAGGGATGGTAGTCCGTATGTTTTTTTTTTTTTTTTTTTTTTTTTTTTTTTTTTTTTTTTTTTGCATACACTCTTACCCTACCATCCAAAATAATACATCATAGGGGATGAACATTCCCCTTACACTTGAATCTTTACATACTTTACAATTAACTAATCTAATGACTCGAATTAAGAAAATCAAAACACTTGGAGCACTTTTAAGATTAACGCACATATGGGGCCATGGGGGTAATAAATGATGTTCTTCCCCATTACTCCATAAAATAAGTACTTACCCATGAGTACCAATCGTCCCAAAACAATATGTACAAGGATATGACTCGACTTAGCAACCATGTAATCAATTAGAAAGTTAACTTAGGGTTTAACAAATAACAATAATGCACTAAAAATGAGCGCATACACGGAAGGCTAAGGCGATTTGGGTGTACATTTAAGTGGGGTGTAACAAATTCTTCCTTTAAGTAAGATGCTTAAAGTTAGAAACGAAAAGATAGGCTCGGAGGGGTGTACTAGGGGTATCGTGTACTAAAAATGAGTACAACGCTAAGGGTGTGGGAAAAATTAGTTGACTTAACTAGCCAAGTAATATGACTTAAATGGTCAAGTAATTATAATACGGGTTTAACACAAGGGTGATCCTAATGCCTCTTATCATGTAGTAAATCCTACTACACGAATGTAGTCTCACTAGCGGTCTCGGGATACATCACTAACGCAAGTTCTAGAATCTAAATGCTACCGGTACACTCATAAGCACTAATAATAAATGCTTTTCCTATCAAATCTAAAGGCGAACCTCACATATTTGGGTGGAAAATTTTTCTGAATATACGGTTATGTGCTAGTCATACAATCTCCTATCCATGAGACGCTTGCTATGGCTAAAGTTTCACTCCTACATGTTGTAAAAAATTTTAAATTTGGTGCTAAAATTGCACTAACAAGTATTTCTCATAGTTTTATTACACATCTACCATCAAACAAAACAAACTCAAGCGAAAGTGCATATGTAAGGTATCATCTTTTTACCCTCCCCTTACACTTAAGATGAACATTGTCCCCAATGTTCAAGTAAAGAATGTAAAAGTGAAAAAGTAAAGAGAATGAAATCAAATACTCCCCTGATTCGCTCGGTATGGATAATAGGATGGCCAGGTTAAATCTTCCTCCAAGAAAATGAACAATCAAAGCTTCCCTTCCAGAATATAAATCATCTCCTTGTCATACATAACCTGTAAAACCTGACAAAATAGACAAGATAACCTCGCGTAAAATCGGCGGCATCCTATATAAGTTTCTAAATCCTAGAAAACAAGATAAGATATAATGCTTGTGGAATGAAGTTTGCAGATCTCCTGGAGATTATAAAACTTAATAATTCACAAAAACCATAAGACTCCGTTAGAAAAACAAAACCGGTTAAATTTCCAGATTTTAACTCCTGACGCCGTCAAGAGTAAAACTCTGACGCCGTCAGAATGGACCTGCAGAAATTCTTATGTTAAGTTTCCGGAAAATTTCTGGAAAAACTTGGTCTTACTTCCTGGAAAATCCTGCAAAACTTCATTATGACTCAATACAAGCATTTGACTCTAACAAATACGAATATACATGCTCATTTAATATTGTGGAGAATCATGATCGGTTTATTTCTTAAAAACATATTTGGGGTTTCCTCTTACACTTATCTTTTGCAAAAATACTTCTAGGTGGAGTTAAGACTAGGCCAAAACAACAAAGTAAAGTATTTCCACTCATTTAGTTTAGAAACATGATCTACCAACAATAAAAATACAACATGCATACGGAAGCAAATAACAAACAAACAAATAAAATCACACAAAACATGGGTTGCCGCCCAAGAAGCGCTTTTCTTTATTTACGAGTCTTGTAGCTAGACTCAAGGTCATGGGTTACTACGTGATTTCATCATTGGTTCCACTCTCTAGGTCGTCTTCTAAACCAGTTTTGTATTCCGGACCTAGTCGTAAACATTCTTTATAGAAACCAAGCATCCTATTCTTTACATATTCTACTCCTCTACGTCTATCCTCCTCATTCCTATAATAAGCCGCTTGCTTGTGTTCTTTTTCGAAATTAGAGAGAAGGCGGTATTGTTCAATCTTGTAGGGCATTTGATAGGCAACCTCATCGTTCTCTTCCTTAAATCTAACTATCCCTAAAGTCGGATCATAACTCATCCTAGTGGCTTCAACAAATGGTTTTCCGAATACTATTTGGCTTAGGTAAGCATCTATCACCGGTCGAATGTCTTCCACTATCATAAAATCGATTTCATAGGTGAGATTCCCTATAATCACATGTAATCCCTTCACCCTTCCCGCAAAATTACTTATCAGATTCTTGTTGGGCATCATCCTAAAGTTAAGTTGCTTCTTCATTACCCAATTGTAATAAGTCCTAGTCATGATGTTAACGGGTGATCTAGGGTCGATGTAAGCTTTCCATATATGCATGTGCCCGATATTGCATGGGATGTTAATGTTAGAGGGGTCTCCTATTTTGATAAGGGGTGTGTCGAAGATATATGGTCTCTCGGGACTATCGAATAGATCCTTATGGTACTCCCGTTCTTCCTCGGTGGGTAACTTATCAAAGTATTTTTCTATAGGCTCTACCTCCTCTAACTCCTCTTTCTTGTTAACCTTAACTTCCCTACTCTCATCCTTAATCTCGGCCTCTACTCTAACTTCATCCTTGTCACTCTCTTCTATCTCCCTATCTATCGGCTTAATGGTGACAACATTGACAAAGTGGACATGTTTGGATGATGAGGGACCCTTAATTTGGATTCCACTATTGGTGTCCCTAGTATCTTTCCTAGGTGTGATTAATGCTTGGTTGTTGAGGGCTTTCAACAAGTTGTCAATCTTGTTGGTCATCTCTGTTTGTTGTTGGTTGAATTCGGTTTCAAACCTAGCTATGCGAGCTTCTTGAGATGCCATGAACTTTGACATCAATCCTTCAAGATTGTTGGTACTACCATAGTTGTTAGAAGGATTGTTGTTGAAAGTACGGTTGGATGGTGGACCGTTTGGTTGGTAACGATTAGGCGGGTTGGAAGAATTGGGTTGATTTTGTTTCCACCTAAGGTTTGGGTGATTTTTCCAAGAGGGGTTGTATGAATCACCGTAAGTGTTTGGCTCGGGCTTGAAAGTGTACCACTTATCTCCCGCTTCGTCGGTACGCGTGGATGCGTAGTCCGCAAAAGCTGTTCCGGGGAGTTCCACACAATCACGAGTGTCATGGGGACCACTACATAATTCGCATGAAGAAGTGATTTTGTTCACTTGGCTTGAAGGCTTCGGAGCTTCGTAAGATTTCATGAGAAACTTGACTTGGTCCTCAAGTTCCATGATCCTATGGTCGAGAGTGCTAGAATTGTTCGAAGGCAAAGATATCACCTTGACCGTTTTGTTCAAATCACGGGGATCATTCCAACTTTCGTTGTCATAAAGAGCAAGATCTTCTATGAGTTCCCATGATTGTTCCGCACTAAGATCACGTAGCTTACCACCGGCCGATTGGTCAATGGCTCGCCTCGTGGAGATGTCGATATGGTCATAAAAAATTTGGACTTGGAGCCAAAGATCTATGCCATGATGAGGGACTTTTTGGAGTAAGTCCTTGAAACGAGTCCATGCTTCATAAAGAGATTCATTTTGACGTTGTTGGAACATCAAGATGTCATTTCTAGGCTTAGTAGTTCTCCCCGGTGGGAAAAATTGAGCAAGGAAACGAGTGGTGAGATCATCCCATTTGGTGATGGATCCCGCAGGTAAACGCTCAAGCCATTGACTAGCTTGATCCCGTAGAGAGAATTGGAATAGGCGTAAACGGGTAGTCTCTCTAGTTTCAACATCTAGGTCTATGGAGTCTACGATTTTGAGAAAGTCCTTAAGATGTTGGTTTGGATCTTCGGAACGAAGTCCATGGAATGCACATCCGCTTTGCACCAACCGGATGGTGTCGGATCGCAAGGGGGTCACATTGGCTCCGGTGAGCTCAATGGTGTTTCGGTAGCCTTGGTGGCTAGGTCGGGAATACTCTCCTAAGGTTCGGGGCCTAAGGGGTTCTAATGGTTGGTTTTGTTGTGGTGGGATGACGGGTTCAAAGATGTTACCACCTTCCATGATGTCGGATGGTAAAGAGTTACGAACAAAGGCACGAAGAAATAAGATAGACTAAAGAAAACCTAAAAATAAAAATAAAATCTTACTAGAAAGGAATCTAGCAAGTAGACCTAATAAAAAGAAATTCTAACCTAGACAATAACTATTCCCCGGCAACAGCGCCAAAAACTTGATGCGTGGGAATCGCAACAGGCTTTACCTCTCGAGGGATCTCGAGAAGCTTACAACCCCCACCAGGCAGTGTACCTGATCGTTGTAGTATAGTATAGTGACAAGTACCGGGGGATTGATCGTTCAGCTTAGGAATAGTGTCACTAGGATTAGAAAGCCTAAATACTAGTTCTAAAGGTGAGGGATGATTATTTTTGTGTTTTTATATTTTATGGAAAGCAAGTAAAAATCTCGGGTTTTAGAAGAGTGGGCGGAATTAGTTGCTATTCAACTAACCCAATACTAAGATGCAATCAAAATAAAATACTAAAAATGAAAATAAACTAATTATACTAAGGTTGTGAGCAGTAATTGGAGAAAATGTGTTTACTTAGATTTCACTACTCCCTAGATATCTTTTACATGTTAATTACTTGTTATAATTGCATGGATGACGGATCGTATTCCTTAATACCATTCATGGGGTGGCATACATAACTCCCCAATTCTATGAGCTCTTATCTCCTCCTACACCATGCCCAGCACAACTATAGGGATTGTAAACAGTGGCTCATGCATTAAATACAACCAATAAAGACCTAGTACGCCTCGGTTCATGTTTCTTAAGACGTTCAAGCATGTTACCATTTGGAGATCTGCCAATTTTCTTAAGCCTAACATATAAATCATTCATCCAAGACAAGAATAAACAAGTAATCAACACATAATCAATATCTAGATTTCATTAGATCTAAGCAAACACAAAAGAGATCTAGCCTAGCATAATGGAATTGAGACAAGAACAAGATATAGACAACCAACACATAGACATATTGATTGAATTAGAAGAACACTTATCTCAATTACAATGCATGGTATCAAGGGTTTGGAACCCTTGAAAAACCTGTAAAAGTTGCACCAAAATCGTACTTAGGGTTTCTCCAAAACTTCTCTCTTTTAAATGCGAAAAATTAGAAAACTATATATAGAAAAATGGGTTTGACGGCGTCAAGAGTAATCTTGTGACGCCGTCACCTCGCCGCCAAAACTCTTCTCGGACTGCCTAGATCTACTTCTGACGCCGTCAAGACTTATATGTTTCCAGGCCGTCATGACTCTTTTACTCTTGACGCCCTTCCTATGTGACGCCGTCAAATCTTCTCTGGATCGTCATGGATTTTCATGAAATTTGCTCTTGACGCCGTCAAGGAGTTGCTCTTGATGCCATCACCTACTGTTCCCAGCATGGAAAATTAAGACTTTGGCGTTTTCTTCACTTTTATGCTCCAAAAACGTCCGAATTGCTTCCTTTTCCAGATTTCTCTCCCAAAGTACCTAAAATCACAAAAGGAACGATTTAGGGCAATATTTCATCAAATAAAGTTGGATTCGGGCTTAAATGACCCCCTAAAAACGGATCATTTTTCGCCTCATCATATAATAAAAAAGAAAAAACATTACCAATCAATTGATCATGTGATCATTGTGATGTCACGAAAAAATACTGTGAAGGATGGTGACATTTTCCATATCCAAATGTATTCGCACCATTTTTAGTATTGTTGTTTTCGAGGAGCAACCTAAAAACCCATGATTTCGATCAACCTTTTGAGGCGGCGCCACCAAACCGGAACCCTGACCCCAACCACATCTATTTTGGATCCGTATATTTTCAGATCTGTATATTTTCGGATCCGTATATTTTCGGTGTTTTTGTTTTTAATTGCCAACGATTATACATAATAAAATATCAATTCTGGATCTGGATTTTGATGGAGGCTGTGAAAGTGATGGCTAGGTTTTAGAAATTAGAAGAGAGATAAAAATGACCAGTTAATTGCAAGGTTGCAAAAATCGCTAGGCGGTAGCGTGACGGTCGGGTACCGCCTAGTGATTAATCGGTTATGCGGGGATTAATCGGATTGAACTTTTTATAAATAAAATTAAAAAAAATTGAAACTATATGCTCGATTTGACCGATCTAGCCGATTTTTTTCCGACTTGGCTAATTTATCCTTGATTTGGCCAATTTCTATCCATAACTGAGTTGGCCAATTTATCCGATTTTTGTCCGATTTGGCAGATTTATGCCCGATTTTCCCGATTTTTATCCGATTAATCGGTACGTTGACCGATTTTTAACCAAACAGATTAATAAGGCTGATTAGTGAAAATCGTGGCGGTTGATCCCCGCCTAGCGATTAATCGCCGATTAATCGGCCGCTATGGCCAATTTTTGCAACAGTGGTTAATTGTGACGGTTTTTAAGTTTGTTTAGTTAAAAGTGTAATACCAATAATACCCTTTCAGCCTTTTATTTAATTAAAAAAGAAACCCTTATTTTTTGTTTAATTGCAATTATGACACTTTTAATCTTAACCTTTGATCAAACTCATCAAATGGCCAAGATTCATTTTAAGAGTTCTATAATGTACTGCATCTTATATTAGTACTGCAAAGAATACAACATATATATATATATATATATATATATATATATATATATATATATATATAGACACACACACACACATACACACACACATATTATGTAATAGTTAGCTTTATTAGTAAGGTAGGGTTTGTAACCTCACTCTATTATGTAAAGAGGGTAGGCGTCTACGTTACAAATCATCCATTCATAGCTAGTCTCTCCAATGAGAGTCTACAAAACGCATAGGGATAGTCATAAGTCTGATATAAGAGATCTGTTAGCAGCAATCCAGGAACTCATAAACAATAAAGAATCAAACTAGTAAGGTTATAGATTTAGTTTTATAGGTAGTTCAGCTATAAATAACTTAGTTATGTACGGGTACTTGCTAGGTTTTACTCTATAAAAATAAAAAGTTATAGTTTGCCTACACTTAGTTCTCTCACATCAAGTATCCCGTATTAGGATCCCCTATGCCTTAGGAAAACACTATAGGCCTACTTTAAGTCTAAATAACTCGAGGTTATTAGAAATCGTAAAACAAGTAGACTTACCTAGGAATACTAAAGCTTATAATTAGGATCCCTTAGACTAGTACCACTATGCCTTTAGACGAGGGAAGTGAATTTCTGGGAATATAGTCAATCTTGTTAGGAAATCCGCCCTTTTAGTTTTAGGATTCCCTACCTATCCTTTTCCCCGGTATCAGACAATGTTCTACGAGTTAGAACTTGTACCATCCGTCTATACGCAAGCTTCTATTAGTTAGAACTTGCAAGAATGTCTAAATTGGATATGACATTATTCTTATCCCATCTTATTCCTACGAACGTCTATTGAATGGCACGTACGAGAGCCAAGACTCCCGCTACTCCTACTACTCCCGCCATGTCTCAAGAAGACATTCGGCAGCTAGTTGCTGACAGTGTAACTACGGCACTAGAAGCTAGGAATGCTAACATGGCTAGAAACCCCGAAATTCCTATAGTGAAGAAGAGTAACTACAAGGAATTTATGAGCTGTTAGCCCTTCAATTTCAAGGGAACAGAAGGGGCCATAGGATTGATTTACTAGTTTGAGAGGTGTGAATCAGTATTCTTCCGTAGTAACTGTTCTGAGGATTGTAGAGTTAAGTTGGCGACTGGTACTCTTATTGAGGAAGCGTTATCTTGGTGGAACTCGTATGCCCAGCCCATAGGAATAGAAGAGGCATACAAGTTATCCTGGGTTGAATTTAAGAAACTTGTGATTAAGAAATACTGCCCTAAAAAAGAAGTCAAGAAAATGGAGGATGAATTTTATAACTTGACTGTAAAGGGGAACGATTTAAAACTTATATTAGGAGATTTCAAGAGTTGTCTACTTCGTGTCCCACAATGGTGCCGACTATTGAAAAGACAATAGAAGTTTTCAACGGAGCTTTGCCCTGAAGTATTGAAGGGAATGTTACTGCCTCAAGGCCACAAACCTTAGAGGAAGCCATTAACATCACTTTGAGGTTAATGGATCAAGTATCAAAGCACAACTCTGTGATAGTACCTAACGATAATAAAAAAAAGTTCCACGATGGGAGAGCTTTCGGTAACACCCGTACCACCTATGGTAATCATCGTACCAACCCCTATCCTCAAGTAAGGCAAGAGACTGCCAGAGCATATATAGCCACTCCAAATGAGGGAAGTGATTATGTTGGAAAATCCCCTCAAGCAAGGCAAGAGACTGCCAGAACATATGGAACAAGGTGGGCCATCAGACAAGGGATTGCAAGCACAAAGGACCAGCTACTGGTGGTAATCTGCAACCAGTAACGGTCATTTGTCATGCTTGCAGAGAAAAATGACACTATGCAACTAGATGTCCACAGAAAAATACTGATGGTGCCCAGGGAAGAGCTTATATGTTGAGGGATAGGAATGATCTGCAAGATCCGAGCGTAGTCACGGGTAAGTTTCTCTTAAACCACCACTTATTTAGAGTACTATTTGATTCAGGAGCCGATAGGAGTTTCGTATCTATACCTTTTGCCTCTAGACTTAGGATCAAACCCGTAGCCTTAGATACCTATTATGACATAGAAATGGCCAACGGAAACTTAGTTAGTACTAACAACGTTATCAAGGGTTGTACCCTAACTTTACTCAACCACCCTTTCGAAATCGATCTCATACCCATTAGACTCGGTAGTTTTGACGTTGTTGTGGGAATGGATTGGTTGTCCAAGAATCAAGCTAAGATTCTTTGTGATGAGAAAATCATCCATGTACCTATCAACGGTGAGACTTTAACTATCCGAGGAGATCGAAGTAAAACCTGACTTAACCTCATCTCATGTATCAAAACAGAATGATACATATCACGAGGTTGTCAAGTCTTCGTTATCTAAGTAACGGAGACTAAGCCAGATGAAAAACAACTGGATGAGATCCCTGTAGTCAGGGAATACCCAGAGGTTTCTCTTAAGGATTTACCTGGCTTGCCTCCCATTCGGCAGATAGAATTTCAAATCGATTTAATTCCCGGAGCGGCACATATAGCCCAAGCACCCTATATGTTATCCCCTTCAGAGATGAAGGAACTATATGAACAACTCCAGGAATAAACCGATCGAGGATTCATACACCCAAGTACATCACCCTGGGGAGCCCCTGTCTTATTCGTAAAGAATGAAGACGGCTCTATGAGAATGTGTATTTATTATCGTGGATTGAACAAACTTACTATCAAGAATCGATACCCATTACCCAGGAGTAATGGCTTATTTGATCAACTACAAGGGTCGAGTGTATATTCGAAGATCGACTTACTATCAGGCTATCATCAACTGAAAAATGAGGGAAGAAGATATCCCTATAACCGCTTTCAGAACAAGATATGGGCACTATGAATTTAAAGTTATGTTATTTGGTTTGACAAATGCACCAACGGTTTTCATGGATCTCATGAACCAGGTGTGTAAACCATACTTGGATAAATTTGTCATAGTGTTCATAGATGATATCCTTATCTATTCTTGTAACGAGGAAGAGCATGCTCAACACTTGAGAATAATCCTAGAACTACTTAAGACGGAGAAACTTTATGTAAAGTTCTCTAAGTGCGAGTTCTGGATTAGTGTTGTGCAATTTCTCGGGCACTTGATAGATAAACAAGGACTTCAAGTCGATCTTGCAAAAATCGAAGCAGTTAAGAATTGGCGTTGTCCTACGAATCCTACCGAAATACAAAACTTCTTAGGACTTGCAGGTTATTATCGAAGGTTTATTGAAGGATTTTCAAAAATAGTAAAACCTTTGATGGAGTTAACCCAGAAAAATAGGAAGTTTGACTGGGAAAGAGACCAAGAGATAGCTTTCTAACTTTTGAAGAGAAAGTTGTGTGAAGCTCCAATCTTAGCATTACCAGAGGGAAACAATGATTTCGCTGTTTACCGTGATGCTTCGCGTCGAGATCTTGGAGCAGTATTGATGCAAAGAAATAAGTTATGCATCACGACAACTTAAACCGCATGAGGAAAACTACACTACACACGATCTAGAATTAGGAGCAGTAGTGTTCGCTCTGAGAATATAGAGACATTATCTGTATGGCACAAAATGTATCATAGAAGCCTACATCATATTCTTAATCAAAAAGAGTTGAACATGAGACAACATCATTGGATAGAATTGCTCACTGATTATGATTGTGAGATTCGTTACCACCCTGGCAAAGCTAACGTAGTAGCAGATGCTTTGAGTAGAAAGGAACGAATCAAACCGACTAGAGTTAGGTCATTAGTAATGACACTCCATTCAGATTTACCCTCTCGAATACTCAAAGCCCAAGATGAAGCCCTCAATGAGGAAAATCTTAAAATGGAAAACCTACGAGGGATGAATAAGGCTTTTGAGGTACATTTAGACGGAACTCGTTACATTAAGAATCGGAGATGATTACCATATTATGGTAACTTAAGGAACTTAATAATGCCCGAGTCCCACAAATCTAAGTACTCCATCCATCTAGGTTCTGATAAGATGTATCAGGATCTGATGAAACACTATTAGTGGCCCGACATGAAGGCATCCATTGCTAGATATGTGGGCAAGTGTTTAACATGTTCTAGAGTGAAGGCCGAATGTCAAAAGACATCCGGACTTTTGGTATAGCCTGAAATTCCCATTTGGAAGTGGGAAAGAACTACGATGGATTTTATCACTAAACTTCCTAGAACATCCAATGGGCATGATACTATTTGGGTAATAGTTGATCGCCTTACTAAATCAGCTCATTTCATCCCTATACGAGAAACGGATTATATGGAAACCCTTGCTAGGTTGTACCTCAAAAAAATAGTTTCCCGGCATGGAGTACCAATATCTATCATATCTGATCGTGACACTCGTTTCAAGTCAAGATTTTGGCAATCTATGCAAAAAGCCCTAGGTACTCAGATAGACATGAGTACGACATATCATCCGCAGACCGACGGTCAAGGTGAAAGAACTATCCAAACACTTGAGGATATGCTTCGAGCGTGTGTGATAGATTTTGGAAAAGGATGGGAGAAATACTTACCGTTGATCGAATTCTCGTATAATAATAGTTATCACGCTAGTATTAAGGTAGCACCGTATGAAGCACTTTATGGACATAAGTGCAGATCCCCTGTCCGCTGGGCCGAAGTTGGAGAAGTTCAACTTACGGGTCCAGAGATAATCCTTGAGACTAATGAGAAAATAGTTCAAATTCTACAACGCTTACAAGCTGTAAGAGATCGGCAAAAGAGTTATGCCGATATAAGACGTAAGCCTTTAGAATTTCAAGTCGGAGACAAGGTTATGTTGAAAGCTTCACCTAGGAAAGGTGTCTTTCGTTTCGGAAAGAAAGGAAAGCTTAATTCGAGATACATCGAACCATTTAAGGTTTTAGAACGAATTGGTCCGGTGGCATACCGACTTGAATTGCCGGATGAACTAAGTGACATACACCACACATTTCACATCTCCAACCTCAAGAAGTGTTTATTGGATGAATCACTTATCATATCGATGAAAGAGCTTTAGTTGGATGATAAGCTCAATTTCATTGAGGAACCAATCGAAATCATGGACCCAGAGGTCAAAAATCTAAAACATCACTGGATTCCTATCGGTAAGGTACGCTGGAACTCTAAAATAGGACTAGAGTATACTTGAGAACTAGAGGATCAAATCCATACTAAATATCCCCATCTATTCTCACCCTCACCCATTAACCCTAGATAAATCTCGGGACGAGATTTTCTTTTAGGATGGGAGACTGAAGCAACCCACTAACTTCTCCACTAACTCCCTTTAGGTTAGCAATGCCTTACTAACTTAACTTAGGCCTTCACTAAGCACAATCTAGGTTAGAAATGCCCTTAGCTATTTCCCGAGTGTAATTTTTGCTTTGCTATACTACTATTGCCTAACTAACCTCTAGACAAGCTCATGTATCCACCTATGGCAACCACCACTATGTTTACTTGATGTAAACATCCAGGTATGTCAAGTCAAGGTTACAAACAAATTTTCACTAAGTGAACTATCACTCTAATACACAATACTCATCAGAAAACCCTAATTGCACCTATGTGTTCCTGGTTAGCTTTAAAACCATAACTGCTTATCTGAACTAACTTGAAAGTGTTCAAGGCTTAGGTATGAGTTACATTAGTAACTTTATGATATATTAGACTCCCAAGATCATAGTAAAACCTCTAAAACCTAGGTACAAGTCCCTTAAACACAAAACCCTAATTAGGTTCTAACTTCCCGGAAACTAGGTTAAACTTTCCCAAATCTTTACCATAATTTACCACCACTTAGTATAAGTCTCCTAGGACTTAATATTAGTCACTAGACACCCATAGGACCCTGAATTAGGCACTAAACCCTAAGCTAGGACCAAATATTAAACTATACAAAACTAGCTCAAAACTAAACCTAAAGCTTAAACCAAGCTACCTTAGCACCTCAAATGAACCAAGAAAGCACCCTAGCACCTCCCTAATAGTAACCTAGAACCCTAGCACCTCTAAGAACCAGAAAAAGGAGGTGGATCACCTGCTTGTCATCACCTTTGACCCTCGGCTTCACCATGGTCATAACCGACCTGGGCAGCCCCCTTGCTACACCATAGCTCATCCCCATCACCCTATAGAACCTCCACACCACCCTCTAGCTCAGCTTACTCTACTTCCCCCCTCCTTAACACCTAGCACTCTTTACTTGGTCACTACTCCATACGCGACCTATAAATAACCCCTCCCCTCACCACTTCACTTCACACTTTCCCTCTCTTCTCTATCACGTATATTCTTTAGTATAGAACCCTTAGAACACTTATAAGTTGAGTAGTGAAGCCTTAGCCTTGTCGAGTTCTAGTTTTGAGTCGAGTGATGCGTGGAATTGCGCCCTCGTAAACGGTTTTACTTCTCAAGGGATCTTGAGAAGCTTGCAATCCCCGCCAGGCAGTGTACCTGACCGATGTAGTATAGTGTAGTGGCAAGTACCGGGCGATTGATCGTTCCCTCGGGGAATAGTGTCGTTAGGATCAAAACTTAATTAAACTAGGTCTAGAGGTAAGGGATGATTCTTTTAGTATTTTTTATGGTTTTATGGAAAGCAAGTAAAAATCTCGGGTATTGGAAGAGTGGGCGGAATTAGTTGCTAGTCAACTAACCCAATAAACTACAAATGCAATAAAAATAAAATAACACAAAAGTAAATGTTGAGAAAAACAATAATTAGAGAAACGTGTTTACTTAGATTTCACTATTCCCTAGCAATCTTTCATTAATTGGAAGTCTGCCAGTTTTCTTAAGCCTAACATCGATATCATTCATCCAATTCAATTAATAACAAACAATCAACCAACAATCAATAGCTAGGTTTCATTCATCTAAGCAAACACAAACAAACCTAGCCTAGCATGTTAAAGTAAAGACAAGCGTAAGATAGAATCAAACAACACATAGACATATTGAATGATTATTGGAAGACTTATCTTTATTGAAACATAGATGAAAGAAGGGTTTGAAACCCCTACAATAAGGTTGAAATTCGACCTAGTGTTTGTGGTAAAAGTTCCTCCCAAAAGTTCTCCCTAATAAATGAAAATTAGAAAACTATATATAGAGAATACACGTCTGACTGCGTCACGTTATAATCCTGATGCCGTCAACTTGCCGCCAATACTCTTCACGGATTATCTAGATCCAGATCTAACGACGTCATGTGTAAATCATCTCGTGGCCGCCACGTGTAAAATTGCTCTTGACAGCGTTGGTGATGCCGTCACTCTTTAACTCCCAAAAACATTTTGGTGCGTCTCGTGTAACTTTTTATCCACCACTTTGCCAATACGTGATGCCGTCACCTCCAAAGCGTGACGCCGTCAGGTACTAATTCCAGCTTGATATGGAGACTTTGCCGTTTTCTTCACTTTTCGCTCCAAAAATGTCCGAAATGCTTCATTTTCCAGATTTCTTCTCCAAAGTACCTAAAATGACAAAAGGAACGATTTGAGGCAATATTTGATCAAATAATCACGACTTAGGGCTTAAATGACCCCCTAAAAGCGTAACACTTTTCGTCTCATCAAATACCCTTACACTTGAGATTTGCTTGTCATCAAGCAAATGCGCTTTTATTCTAATCAAAATATAAGCTAGGGGTCATTTAACACTAGTATCAAAGTAATTACAACAAATAATCGTTCCACTTCAACCAAAAACAAGCACGGAAATTATACACTATCACCTCACAAATAGTGTTTAGATACTCAGATCTCTCGGGTGTAATAAAAGTATATATCACAATATGAAAATGAAAAATATCTCTCACTACCTATCATGGCACATAGATTACCATAGGCTTGGGAAAGGATCAAACCTCCACCACTTGGTATAAGCACCTAGGATAAACTAACAAAGAAGTCTTTTAAAGGGTTGTAACGTGAGGTGTAGGGATATGATAAACACAGTTTTGTTGGATAAAGGTAATCTTTACTGGTAGCGAGCAAATTATCTTGGTCAATTACATGTACAATGTGGCGTTACTAAGCCAAGACTCGACTCGACTTAAGCTAATCATAAACTAACAAAAACATAAAACAAACATAAAAGGAAATGGGATGGTAGTCCGTATGTCTTTTCTCTTTTTCTTTTTTCTATTTTTTTCTTTTTCTTGATTTTTTGATTTTTTTTCATACACTCTTGCCCTACCATCCAAAATAATACATCATAGGGAATTTGCATTCGCCTTACACTTGAACTTTTACGTACTTTACAATCAACTATTCTAACAACTCGAATTAAGATAATCAAAACTTTTGGAGTACTTTTTAGATATTAGCGCACATATGGGAGTAATAATTGACGTCTTCCCCAATACCTTATAACAATAGTACTTTACCCATGAGTCCCAATCGTCCCAAAACAATATGTACAAGATATGACTCGACTTAGCAACTGTAACACCCCCAAAATACCGCAGCGGAAGACTGTGTCACTGGGGTGCTACTTCATAATACAAAGTACAAGTTATAGAAAACGAACTCTATATGAGACGTTTTGAAAAATTACCATTTGATTAATGAATTCAAAGTTACAAACATGAGATTCCAAAGTATGATACATAAATGTATACAAAGTGTTTTTGAATGGTAAATGATAAAAGCGTAAGTCTTCAGAATATGCAGCTTGACTCTAAGTTCCACGCACTAGCTATCGCCTTACTAACCTGAGATAAACATGCTAAAGTGTCAACACAATGGTTGGTGAGTTCATAGAGTTTGTCTAACAAATAAAGCCTATAAAAATGATCACACAGCAAAGGCATCGTGAATCCACTCAGTTTCAAGTCCCGCCATAAGAGACTTGTAACCTGTGTGTTCACAACCCACTGCTAACATATAGTATAATAAAGACATGTATAAGTTCATCAAAACAGTTAAGCAATTAGTCGTGAGTCTACACTTCATCTCCGAAGACCTCACGTTTGTTGTATGTCTCAATGGTCATCCAGCAACTTAATCTGGAGCCACTGGCAGTCTCAATGGTCATCCAGCAACTTAATCTGGAGCCACTGGCAGTCTCAATGGTCATCCAACAACTTAATCTGGAGCCACTGGAAGTCTCACAATCAAGTATAACCCAGTTAAGTATAACACAATCATGTATGTATGAAATCTAGTATAATGCAATCAAGTATAAGACGATCAAGTATAAAAGCTTTGAATATTTGTACAAGTAAGCAAGTAGTTGAGCATGTATCTCCCCCAAAGAGTTAAAACAAGTAGGAAAATGTAGGGGCTATGACTCACCTTAAGCTAATGTAATGAGAAATGAAAGTGGTAGTCGAATCGCGAAAGTCTCTAAGAGCAGCCTATAATAGAATGTTGCGACTTAGGTTTGGAGTAACGTCTAAGAATACGAAGAATTGCCAATATATGTCTTGCATAATGTTCATGATGTAGTACTTAGTATATAGTGTAAGTCTTTAAATATAAATGGTTTATGAAACATGTATAGGTTGTATATCTCTTACTACCGTTCAGGCCGACATAATTCAGAAGTCATGGAGTAAACGTTCGAGGAGCCAGGACACTTTAATTCGTAAATCCACAACTCATCTCGACGGCTTACTTAATGAACTCCTCACATGATGTGACAACCGGCAATTTAGGGAGTTATTTTGAAAACCCGCATTACGTTAAAGTTCGTTTATAATTTTTATTTGGAATTTTATTTCACAACGAACTTGTAAGACCTATTTTTATGGATAATTATATTTAATGATGTTATGGAATTCGTGAATTATTTTCATAATTCATTTTGATACTATGCTCGGTGACGTATTCTTAAATTCTCACTAGTACTACGTTGACTCTGGCACTAGGATTACCTAACAGGAAATTTTATGACTCGATTTTACGAGTCCGACTATATTTAATTATTTACGAGATGTTTCGTGAGATATTAAACGTTTGAAATGAGTTCGGGTTTCGGACCGTGTGTTTTACACTTACCCATTATTAACCCAATCATAATTATTAGTAATATTATTATTATTATTATTATTATTATTATTATTATTATTATTATTATTATTATTATTATTATTATTATTATTATTATTATTATTATTATTATTATTATTATTATTATTATTCTTATTATTATTATTATTATTATTATTATTATTAAAAACTTAAAAAAATAAAAATAAAAAAAAAGAGTATATTACAAGGGTCCTTGTGGTTCGGTTCATAAGCAACACCAACACCCTCACCCCCACACTTCTTTCTCTCTCTTTTCTCTCTTTTGACAAACCCTAGCCGCCCCAACATTCCGGCCACCACCACAGCCACACCGCCGGCCACCACTCTACACCACCACCACCAATCGATTCCCCATTATTTCTACTCTTAGATCTACTACAACACGCACCCCATCACCCCATATTTCATCTCGAATCACCACCATTTTCACCACCATTCGCTTGTTTTTGGAAGGTTGTCACGGTTTGAGTATTAAGGATCGAAGGTGAGACGAGTTTTACTCGTATTTTTGATAAAAACGTGAGCTAGGGTCACGACTTGATGATGATTCGGATGGGTTTACATTTAAAAACATGTAATACTTATGGGTTTTTGATTGGAAACATGTTTTCTTAAAGGTTTGGTATCCGGGTTGGTTTCTTGATGGTTCGACTCGAACCGTGAGTCTATGACTCTCGGCTTGGTTGTTGATTCGAGCCTTGGGGCTCGATTTGCTTGCCACTTTCGGTCTTGATATTGTGGCTCATGTATTGCTTGCGTTGGATTATTTTGATTCGACTCATTGGAGTCGCGGCTTAATGCCGAGTGTGGTTAATGGTTGCCGAGACCTTTGTGGTCGATTTGGCATTTGGGTGTGCTCCTTGGAGCCGTATGTGTGACCCTTTGATTTGTGTTTCGAGCCATTGTGGCTCGTGATGTGTACCGAGAATCATTTAAGTCGAGAGACTCGGGTTTGGCTTGGTAAACCAACCTGAATATAGACCTTGGTTATATTCATTTTCATTATTATTATTGTTGTTAACTTGGTTTTGATTCGGCATTGGTTGATTTTATTTTTTGGCCGAATACTTGCGGGTCGAGATCATGTTTGGTCTCGACAATGGATATTGGTTTTGTGAAGTTGTTGACGAAAAGTGTTATTGGGGACCGATTGTGAGACGGTCACTTAGATTGACGGAGATAGGTTAGTCGGGTGCCGTAGTCGGACCCTATTGTTGTAGCACGTGGATTGGGATTGTTTTGGACGGAGATGTATTGATTATTATGACTTTTACATATTATTTTGGACTTGGACAATGAGCCGAGAGTCATGACTCGGACATGTGACCATTTCGTATGACTCTATAACTATTTACAATTTAAAACGTAAATAATAAAACTCGTAATAATAATTATTGGTAATATAAATGTTTATATGAATATATAGACGTGAATAACGGATATATAATTATATAGGCGCGTATATTTATAATAATAATAATCACGAGTCATATTATAAATAATACGACTAGATATATATATTAGGCTACGAAAGTGGCGTAATATTATTGAACGTATTATTATTATAAAAAGGTGTTATAAAACGGGGAACTCTCGACAATTATTAAACATTTAATAAAAATGTCATTATATATATATATATATAACGGGTAAACTTATCGAGTTATGCGGAGTCGTTGTCACTCGAGTCCAGGTAAGTTTTTATTTGTGACTTTCGTGTTGTCACGGATATATGACGATTAATATAAACGTTTTCTATAACCAAATAACCACTTTACCGTAGGGTTGAACCGAGTTATTTGGCTATATGAAATGAATATATTAATGGGCATCGTATCCTACGACGCCCATAGGTTGTGGTATATGTAAAGTGTAATAAATTGCGAATGTATATATCGGGAAATCTGGCTAATTTGACGATGTATATGAGGAATTTATTAAACTACGATATATACCATATAGTATTTATGTGCTATGTGCTTTAGGATTGGGTGTAATCTTGGAACGGTATGTTACGTAAATAAATATGAGGATTATCAAATCGACGGATTTGATAAACTTCGGCGATTTATTTAAATGATATATTGGGCTAATATTAGATCCATAGTTTATTTTATTATTCTTTATGTGACCTTTTTTGGTTTGTTTTGTGTCGACCCACCACCCATATGGATACCAAACGTAAATACACCAAACTAATACGAAATGGATTTTCGGAAATAAAACGGATTCTCGTTCGGGTTTGGGAATATTTTGAATTTGAGGAAATGATTTCTGAACGAGTTGATATTGTTAGGTCGTGCCGAGTCCGTAGTTGCTATTTCGTGAGTTACTATACATCTTATTTCTACCGACTTCTTCTTGCTATTTTCTGGACTTGAGGTGAGTCATAGCCCAACTTTTACTCTTGAACTATGTTTTCAATACTTGGGGTGAGAAACGTGCAAATTATTTTATGTGGACTATTATCGCTACTATATTCTTTCTAAAACTTGCTATGCGTATGGACTAGGATGTATTGTCAGCTTTAGTCACATTTTATGTGTACTATTCAAGGTTGACTTATTTGGTTATTGTCAGCTTTAGTCACACGGGTCATGTGTACTATTCAAGGTTGGCTTATTTAGATACTGTAGCGTGCACCTATAGGTTATTGATACTTTGGAGGTTATCCGAGTATTTATTGATATTGCAGGGGTTACCCGAATATCTATGTTGGAACGGAGGGTATCCGTGTGTTAGGATTGGAGCGGAGGGTATCCGTAGGTTTTTAGTGAATCGTTAGTCTAGCTAGCAAGCGTTTTGCATATATGTCCACTATATTGTTAGATGAATTTAAACCTACGATCTCACCAGCGAAAGCTGACTTTTAGCACGTTTTCTCAGGTAATTAAGTGATGATATGGATGCTTGGAATGGAAGGCTTGGCTAAGGCTCATGGTTTATGGATCTATTTTTCTAAACTCTGATAATTAATTTTGGACCTACTGTTATGTTATTTTAGGCCTGACTCTGAATGATGTTAGGATAAATGTAAACGTTAAAACCCCGTTTTGGTTGCATTTTTATTATGTTTACTTTATCTCGTTCTATATTGTCTTGTGTCGAATACCAATCCCCGTAGCACCCCGAAAGCTTGTTGAGTCTTTCGCTGTATCAAATTTTGGGGGTGTTACAGATTGGTATCAGAGCCAAGGTTATAGAGAACTAGGTAAATAAACGCCTAAACTATAACCGAATTTTTATAGAAAATGATCCTTGACCACCGCCCGCCAGCTCGCCAAGCCGAAGCATCTTCTATTATTTTGAGGTATTATGAGATATTTGAGATGATTGTTAGATTTGGGATTTCTTGAGATGATTTGAGGTTTATAGATTTTAGTAATAAGATGGCGTTTCGAGGAATTATATGGTCTAAATGTTTTATAAACATTTTAGTAATGCGGTGTTTGAAACTCTTTATTGAGACTATATGTTTAAATTATTTGATGAGGATTTTTAGTATGGTATTTTGAGTTATGGTTTAGTTGTTTTGAAACACTTACACCTACCCTACGCCGTTGTCACAGACCATGGCCTCCCATATGCCCGATGTTGTCGAGGATATTCTTACTGCACCGGTTTTACCTGCACAGTTCACTATGGCATCTGATGATCCTTACCAGATGGCCATGCTTTCAGCTACTGTGCCACAGACAGCTTCTACTTCAGCACTACCTGCTGCATCTACGCAGGGACCCTCATTTTCTTTAGGGCTCCCTGGTACATCGAGGCAGCTTACTCTTCATCAGGCTTTGGCTCGTGTGGCCCCACGCTTTGCCCACCGAGCTACGGCACGCATATTGGTACGCCCTACTACATCACCTTTACAGATTGATGCTCACTCTCTTCTGTCTGAGGTGCCACCCACATCATTGCGTCGTCGTCCTAGATCACCTACCACATCTCCACATGGTTCACCTATTAGGAGACGACGATTGATGAGGTACTCTTCCGATGAGGAGGAGGAGGAGTACGAGGGTGAGGATGAGGCTGATGACCCTGAGCAGGAGGATGACCCTCAGGAGGCTGAGCAGGGTGATGATGATGACCCTGAGGAGGAGGATGACCCTTAGGAAGATGAGATGCCCGATGATGATGATGTGTTAGTACCACCAGCTCAGGCTGAGGAGCCTGATTCACCTATACATCCTATTGAGCCTGATTCACCTGATCATCCGTTTTTGGTTGAGTTGCCACCTGGTAGTCCCGATGGGTCGGATGCATCTTCTGAGGTTTCTGCTGAGCATGCAGAGTTAGGTGAGATTGGCAGGTTATGGGCTCGGATTACTGAGCTTGGTGAGAGAGTTGCACGTGTATCTGATCGACTTGAGAGGGTTATTGGAGAGTTCTTAGCGGATTTGAGAGTTGATATGACTGTGGTTGTGGGCAGGACTACTGAGATGAGGAGAGTTTTGATGGAGGTCCACGAGCATATTGATAGTTTGCAGCGAGGTTTTGTTACTGCTCGAGAGGCCGACCGCAAGCTATGGCAAAGGAATGCCGAGCTAGAGAAGGAGGCGGCTGACCTCAAGAGAGACCGAGACACCCATAGCGTGGAGCTAGGATCGTTATAGAGGGATCTTGATGGCTTGAGGCAGGAGTTGAGGAGCCTCCGCCAGCAGCGTGGCTAGTTGCTTGGGTTATGTTGTCTTGTTGCTTTCTACACCGAGGAGTGTTCGGTTAGAAAAGCTAGTTATCATGTTTTGATGTATTTTGTTCAGTATTCGTCTCTTTTGGAACGATTAATACGTTTTGTGTTATCCAGTAGTTGGAACGATGTTAGATCGCTATTGTATGGTTGATGGTTATTAGTATATGGTATTATATGATTTTGGGTGTTATAGAAATTGAGCCCTTATCCGTTTTATTGACGTTTCATGGTGTATTGTTGCTATTCTTTCCATGACTTGGCTTCGTTGAATTTCTTTTGTTGAGCATATTGATAAGTTCTATTGGAGGCTCATGAACTTGTATGATGTTACAAATCAATGGCACCACGACGAAACCCTGTTAGAGCTACCAGAACTGGTCCTACTGTGACTACTGCTGGTCGCCGAGGATGCCGACCTACTCGAAATGTTGAAACCCCTACTCCTGACAACCTGGACACTACTAACCGCAACAATAGGAATCAAAATGTTGATGTTCAGGGAGACAATGATCATGTTCCACTTAATGCACCTACTGTGGATCAAGCAATGATCAACCAACTTGTGGAACAAAGAGTTGCTGAACTACTAGCTGAGTCAAATCATTCCAACAACTCTGCTGGAACTTTTCCACCTGTTCGTGCTAATGGATGTCAATACAAGGAGTTCACGATTTGTGGACCCATTGAGTTTGGTGGAACTGAAGGAGTGGTTTACTTAGTCAGGTGGATTGAGAAGACTGAGTCAGTGTTCAATGTCAGTGGTTGTGCGGAGAATGCGAAGGTAAAGTTTGCTTCTTTTACTTTCAAGGATGAAGCTTTAACTTGGTGGAACAATTACCGAAATTCAGTTGGGAGTGATGTAGCTTATGCCATGATTTGGGAGCAATTTAAGTCTCTACTGATTCAGACTTATTGCCCAAGGAATGAGGTCAAGAAGCTAGAGATTGAGTTTTGGAACCACAAGGTGAAAGGTAATGATATGACGACTTACAATCGTCGTTACCAGGAATTAGCCTTGCTTTGCCCAGATATGGTGAAAACCGAGACTCAAAAGATCGAGAGGTATACTGATGGGTTGCCTGTAGCTACAAGAAATGATGTGATTTCTGCTAGGCCTGCAAACATCCATGAGGCAATCCCAATTGCTCAACAACTTATGGATTCGTTAGAATTAGAAGGAGCTGATAAGGAGAAGAATGGAAAGAGAAAGAGAGACCGTCACTCTAAGGGTAATGATCACCGAAGCAAGAGACAAGCTAAGGCTTATGCTATTGGGAATGGAGATAAGAAGAATCGGAACGGTGATACACCCAAGTGTGGTCATTGCCACCAGCATCATACTGGATGGTGTAGTGTGAAATGCCAAAACTGCTCAAAGAAAGGACATACAACTAGGGACTGTAGAGCTCGACCTCTTGCTATGGTTCAGGCTGCTCCTGAGATGAGAAACAAGGCAGATGTTACTTGTTATGGGTGTGGGAAGAAGGGACACTATAGGAATGAGTGTAGAGAATCGTGGAACCGTGGACGACAAGATAATGGGGACCAACGTGTGGAAGCTGGAGCTGCTCAGGGAAGAGTGTATGCACTCGGGAACGAGAGAGGAGAAGATCTGAACGTCGTTACTGGTACGTTCCTTCTCAATAATCGTTATGCTTCCATACTATTTGATACTGGTGCCGATAGGAGTTTTGTGTCCACTACGTTTGCACCCTTACTAGAGAAACCCCCGATGGCCTTAGGAATTGGATATGATATTGAGTTATCAAATGGGAATATAGAAAGGATTAATACCATCATTCGCGGTTGCACGTTAAATTTCTTGAACCACCCTTTCAACATAGATCTTCTACCCGTCACGTTAGGAAGTTTTGATGTCATCATTGGTATGGATTGGTTGTCGAAGTATCGTGCTCACATACTTTGCGACGAGAAGATCGTGCGTGTACCTTACGAAAAGGAGATCCTAAATATATTAGGAGATCGAAAGGATTCTAGGAGCTCATCCCGATTAGCAGTTATTTCTTGCACTAAGTTACCAAAGCTAATGGAGAAGGGATGTTACCTTTTCTTAGCTCAAATTTCTGAGAAAGGAGGGACGAAGAAAAAGGAAAAGTGCCCATAGTTCGTGATTTTCCTGATGTGTTTCCCGATGATTTGCTGGGAATTCCGCCGACTAGACAAGTGGAGTTTCAGATTGAGATGATACCTGGTGCCGCACCTGTAGCACGAGCGCCTTATCGTCTTGCACCTACCGAGCTAGAAGAGTTGTCTAAACAATTGGCGGAGTTAGCCGAAAAAGGATTCATAAGACCAAGTTCTTCACCTTGGGGAGCCCCAGTCTTATTTGTGAAGAAGAAGGATGGATCATTCCGTATGTGCATTGATTACCGAGAGTTGAACAAGTTAACGGTGAAGAATAGATACCCGTTACCTAGGATCGACGACTTGTTCGATCAACTCCAAGGATCGAGTGTGTACTCGAAGATCGATTTGAGATCGGGATATCATCAACTTCGAGTTCGCAAAGAAGATATTCCGAAAACGGCTTTCAGAACCCGTTACGGGCATTACGAGTTTCAGGTGATGCCGTTTGGGTTGACTAACGCACCGGCAATATTCATGGATCTCATGAATCGGGTGTGTAAGCCTTACTTAGATAAGTTCATGATTGTATTCATCGATGACATTCTGATTTATTCAAAGAGTGAGAAGGAGCATGAGGAGCATCTAAGACTCATCTTAGAATTGCTCAGGAAGGAGAAACTCTATGCCAAGTTTTCGAAATGCGAATTCTGGATTCCGACGGTACAATTTTTGGGTCATGTGATTGATAGACAAGGAGTCCATGTGGATCCTGCTAAGATTGAGGCAATAAAAGATTGGGCTGCACCTACAACCCCAACCGAAGTTCGTCAATTTTTGGGTTTAGCTGGTTATTACCGAAGATTCATTGAGGGATTTTCGAAGATAGCTAAACCATTGACCAAATTGACTCAAAAGAGTGTTACGTATGAATGGGGAGATAAAGAAGAGGAAGCATTTCAATTGCTTAAGAAGATGTTGTGTAGTGCTCCTATCTTAGCGTTACCGAAAGGTAACGAGGATTTCGTCGTCTATTGTGACGCCTCACATAAAGGATTGGGAGCCGTGTTAATGCAACGAGAGAAGGTGATAGCTTATGCTTCCCGACAGCTCAAAAAGCATGAGAAAAACTACACCACCCATGATTTGGAGTTAGGTGCTGTGGTTTTCGCCTTCAGAATATGGAGACATTACTTGTACGGAACCAAGTGTGTTGTATTTACTGACTACAAAAGTCTACAACACATTTTGAATCAAAAAGAGCTCTATATGAGACAGCGACGTTGGATTGAGTTGCTAAGCGATTATGATTGTGAAATTCGCTACCATCCTGGTAAAGCAAACGTTGTTGCTGATGCTCTTAGTCGAAAGGAAAGAATACCACCGTTACGAGTTAGGTCATTGGGAATGACTATCGTATCGCCGTTACCATCTCAAGTACTTGAAGCTCAAACGAAAGCGTTGAAAGCAGAAAACAGATCTGCTGAGAATATATTTGGGATGGCTGAGAATGAGAAAGGATTTGTTAAGCGTTCTGATGGATTGTTATGTTTTGGAGATCGGATTTGGGTACCTTTGTATGGAGGAATTCGGGAGTTGATTATGCATGAGTCGCATAAGTCAAGGTACTCTATTCATCCTGGGTCCGACAAGATGTACCAGGATCTTAAGAAGTTCTATTGGTGGCCAAACATGAAGGCAGATATAGCATCGTACGTTAGTAAGTGCTTGACATGTGCTAAGGTTAAAGCCGAACACCAGAGACCGTCAGGATTACTAACGCAACCAGAACTTCCAGTCTGGAAATGGGAGCGGATTACTATGGACTTCATTACCAAATTACCGAAGACAGCTAGCGGTTGTGACGCTATCTGGGTAATTGTGGATCGTCTGACAAAGTCTGCTCATTTCCTAGCAATAAGTGAAGATGATAGTGTGGATAAACTTGCGAGGTTATATGTGAAGGAAATTATTTCGCGTCATGGAGTCCCGATATCTATTATTTCGGATCACGATAGCCGTTTTACGTCAGCTTTGTGGCGATCACTTCAAACGGCTTTGGGGACGAGACTTGATATGAGTACTGCGTATCATCCCCAAACCGATGGTCAAAGTGAGAGGACCATTCAGACGTTAGAGGATATGCTTCGTGCATGCATCATAGACTTTGGTAAAGGCTGGGAGAAGTACTTGCCCCTTGCGGAATTCTCCTATAATAATAGCTACCACACAAGTCTTAAAGCTGCACCATTCGAAGCTTTGTATGGCAGAAAGTGTCGTTCGCCTATTGGTTGGGCAGAAGTTGGAGATAGCCAACTCACATGCCCTGAGCTGATTTTGGAAACTACTGAGAAAGTAGCCCGGATTCGTGATCGGTTACAAGCAGCCAGAGATAGGCAGAAAAGTTACGCCGATCAGAGACGTAAACCTTTAGAGTTCCAGGTTGGAGACAAAGTGATGCTGAAAGTCTCGCCTTGGAAGGGTGTGATACGTTTCGGGAAACGTGGTACACTCAACCCACGCTACATTGGACCATTTCTCATCTTAGAAAGGATTGGGCCCGTGGCTTATAGGTTGGAATTACCACATGAACTGAGTAAAGTTCACGACGTGTTTCACGTTAGTAATTTGAAGAAATGTCTTTCTGATGAGATGCCTGTCATTCCAATGAAGGATATTCGTGTTGATGAGAAATTGAACTTTGTGGAAGAGCCAATTGAGATTTTAGATCGTGAAGTTAAACGACTCAAGCGAAGTCGCATTCCGCTCGTCAAGGTTCGTTGGAATTCCCGACATGGACCAGAATTTACGTGGGAACGTGAGGACGAGTTCCGGAAGAGATATCCGAAGCTTTTCACTTCGTAGATGAATTTTTCCGAGTGAAACCCGGGACGGGTTTCTTCTGAGACTGGGAGGATGTGACAACCGGCAATTTAGGGAGTTATTTTGAAAACCCGCATTACGTTAAAGTTCGTTTATAATTTTTATTTGGAATTTTATTTCACAACGAACTTGTAAGACCTATTTTTATGGATAATTATATTTAATGATGTTATGGAATTCGTGAATTATTTTCATAATTCATTTTGATACTATGCTCGGTGATGTATTCTTAAATTCTCACTGGTACTACGTTGACTCTGGCACTAGGATTACCTAACAGGAAATTTTATGACTCGATTTTACGAGTCCGACTATATTTAATTATTTACGAGATGTTTCGTGAGATATTAAACGTTTGAAATGAGTTCGGGTTTCGGACCGTGTGTTTTACACTTACCCATTATTAACCCACTCATAATTATTAGTAATATTATTATTACTATTATTATTATTATTATTATTATTATTATTATTATTATTATTATTATTATTATTATTATTATTATTATTATTATTAAAAACTTTAAAAAAAAATAAAAAAAAAAATAAAAGAGTATATTACAAGGGTCCTTGTGGTTCGGTTCATAAGCAACACCAACACCCTCACCCCCACACTTCTTTCTCTCTCTTTTCTCTTTTTTGACAAACCCTAGCCGCCCCAACATTCCGGCCACCACCACAACCACACCGCCGGCCACCACTCTACACCACCACCACCAATCGATTCCCCATCATTTCTACTCTTAGATCTACTACAACACGCGCCCCATAACCCCGTATTTCATCTCGAATCACCACCATTTTCACCACCATTCGCTTGTATTTGGAAGGTTGTCACGGTTTGAGTATTAAGGATCGAAGGTGAGACGAGTTTTACTCGTATTTTTGATAAAAACGTGACATAGGGTCACGACTTGATGATGATTCGGATGGGTTTACATTTTAAAACATGTAATACTTATGGGTTTTTGATTGGAAACATGTTTTCTTAAAGGTTTGGTATCCGGGTTGGTTTCTTGATGGTTCGACTCGAACCGTGAGTCTATGACTCACGGCTTGGTTGTTGATTCGAGCCTTGGGGCTCGATTTGCTTGTCACTTTCGGTCTTGATATTGTGGCTCATGTATTGCTTGCGTTGGATTATTTTGATTCGACTCATTGGAGTCGCGGCTTAATGCCGAGTGTGGTTAATGGTTGCCGAGACCTTTGTGGTCGATTTGGCATTTGGGTGTGCTCCTTGGAGCCGTATGTGTGACCCTTTGATTTGTGTTTCGAGCCATTGTGGCTCGTGATGTGTACTGAGAATCATTTGAGTCGAGAGACTCGGGTTTGGCTTGGTAAACCAACCCGAATATGGACCTTGGTTATATTCATTTTCATTATTATTATTGTTGTTAACTTGGTTTTGATTCGGCATTGGTTGATTTTATTTTTTGCCGAATACTTGCGAGTCGAGATCATGTTTGGTCTCGACAATGGATATTGGTTTTGTGAAGTTGTTGACGAAAAGTGTTATTGGGGACCGATTGTGAGATGGTCACTTAGATTGACGGAGATAGGTTAGTCGGGTGCCGTAGTCGGACCCTATTGTTGTAGCACGTGGATTGGGATTGTTTTGGACGGAGATGTATTGATTATTATGACTTTTACATATTATTTTGGACTTGGACAATGAGCCGAGAGTCATGACTCGGACATGTGACCATTTCGTATGACTCGATAACTATTTACAATTTAAAACGTAAATAATAAAACTCGTAATAATAATTATTGGTAATATAAACGTTTATATGAATATATAGACATGAATAACGGATATATAATTATATAGGCGCGTATATTAATAATAATAATAATCACGAGTCATATTATAAATAATACGACTAGATATATATATTAGGCTACGAAAGTGGCGTAATATTATTGAACGTATTATTATTATAAAAAGGTGTTATAAAACGGGGAACTCTCGACAATTATTAAACATTTAATAAAAGTGTCATTTTATATATATATAACGGGTAAACTTATCGAGTTATGCGGAGTCGTTGTCACTCGAGTCCAGGTAAGGTTTTATTTGTGACTTTCGTGTTGTCACGGATATATGACGATTAATATAAACGTTTTCTATAACCAAATAACCACTTTACCGTAGGGTTGAACCGAGTTATTTGGCTATATGAAATGAATATATTAATGGGCATCGTATCCTACGACGCCCATAGGTTGTGGTATATGTAAAGTGTAATAAATTGCGAATGTATATATCGGGAAATCTGGCCAATTTGACGATGTATATGAGGAATTTATTAAACTATGATATATACCATATAGTATTTATGTGCTATGTGCTTTAGGATTTTGTGTAATCTTGGAACGGTATGTTACGTAAATAAATATGAGGATTATCAAATCGACGGATTTGATAAACTTCGGCGATTTATTTAAAAGATATATTGGGCTAATATTAGATCCATAGTTTATTTTATTATTCTTTGTGTGGCCTTTTTTGGTTTGTTTTGTGTCGACCCACCACCCATATGGATACCAAATGTAAATACACCAAACTAATACAAAATGGATTTTCGGAAATAAAACGGATTCTCGTCCGGGTTTGGGAATATTTTGAATTTGAGGAAATGATTTCTGAACGAGTTGATATTGTTAGGTCGTGCCGAGTCCGTAGTTGCTGTTTTGTGAGTTACTATACATCTTATTTCTACCGACTTCTTCTTGCTATTTTCTGGACTTGAGGTGAGTCATAGCCCTACTTTTACTCTTGAACTATGTTTTCAATACTTGGGGTGAGAAACGTGCAAATTATTTTATGTGGACTATTATCGCTTCTATATTCTTTCTAAAACTTGCTATGCGTATGGACTAGGATGTATTGTCAGCTTTAGTCACATTTTATGTGTACTATTCAAGGTTGACTTATTTGGTTATTGTCAGCTTTAGTCACACGGGTCGTGTGTACTATTCAAGGTTGGCTTATTTAGATACTGTAGCGTGCACCTATAGGTTATTGATACTTTGGAGGTTATCCGAGTATTTATTGATATTGCGGGGGTTACCCGAATATCTATGTTGGAACGGAGGGTATCCGTGTGTTAGGATTGGAGCGGAGGGTATCCGCAGGTTTTTAGTGAATCCTTAGTCTAGCTAGCAAGCGTTTTGCGTATATGTCCACTATATTGTTAGATGAATTTAAACCTATGATCTCACCAGCGAAAGCTGACTTTTAGCACGTTTTCTCAGGTAATTAAGTGATGATATGGATGCTTGGAATGGAAGGCTTGGCTAAGGCTAATGGTTTATGGATCTATTTTTCTAAACTCTGATAATTAATTTTGGACCTACTGTTATGTTATTTTGGGCCTGACTCTGAATGATGTTGGGATAAATGTAAACGTTAAAACCCCGTTTTGGTTGCGTTTTTATTATGTTTACTTTATCTCGTTCTATATTGTCTTGTGTCGGATACCAATCCCCGTAGCACCCCGAAAGCTTGTCGAGTCTTCCGCTGTATCAAATTTTGGGGGTGTTACACATGAGGCTCCCTACTATTGTAGTATTTGATAACATATATATAAGTTTTGATCTTTAAAAGTTACATGGTCTTTAGCCGTGGCTTTGCCGTGACCTTGGTCATTGTTACCATGGTCTTGAGACTCAACCTTGGCTTTAGCCATGGTTGTGGTCTTGGCTTTAGGTCATTAGACCTCTTGGTCTTAGTAAATCATAACTATTATATAGTGACTTTGGTCTAAAAATGGGCTGTTCAGAATTTGAAGAAAATATCACTCGGAATGCGTTTTCAGGGCTCGAGCATTTTTAAACCTGTACGAAAACGTCATTCCGGACAACTTTCGTGCTTTAACTTTTTGATGAATCGGACCAGAAGAGTGACTTTCAAAATGGCAGAATGCAAAACAGTAGGTATCGGCAGTTTCGGCGTTTTGGTTTTGCTAACTTCAAATGGTCATAACTTTTGACTCGGGTACTCGTTTTGGATGATTCAAATTGCTATGTTTTCCTTGTTAAGTCCTCTTTAACAGTAAGTAAGTGTCAAATATCATAGTTGTACTATTTTGGTCGTGGTTCTCCATAAAAGTCACTAGTTTACTTATTTAAATAACATGAGTTAATATATAGTTTCCATAACTTGTTTTACTAGTTTTTATACATCATGAACATAATACAAAGACCATATATAGCATGAAAGAAACATAATAAGCATGAAAATGATATTGAGCAAGAAAGTGTAATAGGGTTTGCTTACAACTTTTGGCTTTCTAAAGAAAGGAAGTCAACTATGAAACTAGGACACTAAACCTATGCTTGTAAACCCTTCACCACAACACTTGCTAACCATTGATCTAACCCTTTTGAAAACCAATTAACTTCAGCCCCTAATCACCTTGTGTAGCTCCTAATTCAACCATGGAATCACCAAACAAACTTAAGAACTAGGTAGAGAATACTAAGACCTTGAACTTTGTAGTGTAACTTGTAGTTTGAAGATCAAAGGATCATGGTGCTAGGAATAAATGGTGTGGCATTTTGGTGATGAAAAGATGAAGGTATGAGCTTGCTTTTATAGCATGAATGAGGAGGTTAGGAAGGTGTTAGGAAATTCCCTAAACTTGGTGACCAAGTTTTACTTGGAGCCTAAGTTGTATACATGTGTACATCTAATGAATCAATGGTCAAGATCAAGCCACACAAGTGAATCCCCCCCCCCCTAGAGGCGGTTTCACTTAGGATAGGATGGATGACTTGGTCTTGGATGATATTATCCTACTTATGTGACTAGTTTAGACTCCGTAAATTGCTAACCGTAAGTTGTTAAGTCACGAAACGTAAAACAGGGTATCCTAAAAATATGAAACTTATAAATATGCTAGAACTTATCAATATACTCCATAATAAAATATAAAATGAGTGGTAGGTTCTATTGGGGTGCTCAAACCCTGCTAAAACTGGAAACGCGGGTCTAAAACGCGTAATACGTAAAACGTACGAAAGTAGTGTAAAATTTAGAATAGTAAAATATAACTTTTCTAATAGAATACTAATGACTTAAAATGACTTATAATGTCTAGACTGGGCTCTGTCTAGTGTCGGTTGGTATTTAATGTCTTTAAACTTAAAACCGTAAGCCTAAAAATCAAGGAATGATTTATAAAATCAAGGTATGATTTTTGGTCAAAGGAGGAGGGAAAAATATGTTGACTTATTCTAATAAGTTGAAAACTCAAATTGTCTTAGAAACGCGGTGTAGGTATAGGCTAAGGTTACGGCTGAGTAAAAACGCTTAAAACTGAAAATTCCAGTTTTTCACGGCCGAAGCTTATTTTGGTCATGTTTTTCACAGTCATGATTAATTCTCAAATAAATCATGAGTGTGTCAAACATTTTTCTGATGTGGGGTCACTTAACGAGGTCGAGTTTCGTTGTGCGTAGAATTTTTGAATGACGTTTTACCCTAAAACGTGTAATTCCTTAATAACTTTCACGAAAATGATCTGATGATTGTCAAACTTTTAATTTGCAATAGAAATGATTTATCACTCGAGGCCAAGAAACAAAAATCAAATTTCGGGAAAAATGAATAGTAAAAGTGAATAGTAAAATTTTTCGGGAATAGTAATTAACCTGAAATTGCGAATTGTTACAGCAACCATGTAATCAATTAGACAATTAACTAAGGGTTTAAACATGTAACAATAATGCACTAAAGATGAGTGCATACAAGGAAGGCTAAGGCGATTTGGGTATACATTTGGGGTGGATTGTAAACAAATTCTTCCTTTAAGTAAAATGCTTAAAGTTAGAAATGAAAAAGACAGGCTCGGAGGGGTGTACTAGGGGTATCATGTACTAAAAATGAGTACATCGCAAAGGTGTGGGAAAATTAATTGACTTTATTAGTCAAGTAATTATGACTTCATTAGTCAAGTAATTATGATACGGGTTTAACACAAGGGTGATCCTAATGCCTCTTATCATGTATTAAATCCTGCTACACGAATGTAGTCTCACTAGCGGTCTCGGGATGCATCACTATTACAAGTTCTAGAATCTAAGTACTATCGGTTGATGCGTGGGATTGCATCCTCACAAAAAGTTTTACCTCTCAAGGGTTCTCGTGAAGCTTACAACCCCCACCAGGCAGTGTATCTGATCGTTGTAGTATAGTATAGTGACAAGTACCGGGGGATTGATCGTTCAACTCAGGAATAGTGTCGCTAGGATTAGAAAGCCTAATAAACTAGGTCTAGAGGTGAGGGATGATTCTTTTTGTTTTTTTATATTTTTATAAAAGTAATTAAAAAACTCGGGTTTTGAAGGAGTGGGCGGAATTAGTTGCTAGCTAACTAACCCAATTAACTGCAAATGCAATCAAAATAAAATAAAAGAAATGAAAACAAAACTAATTATAATAATGTGGTGGTGACAATAATGAGGAAAGCTGTGTTTACTTAGATTTCATTACTCCCTAGATATCTTTTACAGGTTAATTACTTGTTACAATTGCATGGATGACGGGTCATATTCCTTAATACTAGTCGTAGGGCCGTGTACAATATTCCCTAACTCTATAGGATCCTACTTCACTCCTATGTCAAGCCGTTAGAAGCTCCTAACATGGGATCATTAGAATTCTCCTACGCATTAAATACAACCAAAAATTATAGTAAACCACCGATCATGTTTCTTAAGACGTTCAAGCAAGTTACCAATGGACGTCTGCCAGTTTTCTTAAGCCCAACATCGAATACAATCATCCGTAACAATTATAAACAAACAATCAACCCATAATTAACATCTAGATTTCACTACATCTAAGAAACACAAGAGAAATCTAGCCTAACATGTTAAATAGAAGTGAAAGATATAATCAAACAACACATAGACATACTGAATGATTTGAAAGAGTACTTATCTTTAATTGAACATGAAAGATTCAAAGGGTTGAAACCCTTGAAAAAGCTGGAAAATTTGGACTAGGGTTTTTCCCTCAAAGTTGCACACCAATGAATGAAATTTGGAAAACTATATATAGATTTGACAGGGTGACGGTGTCATGTATTAAGTTGTGACGCCGTCAACTCGCCGCCATAATGAAATCGTATTGCCTAGATCTACTTGTGACACCGTCATGTGTGATTTTCTTCTGGGCCATCACTAATACTTGGACCATGACTGCCTTGGGTGACACCGTCATCTCCTATGCACAAAAACCCTCTGGATCGTCACGTGTATTTTTCACATCCACCTCTTTTGTAACTCTTGACGCAGTCATGTAGAGAATCTTGACGCCGTCGGGTACTGTTCCAGCTAGGAAAATTGAGACTTTGCCGTTTTCTTCACTTTTTTGCTCCAAAAACGCCCAAAATGCTTCCTTTTCCAGATTTCTCGCCAAAAGTACCTAAAATGACAAAAGGAACGATTTAGGGCAATATTTGATCAAATAATCACGAATCTGGGCTTAAATGACCCCTTAAAAGCGGTTCATTTTTCGCCTCATCAAATACCCTTACACTTGAGATTTGCTTGTCCTCAAGCAAATGCGCTTTTATTCTAATCAAAATACAAGTTAGGGGTCATTTAACACAAATATAAAAGTAATTACAACAAATAATCGTTCCACTAAAAACCAAAGACAAGCACGGAGGTCATACACTAGCACCTCACAAATAGTGTTTAGATACTCTCATCCCTCGGGTGTAATAAAGCATATATCAAAATAAGGAAATGGAAAACATCTCTCACTACCTGTCATAGCAAAATAGATTACCATAGGCTTGGGAAAGGATCAAACCTCCACTACTTGGCGTAAGCACCTAGGATAAACTATCAAAGAGGTCTTTTAAAGGGTTATAACGTTAGGTGCAGGGATATGGAAAAACACGGTTTTGTTGGATAAAGGAAATATTTACTGGTGGCGAGTTAAGTTACTAAATCAAAAATAACAAAAACATAAAATAAACATAGAATGAAACGGGATGGTAGTCCGTATGTTTTTTCTCTTTTCTTTTTCTATTTTTTTTCTCTTTTTCTTAATTTTTTTTTAATTTTTTTTAATTTTTTGATTTTTTTTGTGTGAATACACTCTTACCCTAACATCCAAAATAATACATCATAGGGAATGTACATTCCCCTTACACTTGAAATTTTACATACTTTATAATAAACTATTCTAATGACTCGAATCAAGATAATCAAAACAATCGGAGTAGTTTTAAGATTAACGCACATATGGGGGTAATAATTTGATGTTCTTCCCCATTACTCCATAACATAAGTACTTTACCCATGAGTCCCAATCGTCCCAAAACAATATGTATAAGATATGACTCGACTTAGCAACCATGTAATCAATTAGATAATTAACTAAGGGTTTAAACAAATAACAATAATGCACTAAAGATGAGTGCATACACGGAAGGCTAAGGCGATTTAGTTGTACATTTAGGTGGGTTGTAACAAATTCTTCCTTTAAGTAAAATGCTTAAGGTTAAAAACGAAAAGATAGGCTCGGAGGGGTGTACTAGGGGTTTCGTTTACTAAAAATGAGTACAACGCTAAGGTGTGAGAAAAATTAATTGACTTTACTAGCCAAGTAATATGACTTAAATGGTCAAGTAATTATGATACGGGTTTAACACAAGGGTGATCCTAATGCCTCTTATCATGTAGTAAATCCAAACTACACGAATGTAGTCTCACTAGCGGTCTCAGGATGCCTCACTAACGCAAGTTCTAGAATCTAAATGCTACCGGTACACTCATAAGCACTAATAATGAATGCTTTTCCTATCAAATCTAAAGGCGAACCTCACAAATTTGGGTTGAAGATTTTTCTGAATGGTACGGTTTTGTGCTAGTCATACAACTCCTATCCATGAGATGCTTGCTAAGGCTAAAGTTTCACTCCTAAATGTTGTAAAAAATTTTAAATTTGGCGCTAAAAATACACTAACAAGTATTTCTCTTAGTTTTATTACACACCTACCATCGAACAAACAAACTCAAGTGCAATTGTATCCTATAAGGTATCATCATTTACCCTCCCCTTACACTTAGGATGAACATTGTCCCCAATGTTCAATTAAAGGATTTAAAAGTAAAACAGGTAAAAGAATGAAAACAAATACTCCCCTGATTCGTTCGGTGTGGATAGTGTATCAACAAGGTTAGATCTTCCTCCAAGAAAATGAACATTCAAAGTTTCCCTTTCAGAAAATAAATCATCTTCTTGTCATATATAACTTGTTAAAACTGAGAAAACAATCAAGGCAACCTTGCGTAAAATCGGCGGCAATCTATATATACTAACAAATCCTAGAAAGCAATGTAAGATATAATGCTTGTGGAATGAATGTTTTCATATTCCCTGGAGTTTGTGAAACAAAAGAATTAACAAAAACTTTAACACTCCGTTAGAAAAACAAAACTCGCAAAATTTCAAGAATTTTACACATGACGCCGTCAAGCGTTAATTCCTAACGCCGTCAAAAGTGACCTGCAGAAATCTTTACGTTAAGTTTCCAGAAAATTTCTGGAAAAACTTATGTCCTACTTCCTGGAAAATCCTGCAAAACATCATTATGACTCGATACAAGCATTTGACTCTAACAATTACTAATACACATGTTCATTTAATATTGTTGTGGTTCATGTCCAATTTCGTTCTTATAAACAAATTTGGGTCTCCTGTTACACTTAGCTTTTGCAAAATACCTTTATATGTAATTAAGACGAAGTTAAAAACAAAATAAAGCATTTTCACAATTTATTTTGAATCATGATCCACCAACAATAAAAATAAAGCATGCATACGAAAGCAAATAACAATCAAACAAATAAAAATCACACAAAACATGGGTTGCCTCCCAAGAAGCGCTTTTCTTTATTTACGAGTCTTGTAGCTAGACTCAAGGTCATGGGCTATTACGTGACCTCATCATTGGTCTCATTCTCTAGGTCATCTCCAATCTTAGTTTTGTATTCCGGACCTAATTGCAAACATTCCTTGTAGAAACCAAGTATTCTATTCATGACATAATCTACTCCTTTACGTCTATCCTCATTATTCCTATAATAAACCGCTTGCTAGTGTTCCTTTTCTATGTTTGATAGAAGGCGGTATTGTTCAATCTTATAGGGCATTTGGTAAGCAATCTCATCGTTCTCTTCCTTGAATCTAACTATCCCTAGGGACGAGTCATAACTCATCTTAGAGGACTCAACAAACGGTTTTCCGAACACTACTTGACTTAGGCAACCATCTATTACCGGGCGAACATCCTCTACAATCACAAAGTTGGTAACGTAAGTGAAGTTTCCTACAAAAACATGCAATCCTTTCACTCTTCCTACAAAGTTGCTCATCCGATTCGTGTTAGGCATCATCCTATATCCATGTTGCTTCTTCATTACCCAATTATAATAGGTCCTAGTCATGATGTTTATAGGAGACCTAAGATCGATGTAAGCTTTCCACACATGCATATGCCCAATATTGCTTGGTATGTTGATGTAAGAGGGATCACCTACTTTAATAAGGGGTGAACCAAGGATGTATGGTGTCTCGGGATCATCGAATAGATCCTTGTGATATTCCCGTTCTTTCTTGGTGGGTAACTTATCAAAGTATTCTTCAACGTTTTCTACTTCCTCTAACTTTTCGTCCTCAGTATCCTCAACTTCCTTAATCTCCTCGCTAGTCCTGGTTTCTATTCCAACTTCATCCTTCTCACTTTCTTCTATATTCTTTTCTATTGGCTTAATGGTAACAACGTTGACAAAGTGGACTTGTTTGGATGATGAGGGGTCCTTAACTTAGATTCCGCTATTAGTGTCCCTAGTGTCCTTCCTAGGTGTAGTTAGCACTTGGTTGTTGAGGGCTTTCAACAAGTTTTCAATCTTATTGGTCATCTCCGTTTGTTGTTGAATGAGTTCGGTTTCAAACTTAGCTATGCAAGCTTCTTGAGATGCCATAAACTTGGACATCAATCCTTTAAGATTATTGGTACTACCATAGTTATTGGAAGGATTGTTGTTGAAAGTACGGTTAGAGGGTGGACCGTTTGGTTGGTAACGATTAGGTGGATTGGAAGAATTGTTTTGGGACATGTTTTGGTTTTGTTTCCACCTAAGGTTCGGGTGATTTTTCCAAGAAGGGTAGTAAGAATCACCGTAAGGATTTGGCTCGGGTTTGAAAGTGTACCACTAATCTCTCGCTTTGTCGGTACGCAAGGATGCGTAATCCGCAAAAGCTTGTCTAGGGAGTTCCACGCAATCACGAGTGTCATGAGGACCACTACATAATTCGCATGAAGAAGTGATTTTGTTCACTTGGCTTGAAGGCTTGGGAGCTTCATAAGATTTCATGAGAAACTTGACTTGGTCCTCAAGTTCCATGATCCTATGGTCGGGAGTGCTAGAATTGTTCGAAGGCAAATATATTGCCTTGACCATTTTGTTCAAATCACGGGGATCATTCCAACTTTCGTTGTCATAGAGAGCAAGATCTTCTATGAGTTCCCATGATTCTTCCGCACTTAGATCACGTAGCTTGCCACCGACCGATTGGTCAATGGTTCGCCTTGTGGAGTGATTGATATGGTCATAGAAGATTTGGACTTGGAGCCAAAGATCTATGCAATGATGAGGGACTTTTTGGAGTAAGTCCTTGAAACGAGTCCATGCTTCATATAGAGTTTCACCTTGATGTTGTTGGAACATCAAGATACGATTTCTAAGCTTGGTAGTTCTCCCCGGTGGGAAAAATTGAGCAAGGAAACGAGTGATGAGATCATCCCATGAGGTGATGGATCCCGCGGGTAAACGTTCAAGCCATTTACTAGCTTGATCACGTAGAGAGAATTGAAATAGCCGCAATCGGGTCGACTCTCTAGTTACAACATCAAGGTCTATGGAACTACAATTTTAAGGAAATCCTTGAGATGTTGATTAGGATCTTCGGAAAGAAGTCCATGGAATGCACATCCGCTTTGCACCAACTGGATGGTGTCGGATCGCAAAGGGGACACATTGGCTCCTTGAGTGAGCTCAATAGTGTTTCGATAGCTTTGGTGGCTAGGTCGGGAGTACTCTCCTAAAGTTCGGGGCCTAGGAGGTTGGTTTGCTAATGGTGGGTTTTGTGGGTGGTTTTGTTGTGGTGGGTTGATGGGTTCAAAGATGTTACCACCTTCCACGAAGAAATGAGATAGACTAAAGAAAACCTAAAAAATAAAAACAAAATCTTACTAGAAAGGAATCTAGCAAGTAGACCTAATAAAAAGAAATCCTAACCTAGACAATAACTATTCCCCGGGCTGCGGCACCAAAAACTTGATGCGTGGGATTGCACCCTCACAAAAGGTTTTACCTCTCAAGGGATCTCGAGAAGCTTACAACCCCCACTAGGCAGTGTACCTGATCGTTGTAGTATAGTATAGTGACAAGTACCGGGGGATTGATCGTTCAACTCAGGAATAGTGTCGGCAGGATTAGAAAGCCTAATAAACTAGGTCTAGATGTGAGGGATGATTCTTTTTGTATTTTTATATTTTTATAAATGCAATTAAAAATCTCGGGTTTTGAAGGAGTGGGCGGAATTAGTTGCTAGCCAACTAACCCAATTAACTACAAATGCAATCCAAATAAAATAAAAGAAATGAAAACAAAACTAATTATACTAATGTGGTGGTGACAATAATGAGGAAAGCTGTGTTTAGTTAGATTTCATTACTCCCTAGATATCTTTTACAGGTTAATTACTTGTTATAATTGCATGGATGACGGGTCATATTCCTTAATACTAGTCGTAGGGCCATGTACAATATTCCCTAACTCTATAGGATCCTACTTCACTCCTATGTCGAGCCATTAGAAGCTCCTAACATGGGATCATTAGAATTCTCCTACGCATTAAACACAACGAAAAATCATAGTACACCTCCGATCATGTTTCTTAAGACGTTCAAGCAAGTTACCAATGGAAGTGTGCCAGTTTTCTTAAGCCTAACATCGAATACAATCATCCGTAACAATTATAAACAAACAATCAACCCATAATTAACATCTAGGTTTCACTACATCTAAGCAAACACAAGAGAAATCTAGCCTAGCATGTTAAATAGAAGACAAGTGTAAGATATAATCAAACAACACATAGGCATATTGAATGATTTGAAAGAGTACTTATCTTTAATTAAACATGAAAGATTCACCCTTGAAAATGCTGGAAAATTTGGACTAGGGTTTTTCCCTCAAAGTTGCACACCAATGAATGAAATTTGGAAAACTATATATAGATTTTACAGGGTGACGGCGTTATGTATTAAGTTGTGACACCGTCAACTCACCGCCATAATGAAATCGTATTGCCTAGATCTACTTGTGACACCGTCATGTATGATTTTCTTCTGGGCCGTCACTAATACTTGGACCATGACGGCCTTGGGTGACGCCGTCTTCTCCTATGCACAAAAACTCTCTAGATCGTCACGTGTATTTTCCACATCCACCTCTTTTGTAACTCTTGACGCCGTCATGTAGAGAATCTTGACGCCGTCAGGTAATGTTCCAGCAAGGAAAATTGAGACTTTGCCGTTTCCTTCACTTTTGTGCTCCAAAAATGTCCAAAATGCTTCCTTTTCCAGATTTCTCTCCAAAAGTACCTAAAATGACAAAAGGAACGATTTAGGGCAATATTTGATCAAATAATCACGAATCCGGGCTTAAATGACCCCTTAAAAGCGGTTCACTTTTCGCCTCATCATCGGTACTCTCATAAGCATCTTTTCCTAACAAATCTAGGGGCGAACCTTACATATTTGGGGTGGAAAATTTTGAGTGGTACGGTTTTTCGTGCTAGTCATACAACTCCTATCCACGAGACGCTCATTAAGGCTAAAGCTTCACTCTTATATGTTGCAAAAAAATTTAAATTTGGCGCTAAAATTGCCCTAACAAGTGTTTCTCTTAGTTTTATTATACACCTACTATTGAACAAACAAAATCAAGTGCAATTGCATTCTCTAAAGTATCATCATTTACCCTCCCCTTACACTTAGGCTGAACATTGTCCCCAATGTTTAATAAAAAGGATGTAAAAGTAACGAAGGTAAAAGAATGAAACAAATACTCCCCTGATTCGCTCAGTGTAGATAATGTGTTAACATGGTTAGATCCTCCTCCAAGAAAATGAACGTTGAAAGCTTCCCTCCAGAAATATAAATCATCTTCTTGTCCAATATAACCTGTTAAACCTGAGAAAACAATCATAGCAAACCTGGGGTAAAATCGATGGCAAACTCCATATATACTAAAATCCTAGAAAGCAAATTAAGATATAATTCTTGTGGAATGAATGTTTGCTGATTTCCTGGAGTTTATAAAACTAAAGATTTAACAAAAACTCTAAAATTCCGGCAGAAAAACAAAACTTGCAAAATTTCAAGAATTTTACACGTGACGCCGTCAGGTTATAACCCTGACGTCATCAGAAGTGACCTGCAGAAATTTCATGTTAAGTTTCCGGAAAATTTCTGGAAAAACTTATGTCTTAATTTCTGGAAATCCTACAAAACATCATTATGACGCGATATAAGCATTTGACTCACACAATTACTAATATGCACATTCGTATAATATCATTGTGATTCATGTTCAATCTCGTTCTTAGAAACAAATTTAGATTCCCCTTACACTTATCTTTTGCGAAATACCTTTATATGTAGTAAAGACGAAGTTAAAAACAAAATAAAGCATTTTCATAATTTATCTTGAAATATGAGCCACAAACAATAAAAATAAAACATGCATATGGAAACAAATAAAATCAAACAAACAAACAATCAAACAAATAAAGCATGAGTTGCCTCCCAAGAAGCGCTTTTCTTTATTTACGAGTCTTGTAGCTAGACTCAAAGTCACGGGCTATTATGTGACCTCGTCCTCAAAGGTTATGTCCTCCTCATTGTTCATTTCATTATCATTTTCTTGATAATGCTTAACGCGTTGTATATTCATAGTAAATTCCCTATTCTCATCGTCCATCAACACAACAGCTCTGGTTTTAGAGGAGTTTTCATGGTAAAAGGTCTATAGCATCTAGATTTAAGTTTCCCAGGAAACAACCTTAAACGGGAATTATATAGTAGAACCTTGTCTCCTTCTAAGAACTCCTTAGGTCTCTTAATCCGTTGGTCATGCCATCTTTTAGCCCTTTCTTTATATGTAATGGAGGATTCATACGCTTCCAGTCTCAATTCATCAAGCTCCTGGAGTTGCAAGAACCTATTTGTTCCTGCGACCGTATAATCCAAATTGCAAGCCTTAAATGCGCAGTATGCCTTGTGTTCCAGCTCTACTAGAATGTGACATGCCTTGCCATAGACCATTCGGAATGGGGCTGTTCCAATAGGTGTTTTATAGGCAGTTCAGAATGCCCATAAAGCTTCATCGAGTTTAAATGACCAATCTTTTCTGTTTTGATTGACCGTTTTTTCCGATATTCTCTTAATTGCTCTATTGGTGTTTTCTACTTGACCGTTGGTTTGAGGATGATCAGCAATGGAGAATCGGCGGGAGACTCCATATCTTTCATAATCTTTTCCACTTGTGCGTTGCAGAAATGGGTTCACTAATGAGAGCTTTAGGAATGCCGAACCTAGCAAACAATTTTTTTAAGAAATGAATAACTACCATAGCATCGTTGGTCCTAAGGGATTGTGCCTCTACCCATTTTGAAACATAATCAATGGCCACTAAGATGTATTCATTCCCCCCTGAAGATGGGAAGGGGCCCATAAAATCTATTCCCTAAACATCAAAAACCTCACAAACTTGTATATAATTCTGAGGTGCTTCATCCCTCCTGGAGATATTTCCAGCTCGTTGACATGCGTCGCTTGTCTGTATCATTCCCTTCACATCACGAAATATTATAGGCCAATAGAATCCTGCATCGAAAATTTTTCATGCAGTAGTGTTCATTCCATGATGCCCCCTAGATGGGCTTGAATGACATTCTTTCATGATCTTCATTGCCTCTTTTTCAGAAATATAATGCCTGATCACTTGATCAGGACATCTTCGGAACAAGAAAGGTTCGTCCCAAAAGAAGTATTTTAATTGGGCGAAGAACCTTCTTCTTTCATGTCTGTTCATGTATTCCGGAATAATTCTGATTGCTAGGTAGTTAGCATAATCCGCGTACCATGGTTCGGAATCATTTATTGACATGAGCTGCTCTTCAGGAAATGAATCCCGAATCTCACTCTTGTCAGTTTACTCTACCTCCCCCCTCCTCGACACCTAGCACCCTTTACTTGGTCACTACTTCATACGCGACCTATAAATAACCCCTCCCCTCACCACTTCACTTCACACTTTCCCTCTCTTCTCTATCACATATATTCTGTAGTATAGAACCCTTAGAACACTTAGAAGTCAAGTAGTGAAGCCCTAGCCTGTCGAGTTCTAGTTTTGAGTCGAGTGATGCGTGGGATTGCGCCCTTACAAAAGGTTTTACCTCTCAATGGATCTTGAGAAGCTTGCAATCCCCACCACGCAGTGTACCTGACCGATGTAGTATAGTGTAGTGGCAAGTACCGGGGGATTGATCGTTCTCTCGGGGAATAGTGTCGTTAGGATCAAAACTTAATTAAACTAGGTCTAGAGTTGAGAGATGATTCTTTTTGTATTTTTTATTGTTTTATGGAAAACAAGTAAAAATCTCGGGTATTAAAAGAGTGGGCAGAATTAGTTGCTAATCACCTAACCCAATAAACTACAAATGCAATAAAAATAAAATAACACGAAAGTAAATGTTGAGAAAAACAATAATAAGAGAAACATGTTTACTTAGATTTCACTACTCCCTAGCTATCATTCATTAGTTGAATAGTTTGTTACAATTGCATGGATGACGTGTTATATTCCTTAATATCATTCGTGGGGCTGTGTACGATCTTCCCTAACTCTATAAGTTTTGATGCGTGGGAATCGCACCAGGCTTTACCTCTCGAGGGATCTCACACCAGGCTTTACCTCTCGAGGGATCTCGAGAAGCTTACAACCCCCACCAGGCAGTGTACCTGATTGTTGTAGTATAGTATAGTGACAAGTACCGGGGGATTGATCATTCAACTCAGGAATAGTGTCGCTTGGATTAGAAAGCCTAAAAACTAGGTCTAGAGGTGAAGGATGATTCTTTTTGTATTTTTTATATTTTATAAAAGCAAATAAAATCTCAGTTTTTGGAAGAGTGGGCGGAATTAGTTGCTAGTCAACTAACCCAATAACTAAAGATGCAATCAAAATAAAATAACAGAAATCAAAAATAAATCTAATTACTAGTGTCGTGTAAACAATGATAGGGAAAGTTGTGTTTACTTAGGTTTCATTAATCCCTAGATATCTTTTACAGGTTGATAGCTTGTTACAATTGCATGGATGACGGGTCGTATTCCTTAATACTAGTCGTAGTGCCGTGTACAATATTCCCTAACTCTATAGGATCCTACTTCACTCCTATGTCGAGCCGTTAGAAGCTCCTAACATGGGATCATTAGAATTCTCCTACGCATTAAATACAACCAAAAATCATAGTACACCTCTGATCATGTTTCTTAAGACGTTCAAGCATGTTACCAATGGAAGTCTGCCAGTTTTCTTAAGCCTAACATCGAATACAATCATCCGTAACAACTATAAACAAACAATCAACCCATAATTAACATCTAGGTTTCACTACATCTAAGCAAACACAAAAGAGATCTAGCCAAGCATGTTAAATTGAAGACAAGTGTAAGATATATTCAAGCAACACATACACATATTGATTGAATTGAAAGAGTACTTATCTCAATTGAACATAAGAGGTTTCAAAGGGTAAAAACCCTTGAAAAAGCTGTGAAAATCGGACTAGGGTTTTTCTCCAAAGTTACACCCTAAAAGTTACACACTAATGAATGAAAATTGCAAAACTATATATAGATTTTAAAGGGTGACGGCGTCAAGAAGGAAATTCTGACGCCGTCAACTCGCCGCCCATAATGAAATCGGATTGCCTAGATCCACTTTTGACATCGTCATGTGTAAAGTTGTTCTGGGCCGTCACTAACATTTGGACCATGACGGCCTATGGTGACGCCGTCATTTCCTTAGTACAAAACTTTCTGGATCGTCATGTGTATCATCCACTTCCACCTCTTGTATTGCTCTTGACGCCGTCATTAAGAAACTTGTGACGCTGTCAGGTACTGTTCCCAGCAAGGAAAATTAAGACTTTGCCGTTTTCTTCACTTTTATGCTCCAAAAATGTCCAAAATGCTTCCTTTTCCAGATTTCACTCCAAAAGTACCTAAAATGGTAAAAGGATCTATTTAGGACAATATTTGATCAAATAAATTCGAATCTGGGCTAAAATGACCCCCTAAAAATGGTTCAATTTTCGCCTCATCAAATACACTTACACTTGAGATTTGCTTGTCCTCAAGCAAATGCGCTTTTTATTCTAATCAAAATACAAGTTAGGGGTCATTTAACACTAATATAAAAGTAATTACAACAAATAATCATTCCACTAAAGACCAAAGACAAGCACGGAGGTCATACACTAGCACCTCACAAATAGTGTTTAGATACTCACATCTCAAGGGTGTAATAAAGTATATATCACAATATGGAAATGGAAAACATCTCTCAGTACCTGTCATAGCAAAATAGATTACCATAGGCTTGAGAAAGGATCAAACCTCCACCACATGGTGTAAGCACCTAGGATCAACTATCAAAGAGGTCTTTTAAAGGGTTATAACGTTAGGTGTAGGGATATGGAATACACGGTTTTGTTGGATAAAGGCAATATTTACTGGTGGCGAGTTAATCATCTTGGTTAATTACATGTACAATATGGCGTTGCTAAGCCAAGACTAGAATGAAATGGGATGGAAGTCCGTATGCTTTTTTCTTTTTTTTCTTTTTCTATTTTTTTTCTTAATTTTTTCAATTTTTGTGTGAATACATTCTTACCCTACCATCCAAAATATTATTTCATAGGGAATGTACATTCCCCTTACACTTGAATTTTTACATATTTTATAATAAACTACTCTAATGACTCGAATCAAGATAATCAAAACACTTGTAGTACTTTTAAGATTAACACACATATGGGGTTAATAAATGATGTTCTTCCCCATTACTCCATAACATAAGTACTTTACCCATGAGTCCCAATCGTCCCAAAACAATATGTGCAAGATATGACTCAACTTAGCAACCATGTAATCAATTAGATAATTAACTAAGGGTTTAAACATGTAACAATAATGCACTAAAGATGAGTGCATACACGGAAGGCTAAGGCGATTTGGGTGTACATTTAAGTAGGTTGTAACAAATTCTTCCTTTAAGTAAGATGCTTAAAGGTAGAAACGAAAAGATAGGCTTGGAGGGGTATACTAGGGGTTTCGTGTACTAAAAATGAGTACAACACTAAGGTGTGGGAAAAATTAATTGACTTTACTAGCCAAGTAATATGACTTAAATGGTCAAGTAATTATGATACGGGTTTAACACAAGGGTGATCCTAATGCCTCTTATCATGTAGTAAATCCTAACTACACGAATTTAGTCTCACTAGCGGTCTTGGGATGCATCACTAACGCAAGTTCTAGAATCTAAATGCTACCGTTACACTCATAAGCACTAATAATGAATGATTTTCCTATCAAATCTAAAGGCAAACCTCACATATTTGGGTGGAAATTTTTCTGAATGGTACGGTTTTGTGCTAGTCATACGACTCCTATCCATGAGACGCTTGCTAAGGCTAAAGTTTCACTCCTAAATGTTGTAAAAAAATTTAAATTTGGTGCTAAAATTACATTAACAACTAGTTCTCTTAGTTTTATTACACACCTACCATCAAACAAACAAACTCAAGTGCAATTGTATCCTATACGGTATCATCATTTACCCTCCCCTTACACTTAGGATAAACATTGTCCCCAATGTTCAATTAAAGAATTTAAAAGTAAAATAGGTAAAAGAATGAAAGCAAATACTCCCCTGATTCGTTCGGTGTGGATAGTGTGGTAACAAGGTTACATCTTCCTCCAAGAAAATGAACATTCAAAGCTTCCCTTCCAGAAAAATAAATCATCTTCTTGTCATACATAACCTGTTAAACCTGAGAAAACAAACAAGGCAAGCTCGCGTAAAATCGGCGGTAATCTATATATACTAACAAATCCTAGAAAACAAATTAAGATATAATGCTTATGGAATGAATGTTTGCAGATTTCCTGGAGTTTATAAAACTAAAGAATTAACAAAAACTTTAAGACTCCGTTAGAAAAACAAAACTCGCAAAATTTTCAGAATTTTACACATGACGCCGTCAGGAATTAATTCCTGACGCCGTCAGAAGTGACCTGAAGAAATCTTTATGTTAAGTTTCCGGAAAATTTCTGGAAAAACTTATGTCCTACTTCCTGGAAAATCCTGCAAAACATCATTATGACTCGATACAAGCATTTGACTCTAACAAATACTAATACACATGTCCATTTAATATTGTGGAGAATCATGATCAATTTTTGTTCTTAAAACATATTTGGGGTTTCCCCTTACACTTATCTTTTACAAAATACCTTTATATGAAGTTAAGACGAAGTTAAACAACAAAATAAAGCATTTTCACAATTTTAGTTTTGAAACATGATCTACCAACAATAAAAATAAAGCATGCAAACGGAAGCAAATAACAATCAAACAATTAAAAATCACACAAAACATGGGTTGCGTCCCAAGAAGCGCTTTTCTTTATTTACGAGTATTGTAGCTAGACTCAAGGTCATGGGCTATCCTATATGTGTGAGCTCCTCATTGAGGACATGTTTGGGATCAAACTTGGGTTTCAAAATCCTATCAGTTTTTTTAGTACGGTATGACCTTTCAAACTTTTCTCCATCCGGATCATATAAGATCATCTTCATATGCCATGATCCATCACCTTCCTTAGGTGGCTTGTCCCACTTCCATTTACACTTATCCCCTTCTCTTTTCCACTTGTTCATCTCTATGTTAATAGGCATTACGCATAAGAACTCAATCATTTTCCTAAAGACTAGAGGATCCTCAAAAGGATCTAGTTCCTCATCTCTAGCTATGAGTTGTTCCACCGAATGTGTTTTATCGATGAAATCGTTTTCTAGATAGAATGGGCGTTGAGTTCCTATAAAGTTTCTTTCTATCCAAGGCCCATATCTAGATGGTCTCCTATTCATTTCTACCCGATGTTGTGTCGGTTCGTCCTCACAATCGTAGCTATGCTTCTTAACATCATAGACCGACCAAGTATCGCCCTCACCTACCGCTATCTTCGACTCCTTTCAATCTATCATGGCACTAGCGGTTGCTAAAAATCCTCTTCTTACTAACAATGGGCATGTAGTATCAGTAACCATATCTAGGACTTGAAAATCGATAAAATAGTTAACTTTCCTACGTGAACCACTACATCCTTGATCATTCCAACTGGATGGGTAATACTTCCATCCGCTAGACCAATTAGTACTTCTGTCTCCTCTAACTTTCCTAGCTTAAGAGTGGTGAAAAGGGATAAGGGAATCAAGTTGAGGCTTGATCCTAAATCGGCTAGTGTGTCGAAAGCTTCGGATTTTCCTATCTTACAAGGCAAAACAAATATACCCGGATCATCAAGCTTCTTAGGCAACTTGTTTTGAACGAAGGCGGTCCCGTTTTTACCCAATTTAAATTTCTCATATTTCTCTAGTAGGGCACTATAGTAGGGAGCACGGGCTAAGACATCAATGACGGGGCGTTCAAGGTGGAGCTCCTTGAATTCATCGTCAAGGTCTTGTGTAGGAGGTGTTTCAACTATGCTTTTGACCGGTTTGATATCGGATGTTTTATTCAATTGGTCTTTTTAAAGAATTTTGGTTTGCTTGAAACACGTGCTCATTGCTTTGACCGAATAGTATTGCGGACAAGAAGTAGGTGATGAAACCGATGATATGAAATTAACGTTTAGTTTCGGGTTCTTGACCGTGTCGCTTGGGAGTGCTCCCATTTATCGGTCATTGAGAACTTTTAACAATGTGTCAATTTTGGTGGTCATCTCGCTTTGCTTTTGTTTGAAATCGGCTTCAAACTTAGATATGCGAGCTTCTTGAGATTCCATAAACTTGGACATCAACCCTTCAAGATTGTTGGTGCTACCATAGTTGTTGGAAGGATTGTTGTTGAAAGTACGGTTAGAGGGTGGACCGTTTGGTTGGTAACGATTAGGTGGATTGGAAGAATTGTTTTGGGGCAGATTTTGGTTTTGTTTCCACCTAAGATTCAGGTGATTTTTCCAAGAAGGGTTGTAGGAATCACCGTAGGGGTTTGGCTCGGGTTTGAAAGTGTACCACTTGTCTCCCACTTCGTCAGTACGCGAGGATGCGTAGTCCGCAAAAGCTTGTCCTGGGAGTTCCACACAATCATGAGTGTCATGGGGACCATTACATAATTCGCATGAAGAAGTGATTTTGTTCACTTGGCTTGAAGGCTTAGGAGCCTCGTAAGATTTCATGAGAAAATTGACTTGGTCTTCAAGTTCCATGATCTTACGGTCGGGAGTGCTAGAATTGTTCGAAGGCAAAGATATTGCCTTGACCGTTTTGTTCAAATCATGGGGATCATTCCAACTTTCGTTGTCATAGAGAGCAAGATCTTCTATGAGTTCCCATGACTCTTCCGCACTTAGATCATTTAGCTTGCCACCGGCCGATTGGTCAATGGTTCGCCTTGTGGAGAGATCGATATGGTCATAGAAGATTTGGACTTGGAGCCAAAGATCTATGCCATGATGAGGGACTTTTTGGAGTAAGTCCTTGTATCGAGTCCGTGCTTCATATAGAGTTTCACCTTGACGTTGTTGGAACATCAAGATATCATTTCTAAGCTTGGTAGTTCTCCCCGGTGGGAAAAATTGAGCAAGGAAACGAGTGATGAGATCATCCCATGAGGTGATGGATCCCGCGGGTAAACGTTCAAGCCATTGACTAGCTTGATCACGTAGAGAGAATTGGAATAGGTGTAATCGGGTCGACTCTCTAGTCGTAACATCAAGGTCTATAGAATCTATGATTTTAAGGAAATCCTTGAGATGTTGGTTAGGATCTTCGGAACGAAGTCCATGGAATGCACATCCGCTTTGCACCAACCGGATGGTGTCGGATCGCAAGGGGGACACATTTGCTCCTTGAGTGAGCTCAATAGTGTTTCGATAGCCTTGGTGGCTAGGACGGGAATACTCTCCTAAGGTTCGGGGCCTAGGAGCTTGGTTTGCTAGTGGTGGGTTTTGTGGGTGGTTTTGTTGTGGTGGGTTGATGGGTTCAAAGATGTTACCACCTTCCATGATGTCGGATGGTAAAGGTTACGAACAAAGACACGAAGAAATAAGATAGACTAAAGAAAATCTAGAAAATAAAAATAAAAATAAAATCTTGCTAGAAAGGAATCTAGCAAGTAGACCTAATAAAAAGAAATCCTAACCTAGACAATAAATTCCCCGGGCTGCGGCGTCAAAAACTTGTTACGTGGAAATCGCACCAGGCTTTACCTCTCGAGGGATCTCGAGAAGCTTACAACCCCCACCAGGCAGTGTACCTGATCGTTGTAGTATAGTATAGTGACAAGTACCGGGGGATTGATCGTTCAACTCAAGAATAGTGTCGCTAGGATTAGAAAGCCTAAAAACTAGGTCTAGAGGTGAGGGATGATTCTTTTTGTATTTTTTATATTTTATAAAAGCAAATAAAATCTCAGTTTTTGGAAGAGTGGGCGGAATTAGTTGCTAGTCAACCAACCCAATAACTAAAGATGCAATCAAAATAAAATAACAGAAATGAAAATAAATCTAATTACTAGTGTCGTGTAAACAATGATAGGGAAAGTTGTGTTTACTTAGGTTTCATTACTCCCTTGATATCTTTTACAGGTTGATAGCTTGTTACAATTGCATGGATGACGGGTCGTATTCCTTAATACTAGTCGTAGGGCCGTGTACAATATTCCCTAACTCTATAGGATCCTACTTCACTCCTATGTCGAGCCGTTAGAAGCTCCTAACATGGGATCATTAGATTCTCCTACGCATTAAATACAACCAAAAATCATAGTACACCTCTGATCATGTTTCTTAAGACGTTCAAGCATGTTACCAATGGAAGTCTGCCAGTTTTCTTAAGCCTAACATCGAATACAATCATCCGTAACAACTATAAACAAACAATCAACCCATAATTAACATCTAGGTTTCACTACATCTAAGCAAACACAAAAGAGATCTAGCCAAGCATGTTAAATTGAAGACAAGTGTAAGATATATTCAAGCAACACATAGATATATTGATTGAATTGAAAGAGTACTTATCTTAATTGAACATAAGAGGTTTCAAAGGGTAAAAACCCTTGAAAAGGCTGTGAAAATCGGACTAGGGTTTTTCTCCAAAGTTACACCCTAAAAATTACACACTAATGAATGAAAATTACAAAACTATATATAGATTTTACAGGGTGATGGCGTCAAGAAGGAAATTCTGACGCCGTCAACTCGCTGCCCATAATGAAATCGGATTGCCTAGATCCACTTTTGATGCCGTCATGTGTAAAATTGTTCTGGGCCGTCACTAACATTTGGACCATGACTGCGTATGGTGATGCCGTCATCTCCTTAGTATAAAACTTTCTGGATCGTCACGTGTATCATCCACTTCCACCTCTTGTATTGCTCTTGACACCGTCATTAAGAAACATGTGACGCCGTCAGGTACTGTTCCCAGCAAGGAAAATTAAGACTTTGCCGTTTTCTTCACTTTTACGCTCCAAAAACGTCCAAAATGCTTCCTTTTCCAGATTTTACTCCAAAAGTACCTATAATGACAAAAGAAACAATTTGGGGCAATATCTGATCAAATAAATTCGAAAATGGTTCATTTTTTGCCTCATCAAGTTTCTACCTCTTCCTATGTCGAGCCGACAACTAGCTCCTAACATGGTCTCCTTAGTAGTCACTCATGCATTAAATACAACCATTAAAATCATAGTACACATCCGATTCATGTTTCTTAAGACGTTCAAGTATGTTACCAATTGGAAGTCTGCCAGTTTTCTTAAGCCTAACATCGATATCATTCATCCAATACAATTAATAACAAACAATCAACCAACAATCAATAGCTAGGTTTCATTACATCTAAGCAAACACAAACAAACCTAGCCTAGCATGTTAAAGTAAAGACAAGCGTAAGATAGAATCAAACAACACATAGACATATTGAATGATTATTGGAAGACTTATCTTTATTGAAACATGGATGAAAGAAGGGTTTGAAACCCCTACAATAAGGTTGAAATTCGACCTAGTGTTTGTGGTAAAAGTTCCTCCCAAAAGTTCTCCCTAATAAATGAAAATTAGAAAACTATATATAGAGAATACACGTCTGACGGCGTCACGTTATAATCCTGACGCAGTCAACTTGCCGCCAATACTCTTCACGGATTGTCTAGATCCAGATCTGACGCCGTCATGTGTAAATCATCTCTTGGCCGTTACGTGTAAAATTGCTCTTGACGGCCTTGGTGATGTTGCCACTCTTTAACTCCCCAAAAACATTCTGGCACGTCTCGTGTAACTTTTTATCCACCTCTTTGCCAATACGTGATGCCATCACCTCCAAAGCATGACGCCGTCAGGTACTAATTCCAGCTTGATTTGGAGACTTTGCCGTTTTCTTCACTTTTCGCTCCAAAAACGTCCAAAATGCTTCCTTTTCTAGATTTCTTCTCCAAAGTACATAAAATGACAAAAGAAATAATTTGAGGCAATATTTGATCAAATAATCACGACTTAGGGCTTAAATGACCCCCTAAAAGCGTAACACTTTTTGTCTCATCATCGAGCAAACCCTAGTTCCCTCGTTAAGGTTCCCACGACTTAGGTAAGCCTCAACCTTGATCCTAGTAGTCTTAATACTGATATAGGATACCTAGGACATGCCTTAGAATCCTTAGAATAGCCTTGAACCTTTTCTTTTAGAAGTAATCATTTAGAAACCTTAATTTTAGAAAATTATATGTTTATATGTTAAATTGCTATGTTATATGCTATAATCTAATTTAGGTAACTTAATTAAGTAAATATAAGTTAATCATAAGCTAAGAAACTTAAATATCTCATTAAAATACAATTTGCATGAAAAAAGGACTAGTTTTGCAAAAGTTTTCATGCATAGGGGTATATACTGTAAATTTATGAAGATATAAAGTTTAGGGACTGTTTTTGACAATTCTTAAAAGTTATAAGTACAAGGACCCTTTTTGCAAAGTTTTAAAACCTTAAGATAATAAGAAAAATGAAATATAAACTTAAAAGGACTAGATTTGCAAATATTTTTAAATTAAGGGTATAATGGGTAATTATTAAAAGTTAGTATAATTTAAGGACTATTTTTGCCATATCTTTTAAACATATAAGTATAAGGACTAGTTGTGTGAAAGATAGAAATTTATATGCCTAAATGTTATAAGCTTATAAGTTTAGGGTAGAAAGTGTAAATATATAAACTTGAAGGGTAAAATGGAATATTTACATATAAAGTATAAAAATTTATTTTGAGTTAGAAACATAACACAATACTAGGGAGCTTCATGTGAGGAATAGTATGTGGATATTTCATTTTGACGAGTTTGCTGGGTTTACGAATTAAAGTGCCCTGGCTCCTCAAACGATTATTGCACGTAATTCTGAATTATGATGGCCCGAACGGTATTATGTTGATTACATAATACAATAGTAGGGAGCTTCATGTGAGGAGTCATATACTTCTGAATTGTGATGGCTCGAACGGTGTTATGTTATATTTATAAACCTTAAGAGTAATTACTTAAAAACCTAGACTAAGACTTGACATACACACACCCACCTACACTACCCCAGGATACGTGAGTAAGCTATCTAAACCCTACCCTACTTACCTTAGACCCAGGTGAGTTTTCATAGCCTCACTTTTAAATGCTTTACAACCCTGTGAGGGGGATATGTGCTTTAAATCGAATACAAGTCTTTTTCTTTGGTTGTTGCACGAGTAAACTATCTGCCACCCCTACACAACAAAATTCATGAATCTAATCGCTTGTGATATTTTACACAAGTGAACGCGAATATAACTGATAGATCTATTGGAGTTTGACAACTCCCGTTGGTACTACCTCTCACTAGAAGGTACCAATAAGTATTATATTTGAACCTTCTGAAGGATTAGCTTTGGTAAGTTATCCTTCCCGTCCCATCATAGATTGGTCTGTAGACCCCATGATCTGGACTATTAACGTGTGGTTCATGAGTTTAGTGCAATACAACTGCTATCACTAAACTTTTGCACACATAGGGTTTAAGTTGAACCCTGTGGAGCTTGTATTCACACACCCTAACTATTTAAACCTATAACTCTCACTCAACATTCGTGTTGACTTTTAAGTATGTTATCCTAGGTAAATGAGCTCTTTAGGAACCCTGGCACGGAGAAGTACTGGACATGAGGACGTCCAGAATAGTTATCATTCATCAGTTTTGCCATAAAACGTATCTTTAGGGACCTCTCTTTTGGTAAAAGTATATCTTTTATTGTAAAAACTCTGATGGATAAATGAATGATAACATCTTTTTCTAAAACGTCTCTTTTTGAGTCGTTTTCTATTATCTTGTCTTTATTTCCATGAGGTAATACTCCAAACACTTAATCCGCTGTGATTAATGAAAAATGGGGGTGTTACAATCCTTAAAACACAATCATATCCAATATAATTTACTATGAGTAACACAATCACATCAAATAAACACAAACAAATATGGCGGCATATCCTTACTAAATCCCTAATGTTGTACACTGGATCTAGAGAAACCAGAAACACGCAACCACCAATTTTTTGGAGCAAAACTTTGTTTGATTATCAAAGATTCAGCACATGCCTATTAAAGAAACGATTTTTGATGATCAGCTGATAAAAAATATGGCGGCATATCCTGATAAAGAAACGTTTTCTTAAAAAAAATCTCCCCACAATCTGCTCAAGGTAACCAACACAAGATTTGCTTTATTGATCTTCATATTTTCAATTTATTCCCAATAATTTTAGCCCTAATTTCTAGTCATTGTTGTTTTTAATGATTATACTATCCCCGTTTATGTTTTTCCTGTTCATTCCAATATATAATCATGAATTTAAATTTGTCAACAGGTCGAGTCGTGAATTTAAATTCATCATCTTCACAAATGAATAAAAGTTCTATGTAAGTTATAATATTATATGCATAGTAAGTGCTTGATTAAAATGCCTGAATGATGAGAAAAGGTTCTAACTGAAGATCACTTATCGTTTATAGCTTTATGTGATTTCAACTTTAAGCTATGGTTGGAAATGACTATTGGAAATGAAGGTATTCTTAAAACTAATCCACTTTTTTTTCTTTTTTTTTTTTTCTTCTTAACTCTACGGCTGTTTGGTTTTTCTTTTGCTGTCAAATTAGGGGTCATTTGGTTTGAATTTTTAGCCATAAAAAAGGGGCTGTTTGGTTTCTATTTTGCTGTCAAAATGAAGACTATATATTACCTTGTGAAATGATGAATACTTGTGTATTAGGAGAAGGCATCTGTGAAGGAATCGCGATAGCGAATTAAGTAAATGACTGTGCATTGGCAATACCACATCAGAGTGCCATACATGTGGTGCCATAGATTACAGAACCTGTGAAGGTGTGTGATCATGTCCGTTTCATTTTTGTTTTGAGTTTTATAACAAATTGATTCTAATCTTTAACTTCCCATATTGCAAGTCACATAGGTTTGATCATATTCCCGATCATAGTACGTCTCCATACTACTTACCTGAAGTTGCATAAATCTTCAATACAATTTGTCCTAGATGTAAAATCTTCAAAAAGGCCAAGGTTAGGTATTATTATGTTGCATACCAATTCATTGAAATGTGCTCACAGTAAGTACTTATGAGTAAACTTCATAATTATTTACTTTTATGTTTTCATTTTTGGGACTTGTGAGATAGTAACTGTTGACATAAATAATACCTAAAAACATCTCTATGTTTTAATTATCACAAAACATAAACCCATTGAACTAAAATTTATGACATAAACAAGTATTTAGTGATTAACATTCTCTTTACATCCAAATCACTTAAGGTATGAATAAACAAAGTGTACATTGCAATCTATGATCAAAGGGGTATTTAATTAATTATTAAAAAGTTTATTTAATTATATAAACATATTATATATTTTTGAAAAACACTTTTGGTAATAAAGAAAAATGTTTTAATCATACAAAATATATGAATTCAAATTTTTAACCAAAATCACTTAGTTTTTCACCAAATAAAATTTCCCCACTAAAAGACAGATTTTCTGGCCATTACAGCTGGACGGCCCCCTTAATTATAAGGGGCGGTCCCCTTAAAATTAAGGGGACCGGCCATGAACTAAGGGGACCGGCACGCTCCAGAACAGTAAATTTGTCCCCTTTAAATACTGGTTCATTCCACATAATTTTCTCACCTTTTGCACTCTTAAAACTTGTTGTGATCTCCACATCCAAGTTGTTAGAGCATCATCCATTGTATCTATCTCTTTGTGTAATTAGTTGTGAATATTTGATAGAAGATAGTTTAGCTAGGTATATAAATAGTGTGATTAGTTAGTAGTTTGTTGTGAAGGAGAAGAGCTAGGAAGTAGATTGGTGTGAAGAAGATTGGTGTGAAGTAGTAAGTGGTGAAGTAGATTGGTGTGAAGAGGTTGTGTAGAAGTTGTGACGAAGTTGTGGTGTGTAAGGTTTTCTCTGCCATAAGGGAGCTTGTTGACATAGTGAAGAAAACTCTCGAGTTAGGTGCTCGGGGAGTGGAGTAGGGAAAGGAAGGTATCCTTGTAGCCAAACCACTATAAATCTCTTGTCTCGCGGTTCGATCTTTCCATCTCTCATTTATTTCTTTACTTGCATTATTATTGCTATATCGTACATATTTATTGTTGTTTATATTGTCGAATCTAAATTTTTGAAAGTAAAGAAAACACTCTAACAATCTTTTATAACAAATTAAAAAGACGTAAAACTATTCAACCCCCCCCCCCCTTCTAGTTTTCCACAATTGGTATCAAGAGCCACGTCTAGCAAGATCTTTTAAAATATATTGTATTTTAAAACTTGTAACGATCTATGAATCTGAAAAATATTTAGAAGGGCAATCTATGCAAAGACCACCACTATTTGAAAGTGATGGATTTTTATATTGGAAAAATAGATTCGAAACTTATGTGAAATCTAAAGATCTTGATCTTTGGCATGTTATTACCTTTGGTGATTTTCCTCCCACTCAACAAAATCCGGAAACTAAAAAGGATGAAATTGTACCTTTTAAAAAATAAAATGATGATTTGAAAAAGAAACTAGCTAAAAATAATGAAGCTAAAATGGTAATTTATAATGCGTTACCACGTAAAGAATATGAAAGAATTTTTATGTGTAAAACCGCCAAAGAAATTTGGGAATCACTACTTATTACTCACCAAGGTAATAGTCAAGTCAAAGATAATAAAATAGATCTTCTTGTACAACAATATGAACAATTTACGATTCCGGAAGAGGAATCAATTGATAATGCATTTGCTAAATTTAACACTATCATCACAAGTTTAAAAGCACTTGATGAGACATTTTCTAGTAAAAATTGTGTTAGTAAATTTCTTAGGGCATTGCATCTAAAATGGCGAGCTAAGGTCCATGAAGAAATTATAAGAAGAGATTCGGAAACGGTCAAAGTCAAGAAAGAACAAGCCAAATCCATTGCTCTAAAAGCCAAAAAGGAACCTAGTGACGATGATGATTCGAGTGACGAGAGTGAAGACGAAGAATATGCAATGGCCGTAAGAGAATTCAAGAAATTCTTCAAGAGATGAGGAAGATTCACTAGATCACCACGAGACGAAAGAAAACCGTTCCAAAGAAATAGAAGTGATAACTACGGGAAAAGAAAGTGCTTTAGATGTGGAAGTCCAAATCATCTCATTGGTGAATGTCTAAAGCCGCCGGTTAATGAAAATCAAGGCGTCTTTGTTAGCGAAACATGGAGTGATAGTGACAAAGAAGAAGTGGAAAAACCAAGAGACGAAAAGTATTTTGTGGCAAAAGCAACCGACGAAATATGTTTAGGAATTGACTTGGAGCCTGACGAATGGATCAAGGATAGCGGATGTTCTTGGCACATGACGGGGAACCACAAGCTATTTTCTACGTACAAGGCATACAATGGAGGTAACGTTATTTTCGGTAGTGACTTGCGTGGAAAAATCATTGTCAAAGGTACGATTTCTCAAGACTCACTTACTATTGAAAATGTAGAGCATGTAAATAACTTAACATATAACTTGCTTAGTATAGGACAATGTAGGACCTTAGGTATATCAACTTGTAGGACCTTAGGTATATAAACTTTAATACCAATATAAGAACTAGATGAAGTAAAGATGGTGACTTGATGCAATATGTGTGGCGTTAGATTATAAAGAGAGAATAATAGATGAAGAGAACTTTTATTAAAAAACACACACAATACACACACAAGCACACCTTACAAATGAGAGGTAAGGTGCCTTTTATAGTTCCATACATAGGCTTTGATGGGCTTGGGCTTGGACTTGGTTACATGGTTGGATAACTAGGCTTATGAAACATAGCACATAACATATTAGCTTTGCCAAGTCCAAGGCCCAATGACTAAACTATTACTAATCTTAACAAACGACACAAAGTTACAATATGAGAATGACCATCACTTCTATATATATATTTTTAATGCTAACAATCTCCCCCTAAGGGGTGGTCATTCAAATGATGCTCCAAGTGAGTGGATCTTCCGTGTTCTTTGTCTTTAACTTTGTGTGTCGTTGTTGAATAGTCTTTAGTCTTTGTTCCTTCATGCTTTGCGATCTTCGATAACTGATTTTTCATCGTTCTTTGTTCCTTTGTGATGTGGAGTTATCTGCCTTTCGTCACTTCTGCGTCTGTGGTGGTTGTTTGCCATTCCAACATGCTCATACATCTTTAGTCTTTGTGATACATGCATTTGTAGTTCCCGTTCTTTCACATAGATCTTTGTCACTTTACTTCTGTAGATTCTTTCACATTGCGTAGAATCTTTCTTTGAACCTTTCTTTGCTTTGATCTTTGTGAGAACTTTCCTTTGACTTCGAGATGCATGTATGAGCATGTGGAATCTGTCGCCATGGAGATGAAGTGTCCCTGCATATAAACAGTTAGCAATAAAGCATCCGGTACTTACAGATAAGAATTAGATATCGTCAACAGCATAGTGTGAAGACTCCTTCTAATCCTTACCAAGGCCGTTCCCATGTCAGATACTCTCGAGAGAGCTTACAAGACCTACTTAGTAGCTCAATGACTGGGTGAGTCGCTGGGGATCACTCCACGACTGTAGACCGTTTGAAACCACCGCGAACACTAAGCGTAACCCATAAAGAATTACCGAAGTGACCTGCTGTCAGGGCTGCTTGATGTTGACCCTGGCAGGAATTTCCATTCAATCATTGAGAAACAATTGTGTGAATTCTCTCATAAATGTTCTGGCAGATTGCTAAGATCTGCGTAGGACTCTTAAGTTTACATCTGGCGTCCTTAATGATGAACAACCAGTGTAGAAATATCATGTGTTCCTTATGAGATCTTTTGATGAATCTCGGGGCTCTAGACTCTATAAGTGCACATTAGGTTTCCTATGTGGAGATTAGGGAGAGGTCTCCTGCTTCAATATCAACCATCTCTAAGAGACAGGTCGATAGATTATGCCGGTTCCCCATGAGAATGAATCAAGCTCTTTTAAGAGAACTTGAGTGGTTAAGAAGGTTTAGTGCAGTGCGTCACTGGGTCCATGACGTCTTGTCTTCAATACCGGTGTCACCTTAGTAACAACCAGTAGCATACGAATTGTACCCGGTGTCTGCCCTAAGGTTGAACATATGGAGGGCTATTTCTTTTCACCCTTTTTCATAACTTTTCTTTTTAATTCTTCAACCCCTTCTTTCTCCTTTCTCATTTTCTCCTTTTTTCAATCATACCTAAGGACTTCTAATTCTAATCTATTGGATTTGTCCTTGGGTAGATCCCTCCGGCTCTGGCGGATCATAGGACGGTTTTTCCTAACCTTAGTCACCTTATAACTCCATGACTATCCTATCATTGCCATGAAACCATTTATTGAAAATCTCTCAAAGTGTTTATGATAATAAAACACATTGTTGTTACCACTTTGAGAGTTTTGCAATTTTGAAGGACTCCCCCTTCACATGTGCTCATGAATTTTTTAGAAATTTGCACATGCGTGAGGAGTTTGTACTTTTTGAATTGATCCACTTTCAGTGAACATGACCGATTCGAGACACGCTTACATCACTAGTTAGACTAGCTTGAAGTTATTACCCGTCCTGGTCAAGTCCAAAGAAAGTCTCTCGATACGGTACATTCTACTTAGACAAGTCCTATTCGAGACACGCTTACATCACTAGTTGGACTAGCTTGAAATTATTACCCGTCCAGGACAAGTCTTTTCGATTACTGACATTTAAGCTTCGTCAATTCATTGGTACTTTCTGAGTCGAGCTCTTTAGAGATTCAGTCACAAACTTTAAACATCTTTGATCACATTTTAAGCATGTCTTCTCCCCCTCAAAAATAGCATATCGTGATATTTTTGATATCAACTGATTAAGAAAAAGCTTTTAAAGAGATAGACAGATTTGTTTTTGCATGAAATCGGAACATTTTTGTTGTTTATACTCCCCCTTAATGATAGCATATTTAAAATTACTTAAGGGTTTTGCGGGAGTTATCTTGAGCACTAACTTTGAGAGATTTTGAGAAATCTTTTGAACAATCTTGAAAAAGTGCTCAAGAATTTTGTTGGAAAATGAGTTTATGCTTGAAATCTTTTTCGTTTGTTTAGACTCGAACTTTTTGAAAAAGAGTTCGTCATTGAACGTACGAGTCCTTGATTTGAAAATAATCAGAAGTCATCGTTTAAGTACGGGTTTCGTACTGAGGTATACGAAAGCCATAGTGAAGAAATTTTTTGAGAAACGACATGTTTTAGAAAAACATTTAAATAGAACTCCCGCTCAAGCATCTGTACATATCCGTATCATTGTTGAATGACATTTCTAGAAACGTACAGAATATTGATTTATACGAGAGACATGTCGTGAGAAGAATATTTTTTGATTTTTTGATTTTATATTGTTTTTGTATTTTTTGAAAATTTTATATTTTTGTATTTTGTTTTTGTTGGTTTTTCAAATTTTGTATTTTGTTTTTTTTCAAAAATATTTACAGCGAAGCGATTTTGAAAACTTTTTTCAAGAAGATTCGAGAAGACGTTCTAGCTCCTCAGGAGTTAGGCTTCGCATGCCAATTCGTCGAACTAAATAGTCAAACCGTTCTTTTGGAAGGGCTTTAATAAATAGATCGGCGAGTTGATAATCAGTCTTAACGAAAATTAATTCAACAGTACCCTCTTCCACGTGTTCTTTGATGAAATGGTAGCGGACTTTGATATGCTTCGTCTTAGAGTGATGTACGGGATTACACGAGATGGCTATGGCAATTTTTGAGTCACAATACATAGGTATTCTGTCAAAAGTAAAGCCATAATCTGTGAGCTGTGTCCGCATCCAAAGAACTTGGGCACAACACGCAGATAAAGACACATACTCGGCTTCGGCGGTTGATAGTGCAGTACAATCCTGTTTCTTTGATGACCAGCTTACTAGCTTTTCACCCAGAAATTGTGCTCCACCTGATGTACTCTTTGCTGTAACTTGATCACCAGCATGGTTTGCATCTGAAAATGCTGTTAGATTAAACCCCGAATCCTTCGGATACCAAAGTCCCATGTTAATGGTGCTTCGTAGGTACCGAAAGATCCGTTTAACCTCTTTGAGGTGAAGTTCGGTAGGCTTTGCCTGAAACCGTGCTAATAAACAAACAGCAAATTAAATATCTGGTCGGCTAGCAGTTAGGTACATGAGAGAACCGATCATGCTTCGATATTTCATCGGATCGATGGGTTTCCCAAATAAATCAGCACCTATTTTTGGTGAAGTGACCATTGGTGTACCAACAGAATCACAATTTTCCATTCCATGTTTTTTCAAAATCTCTATCGTATATTTAGCTTGATTGATAAAAATACCACGAGGGGATTGATGGATTTGTAAACCAAGAAAGAATTTTAATTCCCCCATCATGGACATTTAAAATTTGCTTTTCATGAGATTTTCAAAATGTTTTGAATGGTTAGGATTGGTTGATCCAAAAATAATGTCGCCCACGTAAATTTGAACGATCAAAATGTCATTTTTGAATTTTTTGATAAACAAGGTGTCATCAACCGTTCCTTTTGTGAAATTGTTTTTGAGCAAGAAAGATGATAGTTCGTCATACCACGCTCTTGGAGCTTGTTTTAAACCATAAATTGCTTTCTTAAGCTTGTAGACGTAGTCTGGATGATCTTTGTCGATGAATCCCTCTGGCTGACTCACATACACTTCTTCTTTCAGAGTTCCATTCAAGAAAGTTGTCTTAATGTCCATCTGATAGACTGTGATATTTTTGTGAGCTGCATAGGCTAAGAAAATCCGGACTGCTTCAAGTCTAGCTACAGGCGTGAATGATTCCTCAAAATCTATCCCTTCTTCTTGTGGATAACCTTTAGCCACGAGACAAGCTTTGTTGCGAATAACAGTCATTTCCTCATCCAGTTTGTTCTTCCACAACCACTTGAGATCAAGAACTCGTTTATCAAGTGGTCGTTCAACAAGTTCCCAACTGTCATGTAACAGGTATTGAAGAAATTCCTCCTGCATCGCTTCAATCCAAGGGTTTTCTGCCATTGCTTCCCGAATGTTCTTTGGTTCTTTGAGGCTGATTGAGCAAACGTAGATGCACAATTCGAGATCAGTGGCAAGTTGTCTCCTTGTCTGAACTGGCTTTGAAGGTTCACCAATAATATGTTCTATTGGATGGTCTTTTGTCCATTGAAACGTAGAAGGGTACCTTGGGTGTAACAAATGTGTGTTAGATGGTTCTTGTAACCTTGAAGAAGATTCAGCAGAGTGTGTTGCAAATGGGTTTTCAAATACTTCTTCTTCTTCTTCTTCTAACGTGACATCGTTTGAATTATTTGTTGGTTCTTCTTGAAAATTTGTGTTTTGGTTTTGCTCATCAACTCTTGGTATTCCAGTGTCAAGTACTGGAGTTGCTTGAGTAGATGTAGATGATGTTGACGTAGTTGGTGCTTCAGCTTCGATTGTTGTAGATGCATCTTGTGATGGTGGTGGTGGTTGATGGTTTTGAGCGGGTGCAGCGGAATGTTGTTGAGATGCATTTATCGAAGGTCCACCATAATATTCATCAAACATTAACTCGAAGAAATTTTCCAGTTCTTGTTCTGAAGGTTTATCCATGTTTGTTGACTGAGCTCCTTGAGGCACGAGTCCTGAACTGATGTGTCCAGAAGTCTGCTGGTTTGGTGCGGGTCCTAATCCGTTTTGATTAGAAGCCATTGGATTAAGCGCGGGTTCTAGAGCGTATCTCTCAGAAGCCATTTGTGAAATCTCGTCAAACTTCACATTCATCGTCTCCATTATCTTTTTCGTTCTTCTATTATACACCCTGAATGCCCTCGAGTTTTCTGAATATCCAATGAAGATTCCAATATCACCCTTAGCTTTTAACTTCCCTAGATCTTCTCTGTCATTCGTCGGATAGCACAAAGCGCCAAACACGTGAAGGTAAGAGATGTCAGGTTTACGGTTGTTCACTAGCTCATATGGGGTTTTATTGAATCTCGGATGGACTAGGGATCGGTTTTGAGTAAAACAAGAAGTGGCTACAGCATCAGCCCATAAGAATAGAGGTGCACTAGAGAAAATCAGCATTGTACGAGCAGCTTCCACAAGAGTTCTAGTTCTTCTTTCAACTACCCCATTCTGCTATGGAGTTCTAACAACTGATGTTTGGTGAGTGATTCCCACATCTTCAAAGTAGTTTCTTAACTCCTGATTAGTGAATTATGTGCCATTATCTGTTCTTACTATCCTTACTGGAGCTTGAAGTAGAACTTGAATACGCTTCAGAAAGGTGATGATGATGCCTGGTGCTTCGTCTTTTGATCTCAAAAACTTTACCCATGTATATCTTAAATAATCATAAACAATAACAAGAATATACTTCTTCCCATTAATGCTTTCAACTCTCATTGGGCCACATAAGTCCATGTGCAACATATGTAACCTTGTTTCCGAACTAGGTACGGTTTTGGGTTTATATGATGCTCTTTTACTTTTTCCTTGTTCGCATGATGGACATAGGTGTTCCTTGGTGTATTTGAACTTAGGAAGTCCGGTGACGATGTTGTCTTTGGCTAACTTGTTGATAGTGTCGAAATTGAGATGGGATAATCTTCTATGCCACAGCCAGGACTTAGTTTCGGTTGCCCTTGTCATAAGACAAATTGGTGATGTAGAAGCCATTTGGTTGATGTCGATAGCATACAAGTTTGTACCACGATTACCAGTTAATAGATCATCACCAACCAAATTTCAAATAAAAACCGTGTTTCTCCTGAATGCAACTTCTAAATCTGCATCACAAAACTGCCCAACTGAAAACAAGTTGTGTCCCAACCCTTCGACGTAGTAAACTCGAGTGATTAAAATATTCCCAAACCGAAGATCTCCATAACCCTGAATAGCTGCTACATGATCATTTCCAAAGCGTACAGTTCCCATGAATTTCCAGACGAAATTGATCAGCAGCTTTAAATTCCCGGTCATGTGCTTGGAGCAACCCGAGTCGACGATCCAAAGACATATTTCGATAACCTGCCAAGAACAGAAGAGTTTGTATTTGGAAACCGTTTTGAATTTGGTTCAATTTGGTTAGGGGTAAAATGTGAATCTCATTCATAGAAGGTATCTACTTGTCCATTTTGAACAACTTTCAATTTGCCATCCTTAAGAATGAATTCTCTACCCGTAGGTTGCCACATACAAAACTTAAGGTAGTTCCTAGGCATTCGACTGCTAGTGGTAGATCTAAAGCGTGCAACTAATCTTTCTATAGATCTAGATCTGGCACTAGTTCCCTTTGGAACATACTTCTGTTTAGGCGTAACATTCACATTCTTAGAAACACATTCATCATGAACATCATTAATTAAACATTTCTTGCATATTAAACAAACAGAGTCATTACATGCATTAGAACCAGTACTTTCGACATTACATTCAGATGAAACATGTCTCTTATTACAAAGCGATAAATTCCTAGGGTTTTCTTCTACTTCTTCAGCTTTATTCTTGCTACTACTCTTAGAAACATGCGAGACTCTATTGTTCCTTGTATTGCTCCTAGGCTTTAGTCTGCTGCTCCTAGAGGTGCTTTCTAATCCTGTAGAAGGTAAGGCACACACATTAGGATTTATATTGTTGTCCTTTTTATCATCACTAGACTCTTTAGAATTAGCCTTTTTGCACGCATTTGTCTTAGAAGTGGAGGCAGACGCATTAGTGGGACTAATCCTAAAAAGGCCAGGTGTTATCACTTTTGGTGTTTCGACAACCGCTTTTCCTTTATCAACAATCTTTTCATTTTCACTTTTCTTGGGTAAGGATGTTGGAGTGACTAGTTTTGTCAAATCTTTTTTCTCATCGACTTTTGGAGCAAACCTTAAAATTGACATCTTTGGTTTTTGAACCGTGTTTGAAACAGTTGGTTTCTCCGAAGTCAATGGTTTTGCAAACTTAGTTTCCTCACCCTTTCCTTTTTGACTTTCAAGCTGAGCCCTCAAAAGATCATTTTGCTCTTTCATGTTCTTTAAGGCACGCTCATACGACAATTTGTCATACTTGCATTCCTCCTTTTTTCGATTAAGTTGTTTAAAATATGACACATTTTCTTTTTCAAGCTTTATAAGGGCATTTTCATATTTTGAAACAATTTCGGAGGTCTCAGCTCTCAGTCTTTCATCGTCTTGAACAGAATATGTTTGTAAAATGATGGACATAATGTCAGTGGTCATAACAGCTTCGAAGAGAGAATCATTTAGGTTTTCCAAAACATTCATGTTTTCACGAGTATCATTAGTTTCGTTTACCAGGGATTTGTGGTCCTTGACAAAGTCGGCCGTTTCTTTTAAGAAAGCTTGTTCAAAATGGATTACCCTCGCACTAATGTTATTCAGTGGGATAGTAATTTCGTTTTCAAAAACTTTTTTCTGCTCAATATGAAAACTAGAATGCCAGTTGTTAATATTGATTGTAGTTTTAGAAGCAACAATATTTTGAAGTTCTTGAATTCTCTTTTTAACGTCATCCAAAATTTCTCTAGCCTCACTTGTATTAAAAGTGTTGTTAAAAGAAATTTGTTCCATTTTTGAAAGAGACTTGGAAACAATTACTTTCTTAGAAAACATTTTTGAGAATGGTCGTTTTATGGAAAACACAGATGGTTCTTTTTGTGGAACAAAAGTAATTCCCGAAAGTTTGTTCAATTTGTTGTAATCAATGGGTTTCAAATCCTTTTGTTTCATTTTAGTAATGCTCTCTTCGACATGTTCTATCGTTTGCACAGAATCCCGAACGACGGGAGGATCATGTTTGGTGTAAATAATATTACCATTATACAAAACATTCTGTTCTTGCTGAGCTTTCTTGAGATTACTGGGGGTGTTGTTACCAAGAGCCACTTTATGTTTCGTATGGTAAACCGGATTAGTTTGATTTGAAATCATTTTCATTGTTTGACTTGACTGACCCGATTTAACCACTAATTCTTCTAAATGAGCAATCATGTGTTCTGACTCAACAATTTCGGCCAAAAGTTTGTCTTCTTTCTTAGCAAAGTCCTTTTTCAACTCATCCCTTTCTTTTTCAAGATTGGTATAAGCTGTTTTTTGTTTAGAAAGTTGGTTTTGTAAATCAGAAATTTCCGCATTTAAAGATTTTATCTTTTTGAAAGAATTAACATCAAGTGTATCAAACTTGAGTTGCAATTGTTTTTCCCTTGAAACGGAATTTTGATAACCAGTTTCTAATTCAGACAATCTTTTGTTATGAAATTCAAAAGCTTTAACGTTTTCTTTGTAACTCTCAAGCTCAGCGGTCAATTTAACATTCGCGGCCTTAACATCGCGATTGACCTTTTTCACATTCTCAATTTCAATACGACAATTATTCAATAATGATTCAAATAAAGCACGTGTTTCCTCGTCATTCTCAGCATGCTGTGAAACGAAGCCTCCATTATGGTTCTTATCTGGAGTTGCTGAAGGAGTATTGCTACTACTTTGCGTGTCCAGGTATGTATCATAAGTGGGTGCTAGCTTCTCAGAATGCTGTTCCTCATGAGGAGACATATCAAATATATCATTATTGTGACATGTGTTGAAGTTTGATACCTCAGATGGTGCATTGGTGTCATAAACAGGAAGTGTGTCAGAATCTGTGTCATACTTAGCTTCCTGAAGATTCGCCATGAATATGCAGTTCGCATCGATATCCTCTCTATCTTCCATGTCATCCATAAGAGCCATAAAATCATTCTCCTCTGCATTCAACTGAAATCCTGCCTCTGCCTTTTGTGCCAACATTACTGCTTTCTGCAAGTATGCTAGATCTTTCTTGTTTGGCTTAGTAGGACAGTTCCTTGCCATATGACCTACACCCTGGCAGTTGAAACACTTTACCGGATTACCTTGATTCACATTTCCCAAATTCCCAACTACTGGAGCTGCAACATTTCTATTCTGATTACCCATCGCCTGATTACCAACATTCTGACCCCTCTGATTTCCAACAAACTGACCCAACTGATTCCCTGTATTCTGACCATACTGATTCCCTACATACTGACCTGCATTCTGCATATTATGATTCCCCATGTTAATTCCAGTGGCATATCCTTGTTGATTCCCATAAACTCCAACCATTTGGCCTGCGTTGCCCATATTGAAACTCGGCTGAGCAATCTGCTTGTTGCGAGTGTTTGATGAAATCCTTTGGTTGTTGTTTGTTGGTGTAGAATAACGTCCTTGGAATGCCTTTGTCAGAAAAGCAAACGCTTGGGTCAATGCTGCAGTAGCTTCATCATTTTCAGTGAATTCTGGTTCTTGGAATTATTGGTATTGCTGTTGTGGAATAACATGTTGTGGTTGCTGTGGGTAGAATTGTTGTTGGTAGACCGGTGTTGGTTGTTGAATGTATGATGGTTGCATGTAGTTGTGAGTGGAAGATGATGATGGTTGTTGTGTGTTCACTGGTAGCGGTGTTGGTGTAGTAGCAATTAATGCGAGAGGATCATGATTCTTTGCCAATCTTTCTTTCCTTACTTCATTAGCCTCAGCTTGGTTTTGCTTCAAAAAGTCATAGAGTTGATCATAATTCACCTTATGTAAATCCTTTGTTTGATTGACAATTGTAACATAACGACCCCATTCTTCTGGAAGGTTATTGATGAATTTGATGTTTGTTGCAATTGTTCGAGGTGTCAACTTGTTTCTGATTAACTCATTCATCAAAGTGCAAAACCTTGTGTAGTAAGATTCAATCTGTTCACCTTTAGTGGATGTGAAATTCTCCCATTGAGTAAGAAGTTTGTTCTCAACGTCTTGTTGTCCAATCTCTGTTCCATGACATATTCTTCTAACACGTTCCCACATAGCATAAGCAGTTTCACAACTGTCGACCGCAGCAAAGATCTCCCGTGGTAATCCAAGTTGGATTAAATGCATTGCCATATCATCAGCGGCGATCTGCTTCTTGTCTTCCTCTGTGTAATCTTCTTCTGTTTGTTCACGCACAAATGGTTGAGTAGGAGGTGTTGCATTTGGATTACCTTCAATTTGAACTTGTCGTGGCTTGAATGGACCATTTGTAATGGAGTTGATCATTAATTTTCCATCAGGCTTTGTTTTGATGTAACGAAGCATGCGGCTTGTCCATGGGAGATATCCACCTTTTTCAAGCATTGGAGGTCGGTTTTCCGTACCGGCAGCATGAATGTCTTGCTGAGTTGCCATTGATGAAGTGTATATTGATAAAGTTGATTCTTGGATCGATTCAACGAAGTAGGAGTTGTGTTTAGTGTAAGTTGATGCAAGTTTTTATGGTGAAAAATTTGATCTGAAACCTTGAAACCTTAATAACTTTCTTTCGGAGTGGATTTGGGCCTCGAAGCTTGGCTTGAATGATCTTTTGATCATTCAACGTGTCCTTCTTCTCGGTCTCACGATCGTTTTGACAGCAAATTCGTCGAAAACGGAGTTACGGTTCAAAAGTTATGGCCGTTTGAAATTTGGTTGTCAAAAAGTCAAATTCGTACGCGTAAACCCAGTAACTTATGCGTAAACAGTGATTCTTACGCTTAACTTCAAATCTTATGGTTAACTTCAAATCTTACGCGTAAGAAAAGTTATGCGTAAACTTTCAGGTTATGCGTAAAAATTAAGGTTATGCGTAAACAAAATGTTTATGCGTAAGCTTTGATTTTTACGCGTAAACTTTGAGTTTATGCGTAAGAAAAGTTACGCGTAAGGTTTTTCAACCAAATTGATCTCTCAAACTTGTCCAAGCTTGAAAGATATCCCTTGTCGAAGTATTCCACAAACTTATCCAAGTCAGGGAAATACCGAGTCACCGTAGCACGAAGAGAGAACCTTTGAAGAAACTTAAGCGTAGAAAATAGGTATACGCGTAAGATTAAACTTAGGCGTAAGTTTTGACTTATGCGTAGAACTTAGGCGTAGAAACTCTTCAGCGTAGGACTTAGGCGTAGAATCTTCACTTAAGCGTAGGATTTAGGCGTAGACTTCCAACTTATGCGTAGAAAGAGGGTTTTGACTAAAGTTACGCGTAGGAAAAGGGTTTTGACCAAATCTTATGCGTAAAAAGGACAGAAAGTACTGTTCATAGCTGTAGATTCGTACTATTCACCCAAGTTACGCGTAAGGAGACCAGAAAGCTTGAAAAATCCGATTTTTCCAACCAAAAATACTTTTTCCACTTGTTTCTTTTGATCAAATCTTTCCCAAAACACTTAGAATCACTAAAACTTCAATAAAGCTCAAAACTTTAACACCAAAACTTGTAAAAATCAAATCTTTTTGAAGAAAAAGTACACAAATGAATGAAAAGTGTAACTTTTTAACAAAAAACTTGATAAAAACACTCCTAAATCATTGTTAGGCGATTGATACCACTTGTAGGACCTTAGGTATATCAACTTGTAGGACCTTAGGTATATAAACTTTAATACCAATATAAGAACTAGATGAAGTAAAGATGGTGACTTGATGCAATATGTGTGGCGTTAGATTATAAAGAGAGAATAATAGATGAAGAGAACTTTTATTAAAAAACACACACAATACACACACAAGCACACCTTACAAATGAGAGGTAAGGTGCCTTTTATAGTTCCATACATAGGCTTTGATGGGCTTGGGCTTGGACTTGGTTACATGGTTGGATAACTAGGCTTATGAAACATAGCACATAACATATTAGCTTTGCCAAGTCCAAGGCCCAATGACTAAACTATTACTAATCTTAACAAACGACACAAAGTTACAATATGAGAATGACCATCACTTATATATATATATTTTTAATGCTAACAGACAAATATGCGATAATAAATGTAGAGTCACCTTTACCGAAGAGGATAGCGAAATAGTTAAGAATGGAAAGATTATAGGTAGAGGAATTAGGAAAGGAGGCATATATGTTATGAAACTAGGAAACAAACCTGAAGATAGGATACGCCTAACGACCCTAGACGAAAACTCCATATTGTGGCATAGGAGATTAGGACATGCAAACATGCAACAAATACAATCTTTGGCCTCTAAAGAACTAGTTAGAAACTTGCCTAACCTAAAATATGACAAACATTTCTGTGATGCATGTAAAATTGGAAAAACAAGTTCATGCTAGTAACAAAGCTAAGAATATAGTATCCACTACTAGGTGCCTAGAATTATTACATATGGATCTTTTTGGTCCATCCGCTGTGCGGGGCTATGGAGGAAACAAATATACCTTAGTAATAGTAGATGACTATTCACGATACATGTGAACAAGGTTTTTAAGTGACAAAACCCAAGCCTTTGAAAAATTCGAAATATTTAGTAAAATGATTCAAAATAAATTAGGATGCACAATAGTAGCAATTAGGACGGACCATGGTAGGGAATTTGACAACGAAGTACAATTCGGAAAATATTGTGATTTAAATGGAATATCTCACAATTTCTCCGCTCCTCGTACTCCTCAATCAAATGGCGTAGTAGAAAGAAAAAATAGGTCACTACAAGAAATGAGTAGAATAATGTTAAATGAACAATCCATCCCACAAAAATTTTGATGTCACGCTGTAGATACATCAACATATATTATTAATAGGGTATCAATTAGGAGAATTCTAGGAAAAACTCCTTATGAGTTACTAAGAGGTAGAAAACCAAACTTGAGCTACTTTAGGGAATTTGGTAGTAAATGTCATATTCTAAACACTAAGGATTACCTCACTAAGTTTGATCCAAAATCATATGAAGGAATATTTTTAGGGTACTCACAAAATAGTAAAGCATATATAATACTTAACAAACACTCTATGAAAGTAGAAGAATCACTAAATGTAACATTTGATGAAACACCACCACCTCCTAAAACACTACCTTTAGAAGATGATGACTTAGTAGAAGATGAAGCTATTGAGGTTAGTAAAACAAAACCCATAGGAAATGATAATGAAGACATTGACTTAGGAAATAACGAAATTGTAAATGTTAAAGAATCTAGATCACATCCATTAGATAATATAATAGGACATCTTAACCAAAGAACCCTTAGGTCACAAGCCCAAGATAAAAATAACTTCTTTTGTTTCCTCTCAGCAATAGAACCTAAGAATATTAATGAGGCTTTAAAAGATGAAAGTTAGGTTATAGCTATGCAAGAAGAATTAAATCAATTTAAGGCAAATGATGTTTGAGAATTAGTCCTAAATCTAATGAATATGACCATCATAGGAACTAAATGGGTATATAGGAATAAGTTAGATGAAAATGGAATAGTAACTAGGAATAAAGCTAGGTTAGTTGCCCAAGGTTATAATCAACAAGAAGGAATTGATTATGACGAAACTTATGCCCCCGTAGCTAGACTAGAATCGATTAGGATATTACTTGCCTATGCATGCGCCCTAGATTTTAAGTTATTCCAAAAGGACGTGAAAAGTGCATTCCTTAACGGTTTTATCAATGAGGAGGTTTATGTGGCACAACCTCCAGGATTCATTGACTTCGCAAAACCTGATTATCTTTATAAGTTAAAGAAAGCTTTGTATGGACTCAAACAAGCTCCCAAAGCTTGGTATGATCGATTAAAAGCTTTCCTTATTAAACATGATTATTCGATGGGAATGGTAGATAACACTCTTTTCACTAAAAGGAAAGACCCAAATCTCATCATTGTTCAAATATATATTGATGACATCATATTTGGATCAACTTGTCAAGACATGTGTGATGAATTTGCCAAAATCATGCATGATGAGTTTGAGATGAGTAAGATGGGTGAACTAAAATTCTTCCTAGGATTACAAATAAAACAATTAGAAGATGGAATATTGTTTAACCAATCTAAGTACATTAAGTATATGCTTAAGAAATTTGGCCTAGAAGACTCAAAACCCATGAAAACTCCCATGTCTACGGAAGTGAAACTCACAAAGGATGATGAAGGTGAGTCCGTAGATAACACCAATATAGAGGAATGATAGGTAGTTCACTATACTTGACGGCAAGTAGACCCGATATCATGTTTAGTGTCTGCCTTTGTGCCCGTTTTCAAGAGGATCCCAAAACCTCTCACCTAGAAGCGGTTAAGCGTATCTTCCGATACATTAAAGGCACTATACACTTAGGATTATGGTATCCTAAGGGATCCGGCATAGAAACCATCGTTCATGCGGATTCGGATCATGCGGGAGACTACGTAGATAGAAAAAGCACTAGCGGTATTTGCACGTTTATGGGATGTTGTCTAACATCTTGGTTATCGAAGAAGCAAAAAGCTCTTGCTATTTCTACCACCGAAGCCGAATATGTAAGCGCTGGAAAGGCATGTCAACAAGCACTATGGATGAAACAAGCTCTCATAGACTATGGCATTAGGTTAGAAAATGTTCCCATTATGTGCGATAACAAAGTTGCAATAGATTTAAGTAAAAATCCGGTGCAACACTCTAGGACTAAACACATAGAAATACGCCACCACTTCCATAGGGATAATGTACAAAAAGGAAACATATCTATAGAAAAAGTTGCATCAGAAGATAACATAGCGGATATATTCACTAAACCCCTTAAGAGTGAATTATTCAATCACTTGCGTTTAGGATTAGGAATGATGGAACAAGTTGACTAAATTCTATTGCATTTAGACAAAAAAAAAATTTTATTTATTTATTTTTTTTTGCATAAAATTTAGTTTTTCTCTACTTCTCCATTTCTGACTCTAGGAATCTATTTTGCACAAAATTAAAGATTGGGAAACCTCATTTTCTTTGCATATACTCTCTTGTAAAACCCAATCAAAGTTTCTTGAAAACTATTCTCACATCTAGGAATTACATGAACATCATTTTCCTTGCATTGTTGACAAATGCTAAAAACCTTTTTCCGAAATCATGCATAAACTCTCACATAAATTGTCAAGATATATAATCTAATATATATCCTTGACATTCATGAATCGAGCAAAAATCGAATCAAGAAAATTTTGGATTGTTTCTTAGGAAACTTATTTTTCTTTGCATTTAGGAGTCGAAACAATCACAACTCCACATTTGTTGCATATAGGCACACACTAGGACAAAATCACTCATAATGTTGTCATCTTGTTTCATCACTAGTTTTTGACTCACTAGTTACCTTTGCCTTTAATCTAAGATAGGTGCCATAGGAAGATTAAGTGCCCTTGCCTTTATTTGTCTCCTCTAGCTTATTATTTATTGCTTGTTTGTTCTTTTACTTAAGTGTTTTTGCATGCATGCTTTATATTGATTAGATTAGATGCTATATTGCCTAAAGGAATTGAACTTGCTTGAATCCAAATCCAAAAACACAACCTTTCCGCAAATTTTCTGCCAAAAACCCAATTCTGGCAATCTGGAAATCACCAGATGGGCGGCCCCTTAATTATGTAAGGCGGCCCCCTTAATCATTAAGGGGACCGCCCCCCTAATTAAGGGGACCGGCCATCTGATGGTCGGGTTTACAGAATCTTTTCTGCTTTTTAGCCCATTTCAACCTACATTTCCCAATTTTCACCAACATATTTTGTCCTAATATCCCAAACAAACTTTATCCATCCATAAACACACAAATCTTACACTATAAATATCCCCAATCTTCAACACTCTCCATTCATCCCATCATGACTTCTCCTAACAAACCAAAACCAAAAGCCTCAAGGCTAGCAAGGATGACGGAAAAACCCGTTTGGCGAAGAAAAAGCCCTCGAAACAAATCCATCATAACCAATGAAGTTGGAAATCACTCAACACCTCCAACCACTTACTTCCCAAACTTTACACCAAATCCACAAGGACATTCATTTGATCCTCTTTACAAACCATACAACATTGGCCTAACATCTTCTTTCATGCCAAACTACACATCTCATCCTCCAACCACTTATAATGATCCATACAAGTTTGATCAACCATCAAACTACAATTCCAACTACACAAACCCAATTCATCCATATCAACACAATGATTCTCTCCACATTGCCACGGAAAAGCAAAAGTTCCATGATGAAATAACCCAAATCCATGATCTTAGTGATCTCCTTGCTATGCATCATGCACAACGCAACAAAGGGCAACCTCCATCATCACCCTATGCAAATTGCCTACCTCACTCTCTCAACTTGGATCAAGTTACAAACCACACTCACTTTTGCCCTTGTTGCATCTTTCTTCAAAAATAAATTCTATTCTTGAGTGAAGATATTTCTTGGATTGAATATCTTCTCACTCGTCCTCATCCAATACCACCTTTAACTCGATACAACATTGTAAGATCCACCTCTTCCGCTCCATACCCCACTCCATATCCCTCTCCATCTAACAACTAAGCTCTATGCTTATGTTCCCCTTCAAGCAAATAAAACACTCAACCGTGGGTTGCAAGCAAGTCCAAGTGCTCTCTTAGGCAATATAGGACTATGTCTTCTCTTTTGTTTTATTGTAATCAATATGCTTCACGCATATTGAATGTTGTAATGCTAATCATTTCTATGATTATATCATATATGCTTGTATGATTTTTTTATTTGCATAATTGTTGCTTTGCGTATATATGTCTTGTTGTCTTCACATATTTTTTTGTAGCCAAGATTTCCATAGCTCGTTTCCTTGGTGCTCTCAAATGAGGGGGAGCATACATCAAGGGGGAGCATTCTACCCGTTTAACTTCTTCTATGAAGCTTACTCGGTTTAACCTTTTTGATTTTACAAAAAGGGGGAGAAGAGAATATTAAACTCTAAAATACTTGTCTAAAAATAAATTTTAGACCTATTGAGTTTAAGGTTTTGTAATAATCAAAAAGGGGGAGATTATTGACATAAATAATGCCTAAAAACATCTCTATGTTTTAATTATTACAAAACATAAACCCATTGAACTAAAATTTATGACATAAAGAAGTATTTAGTGATTAACATTCTCTTTACATCCAAATCACTTAAGGTATGAATAAACAAAGTGTTTATTGCAATCTATGATCAAAGGGGTATTTAATTAATTATTACAAAGTTTATTTAATTATATAAACATATTATATATTTTTGAAAAATACTTTTGGTAATAAAGAAAAATGTTTTAATCATACTAAATATATGAATTCAAATTTTTAACCAAAATCAGTTAGTTTTTCACCAAATAAACTTTCCCCACTAAAAGACAGATTTTCTGGCTGTTACAGCTGGGCGGCACCCTTAATTATAAGGGGCGGTCCCCTTAAAATTAAGGGGACCGGCCATGAATTAAGGGGACCGGCACGATCCAGAACAGTAAATTTGTCCCCTTTAAATACTGGTTCATTCCACAGAATTTTCTCACCTTTTGCACTCCTAAACTTTCTGTTCTAGATCTCCATCTCTATTCTCTTAATCCTTTGATCATACATTCATAAATATTTGTTTCAAAGTGATCCAAACATCATCCTCTCAAGTGCAAGAGAAGAATACTTCTATCCCTCAAGACAAGAAGTATTACAACTTGTTGTGATCTCCACATCCAAGTTGTTAGAGCATCATCCATTGTATCTATCTCTTTCTGTAATTAGTTGTGAATATTTGATAGAAGATAGTTTAGCTAGGTATATAAATAGTGTGATTAGTTAGTAGTTTGTTGTGAAGGAGAAGAGTCAGGAAGTAGATTGGTGTGAAGAAGATTGGTGTGAAGTAAATAGGTGTGAAGTAGTAAGTGGTGAAGTAGATTGGTGTGAAGAGGTTGTGTAGAAGTTGTGATTAAGTTGTGACGAAGTTGTGGTGTGTACATTAGTGTGTAAGGTTTTCTCCGCCATAAGGGAGCTTGTTGACATAGTGAAGAAAACTCTCGAGTTAGGTGCTCGGGGAGTGGAGTAGGGCAAGGAAGGTGTCCTTGTAGCCGAACCACTATAAATCTCTTGTCTCGTGGTTCGATTTTTCCATCTCTCATTTATTTCTTTACTTATATTATTATTGCTATATCGTACATATTTATTGTTGTTTATATTGTGCAAGACTTAAGATCACATATTATCGAATCTAAATTTTTGAAAGTAAAGAAAACACTCTAACAATATTTTATAACAAATTAAAAAGACGTAAAACTATTCAACCCCCACCCTTCTAGTTTTCCACAGTAACGATAAGTCCTCATTTAATCAAATATATACCAATTACCATATGTATCTTCAAACTATGTTATATGTTGTTTTCAATGTGTCTTACTCTCATTCCATACTAAATGTTATAGTTCTAAGATAATCGTGTGCGGACAGAAACTTACAGGACAGCTATTTTACAACATCTAGCAGTTTAAGCCGTTTAGGAATTTGATTTTTTGCAGATCGTAGGACTTCTTTCATTAGGGTTTCTTTTAACTAATAGTATGTTGCATGTTAAAGTATGTATTAAAATTGTTTTATAGAGATGATTAACTTCTAAGTTTGCTTAGGCATCCAGTTGTAATAGGAAGCATATTAATACATGATTTTGCATTGTATATATTTGTCCTAGTGATTTGTGTTCATGTAAATCCCTTTGTGGTATGTCAAGAAACATGTAACTAGAGTATACTTATAGGTTAACATTAAGAGGCTATTTAAGAATGATAATCATGTAACTACATATGCATAAACCATCTTTTGTGCTTTCAAGTGGCTATTTGCGACTTCAAATGATTCAAATAAAGTTTTCCAAGCATTTGAGGATGCGGTAAAGTTATTTAAAGGGAAGGTATTTGGAAATAACAATATGTAAACATATACAATAGTTACTTACATTTTTTTTTTTTTCATTTTTTTTGTATGTTTATTTGGATAGATGAAGATGTCAGAAGGCGTGTTGCAGATTATTTTGGCATTACAAGGAGATGGAAAGTCGATTGTGACAATGAGATGGTTGTGAAATTTCATCATTTCTAGACATGAATTGGTTCCACGTCCCACTATTGAACAACGAGTAAGTAATGATTAATGAATTATGTCGATGTTGCAACAAAGACATTAACTGCAAAAATTACACTCAGAACATTGTTTATCAAGTTCTTCATAGGATTTAATCAATATGATATTTACTATTTGCTTCATTTTACAAATTACAACTTAATTTGTATGTCATTTTTAATTTGTCATAGCTCATAACAATTTTGCTAAAACATTCTTACTTATATATGAACTTCTTTTTTCTTTTTGTTATAAATACGTATTCATTTTATTAATACACAACAAATTATCACATCATCCAATTTTTGATTAGTTTAATCCCACACAAGAATATTAATTCACTAATAGTCTAATACTAACAATTGATATAATGAAAGTAGCCCGTCCATCTAGCAGGTCATGCAATTAGTTTCTTTCTATATATGTTAGTAAGATATGATTGAATAATTATAGTGTTCTTTTTAATTCATCTCATCCTATTCTATGTAAGTGGGTCAAAGTTGGTATCTCTAAAACCCATATTGTATGAGTGCCGGGCAAACTAACATTTGGGAGCTACATTGAAGGAAAGGCATACCAACGGGAGTTGCATTCTAGGTATTCCAACAACACTCGCATCCTTGAATTGAATTATATTTCCTCACTTTTTACCTAATCAAAATCTATTTCTTTCTCACCTTCTGGACCAAGAACATTTTGATATAAGCGTACAAACTTGTCTTAAATATATAGTTGTTACTAACAATAAGAGTTGTGGTATCTTATTGCTCTAAACAAGTGGGTATTTTATGTGTTTCTGGAAAGCTAAACCAAACTTTATTATGTTAAAAAGAGTTGAAACCTTCAAATAAATATCGTTCCCAAAAGCTTATGAGGGTCAATTTACCCTCAATGAGATAATCATGTACAATAACTTATGCTTTTAGACAAGCTTTGCACAAACAAGTGTAATCACTAAAAGTTTTCTTATAGCAAAAGTAGTATAAAACTCAGAGTAAAGATCGCAATCAATACATGATTGCAAACATTTGTTATTACGCTTTGCCCAAGTGTAGCTGAACTGGTAACTGAATCATTTCTATGATGAATTTATGTCAGGCTCAACTAATATGACATGTGCAAACATCTAGACCCAGGGGAGGTGATTAGACTTTAGGTTTTACATGTGCATTTTCAAAATGATCATCTTTATTTCTTGAATAATGATTATATATTTTGACAGATTGGCTTTTGTAGTATGTCAGGTATGTTTTTACATCCGTTCAAAAAAAGGTATGTTTGTACATACTCTGTTGACAAAATGTTAATAGTTTCAAAATGTGAACCCAAACACTTCATACTCTTTCACAATATGATGTTATTGTCATTTAATCAAGACAGAAACCAATATTATCAATGTTGTGGAGTGAAGAATTTGGCAATCCATGGAGGAGAGCCATTTTGAGAATCTACCAAGGAAGGGAAGGGGAAACCCCTGAATCTAGACATCAATCCTTATGCCGATCCAGTTGAGGACACATGTATACTGTCAAAGAACAAGTGTGCACCTAAAGGAATCAAGAGTGACATTGCAGACTGTTGGTTAACCTTAAAGGAAGCCCGTGCTTGCAAGGAGAGTGGAGATATCTCCATGTGGAACAAATATTTTGATTCTTTAAAAGCTAAGATCCGCAACATTAACAGTAAGGTAAATGATATCCTGAATTTGCATGATTTCATTTTTGTAAGCTGACATGACTTTGTAGTTGGTAGAAGTAGCAAACTAGGCATGTTGCCCGACAAACATGTTATTTATAAATCTTATATATTATAGGAACTAATTAATGGGTTAGATATGATGGAACTATACAATTTACATTTAAAAACATCGTCATTAGTAGAGGTGGCGTTCGGCGGGATGAAAGTAACAAATTTTTTGGTAGTGTCTATATGGTTAGGTAATGGGTGGAAACAGGTAATGTATTAGTACATGTTGCAGATAGATGGTTTGATTGAGAGCCGAAGATCATTTGTTAAACATTTAGTATGAATAGTGAGTTGGATTAATAACCAAAACTATGTTGCTAGATTGTCTTTAATATGGTGATTTTAAAAGTTGTAAAGATTAGATTCACTTTTTTTGCATCTTTTGACATTCATTTTACATATTTGACCTTTGTTTCCCTTATGTTTAGTTCTGGGTATAAACATGTTTAATGATGGTTGTAAACAATTGCATGCTTATGGTTCAAGAGTTTGCATTGACAGTATTCTTTTTTATGTAGCCTATATCTAAACAAATGCTTATAGTGGGGATATGGGAATATCATTGATTGAGCTCAGTATAACGACCATATGTATCTCACATTCTCACGACTACATACATGTTGCATTTCAAGAGTAAAGAGCAAGAAAGGTTTTAAAGTGTTGTGTTGTGACAAAATGGCAACTTCAGAAACTCTACAATCAACTTTGTCTATAAAGAAGTTCTTCATAGATTATAAGTTTTTTTCCCTACGCAATAAAGTATGTGCAATTTTCTTACGGTTATTTTCAACATTATATTTGTTTACCGTTATTTTATCAAGCATTTTACCATTTCTTTTGATCTTATAAACAAATTCTAAAAGCTAGCCGCCTTGAGGCTAGTGTGTATATATATATATGGTAGGGATCCAATAAGAAGAATAATTAAAATGAGAAGGGTAAGAAGTAATTCTAGCCACATATTTTTATATGGGAGGGAAAATTTGAATGAAGATGCATCCATTTTTGTAAGTGCATCTAGAATGTGTGGTTGTGGTTACTTCTTATTCTTCCTATTTTAATTATTCTTCCTATTTGATCTTAACTCTGTATATATATATATATATATATATATATATATATATATATATATATATATATATATATATATATATGTGTGTGTGTGTGTGTGTGTGTGTGTGTGTGTGTGTGTGTGTGTGTGTGTGTGTGTATGTGTGTGTGTATGTGTGTGTGATCACCTTAAGACTAGCGGGCAAGGGAGTGGTAGTTTCACCATCCGGCCCCACATCACCAAATATCATCCTTGCCCTCCTATTTTGTTCACGCGCCATACACGAAAAACAATGAAACATTTGGTGGTCTGACAACCATTTGGTTTTCCTAATAAATCGGGACCCACGTGACCTTTAAAATTAAATATGGAACATTTTAAAACAAAAAAACGAACGTTGTATGTATATACGGTTTATAACCGTTGGTGACTAAAAAAAAATCATACCACCCCACTATTTCTTTTATATAAATTGTTGGGTCAATATTTTACCCAAATATTACCCACAAGTATTTGAACATAAAATAGCCAAATCACTCACTGAATAAAATAGTAAATTGCTATTTCAGTGAGTGAGATTTAACCTTTAACATAAACAAGTCACTAAGTGCATAGTCACTCAGTGAGTTAACTTCAGGATGTTTGGACGGGTCTAAAAAGAAAGACTCAATCATTCAGTGAGGCGGTACTCAGTGAATAATCCCTGAGACAAAGAAGAAGGTAATGGAGTTAGTGAGTGATGACAATAACTAACTAAGGGGCTGTTTCTTTTTTTTTGTTAGCTAAGGGAATATGTGGGGCCATGTGGGACCACATCTGGTTTAACGTCTGGCTGTGGAGGATTTCATTTTGGTTCCCTTATAGATACAGATTGAATAACAGATATTTATGGGCCCCATTTGAAAAACAAACAATATTAAATGTAATAATGGGCCCCAATCTTCCCCATAACGAAAAAGAAACACGCCCTAACTCCCTGAAACTATCTTTACAACATACTGATAAATATATGCAGTAACTTCCAAAAGGAGAAGTCAAACCAAGTACAAGTAATTGCCAAAGATGTTGGAATATTTTCTATGACACCTCAAAAGGATGTTTGTTCTATTACAAAAGAAGATGAGGAAGGGGACCACTAAGAAGTGGATGACAACTCATCATCACATGTTACTTGTATCTTTTCCAGCTATATATATGTTATGTTGTAATAGAGATAGTTGTGAATTCTAGATAACCAAAATACTTAGTATTAGTTGATAGGATTCCTCTCTCATTGAATCTCAAGCTTAGCTTGGATCAATGAGAGTTCATTGTCATTCTAATGGGGATAATATACTGAAATTATCCTCATCAAGAAGCTGAAGATGTTATCATGTAGTCTAGTTGGTATTGAGTAATCTTGTAACCTTTTATTAATTATTATCAATGAAAGTGCTATTTATGTTTATCAAGATTTACTCAATTTCATGGACCAAAAAATGGTATCAGAGCAGGTGGATTTTTCACTAATCCAGATCCTTTCATGATTATATGATAACATTCAGCTGTGTTAATATTAGTGTGAAATCTTCAAAAGTTGCTACTAGTGTTACAACTTTTGAGGGGGAGAAGCACACTAAACCTTGACAAGAATGACAAACAAACCCACACCCACCACTCAAAAAACCTCACTGATTAAAATAAGCAGTCCCACACCCGTACCTAACACATATCTTTATCCAATCACAAAACACCCACCACACCACAAAAACCTTATCTCACCCACAAATAACAATATCTCACAATTATAAACATAAATCAAACATAGATCTGTCTCTCATAAAAACTATCGACACTCACAAATCTTATCACCAAAAAAATTGATCCAAAAATTTCACCTCTCAATCCGATCAAAAAACCTGTCATCAACAATACTAGCACCGGAAAAATCAAACGCTTGTTCTAAAACCAAAACCCAGATCCAGTAATGAAATCCGTTACTCAAAAAGAAAACCTACTACCATAATCAAAGTCTTGCGGAAGAAAAGAGACGGTGGAAGTGAAAAAGGTAAAGTCGGTTTTGATGGGTTTCAAAATAACGAAATCAATTGAGTATATGGTATTAGTGGTTGTAACGAAGGGCTAATGATGGTAGTTAGTGATGTTACCAAGACCACAAATGGAAATATTGATGGGTTTTAATGGATGACATGGGTGGTACTGATGTTGAAGTTATGTGTAGATGTTAGGAGCTGATAGGGATATGGAGTTGATTTCAGGGTTATGGATTGTTGAGTTGAGTTGAGATTGAAAGAGTTTCTTATTCGGTGATAGAAGGATTGGTTGTGTCACTGATGGATTAGATCAGTGATAAAATGTTGTGAGCATCAGGGTATGTGGGTGTTGATTTATGGGCTGAGCTTGAAAAAGGCCCTGATTTGAAACTTAGTCAGAGAGTGTAAAGTTAATGGGTGATTAGATATAGCTGGGTTATTCAAGTTGTATCGCGAGCTGATAAAATTGTTAGTGGGGATGGGTACACTAATGATTATTAGTTGACGATAGGCGTTTCAAGGAATGGAGTCAGGTGGCGTGATATGAATCAAAGGGTATCACAACTATGATTAAAGCTTGGTGTTAAGCTTATTAAGCTTATGACTCAGGAAGTATAAAAGTAAAATTCTTTCGAATGAACCCAAGATATGCAAAGCGGGATATATACTTGTGTTAAAACAAGTAATAACCTGAGTCATAACAAGATGAACCAGGGTATGGTTCTGGTCACAATCAGGGAGAGTTAACTTCAGGTTGAGGAGTCTGAAGTTACGGGTCAGCTAATGGTTAGTGTCAAGAAAGAGGTGCTCAAGAAGTGGTAAGGACCAGGGACAATAAAAGATTCAGGGTGTGCTATGCAATAAGTTCGCGCTTCAGGGAGTGAAAATCGGACTGAGCTTTTGCAACATTGGGGAATGGTAAGTGAAGAAGTCAGGAGGATCAAGCAATGTGTATGAATTTGAGATGCATACAACTTGATACCTTAACCCTCTCATTAAAACCTCAGCACTTGAAATGTACATCTTACCACCTAAAGTTAAAAATCAAATGTGGGCTCTTCAAAAATTGCTACTAATGGTGCAATTTTTGAGGGGGAGAAACCACATGTATTCTTGACTACACCCTGTACCTGAACTCAGTCACTGTCACACAAAAGTGAAACCCCATGACTTGAACCCCTCAAACCTTAACCCCATTCAGGTCACTGAACCCCTTAACCTTGTCACTCCTCACTGAAATATTGTTTCAGTGTGTTTTTGAGGATTGATACTTATGGGAAAACTCAAAAAACTGAGTTGTGATGAAGATCAGTGATTATAAGAAACCCAAAGCCTAAACCAGGTCAATCTTAGTCACCGAAACCAAACCGCAATCAGGACCCTGAGAGCATAACGACTCTGAATATTGTTCAAGTCTCTAAACATGGAGATTGAACCAGTGGAGTCACTAAAAGACGAGAAGGTTGTGCATCAGGGAGAAATGGCAGTAACCATCAGGCAGTGGTAAAAGTATCATGGTGTGTTGAATCGTTAGGGAGAGATACATTGAGTGTTAGTGAATGAAATATGTTTCAGTATGTGTTTTTGAGATGCTTATAAGCATCAGTGGAGTTGTGGCGAATAATTGAATATCAGTCTGATAATACATCCAAGGTTGAACGAAGTCACTCTTCACTGAACCCTACTCACTGAACGCCTGGTCACTGACCCTACCCTAAACCCTCAGTCAATGAACCATACCCCATTGAACCCTATCCCCTGAACCTGTGGTGACTGATTACTCAAGAACCTGAAACCCGAGTCCCTAAACTCGTGGTGACTGAACTCGAGTCACTGAAACCAAATAAACCTTAAACCCTGATGTAAACCTGAACCTGAACAGTACCACCTGAAGAAAAATGAGACTGAACCCGAGTCTCAAACATGGTAAGAAACTGCTGAAGGTGGGTATATATAAAAAATGGGTGTGGAATGGTATATGGTACGAAACTAATTACAAGGAATCAGTATGGTTGCTTAGTGGTTTGAGAAACTAAAAAAGGACATCAGGGAGTTGTTCATGAACAGGTAGGATCCACCAAAGCCCGCCCACAACCTGATAACGAAAATCAAAACCATTTACCTCAATCACCTAGGATATTTGTATATTCAAATAGGGAGAGACTGTTGGGTCAATATTTTACCCAAATATTACCCACAAGTATTTGAACATAAAATAGCCAAATCACTCACTGAATAAAATAGTAAATTGCTATTTCAGTTAGTGACATTTAACCTTTAACATAAACAAGTCACTAAGTGCATAGTCACTCAGTGAGTTACCTTCAGGATGTTCGGACGGGGTCTAAAAAGAAAGACTCAATCATTCAGTGAGGCGGTACTCAGTGAATGATCCCTGAGCCAAAGAAGAAGGTAATGGAGTTAGTGAGTGATGACAATAACTCACTAACTCCCTGAAACTATCTCTACAACATACTGATAAATATATGCAGTAACTTCCAAAAGGAGAAGTCAAACCAAGTACAAGTAATTGCCAAAGATGTTGGAATATTTTCTATGACACCTCAAAAGGATGTTTGTTCTATTCCAAAAGAAGATGAGGAATCGGACCACTAAGAAGTGGATGATAACTCATCATCACATGTTACTTGTATCTTTTCCAGCTATATATATGTTATGTTGTAATAGAGATAGTTGTGAATTCTAGATAACCAAAATACTTAGTATTAGTTGATAGGATTCCCCTTTCATTGAATCTCAGGCTTAGTTTGGATCCATGAGAGTTCATTGTCATTCTAATGGGGATAATATACCGAAATTATCCTCATCAAGAAGCTGAAGATGTTATCATGTAGTCTAGTTGGTATTGAGTAATCTTGTAACCTTTTATTAATTATTATCAATGAAAGTGTTATTTATGTTTATCAAGATTTACTCAATTTCATGGACCAACATAAATACCCACAAACCACATTTTTTTTAATACAATCTCAAATCAACACTCTCAACTCAATATCAACTTATTTGCTTCATCCTTTTTATAAAAATGTCACAAGAAAAAACTCCCCGAAACAACAATCGTACCCAATGAAGAAATAATCAAAGCAATCCCCTGACACCCGAAGGAACCTTTAATCTAGGAAATACTCCCCTGTCAAACCCATAACTCAACTTATGACCACAATTATTATATTATAACCAACCCTACCCAAACTTACCATACCGTAATCCATACCCACAACAACCATCGCTTAACCAATTCTCATCGCAACACCAACAAAACGCTTTTAACCCATTCTCGGGTCACCATAACTCGTACCCGTTTGATATATCACAAAACCAATTTGGTGGTTCATCATCACAACCTCATACCCAACAACCAATGTCTCCTGTTTCTCCCACAGCCCCGTCACCACCACCACCACCGGTTCCAGCAAAGTCAAGAAGGCGTCAAAAGAGGCCACAACTGGCTCAAACCGATGAGCCACCAAGGAACATTCCATGGACCATTGAAGAAGAAATTGCTTTGTGTAAAGGTTGGGTTGTAGTATCCGAAGATCCTGTCAAAGGTAACGCGAGGAAGTCGAATGGATTTTGGACTGACGTACAGGCGTACATAGCGAGCAAAACAAATTCGGATCGATGAGGGTACGATATGGTTATTGGGAAATGGAAGACGGTGCGGCCGAATGTGCGTTTTTGTGGAGTGTACAATAATATCATGCGTATACAGACTGTGAGTGGAGCCGGAGATAACGATTACTACAATAGGGCAACTCTAAACTATGAAGCTGAATACGGAGTAAAGTTCACACAGAAACATTGTTGGGAGGTGTTAAGGAATTGTGAGAAATGGAATGACAATGAAGTGAAACTTTTTTTTATCAACTGAAGCAAATGAAAGGTCCAAGAGATACAAGTCATCTGGGTCTAGTTCGTACTGCCCAGATAGTAGAGGAGAAAGTATAAACCTGAATAATGATGCCGGTGGAGATGACGAGGAAAATGAGGTGCAAGAAGTTCCACGACTACAGGGCAGGGACAAAGCGAAAGCTTTGAAGAAAAAAGGTGAGAGTAAGTCGGGATCGTCGGCTAATGACGAGGCGTTAACTAAAATGATTATATCGGAGCTGGCACAGCAAATCAAATGTGACAATGAATTGAAGAGGAAAGAACGGGCTGAATGGATAGAGGTAAAAAGAAAGGAAGTGGAAGTGAATGAATATAAATCAAAGCAACAAGACTTAATGTTCTATTTGCAGCCATAGGAACATTTGACTGGGGAGGCACGCAAAGCCGTTGACGAGGTTAGAGCTGGGATGAAAGCGAAGTGGGGTTTCAACCTTTAGTTAAAATTTCGAACTTTATATATTGCGTCTTTAATAATTGTAGTTTATGAAGTTTATATAACGTTTTAATTTCGTACGTTGTATATTTTTAAATTTGAAGTTTACGTATATATATTTTTACTTTTATGTTTTTAATTGTGTAAGTATTAAAAAAAATGAGAGTTAAAGTGAAAAAACATATCCCTTGCTCACTAATTGGTGAAAAGTGGTGAAGGGGAGTGAGAGGAGAGAGAAAGCTGACGTGGCGCTGATGTGTATGGTGAAAAACAAGTCCCCTTGCCTACTAGCCTAAAATGAAAAACAATATGTACCTATTAAAAATTGACAAGTGGCACTTTGAGTTTATTAGCAATTAAACTTAAAATTAAATTACTGGAAGTATTAAAAGGGTACTGAAACAATTTGTTATTGTCACATACACCTAATAATTCTACACCAATTATCTCATCCAAAATAAAATCCTGCCTCCATTCTCATTTCTCCCACAAAGAAATTTGCCACTCCAAAACCTACATGCTTCCCGTATTGATCGGCCGGATTATATCTTCTCCAGCGGTCTCTCGAGGTGCAACCGTTTTTATGTTGACTTCATGTGCGGATTTTTATTTTTCGTGCGGACGTACGGATGAATCTGGATCACCTATTTCCAGATCTGATCTTGACTTTTGTAAAAAAAAAAGGTCAAGATCTAACGCTATCTTCACGGTACAAATTAACTATGCAAATGATTTTTTTTTTTTTTTTTTTTGATTCTTTTTCCTTTTAAGTGCTCATTACTATTGTTGTCTTCTTTTTTTTTTCTTTTTTTTTCAGATTTTTCTAAGCACTTTTTGTTTTGTGATGATAAGTAGTACCGTGATATTAATGATATTTATGAGTCCTACAATGATACTAACGATGTTTACTTAAAAAGTTACTTTGATATTACTAAAAAACTTAATATCACTGTTATTTTATTACGATATTTAAGGAAATTTACGTTGATATTTAAAAATTTTAACTTTGATTTTAAGAAAGCATGATAATTACGGTGATATTAACAATATTATGATACGGTGATATTTATAAAACCGTGATATTATAAAACCGGCCGTGATACTAATTTTTTTTACATGTAAAATGAACCGTGATATTAAAAAAAATATTCTATGATATCAAAAAAGTTATTGTGATACTAAAATTTTTATTAAAAAAAAAAAGGTTTATGTGATATCAAAATCTGATTTTGACGTTTTTACAAAAGTCAAGATCAGATCTTGACTTTTGTAAAAATGTCAAAATTAAACGCTAATACCATAATACTTTTAACGATAAAAACGGATTTTTTTTGAAAAATTTTTCAGCGATTCTTAATTATTTGTTATCCTCTTTTTTTTTCTTTCTTTTTCTTTTTTTTTTTTTTTTAATTTTTTCAGATTTTTTTGAATTTTTTCAAGAAAAAAACTACTGTGATATTAACGATTTTAAAAAAAGACGGGATATTTACGATTTTGCCACTCTGCCTTTTTCAGATGGTTGACTAGATGGAGGGCTGAGATTCATCCGTACATCGGCACTAAAATCCAAAAATGTACCGGATCCTCACTACTTAAGTTACGATTTTCATTTTGGCAAGCGATGATGGTGTGGTGACTGAGAAGTGGCGACGCCACGTTTGGTGTCACGTTGGAAGTGGCGGTGACTAATGTCACCTTACCGTATGCTCTAATGAAAACAAACTTTGGATTAACTAAAAGCTATGATTTTATACAACGACCACTTAAAGTGTCTGTTATTTAGAATAGAACGCGTTAAAAGTGTCTGTTATTGCCTTCTTGCGTACATATATCATTCGATTAGATACTGAAAATCACATAATTTAAAGTTAGTAAACTATTCGCAGTTGGATAAAAAAGAAAAAAAAAAAGTAGTTTCGGTTTTACGTATAGATACCTGTTATATTCAATGTTAATTCTCCCAGCATCCCTATTGGCAATCACAGTGAATGCCTCCTGGGAAAGATCAACTTGATTTACACCACATCCGCCGATACAAAGATCAACAACCATAACATCAACGCTTCTGCCAGTGCAAGGTTGTGGAATGCTGGCATTGGTTCCACCTGTGCATGTCACACGGTATCTAGTCCCACATGCAACTCCGTTGGCATACAAACCACTGTTGGCTGCTAGAATCATATTACCACGGTCTTCATTGCCAAAGCATGCAGATGCTATACGAGACAATCATAACTCAATACACGTCAACTAAAAAGAAATGAGAATTTAGTTAAAAGATGTTGGCATCTTACGTATGTATGGAGGAGTGTAGAAAGTTGCTTGGCCAGCAAGGGCATGAGCAACCGATGTGAGACATGCAACCATGGCGATCAAGATAAAAGCTCCAGTCATTGAACCCATTTTTGTTATGTATATTTTTGGAAACCCTAGATATGATTTTTGAGGTTGTTTAATTAGTTTGGTGAAGAAAGCATATAACGGCTTTCCTTTTATAGCTGAAAAAACTACTGTACGTAACATGCAGCTAGGTTGATTATCTATAAGATATTGCACATGCATGAAAATTATTGTATATAGTCCACAAAATACTAATCCCAAGTCAAGGAAGTTAGGTTGATACTTATTTGTTGGTCCGATCCATATATGTACTTCTAGATCGCCCATTATATTTATCTTTTCTGTCTTGAAAAATATTGCTACATATCTTTTTGAACAATCTAAAAACGTACTCCGTATATTTTTTTGTAACAACATATTTCAATTCATTATTTTCTTTACTTGGTTTGGTTTATTACAAAGATCTTTCTTCTGTTTACTTAATTTGGTTATTATAACGAAATTGTACGTGTTACTAGTGTTGGGAGCATAAAAGCTAAAGTGTGATTAATTTTCTTATCATATATAACCGGCTAAACATATGAGGTTCATATGTATCAAGTCTTTGAATCAGATGTTTACACACCTTAAATGAGATATCCCGTGACCATTTTCAATCTTTTCACCCTCCACTCGTATATGTATACATAGTGATTTTTGAAACTTATACCTTTTGTAAGAAAGTCATGTTACTTACCTGTTTGGTGTAGTCATTTTTTATATATACGAAAAAAAATGAATTTGAAAAGTCATTTTTGATGATATGATTTCTAATTTCTTCTGGTATTATAGAATCTTTTTTAGCAAAACTAAATCGTTTTTGTTACGTATTATCATAGTTTGACCAACTGCCCATAAGGTTCAATAACCTTAGCAAGAAAAAACATGTTTGATCGATGATTTCTTAGTCTACATTTAACGCAAAAATATCTAAACCTTTCTTGCTGTGCGTTTTACTTTAAACTTCATTAGTATTGCTTTTTTTAGCATTATGACACATAGCAGTTTAAGATTACTATAAACATAAACTACAGCAGTAAGTTACAATAAACACATTAAAACAATATAAATATGACATTGTACAAGAGTTGCTAAAGTTGCATAGTTATGAAATATTTGTTGCTTATTGTAGGAAATACTGAAAAAAAGTTTTAGGGACACGGAGTAGGCACATCCGTGGAGTAGCTCGAAAGCTTAAAGGGGTTTCAAGTTCCTCTTCGGCTACGTCTTCATTCATCTTAAGGCTACTATAGTGCTTCAAAGACATATTAAGTAAAGGAAGTGGATAAGCTACTCAAGAAGAAAGGGAAAAGTATTGAAGCCTCATTTAATAAGAAACTTATTAATTTGATGACACAATTGGTCGAGAAAGGTATAAGTTTAGACCGTGGTTATTGAAGGGAACGACTTTTTTAACTCACGTTGAGCCTTTTATTTTCATTTAACTAACCTATACATTTCTAAAATTTATCGACATTGTTAGTTGCTTTTTCTTACATCTTCCTCTTTCACTAAGAATGGTGAAGATAGAGTCTCTGGTGTGCTTCTACATCACAACTAAGATTAATTTCACACTTCAAGAATTCCAATTATAAGATAGACTGTTACAATAACATGATCCATGAAATGTTGCTAAAGTGATAAACTGCTTAACATTATAGTGATAGCATAAAGTTTGTTCATTCAGTTTCTAATGGAAATTATAATGTGCAAGACAACTATAGAGAACCCTCGTGTTACTTTCGCTATAGCTTCCTGCCATACGCAAAATGTAAATGTGGCCATTTCACAAAGTTTCAGATTGTCTGTCTGATGAACGTTGTGTTATCGCAAAAGATATGTGGGGAAAATGAGAGAGGTATTACTATCCTTTTCTAGCTAAAAGAATTACTATTGTTATGATCTCGTGTGTGACATGGATGATCATGCATGCATTTAGAACATACATTTTGACCGAGAAAACTTCAACAATGGGGAAACTTTTCCACCATCTGACCATCAGCTAGGGAGCCGAATTTTGTTGCAGTTTCTTCTTCCAGCCTTCCACGTGGGTAGAACCTAGGCTTAAGATGATCAAAATTCATCCACAGTTACCCAGAAAAGGAGAACCCCCATAAGAGATGGCACTACACCAAAACAAAGGGTTTGGGACGGAAAAAAAAATGGGATGACAAATGTAGTCTCAAATTGACGAAGGGTCCACTTTTCAAACAAATATAGCAGTCAACGAAATGGTTTTGGCCCCACTCATTTTGGGATGACAAATGTAGTCCCAAATTGTTAAAATTCAATTTTTGGTATTCAAAGTCTTTTTAAAAAATTCTATGAAATAAATACTTCCCGCGTGTGATTTTGTTACCCACCAAACAGTTTGGCACGACAATGTCATCTCATTCTGTAAAAATATATTTTTTATTTTATTTTCAGAGACTTATAAATCAATTTTATTTTACCAATTTTTTTTTAATAATATTGAAAATAACAATTACTCCGTATAATCTAATAATCTATATAAAAATACTTATATATAAATTGATTTTAAAAAAATTAAATTATTTTAAATATAAAAATTAATTTTAAAAAGTTATTTAATTTAAATACTTTTATTTAATAAAAAACATTTAAAATTATTTTATTTAATTAAAAATTAAATCCAATAACATGTTAAATGGATGAGTCGAGTTGTTATATATATGCATAACATGTTAAACGGATGAGTCGAGTTGCTATGGATATGCATAACATGTTTAACGGATGAGTCGAGTTGTTGTGGATATCCATAACATGTTTAACGGATGAGTCGAGTTGTTATGGATATGCATAACATGTTTACCGCATGAGTCGAGTTGTTATGGATATGCATAACATGTTAAACGGATGAGTCGAGTTGTTATGGATATCCATAACAAGTTAAACGGATGAGTCAAGTTGTTATGGATATGCATAACATGTTTAAGTGATGAGTCGAGTTGTTATGGAAATCCATAACATGTTAAACGGATGAGTCGAGTTGTTATGGATATGCATAACATGTTTAACTGATGAGTCGAGTTGTTGTCAATATCCATAACATGTTTAACGGATGAGTCGAGTTGTTATGTATATGCATAACATGTTTACCGGATGAGTCGAGTTGTTATGGATATGCATAACATGTTAAACGGATGAGTCGAGTTGTTATGGATATCCATGATTCGTGTGAAAATCAATTATATATAATATATCTATAAATCCAAGGAAATCCACTAGAAATACGGATTACCCGAGTCGTATCCAATGAAGGAATGAATGGAATCTTTGAAATTCAATTCGTGAAATCGTGTCGTAAAAAGTGGGAGAGTGAAAATTGTGATTAAGAAACTCAAATTATGATAAGAAATCATAAATTATGCAGAAGGTACAAGCTATGTATGCACAAATGATTTAGAACTAAAAACGGAAATTCAAACGCTAATTTTTAAAACGTAACGTACGAATTAAAACATAACTTTTGATGAAAATTTATCCTAAAAATATGAAATAATTTTCTGAAAATCTTAAACTACTTAAAATAATTTTGAGAAAAAGATTTTTTTTTTTTTTTTTTTTTGCTTTTTATTTATTTTCTATGAATTAATATCTATTTTTGTATTTTTAAATGAATTAAAAATAAAAGAAAATGTGAAAATAAAAGTGAAAAATACAAAATAAATTTCTGAAAAATCTAAAATAACAGAAAAGATTTATCTTAAATATTTTTGGAAATTTTAAGGCTTTTTCTAATTTTTATTTGATTTTTGTTTATTAAAAAGTATTTAAAAAATGATTTTAAACTAAAATAAAAGGAGAAAAATAGTAAAACTAATCAGAAAAATATGAAAAATTTACAGAAAATCTAAAATAATAAAAGGAACTTGAGAAAAAAATTTTGAAATGAAAATAAGCTGAAGAAGTGCTTATTGAGCTTAATTCAGCTTATTGCAAGTGCTTATTAATAAGCACTTGCAACAAAACCAAGTAAAACTTAAAATACAGATGTAAAATGAACAAATAAGCACTATGAGACTAAAATCAGAACAAGATAAGCACAGGAATTCAAATAGAGATCAATAAGCAGTATCAATAAGCTCAAAACAATAAGCAATTGGTCACAGAAATCAGCTTAATGAAAAGGAAAAATATGATATACTACTGAAAACCTAAAACAACTCAGTTTATGCAAAGGGGTTCAAGTAATAAATCCACAAGCTCAATTGCAGGCCTATGCTAACCTCAGCTTATTAGTTCTATACTCCTATCTTGCAGACTGGAATAAGCTATCCAAATAAGCTCCAAAATACAAACTAAGAGGAGCAAAAGTGAGCTACCAGTACTGAGATTATAAAATATACAAAAGCCCTATGCTAAACTATCAATTGCTACACTAAATGAATCCAACATCAGCAGCCAATTGAAGACAAATTCCTGAAATAGATGACTTTTATTTATCTTACACTACTTTGACTAAAGCCAATTTCTAACTAATTAATTCTAACAATTTAGATGTAATAAGCTCTAATTATTCTGTATTTAACTAACCTTATCTAATTTTTTTTAACTAAATTACAATTATACTAACTAATTTCTATGATTTATAATAGTTGTTGAGATTTAAAAACTACTTTGACTATTAATGATCTAAACTACCATTTTATTGCTATGACTGATCTAATCTATCCTATGTGAGACTAAACTAGCAAAAACATAAGTATTCAATCATCAATTCATCTCCATAATCAACACATCCAAACACCCCTGCAACTTCCACATAATACTACTATACACTGATCTAAGCCTCAAATATGTCAAGTGGTGCTCAACTATAGTAGCAAGTCACTTATATGATCTATCAAAACTCTAAAATTCCACAATGAACCATCACAGATCAGATCCACAGAATGAACAATTAAATCTCAATAAGAACTCAGTTCAAGCAATCAATAGCACAGAGAATCAAACAAGCTCAAATAACACTAAATCTACTGAAACATCATCAAATTAAAACAATGAAACAGTAACACATTAGATCTAGACCAAGTTCTAACAATTGCAAAAAGTACTTTGAATTTGGAACTTTACTTACAAAGCAATTCCCCCTCAGCATGAACAGAGGGGGCTCACTAAGCTTTCCTATCTTTAGATAGGCCAAGGGCTTCCATTTATCTCTTTGAACTACGAATCACACCTCTGGATCATAAATGGAACTGATCTTTGACTTATGTTGACTGTTTTTGAACTTTGTATCTCAGAACTGAAATGAGCCTCAACAATCATTCACTAAAGCTATGAAGCTAAAATGAATGATTCTATACTATTTATAAGCTTGTATGCAAGCTGAAAAAGAATTTCCAAACTATTTTTATATAATTTTGTTGATTTTTTGATTTTTTTTTATTTTGTTTGTATATAAAATAAATGTAACAAAGGAAAACTTTTGACTAAATGAAATCTAGAATTCACTTCTAAGAATAGCTAAATGAACTAACAGAAAAGCTAGAAAGATATTTGAGAAGCTAAATAAGATATAAGAAAAGTAATAAAACAGAATTTAAAAGAAAGTTAACTAAAATTCTTATTGATTAAAACTGAAAATACAATTTGAAAGATGAGAATACAAGTAATTTTAAAAACTATAACTATTCTAACAGTAATCCTACAACATAACAGTACCTACAATCTCTTTTTAAAATGAGAGAAAACTAGCTCTATTTATAGATAAATGAATGAGAGGGGGTGAGGTTGTCAGAAGCCTCTGGAAGCTTGACTAACGTCCCTTAGATCAATTTGTGCTTTCTTCAATCATTAGTAGCCATAGGATCAGATTGAGTGAGGTGGCACAGCCAATCAGAGGCTCTCAAAATGACATGTTGGCGATCCTCCTGTATGCACATTCTCTGTCTTGTCACCAGGGTGTCAGAAACTTCTAGATACAGAATCCAAGGCTAGTATGAGGTGGCTTGTCCAATCGTGAGCTGCCATGTGTCTACGTGAGCCAATCATGAAGTAATTATTACTCTTACACACTCCTGAGCACGTGAGACACCTTCTAGAAAGGACAATCATTGGTTAATCGAAGTAACATGGGTTAATTTTTAAATCGGGTTTGATTAGGGTTCTTATGATTTGGGATTTTCTGGGTGGATGGTAAAAAGGGGCGCGGGTTAAATGAAATATTATTTTAATAGTTTGACTGATGTAACTGGGGTTTGACCGGGTTAGGCTTTTGGGCCCGGGTAGGATTTAGGATAGTGGGCTTGGTTTAAGCAACTTTGGGCTTTGGTAGATATGGACTAGGCTTATAATAACTTTATTAAAAAAAACACCACATTAATGATATTTAATGTAGTCAATTAATTAATTGGTCAATAAATATAATTATTAAAACACCCCTTACATAACAAATACAAATTATCAAGCATATTGTACAACCAAATTAACACAATTCCTACATTAAATATCAGTAATACAAATAATAAAGCACATTATACAAATATTCAGGCCCGAACGGGCAACGGGCCAAATGGACTTGAGCCCGAACGGGTGTGGGCCAAACAGGCTTGAGCTCTAATAGGCACGACCTAAACGAAATTCTTAATATCCGTAAATTTATTGTAAAAAAGAAAATAATAAACTAAAATACATGATTCACCGGAAAATTTAATTTTAAGGTACCCACCGCTGCAACGCACGGGTACCCTGCTAGTACCAACAAATGAATTTGAAAAGTCATTTGTGATGATATGATTTCTTATTTCTTCTGGTATTATAGAATTTTTTTTTTTTTTTTTGGCAAACTAAATCGTTTTTGTTACGTATTGTCATAGTTTTGACCAATTGCACATAAAGTTCAATAGCCTTAGCAAGAAAAAACATGTATGATGATGATTTCTTAGTCTACATTTAGTGCAAAAATAGACTTGTCAAGGCTGAATTGGCAAATAGAAGACTGAAGACTTCCAAAAAATGGAATATTATTTTTTTGAATTCAAATAAGCCCATTTATAATGTACTTTTTAAGGCCTAAATAAAAAGAAACAGAAGCTGTGGACTTCGGATAAATGTTTTAGTTACAAACTACAATGTTACAAAATAAAAGCCTAATGTTACAGGTCAAATGTGTTTCCAGTTACGAACCACCATTACACAAAAAAACGAGACTTGAACCTACAACCTATCAGTTTGTGAAGAACTCTCATACTACTAGGTCAAATGACATGATACTACAACACAAATATCAATTCCACACACTTAAAGCGTAAAAAAGAAAAAGCTCTACAAGACAATTTGGTCATTGTGATTATGGTTTTCTGTTTACACATCGACAATGATAAATTTAAATATCAGTAATGTTAAATCCACAAAAAAAAAAAAAAAAAAAAAAAAAAAAAAAAAAAAAAACACTTTATTTTGTGAATACTACTCGAAGTTTATACACATGCATACATTTTGCTTATCAATCTATTTAGTGTCAAAATATATCTATAAAAGTCTACCAATTTTTTTAAGTGTACTTAAACTAAAATTTGTTAGCGCCTCTAATGATGGCTCAATATAATTTTACAACTACCAAAAAAATTAACTTGAAGAACATTAAATTAAAATTGAAGTTTTGACAAACCTTATAAGAGAATTAGGGCTTGTTTGTTTAATATTTTTACTAGTCATGTTTAAATAACAAATAACTTAATATAGAGACACTCTATTTAATTTTATCTCTTTATTTCTTTAGATGTCTTTTTCAATTAAGTTATAAAAAGCAGTTAAAAAAAATTATAAACAAACATTTTTCCAGTTACTTTAATTTTTCAGTAAAAATCTTTTTAATCAAGGTAATTAAGTTAAATTCAAACACCGTTTTAGACAAATAACTTAAAAAAAAAAATTAAAAGGTAAGTATTAGAAAAAAAAAATAATAAAAATGATAAAAATCAAATCTTTATCAAGATCAACAACATAAAACACAAAAAAGATTGATTTCAAAATTGAAAAATTAATGAGAATAACAAAAGTCAAAACCATATAAAGATAAAAAAAAAATGTAAATGTACAATAAAGATTGATGAAAATGATTTTATTTTATTTATTTTTTATTTTTTTTATAATAATTATTATCTTTTTTTAAGTTGAAGATAGATAGGGCACTTTTTAGCATGAAGTGATGAACAAGACCGACTAGTATTTGTTGGTTCTCTTTAATTACACGCATTAATATGGGCCGTTGGATGGTGTGGGTCCCACATTGATTTGATCTTGGCAGTTGATGTGAATGATTTATTACTATAACTTAGAGGCTTGGCAATGGTCACGGTAAGGGCACCACGGTACCGTGCGGGAACACCGCCGCCTTGCCCACGGTACCGCACGGGGAGCTTCACGCACGGGAAGTCTTCACGCACGGAAAGGAGTGTATAATTCGAATGTTGGAGGCATTATTTTGGATCGTTGGAGGCTTTAACGGTTACCTTTTTTTTAGTATATACCGGAGATGAAGTGTGGCAGGCGGAGATGGAAATGGATGAAGAAGAAGAAAAATATCAGCCAAAATAATTATAATAGATTTATGGGCTTGAAAATGGGATGGGCTTCTAATGGGCTTAAATTATTTTAAGTTTAAAAATATTTTTTTTAGAATAACTATAATAGATTTTTAGCCAAAATAGATTTTTTAGTTTTTAATATATATATATATATATTTTTTTTTTAATGGAATTAAAAAAAATGAAGTGAGTGATGGGTGTGTGGTGCCACAAGTGATGCCAACAAAAATATAGGTGAGGGATGGAAAAAGTGGGTGAATGATGTGGCATAAGGGGATTGGTTGGGAGTGAGGGATGGTGGTGTGGTGCCACAAGTGTTGCCAACCCCTTTAGACGAGTTTTAAGCAACGTGATCACTTATATTGATCATCCATTCACAATAACCACCATTATCATAAATTATGTTTCCGGGTCTTAATTAACCTACTAAGGGTAACAACAAATTTGTTGTTCAAGTGTTCAACAGTGCACGAATCGCCTAGCTTGCAATGGCCTCACCGGCTCACCCCCTTGCGTTTCATTTCACCCTAGTGTCGATTTTAACGACAATGAGTTTGTTATGTTTGAAATTGTTAAGTTTATATCTATAACTACAGCCTCCTACACGGGTAATATCTTTCACGATCCTGTCCTTTTGCTTTTAGCCTTTTATTTATTTTAGTTTACTCTTGTGTTTTATTGGAGGATGAATAATGATGTTTACCTTTGTGATGGCGTTTCCTTGTTTTTTTGTCTACTTAGCTTTCATTTTTTGTTTTGGCTCCTACGCTTCTTTTTATCTTTTTGAAACTGACCTTTTGTGGAAAAAAACATAACTACTTAATTACATTATAATAAGATCTAAACTAATAATTTTAAGTCATAACAATAGCCGGATGCGGCATATGCCTAAGCAACTACACGGCATATGCCTAAACAATATCAGAATTTTTTTTAGAATGGCTAGTTAGTAGTTAATGGTTCGAGTCGTGCAGAGATATTCAAGCAAACAATATGCCTTCATTGAACCATTGCCTTTGGGGAATAAACCTCACTGCTTTTTACCGCTTCGCCTAGGAGGAAAATCCTATTGGCAAGCCTCGAACCCGAGACCTCCAGAGGAAACAACCCCCCTCAAGGTCACCTCTTGTGGCCACCCCAGATGCACACAACTAGCTAGTGAGGTTCAAACAATATCATAATATACATATGTTTATATAATCTTGGTCCTCGCTAAACCATACAAAAATTTGAATGGATTAAAAAACTTCCAAAATCAAAACTTGTAGGATTTCATTTATAAATAACCTTTGAATTATCAAGTACTATAGAAAATGTTGGGGAGTTAATGGTTGCTGAGACATCCAAAAAATGAATACTATGATGGTGAATGGAAATTACAGACTCTACTCAAAACTTGTAGGACAAATGTCATTTATCTTTTAAGTGAAGAAATCACCATATTAAGAAAGAAACTCACATAGCATTACATTAATACGTCACTAGTCACCAGCCTAGGTTATTACTTTTCGTAACCACGTTTTATTTATAAGACTAGCAAGATGCCTAGTACTGAAAGATTGACCAGGTCACGAAATCTGATCACACCACAACGGTCCAACTTCTCATAGAAATTTCAAGAGTGAGAGAACAATCGAACATCCTAATGTCTCCATCAAATAGAGGCACTACAAAAAAATAGTGCTATTCTCCACATTTATTTTGCCACGGTATGGTCAACCGTGGACTTTTTTTTTATATGGATAATAATTTTGCTACATTTATAGATGTGGCAAATATTTAAAAAATAATCCACATATATAAGCGTGTACAATTACAATAAAGCTACACTTATATGTGTAGCAAATATCTCCACACTTTTATTTTTGAACATTTTTTGCAATTTTGCCACACTTTTAGGTGTGGACATTCAAAGAATTTTTCCACACTTTTAACTATAAACATTTTGGATAATATCTCCATACTTATATGTGTAGCAAAATTTGTCACACCCATTATTACCACACTTGAGAAAGTGTGGAATCAATAATTTTACACGTTTTTAAATGTGGCCATTTGGCCTTTAAAGTGTGGAGAATTCAACTAATTTTTTGTAGTGAGGCGGAGCAAAGATTTTATATTGAGGGGGGCGAAATTCTTGATCAAGGCGAGGTTTTTCAAGATTTGCTAATGGATACACATTGAGCACCTTATAACGTGTAATAATGCATTTAACATATTCAACCCTTCTTTTCCAATCAAAAAATACATTTAATAAATACTCGTATTAATTAGACTTCTAATATGTGATTAAAAACACTCAATACTTTTATTTATTTACGGAGTATATCTTAAAATATGTTTAGTAGGGTAGCGTTTGAGTAAGGAAAAAAAAATAGAAATATGAGAAATTCGTTTACAAATTCTGTTCGGTTTGGTTTTGACAAATTCATTTTGTTTACAAATTCTGTTCAATTTTCTTCGCTTCGGTTCGATTTTGATTTTCGATTTTTGCGGTTGAAACCCGAATTCTGCACACCCTAACGTTAAAAAAAATTAAAAGCATAAAGATTAAATATGTAAATTGTTTATCTGCTTTGCTTTATTAAGCTACTGTATAACTACATAGAAATGTATTAAAAATACACATATGCATCAAAAGATTAAACAACAGAAGAAGCAAGTTCTTTTCAACGGTGTCTAGTCGTTGTTCCTTTAAACTTAATTGGGTAACTTGGATGAAAAATCCTAGTTATTCTAGTTTGTAATTTTTTTTAGCTCCTTGCTATTTATATTAATTAAACCGCCGTTCAAAAAAATAAAAAATAAAATAGAAACCATAACATTGAACGATTGCTTTTCTTTTTTAGGGATCGTAAAGTAATTCATAATCACCAACATTAAAAAGATAAGAAACAATGTATTAAAAAATAAAAAATAAAAAAACTCATTTGAAAACTAATTGTTAACAGAGTCATAGACGTAATAAAAAAATAATTAGACTGAATTTGATATTATTTTTCTTTTCATAAAAAGTTAAACTCGTTAGAAAGGGTCTAGCACCCGCTAGCCACCCCTGACTCCGCCCTACCGCCAATTGCGTCTTACATTTCTTGATGATATAAGATAAAATACAAACTAATTTTCAAACCTCTATTGAATCATCATACGTAACTTTCACATGTTACATATGCATATTTTGGAGTTATATGCCACGCGTAACAACAAATAAAGAAAACTATTTATAGACATAAATACAAAGGTAAAATATTCTTTTATATAATAAAAGAATTTCATTATTTCAAAAGTATTTTACTAAAACAATCTTATTGAGAAAATTTGGCCAATCACGTTGCTTTATTTTGACATATGCAAAAATTGAGCATCTTATTAACCAATTGAAAGTCAAAACTAGAAAAAGATTGTCAAATTTTGAAAAATTTTGCGGAGAAAAAAACATAAAAATATTGGTTTCAAATTTATGAAAACAAAAACATAATAAAAAGAGGGTACTTAATAAAATATTAGTAGTTAAATTTTAAATAAATTATTTATAATTAAATGTAAACTTACAAGTTTTCATATTTTTTTAATAAATTTAAAAGATAAACAAATACCTCCTTAGACTTTATACTCTATAGATTTTATATTTGAAAAATACAACAAATATGTTGTTTTAAAAATACAACATGTATATGCAGGGGATTATAAAATATTAAAATGAAAACACGAGCTATTGTGTATGTAAATAAATACACGAGGTTTTACGTATATGATCAACTCATGTTATTCCTCTTTATGAGTTTAACCAATGCATACACAGGTTTAAAAATTAAATACGGCTAATTATTATTAACGGGAATACAAAAATCAACTGTAAGCACGGGTTACTATGATGCGAAAATAAATATACACGATTATATTTATAACAACGACTTATATAATTCCTATCTAAAGTTTATATAAGGATATCTGGAAAAAAACATATCTAAAAAACTTTATATTTTAACTTCATTATGTGTTATTAAACTCGCATATTATGTACAACAAAATATCAATAGTTAAATTTAAACAATAGCATTAATCTCAACACCCATGCCAATTAAAAAAAGTTAAATCTTTCATCCAACAAAAATCTTTACAAAATACTAATCGGTATTAATATATAATAAAAAAGTTTATATAAAAACCTCTATATAATTATTAATCAAACTAATATCACAATTACAAAGCAAATTCTTATATGTCCGTATATTAAATAAAAAGTTTTAAATAAATTTGCTTCATTTATAAACCCCGTGCTTGCACGAGACTTATAACTATCATATGATAAACATACAGTTTTTTTTTTTTTTTTTTTTTTTTTTTTTTTTTTTTTTTTTTGTAAAAGGGCTTCTTACCCCGGTAAATATATTACTAAAAAAACTGATAAGTACATGAATGCGGCTGAGTACCGCATTGATTTACAAAGACAACACACTCTTATGTGTAATCTAACTACATGATTCGTCATACCGAAATCATGAAGGTAAACAAAGGCGAAGACACGAAATAAATAGAAACAAAAAGCCCGAACCTACGCCTAGCAAACATTCTACGTTGTGATGTTGAGGTCTTCCACAAACACACCACTAACGTTCCAAGTGTCCAAGAGCACAACCACTGAACTCGTCTTCATAAATCGAGAAGTAATCAACATTAATCTTACATTATGAACAATAATGTTTCGAACTTGCGCCACAGTCCGACTCTGATTCTGAAATAAGCGAAGGTTTCTCTCCTACCAAATGAAATAAGCCATCGCAGCAAGCACCAAACGAGCAACAACACTAACAACAAATCTTTTAATTGATAACGGCTTGATCGATCAAATCAACAATATCGTCCCATATGGGGCCTATGCCATCCATACCAGCTCTAGATCTCACCGAAGACAATACCTGTGAAGGAAAGGAGCACCCAAAAATGAGAATAAGAGATGGTTATGCGAGTCCGGGACCAGCTTGCAGAAAGGACACAAGAACATGTTTAAGTTGGTGGCGTCGCCATCGTCCCATTGCCTCAACATGTCGTGCGTCTTTAACCTCTTCCTCAAAATAAGCCACATTAGAAAAGCATGCCGAGGAACACAGTTAGGAAACCAAAGAGGTTCAGAAATCGGATTTGCTTCGATGCAAAACCTCCAAGGAAAGACACTCTTGTAGATGAGATCAAAATATTATCTCATTTATGGATTAAACATAGGAATAGGAATTTCAATCCTAACTGGATTGAATGGATTTGTGATCCAAAAAACGCTTGTAATGTTTTGTAAGTTCTTTTCTCTAGTATCTTGCTAGAGTTTTTAATATATTGCCGTTCAAAAAAAAAAAAAGTTAGGAAACCAAACGATAGCAGCCCAATACTAGTAGCTTGTCAAGTGTTTTAACATATTTTTCGAAGTCGATCGGTAATTGATCAACACTAGTAGCTTGTCAAGTGTTTTTCAGCATCGTTTAGTTTTCATAGATATCAAACTATATTAACTATTAAATAATATACCAAACAGTTATATATTGTGTGCTTCATCGAGTTATTACTTAACCTTCAACAAGGTGTGAAGTTTTACACCCAATTCGACGAAGATATATCTCACATTGTCGTCATCTTTTTGGCTCAAGCGTTCGAGTTGACATTACTCGATTATGCCTCTTAAGTTTTTAAATATATTCTCAAGAAGGCTATACACAAAATTTGTTTCTTCCTTTTGATCATTTTCAATGAAGTTTAATTTTGCCAGACAAGATCTTCGATCGTATCCCTAATGTTAAGAAAAATTGTTACCTGAAACAGACATATTTTTATAATAAAATATTTTTTCTTCATATGAAATTCACTAAATTATTATCTTTGTCTTATCAAAGCGCATATTATGGCAAGAATGGCTTAATTATTAGATAAGTGATTTATTAGCGTTGAGTAAAACAAAATTACTGCATATCTATGGCTATAAAAGGGAAGTTAAGTTCTGTTTCTCTTCACCAAATCAAACAAACTACTTCACAAACCAATTTAAGAGTTTTCAGAAGTAGACATATATAACCAATAATATGGGTTTAGTAAGTAAATCTTTGATCCTGATCGGCATGGTTGCATGTCTTACCTCGGTTGTTAATGCAATTGCTGGTGAAGCGACTTTCTATACTCCACCCTACACTCGTAAGCAAATCAAAATCAAAGACTAACAAAATTTATTAGTTATATTCACATAGCATTGCTTTGAGTTATCTTATTTTTTTTTGTATGTAGCATCATCGTGTAACGGCTTCACAAACAAAGGTACTATGATTTTAGCTGCAAACCGCGGTATGTTTGCTAACAAAGGTGCATGTGGGAAGAAATATCGAGTGCGCTGCACTGGGGGGACTAATGCAGGCGTTGCACATCCATGCAAAGGAAAGACCATTGAGGTTACGGTTGTTGATCTTTGTCCTGGATGCGCAGGTGATCAAATTGATCTTTCGCAAGAGGCATTTGCAATGATTGCTGATCCTGATGAAGGGAAAATCAAAATTGAGTATCATGAGTAATTCCAAACCCTTTCTTTAGATTTTTCAAAATATACTCGTTAGCTATTTGATTACATGTATGACTAATTTAATCATTTTTTTTCTTTGTGATTTTCAGGATCTAATCTTATGAAAGGTGTATAATATCTATCTTATTGGACTGACGTACAATAAGACTTGAGGGCATTGTAGGCATCCAAGTCTACTCCTCATGAAAATGTATCATTTGTAGAATATAAATGTTGTTGTGGTTTATGAAGTGTGTGCGTGTCTTACATTTTGTGTTAAATAAATTCGTTTTGTTTTTTTTATGTTTTTGGTGCCCTGAAATGAGATCATGATCAATGACATGATATCGGTTTGTTCGTTCATTCTGTCCTTTATTTATGTTGTTTGATGGTTTAAGTTCAAGGGGGGTAAACTGACTGCGAAAATACTCAGCAAGTTTAATCAAAAACTTTGTTGCATCGATAATAAGTGCCATACCGCTATATATAGTGATTCTCAAATAAGTGACAGACAAGGAATTAATCTGTTCAATCTGCATGCCCCACTGATGCTTTCTATTGAACTAGCAGTAAGATTAGGCCAATATACTACATATTGATAACACGCTTGTTTCAAATTCTTTGCATATTCAATGTTTCGAAGTTGTTCAAGCTGATTTAACTTCCAACAAATAATTCTTGGAAAGTTATATATGATAACTCGAAAGTAAGAATATATATTAGAAACAACTACTTGATGCCACAATATATAACTCCCAACCTGATTAGATAATTTACTATTTATAATAACCGGCTGGTAGTAGTAAGAAGAATCAATAACACATGGAGGTACAGTTAACTCACGATCCTGTATGGACTTGCGGTTAGATTTCAATTCTGTTTTAGGTGCTGCAGTTCTTGAAGCCTTCGTGCCAACAGCTATCCTCTTTTACATGGTTGTTTTCTCATGTCCTTCTTTTGACAATCATTTTGCAGCCTGAGGCTGTTGGTACTGGGAATTATAGTCCTGGGTGCTGTTTTCAGACACTGTACCTTTTTTGTTCCTGATTAATTAGTGTGCAACTATTCATGTTTTCTGATATTTTGAGCTAGCTGTTATTTTTACAATTAATGCAACAACTTTGATTCACCTATACGGTTATACCACGATAAAATTACAAGCAAAACTTTAGGTGCTTAAGTTTTTTTTATCTTTCCAAGGAAATTGATTTGCACACGTTGATTTAAATCAATAGATATAGATTGATTAGTTTAATTATACACAATTATTTGATGTTGTATGAAACTATGAATCATATCCTAAAAATGATATATACGAAAGATCATTTTTGGAACATGTATATCCAAAAGTATAGTATGCCTATCCTTCGTTTCTAAAATTAGAAACTATGAAGAACTAACTAGATTAATACTAACCACGATATTCTTTGAAGCCCATATTCTTTGACTGGATAGATTTGTGTACTTCTATGAACACATAAACACTACACGTACTACATCTTGTTAGTCCAAGACATATCCATTCAAGAAACTATAAAAGGAAACCCCTAGCGATCTTTTAGTCACCAAAACAAAGTAAGTGATCTCACCTCAACAACATAACTAGCTAAAAACATTCAGAATATCACATATCAAAGATGGGTGTGGTAACCAAAGCTCTAATCTTCATTAGCATGGTCGTGTGTCTCACCTCGGCTGCCAATGCTATTTATGGCCAAGCCATTGTATATAATCCCCCTTATTTTCGTAAGTAATGTCTTACTCTTCAAATATCTACGGCATAGATGCCAAAAGGGCAAAGTGATCTATAAATGATAAACACGATCACTTTGGTGTGTCATTCTGAAATTTATACATTTTTTTATATATATACTACTATGATCACAGAGACTAAAATTATAGTTAATTTAAGCTTATTATTGGTAAATTTTGTAGCATCAAGATGTTTCGGCTCAAAAGACCAAGGTGTCATGATTGCAAAAGTGCATAGTGGCATGTTTACTAACGGAAAAGCCTGTGGAACTAAATATCGAGTGCGTTGCCTCAGTGGAACAAACAAAGCCATTCGTAACGCATGCACAGGAAACACCGTTGATGTCTTGGTTGTAGATCGTTGTGAGACGTGTGCAGCAAATGAGCTTCAACTTACTCAAGAGGCGTTTTCAAAGATTGCTGTTCTTAACCTCGGGAGAGTTAACATTGAATACGAACGGTACTAAATAGCTATATGATGAACTATTTCTCACGTTCATAACTTATATATGACCGGCTACTAACTATGATTTTTTGTGGTTGTTTTTCAGGATCTGATGTTAGAAAAATCGAACATATATAAGAATACCAAAATGAAGCATCTATCAATATAATCGTGCTTCTATTGATAGCCTAAGATCAATAAATAAGTGAGACCCTTTGTATGTTTTCTACTTACACTTAATGGTAATAAATAAAGTTCTTACTTTTGGCTTCTTCCTTTACTTTTCATTTTTCAATAAAAAGAAAACATATGATCAAATGTGTTGACTTGATGACCCACGTCAAAGTTATGTCATTTCATTTTTCATTGTTGTATACTTGTATTGTTGGATATATCGTGTTGAATCATTTTTCTCTTTCTTTTTTCACTTACCGGTTGCAGTATTAATTTAGTAACTTGGTAGATTTTTTAAGACTGTACATCATATTCACTGTTGTTAAATATATATTATGAAATATTCGATTGTATATATTTGTTATTATGACGCTAAATAGACTAATAGAATCTGGGTGTTTAGTCACGAAACACTTTTAGCCACAACCAAAGTTATTGCTAAAAGTTCACTAAATGACAAAATAGTCAATTTTCTATGTTTGGCTCACAAAATCGTTGATAAATTTTTTACAAACTTTGACTTTGACTTTTAACGCAAAATATTGGCAAAAAATAAACAGTCACTTTTAGCGATGATCAATTTGTCGCTAAAAATGAACATCTTATTTTATTAATGTTAAGTTTAGAACTGAAAACACTTTCTAAAACCCTATTTTTCTCTCCCAACTTGGCGACACTGAATATTCATCCAACCATCTACTCAATCGATCCAACCATCTACTCAATCGATCGTAATTCCTCTTCTCATTAATTCATTCACATATTCTACTAATTCATTACAAGCAGCTACCCTAATATTTAATTATTGCTAGCCGCTTTTTTTGACTTTTTGGAATTTATTTGCGTGTTTATAAGATTTGTGCTTAACAATCGATTAGATTATTAATTTGAATTGTCTTGTATTTTGCTTTGATTGATTATTATATACGTGGGGTATTTGGTCTTAAATGCTAGATGATTATTGTTTGAGGAGTGAGGCTATTATGTAAGTATGCAGAAGGGGTTTTTGGATTCGGGTGGGAGAGGAGGAAATCATAAGAAAAAAGATGGTAGTAGGGTGGGAGCCGTTTCAAAAACGAGTGTTACTGATCCGATAACGCATGTTGTTGGGGATGATACCCAAGCTAATGAACATGTGGAGCTGGTTCCATATGTTGAAACGTCTGCCCCAACAGTTGTGGTTCATGATCAGCCTTTTGGTGATGGTTTTGCTAAACAACAAGGTACTAATGATAAGAACCAGGTTCATAGTGATTTAAAAACAAGTACTCAATCAGGTTCTACTCTATCATTTGCGGATATGCTTAAAGATAAAACTCCTAAGAAAATTGTGAGGATTTCCGAGATGAGGAACGATAATTGCGTAGCTGGAGCTAATGTTACTATTCCATTGGAAGTAGTTGATGATGTAAGTTCTCGGTTCGCTAATACTCTTTATGGTTACTTCATTGGTAAGAGACTTACGTTTCCGATTGTTGAAAATTATGTTAGGAATACTTGGGCTAAATTTGGTTTGCAAAGGGTTATGCTTAATAATGGCTTTTTCATGTTTCAATTTGCAACCAAAGAGGGTATGGAGAGGGTTTTGGAAGAAGGTCCATGGTTGATTCGTTTAGTGCCTATCTTTTTGAATATTTGGAATCCTAACTCGAAACTTACTAAAGATGATATTACTTTAGCTCCTGTTTGGGTGAAAATCCATAATGTTCTGGTTGTTGCTTATTCTGAGATTGGTCTTAGTTTGATTACTACGCAAATTGGTCGTCCTATTATGTTGGATTCCTACACGAGTTCGATATGTCTTAATTCGTGGGGTCGTAATTCGTATGCTCGTGCTCTAGTGGAAGTGTCGTCTAAGAAAGCTTTACTTAATTCTCTTGTTGTTGCTATCCCGTATCCTAATGGGTGTGGTCATTCAATGGAAAAATTAGATGTTGAATATGAGTGGAGGCCGCCTAGGTGTGAAACATGTAAAGTTTTTGATCATAAAGATGATGGATGTCCTAAGAGAGTGAAAATGGTTGAGAAACCTTCGGTTAATGAGGATGGGTTTACTAAAGTTGATAGGAAGAAAGGGAAAGGTAAACAACCTGCCCGGCAAGTTGATGGTGTGCGTTTGCAAAAACCAAAGGTTCAATACTGTTATAGACGTATTTCTAAACCTACTAATGGTGCATCTACGTCCCAAGTTAATGTTGATCCTAATATTGGTACGTCATCTTCTCCCTCTAGTTATTCTAATGTTGGTACTAATGAGCAAGTGAAGGAATCTGATATTGCTAAGCAATCGAATGATAAGCATACTAATTGTGTTAATGAGCCTAATCAGCCCGTTAATGTTTCTAACATTAAAAAGTCCTACATTAATGACAATATTGACATAGTCTCGTTGAGAAATTCTTTTGATGCTTTAAGTGATGATAACAATATTTTTGAGACGGGTGATGGGATTTGGTCGGCTGATATGGGCGGTACAAAAGAAGTTGTTGATAGTGATAGTGAGGTGGATGAGATTATTGATGTGAATGCTGATTCGAGTACTTTTAAAAATGATATTAACAATAAAAGTAGTTCTTCCAAAACTACTTCTCCATCGCCTTTGAAGAACACTCTTATTGGTGAGAAAATTTGAAGCTTGAAAAGCTTATTATTGATGGGAAAGCTACCCTTGTGGATGATAATGGTAAACCTATTCCGGTGGCTGATGGTAAAAAGAAGGGCAACCCATTCTCTAAGGTGGGTGAAGTAGTTGACTCAGATAGTGATGATGAGATGTTTGAGCCAACTGATCCTATGGGCAGTTACTTTTCATCAGCATGAGGACATAACGAGCTTGAAGGCTATCTTTCTGGTGATTATGCGGCCCAGGTCTATGACTTACCTGGGCAATTTGAGGAATTTAACAATCAGTTTGATTTCAAGCTTCAAGCCCGTTCGAGGAAGTAAACTTTTATATGGATTTGTTTATTTTTTTTGCATGTCTTTTTATGTTTTTAGTGGTTATTCTAGTTGTTGGTAGCTAGTTGTTCATTTATGGCATATCATACATGATCTAGTGGTTGTTCAAACGGTTGCTTGAGGTTAATATGGCGTTTCAGCCACATTCCATTATTCTTTAAACAGTTTTTTAGTTAATATATTTTACCAGGGTGGAAGTTCTCTTTTACCAAAAAAAAAAAGTTTGGAACTAAAATTAAATAAGAAGTACTAAGACTTTTAGCAAATATTTAATATTATTTTATTTTTAATTATTCAAACCAATATAATTTAGAAAAACAGAAAAATATCCTTAAGTCGTCGCTAAGTGTATTTAATATTATTTTATTGATATCAGTTTACTACTGAAAATAAATAATTAATTTTAAAACTTCTAGCCACAGCAAAAGTTATGACTAAAAGTATTTAATATTATTTTATTAATATTCAGTCTAATACTGAAAATAAATAATAAGTAGCAAAACTTTTAGCCTTAACTTTTGTCGTGACTAAAAGTATTTAATATTATTTTATTAATAGTCAGTAAAATACTGAAAATAATTAGTTATTATTAAAACTTTTAGCCATGACTTTTGCCTTGGCTAAAAGTATTCAATATTGTGTTTGGAAAAGTTAATTTTCCTCTAAAATTTTGGCTAGTAAATGTTTTCCTGCTCAACCTTTAGATCATCATTTTTTTTTTCTTTTAACGGCAATGAATTGGTTGAGTTTGAACTAGTAAAATTCACATGCCGTGCTACACCCTCCTACACAAGTGACATCTTTCACAATACATCATGTCCAAATTTCAATTTTATGTATAGTTTTGTTTTCGTAACATATAACATGGACCCTGTTGTCGTTTGTCTCAAATTCAATTTCATTTACTCAATGGTTTTGACAACGACGGCATTTCATTAGGATTGTAAACATTAGAGGATAGACCTATAGAATATGTTGATAGACCTGAGCCCGTCTGTAAGCTTATGTCCGTTAAGGTTTATGAAGTTATCTATCTAATAAAAAAAATACAATACAATACTTACATGATTTCAGTGTTCAACAAGCAGATGTGATTATGGGACTTAATCGGCCGGCATAAGCCATCATCACAATCCATTTTATCCCGTCAAATTTCTTCTATGGTCGTTTTCTTTCGAAACCCTAAACACTACAATTGGAAGAAGAAGAAAAAAATAGCAGCCGTCGTATAAAATTCTTTTTCTTCCATAGCTATTGTTCCCAGTTTTTTCTCCATGTCTAATTATATTTTTGCAAAAAGTCAAGTAGTCAACCAAAGCTAGTGTGTAGCGTAATGATTATCAATGTTTCTTAGTTTTGCTTTTCCTCATAGCTACTCATTCGACTTTCTTTTTCTTCTGGATTTTGTTTTCTTATTTGCAAAGCCTTCTCTTACCTTTTATTTACGAGCATTGTTAGAACCACAAATAGTTCACAAAATAAAATTCACAAAAAGGCCTGGGGCATTTGGTCCAGTGGGTGGGGATTTCATTCTTTAGTTAATAAAATCAGGTTCGAATCTTATCCCTGATACTTTGCTCCCAGATAGGTACCCACCTCCGCAAAACTTATAAGTTCAATGGAAAGAATTTGTAGATAAGAGCTCAAGAGTCCGAGAGTCTCGGCTCACTCCAGTTGATGCCCTATTGGGCCAGGAGAGTTGTCCGGAGCTATTACTTGTGGAGTGGACAATGACTGGTGCCAAACCCGGGGTCAGGGTGTCCCCGCCAATCTACACTTTTATAAAAATTCACAAAAAGGACATGTTATATTTTGATTGGTGAATTTTGAAATATTTTTCCTCTCTTCTCTTTGCTACAACCAATCACACAAGGAAAAATCTTTATTGTGGATTTTATTTTATGTAGTCTCTGGGTTATAGCAATGGTCTTTATTTACTATCAACTCATGAACAACCAGAAATAATAATAATAATAATAATAATAATAATAATAATAATAATAATAATAATAATAAGTTTTTGTATTCATACCATTTACTTTCTCTAGACTCCCATCCAACTTTGTGTAAGCTTTTTATGTATTAATGAAATTTTAAGCGTATGGGATTGTGGTTATGTGGTGGTTGTTTCAAAACGCATACTTTCCGGGCTAAATGGCACCTGGTGGTAGTTTACAAGTTGTGCGTGAGGTTTTAGCCGAACCCCCTCCTTTATGGTCTAATATTGATGAGGAAAACCTGGACTTGGGTGACCGTAATATCAAGCAGTGTAAGAGGAAGATTTGTGATGGCCATTATACTGCTGCTGTTAGAGTTCTTTCTTCTTCGGGTATTGCGGCTTATGATGATACTACTCTCGCGGATCTAAAAGCTAAGCACCCTTTTCAATCTGCCCCCCTTTTGCCAGATATACCTATTGATCACCATCACCTTTTGGCATATCCTGCTATGGTTCTTGATATGATTAAGAGTTTTCCTCGTGGTACTTCTTGTGGAAGGGATGGTTTGCGTGTTCAACACCTTTTGGATTGTTTAAACGGTGCTGTTGTTGCCATCTCTGATGAGTTAGTCGCTTCTATCACCCAGGTGGTGAACCTTTTTCTTGAGGGTAAATGCCCAAGGGTGCTGGGCGAGTATGTTGCCAGTGCTCCTCTCACGCCCTTGGTTAAACCAGGAGGGGGGATCCGTCCTATCGCTGTTGGGACTGTTTGGAGGCATTTAGTCTCCAAGGTTTGTGCTTCTATGATTGGCCATTCTTTGGATGGTTATTTTGACGGTTTGCAATTTGGTGTGGGTGTTTCGGGAGGTGGGGAGGCAATCCTTCCTGCTGTGAATCGGTTGATTGAAGACCGTGGGGGTGATGTAGGTTTATCAATGTTGTTGGTGGACTTTAAAAACGCTTTCAATATGGTGGATCGTGCGGTTATGTTACGAGAAGTTCGCCTTCGTGTTCCGGCTATTTCACGTTGGGTGGAATTTTGTTACTCCAGTCCTGCTAGATTATATTATGGTGAGCATACTTTATGGTCGCACCAAGGGGTGCAGCAGAGTGATCCACTTGGGCCTCTTCTTTTTGCTTTAGTGTTACATCCCTTGGCATGAAAGATTCGAGACTCCTTCACTCTTTCTCTTCAAGCTTGGTATCTTGATGATGGTACTATTATTGGGGATACTTTGGTTGTGGGAAAGGTTTTGGAGTTGATTATGATGGATGGACCTAGTTGTGGTTTACACCTCAATGTTGATAAAACTGAGATTTTTTGGCCGAAGGAAGACCCCAGGAGCACGTATGTTGGTGTTTTTCCCCATAATATTTCTCGACCTTTGCATGGTGTTAAATTATTAGGGGGGCCCCGCCAGTGTGGATTTTGAGTTTAGTAGTAAGCTTGTTATGAAAAGGGTTGCTAAAACTATTGAGCTTATGGATGATGTTGCTAAGCTTAATGATCCTCAGTGTGAGTTGTTGCTACTGCGTGCATGTGCCGGTATTTCCAAGTTGTATTCTTCTATGTGCACATGTCCTCCTCGGGTCTTTGAGAGTGCTCAAGTTTCTTTTGATGCAGCACTTCGCTCTTCTTTAGAACGTATTGTTACTGCCTCTGGGCCTGGGTTTGGCGATTGGCAATGGAGAATTGCCACCCTACCTTTTGCACTTGGGGGACTTGGTGTGTATTCTGCAGATGATGTCTTGAACTATGCCTTCCTTGCTTCTAGACTTCAATCTACCAGCTTACAGACTAAGCTTCTCCGTAGTTCTGGTATTGTGTCTACTGGTCCCTCTTTTGATGATGCATTGTGTACTTTTAATGTGAATATGGATATTGACCTTTTGAGTAACCCTAGTGAGATCGCTGCCCCCAAACTTATGAAGAAATTGGCAGACATACATTTCACACGTGTTGCCCAAACGGTTGAATCCACCTTCCAATTATCCTCTAGACAGATGGCTTTATGGAACTCATTAAAAGAGGATTACACGTCAGATTGGCTTAGGGTGGCACCGATATCCGGATTTGGACAAACTATGAATGCTAGGACTTACCGATGTGTGTTGTGTTATCGGTTGGGGGTTCCTCTTTTTACTGTCCAGATGCCATGTTCAGCTTGTTCTAAGGTTTTTCCTGGAGATATTTTCGGAGATCATGCTGTATCGTGCGCAGGCATAGTTGGTATTAAACATCGGCATAATGTTGTGCGTGATGTTCTTGTTGATATATGTTCTCGGTCTGGAGTTTCAGTTCGTAAGGAGGTGGATATTGGGCTTCGTGGAGAGAGGGACAAAACCTTACGTCCAGCTGATATGTTACTTTACTCTTGGGATGGTGGCCTTGATGTTTGTGTTGATCTTACAGGATCGTCACCTTTGACGCGTTCGTGTATGGTTGATTTTATGCCCGGTCGGGCGGTTATTGAAGCCGCACAACGTAAACGTGTCAAGTATGCAGCTAAATGCGCTGATATCGGATATGGGTTCCTCCCATTTTCATTCTCCTCTTTTAGAGAACTTGAAAAGTATGCAGTGACCTTATTAAAGCACATTAGACGATTCTCGATGACCCAAGACATTGGAGCACGTGCTGCTCCACATATTTTTAGTAGGATTGATTTTGCTATAGCTAGAGGTGTGGGGGCTCAGTTAGTATCTCGGCTCCCCACTAATTTCTTGTAAAATCCTACTACCTCCGTCACATAAAAACTGTCCAATTTGACTTTTCAGAGTCAAACTGGTTCAACTTTGACCTTATCTATTTTTATGAGTATTATATAATACTTTATGAAAAATATATGAATGGATTGAGTTTTAAGTGTGTTTTTCATTGGTATAATTTTTCATCAAATATGATATAACACATAAAAAATATTTAAGGTCAAAGTTGAACCAGTTTGACCCTGAAAAGTCAAACTGGACAGTTTTTTTGGGACGGAGGGAGTATTTGTTTTTCAATAAAGTGATGTTGAAAATAATAATAATAATAATAATAATAATAATAATAATAATAATAATAATAATAATAATATGTTCCTCTGTTTTTTGTTTCCCTTATATTTTCAAAAACAAGTTTTAAAATATCCGTTTTCCTAATACGTATTCTTCATCCAGTTTTGAGCAACTTTAATCTCTGCTTACCCTTTCAAGCAGTGGACTGCAAACATGCGTTTCCCTCTACAACAAAGCAGATCAAGAGTCTCAAAAGCATTGCAATTGTCTTCCCTTTCAGCATTACGAGTCTTCATCAACAATTAATTTAAGTTTATTATTATTGTTTCCTAATTCAGTCTCGAGCTTTTGTGATTTCGCCGCTCTGTGAAGAAGTATTAGAGGATAGAATATGTCGGTAGGCTCGAGCACATCTTGGGCGTAGGCCCATTAGGGTTTATGAAGTTACCTTTGAAATCTATAAATAATGATCAATAAAACATAATAACTCTATGGGGATTCAATGTTCAATACTAATCAGATAGTTGATGTACAAAATTAAAACATTTTTTTTTATCTGGTTTCGGACCAACATTATAAAGATAACTTATAGAGTAGCTGATTTTACATGCGTTTTATGATATTAGACATGCATAACATATCTCCTTGTTCTGCTCGAAAGCTAGGAGCTAAGGAAGAAAGAAATTTTAACAGATTCACATATGTAACAGAAGGAGATATTAATATGAAAGTATACAAGACAGATATGGGAATTTATTGAGTAATTAAAAGCCACAACTTTATTCAGCGAGTACTATATGCCCTTGAGTCGCATTTATTTAGAAGTGAACTAAGTAAAAGTGTCTTTTATTCCCATCTTGCGTATATCATTGAATCAGATCCTGAGAATTACACAAATAACAAATTAAATGTTAGTCAAACTATTAGTGGTTAAAAAAGAAGTTTTAGTTTTACGTGTAGTTACCTGTTATATTCAATGTTAATTCTCCCGGCATCCGTATTAGCAATAACAGCGAATGCCTCTTGGGAAAGATCAACTTGATTTGAAGCACATCCGGGACAAAGATCAACAACTGTAACATCAACGCTTTTGCCAGTGCAAGGCTGTTGAACGCCTAAATTGGTTCTACCCTTGCAAGTCACACGATACCTAGTCCCGCACGCAGCTCTATTGGCAAACAAACCTCTATTGGCTGCTAGAATCATGTTACCACGGTTTTGATAGCCAAAACACGATGATGCTGTTAGAGTTTGATAACCATGACAATCATATAAATCAAGTACACACGTATGCGGAAGCGTAGGATCAAGTATAACACATAAATATTAACTAAAACATAAATAAGAACGTACCGTGGTGATTCTAGCCCGAACAAGAATCAAAAGCAATTGTCTTTAACAATATGAAGAACCCTAATAAGGGTTTATATGGATCAATGATTAACCCCTTACCGTTTTGTTAATCGATCCCTTGATAACAACAAAAGTATGTTGTTACCTCGTTCTTGTACACACAAACTACCAACGAATAAAGGTTTGATGCAAGTAAACAAAACACTTATATTTTAGACTTGGAAAAATCGATCCAAACCCTTGGGAGGTGTTGATTCGATCGGCCAAGAAACAAAGAAAGAAAACAAGGATTTTAGGGTTAGAGTGTGTGCACAAAAGATTGTGAAAGTCTAACCCTTGGCCTTGTATATATACTAGATGATTTCTTGGTGACCAAGCAAACATGGGTTGGGCTTGACCCACCCTTGTTCGACCGGCCTATCATCCCACAAGGGGATTCTAGATCCTTCTTGACACCCAAGTTTCACTCTAGTCCTTATCTTTCTTATTTAACGATAGTTAGTCCATACGGTTAATAACTAACGACCGTTTAGTCCATTAAGTGTTATAAATATATATATACGATACATTTAACATATATATATTTATTATTCATTATTCTTGTTTGTAAAGTGTGCAATCCCGAGGTCTCGGGTTCGATACTAGACATTTACATATTAATATTTATCCAATATTCCAACAGCTCCCACTTGGATATCTATTAATATTAAAATGACATTGGTTGGCGTCTTGCAACACTCCAATGCCCCTAGTTCAACTCGAGCTAGGTTTTCTGGAAAAAACCTTTAATGATTCATCATTATAATTATCCTTTTGTTTCTAATACCACATTAATAAAGATGTGAGGTTCTTTACTAAATTTCTGTTTCTCGTCTCTTTATGATTTAACAAAATTACCAAAACATCTGAACGTATTCCAGATAGACTTTGGGCGTGGCCACGCAAACATTTTGTCAACCCTACGAGGGGCCCAGCAGTATTAAACTTCTGAACAAATTAGAAGGAACAAATTCTCTCTTGACTACAAGAATAACCCATGAACTTTGCAACACTTCTGAAAACAACCCTTATGACTCCCTGTTACGGTGAGCGGTAGATTGCTTCACAAAAATGCACTACATCCATGACACTTATCTGGTATCTCAAGTCTGAGGATAACTTTAAATATGATTCTCACATTAAATATTAAATCATATTATTGGGATAAGTCCAATATTCAATTCATCGAATATCATGTGAAATTGGTATGTCAACGCATCAATATACTTTCAAGTATATTCTTAACCAATACTCAGATTTGTCTTAGTTTAATGATATTCCCATATCATTAATCGACAATGGACAATTTAGAACAACATAAGTTATTCACGGACTTTAAACATGCAAATATAGGACACAATATATTATTAATGAAAACAAACGTACTAAGTACTTTAATTCATTATAAATAATAATTGCTTAATGTCCTCTATCCAAATACCAAAATAGATCAATGCATGATAATTCTAGTTAATGAATCTTGTCTCAAGTAATAACTTAAAGACAATTATGCCTCAAGTAATCATACTTGTTGACATGGCATAATTTCATCTAACTTTGATCTATCTGAATTTTGAGAATACTTCTTTCTAGAATTCAATAATTAAAATTCTTGTATGTGTTCATCCAACTTTCTTGATATAGCCACATAGTATTCATAAATAGTGTGACATCCTCAATCACTAATTTATGATAATCAAACTTTCAAACCTTTTAAAGTTTAAAGTATTCTAATTCTTTAATGTATAATGCAACTATGCTCTTAGTAAGCACAACTAGTTCTCATGGCCATTAACAAGGATAAAATCCTACCATGACTAGTTATTGAGTGTCATCTCAATTAAACCAGCATCATTGTATATTAAACACAATATGCTCTTAAACTTTCCGTAAACTTAATATCCAATGTGTAATGTTTAGGAGCTATTCCAATTTGAGGATCATTATTCTAATTTCAAACATTTTCCATTAGAATATCTATTACACAAGTTATATAATAACTTTTAATTGGATATCAAATATTGTCAAATCATTTAAGCACTTAAGCATGATACAACAATAATATAATGCACATGAAAATCCTTCAGTCAAACTTAGATTTTACTCATGTTTGATCTTTACAAATAATATATCATATTCTATTTAGAATTTATTTACCGCACTTGTTTATTTAATAATAAACTTTTGTTTCAAGGTTGTATATTATATTTCCTAAATCTTTCAAGTAACGTTTCATTCCAAATTAAGTCTAACCTTTTACTTATATGGAATGTTACTCTTATATGTTATACAACATATATGATTTAGTAAATCATAACATAATACTCCCACTAGCTTTCTGGAATACTTAGAAATTACCTTATTTTAATTATAAACCTAAATATAGATTTAATAATTTATCATAAGAATAATCTCCTAGATGCATGCATTTTTCCATTCATGGATTATTGCATTTTGTACACTTCCAAAGATTTGCATGAATTCATAAACTCCTTTTTGATTACTTATCGTCCTCGCTTAAGTAATTATTCAAGAAAGAGTTTTTGATATTCCATTGTCAAATTTCACATTCATGTAAATATGACAATTACCATCTTTATATCTTTAATGTACTTAAGAAAGAGTATTCAATCATAGTTAATTGCTTAAGTATGATTGATAATCTTGTCATAAGATATTCATTAAGATATGTGTACAATTTTTGTCCATATGATTATTTCACAAAGATTTAAACCACTAGGGTTACATTATCTTTGAATAAACTCATCATCATTCTCTAACTATTAAGAATTAAGATAGACCAAATTTTCTAAATTTGAATATCTTTATGAACAGCATCTATAACATTCATAATATGAGTAATTCACCCAATTCATTATTTTGGTAATACTACATCATATAATCATCAGCATATTAATTAAATATCTGAGATATCCAAGTGGATCTATGAATGATAATTCCATCATCTTGAGGTTTATCATTTACATGTTAAGCCTCATCATGATTTTAACTAGTGTGGTTTTAGAAGATTATGTATCTTGTAATTCTATCTTTTCTAGATAAAATTCTCCCACTTGCCTTTAGCAATATAGAGACTATCTATAACTACTTAGCAATTTAGAGCAACAATCCAACGTTCTCTTTTAGGACATTACAAATACACATTGATAGTTCCTGATATTCTTTTGTTAACTTCCTTCTTATAAGTGGCTTAACAAATTCAGAACTTCAACTTAAGACTTAATGTGATTCATCACAACAACGTCTTATTAATCTTCTAGGAGTCTAATTGAGTATATTCAAGCCATACTCAATTTCTAACCTTGATAACTTTTGGAAGAGAAGAAATCATAGTTATCTTCAATCAAACAATCTAACAAGAGTTTGATTCTCTAACTGAACATACTATCCATATGTAGTACTTCAATTAGAATTGATATTGTAAGAAGATCTAACAATATATATATAAGATAACCATATTCCTGTTGGCATACCTATTTACCAACTAAGTCAACTTAATGGTATAATAGTATTTCCAAACCAATTGCATGCTGTATAACACAAGTTCTTTTTAATCAAGTCACTTCATGTTTATGTTGCATTAAAACATAAACGTGTTATAATCCCACTATTCGTTATTAATCATTGATCAACTCAATGACTTCTTGCATATGTCTTAAAAGACCATAACAAGCTAACGTCTTACTTAATTATAAGTCTTGTAATACTTAGAAGACTTCATGTTTATAACTATACAATAAAGTATAAACATGTATAATTAAAGTAATCATGAACACCATCATTTGGTTTTAATAATATTTTCAAGTTAACTTACTACTTCATGTTTATTTATGTCATTCTAAGAATACATAATTATTGAAGTAGTATTATATTACTTCATGCATTTATGTCATTCCAATAATACATAAATATTATAGTTGAAGTTGCCTTGTTATCATATTGACACATGTTCTAATAGATATCTAATTTAGAAATTGTAAATTATCCATGTGGGTTTCACGCATGCATGGAAATTTACCTTGTTGTTAATATTTAGTCTGCGTCTCACGTTTACTAAATTATAACACCAAGTGTTTCTTAGATTAGATGTATTAAATCTAATTAGAATTATAATCTCTTACTTGCAGTTAAGAGAATCCTTTAAATCATATTCTTATGTGTTGTACTTTGCACACAATAAAGATTTCTCCCACTTGTGCATTGAACAACACCATGTTACATTTAAACAACACGCACGCGCTTGTCAATGTGAACAATATGATTTGTGTCATTAGCATAACTAGTAGATATAGAGTTACTCAATCAATCAAGGAAACGTACATGACTATCCTTGAAAGTATTAGTGTCTATATTTGGAAAGTAATTACCTTGAGATAATCAACAGATAATCTAAGTTATAAGTCTTGTAACTCCCACTGAATTAGAGAACATAATAATAATCCCTTATTCATTCATAAGAACACAATACTCCCACTAAATTTGACAACATTGTAAATGTTTCATTAATTAGTGAAAGAAATAGTGTACTATTTACTTTCCTACATCTTTTAAGAAAACCCATTCAAACAATTATATAGGTTATAAAAGGATGTAATCTACTACATAAATGTGATTCATCACATTCCAAATTATTAACTTGAAAAAGCTGGGCATGCAATTTCTTCCTGTATAGATCTATCATTCCAACAATTGTATGTAGTATCTTTAAATGGTCAAATCAAAACAACTAGATAATATAATCTAATTTGTCTTTTACCATTATGCAGTAATTAGTCTAGCTTCTAATTTAATAACTCATAAGGTGCATATACTCTTACTATTAAAGTATGCTATGAGTTATGTATTTAGAATTTAGACAATTCTAATCATCCTATTATACCTTTCTCATTCATGAAAAGGAATAGGATTTAAGTCTCACACTTCTCGTAATGGAAAGAAGACTATATTTGTTCTTTTAGTAACATTGACTCTAACCAAAAACCCAAACGGGTGTAGATCAATTAAAAGAATAACTTACGTTTACGGTTTGAGTTGCATTAATACATTTAAAGAATTTACAAAATTCAATTTTAGTATTTTCGATAATTTATATTTCCAAGAAAATATAATACCCAAGGTTATATTCATATAACCAACTAATTTTCTTGAAAATCTAGGATCTAACTTTACATAGTTTCACCACATCAGTTGATCTGCTAGTGGTGAAAGTACAAAAGATAGTAATCTGTCGAACAATAATTGGCAAACAAGATTTCCAATTCCTAGATCATTATGGGATTTACATCAAATTGATTCATCAATTTGCCTTGTAAGCATGTTTCATCCCATCTCATGCCTTAAGTTCTAGGTCTCACGCACAACTTAATTAAGTCGTCTACCTTAGAAACTGTAAAATTACAATTATGGTCTCACGCGTTAAAAGAATTTTACCTTGTTATAGTAATTTAGCCTAGGTCTCACGTTTACTAAATTAAAATTCCAAGTGTTTCTTATAGGTAGATGGCACGTAACTTAAATTTTTAAGGGTATTAATTTTTGATATGTCAATCAAAATTATGTACAAAGATGCATGCACTCATCTTTATAACATAAGTTTTCATAAAAACTTTTTATGTCCTATTCCTGAAATTAATACACAAAGTTTTACTTGAGGTTTATGCCAAAACCCTAAGATGACTTTCTACAACATATAATTTTAAAAGTAATTCGTTTAAGATATATTCAAGATTGTGATAACCAAGGCAGACTCTAAGGCTCTTTTCTAAGCCTTCAAATCACGGTTATGAATATCATCTTAAAAGACTTAATTTTAAAACCATATTTGCACAAAACATCATTCAAGCAAAAGTTTATGGATTCAATCTCAAAATAGTAATAAAGTTTGAATAATGCTAGTCTCGACTGGGAGCTGATTACCGTGCGAATCGGACCACGATTGTCATAAGACCATTGCAAGATTCTTACTTTATCACTTTAGGGTTTCACAATTATTAGTCCGTTTTAATTTTCTTTATGAAAACACCCTTTTATTGCTTACATCAAGTCCAACTAAAAACAATAAAACAAGTTGCAAAGAAAATCAAACAACCAATAATAAATAAGTGAAACAATTAGCCACATGCAATCCGTATTAGAAAAGATCCTAATAAAATCAATTCTAGGTATAAAATTGCATGTAATCAACTAAGGCCTTCTCCTCTTAATGGAGGCGAGTCACATACATTGACGAATCAATTGCGTAGGCCAAAGCTAAAAACACACCACATAGCATATAAAATCGATTTTAATATGTATTGGAGTCTTCCCCAATTTAAGATCTATCTTACATGTGATAATAAAAAAAACAAGATCCATGACGAACATGCATGTAAGTCACGGATTAAAACCTAACAATTAGCACGTTGGTCACAAGATACGATCAATTAACCGGTTAATGACCTAGGGTTTCTAGTGATTACACATAATCAATAAAACCACAAAACCCTAATTAGGGTTTCATGGAGAAAATCGACCCCCCCCCCAAATTAGGGTTAGGGTTTCGAAATTTTTAGAAAAAAAAAAATAGGAAAAACCCTAGATCAAAAAACATGTATCTAAAACAATTAAAGATCCGATTTTTATTACGTTTTAGTAATCAATTACATGTTATACATGGCTCGTGATGCCACTGTTATAATTTAATAACCATGACAATCATATAAATCAAGTACACACGTATGCGGAAGCGTAGGATCAAGTATAACACATAAATATTAACTAAAACATAAATAAGAACGTACCGTGGTGATTCTAGCCCGAACAAGAATCAAAAGCAATTGTCTTTAACAATATGAAGAACCCTAATAAGGGTTTATATGGATCAATGATTAACCCCTTACCGTTTTGTTAATCGATCCCTTGATAACAACAAAAGTATGTTGTTACCTCGTTCTTGTACACACAAACTACCAACGAATAAAGGTTTGATGCAAGTAAACAAAACACTTATATTTTAGACTTGGAAAAATCGATCCAAACCCTTGGGAGGTGTTGATTCGATCGGCCAAGAAACAAAGAAAGAAAACAAGGATTTTAGGGTTAGAGTGTGTGCACAAAAGATTGTGAAAGTCTAACCCTTGGCCTTGTATATATACTAGATGATTTCTTGGTGACCAAGCAAACATGGGTTGGGCTTGACCCACCCTTGTTCGACCGGCCTATCATCCCACAAGGGGATTCTAGATCCTTCTTGACACCCAAGTTTCACTCTAGTCCTTATCTTTCTTATTTAACGATAGTTAGTCCATACGGTTAATAACTAACGACCGTTTAGTCCATTAAGTGTTATAAATATATATATACGATACATTTAACATATATATATTTATTATTCATTATTCTTGTTTGTAAAGTGTGCAATCCCGAGGTCTCGGGTTCGATACTAGACATTTACATATTAATATTTATCCAATATTCCAACAGATGCTTCACAAGAAGACAAAAAACTCAACACATGTAGCATAAGGAATATGACATCTAGCTAATTAATCATTTATGTTGGTATACTTACGTACGTAGGGAGGAGTGTAGAAAGTTGCTTGGCCAGCAATGGCATGAGCAACCGATGTGAGACATGCAGCCATGGCAATCAAGATAAAAGCTCTAGTCATTGAACCCATTTTTGTAAGGTAAATTTTTGGAAACGCTAAATATGATTTTTGAGGTTGTTTAGTTAGTTTGGTGAAAAAAGCGTGCAACGGCTATCCTTTTATAGCTGAAAAAACAAACTTGAAGGTTTTCAAGATGGTGCGCATGCAACAATTTTCTTCTATATATTCCACAAAATACTAATTAACCATATACAAAGTCAAGGAAGGTAGGTTGATACTATAGATTTAAAAGAAGAATAACTTAGTGTATTAACTTGATAAATATTAATTCTCTACAATTTATATAAATACACAATAAAACTAACATCTCCCCTCAAACTCACATTGATGCATCAAGAAAAATTAAGAGTTTGTCAGATAGAAATCAAAAATGCGGTCCACAGTGAGGCTTAATAAACATATCAGCAATCTCTAAAGCAAACAGAACAAACGGTAAAGAAATGGTGCCAACTTGAAGATGATGACAAGTGAAATGACAATCAATCTCTATATGCTACGTCCTTTCATGAAAAACTGTGTTGCGCACAATTTTAATAGCACTATGATTATCAAAATATAATGAAGTAGGACTGCTAACATGAACACCCCATATCTCGTAAGTAACCAACGCAACCAAAAAATCTCGGTAGTAGTCATGACCATGGCACGATACTCAGCTTCAGTCGTGAAAGATCGTCTTGTTTCTTCACTACTAGAAAACAGGGCAACAATGACGGATTTACTCTCAAAAATAAATCTGTCAGTAATTACAGACGGATTACCAACATAGAGTGTTGTTGACGGAATACGGATAGATTTATGACGGATTACAGGTGCACTAAGATCTATTAGTAATATGTCAATGAATACTGACGGATTTCTGAAGAACTAATGACCGATGGGATATTTCATCGGTATTTCGTCACAAATTAGCTATGGATTAAGATCCGCTGGTAAGCCGTCATTAATTCCTGGCGGATTAGTGACAGGTTAGTGACGTAAAGTATCTGTTTGCAATCTACTAGTGCCACTGACGGACTATCAACTGAATTTGCGGTTTTTTTAAATATTTTTTGGTACTACACTTGTATTTAGGTTAGTTAGTCTACTGTTAAATATTAGTAGTAACTTAAACTTATATTAGGGACTTAAGTGTACTTTGTAATTAGACTAGGTGTTAGAAATAAACTAGGATTAGGTAGCTTGGAGTGCAAGGCAAGCTAGGTTTCCACCTCCTCATCTCTATAAATAGAGATGAGGGGGATGCTAGTTATTCATTCCTCTTCCTCAATTGTAAAAGCTTTATTGGTATTAATAAAGGGTTCGTTGAGGGTATATCGTGTGCATATTGTTGTCGGTTCTTTGTAGTATCTCGTGTTTGCTACTTGTGCTCGATACAACTCGCGATCTAGCGTTCCGCGATCGAATTTTGGGATTGTTGTCGAGGTATTTATCCAACAAGTGGTATCAAGAGCCGCGGTTATTGTGGTCATCGAAGTTCGAGTGCTAGTTCGAGGTGCCGAGTTGGTTTCGAGGTTAGAGCAAAGAAAATAATTTTGGGTTTCGAATCGTTTCTTGAAGTAGCAGGTTTTAAACGAGGAAGCAAAGTTTGGGCGGTTTCTTTGTTTTTACGTAATATACATACTACAAAGATTGTCAAAGGGTACTTTCATAAATAGAAGGTATTTTTGGTTTTTCACTAAGTTATTTAAACCAATTGGTTTGTTGTTATTGATTTCTTTCAGCAACAATTATATCTATTTTTCAAAAGTGGTGTTTCTTTGTCAGAAGGGTTTCGACTTTTAACATTTAAAGTCGACTTCGGGTTATCGACTTTTAAGTTTTTAAAATTCGATTAAAGCGAAGGTTTTTGTTGCGGTTTTTTGTTCTCTTGCGGTACAAGTTTCGATCGTGGTTTGCTTGGGATTCAAGTTTACGGTTGGGTTGGCTTATTCAAAATCGAGGGTTTATGGTTTTTCTAATTAATTCGATTTGAAAAAAGGGTTTTTAGCAACAAGGGGGAATATTGCACACGGCTTGTGAGGCTTGTCGGTAAAGTTGGTTAAAAAACAACTTGACAAGGTTTTTAGCAAGGTATAAGAAGAATGGCTAGTTCAATAACTAGGTTTGACATCGAAAAATTCGATGAGAAGAATGACTTCGGGTTATGGCAAATAAAGATTTGTGCTTTAATGGTATAGCTGGGATGTGATGCTGCATTAGAGACATTACCCGCAGACATGGAAGTAAGTGAAAAGGATGCTTTGATGAAGAAGGCATACAGTACCTTGATTCTAAGCTTGGGAGACCGGGTTGGAAACATCTGCTGCAGGAATTTGGGCGAAGTTAACTAGTCTGTATATGACTAAGTCCTTAGCAAACAGACTGTATCTGAAGAAGAAGTTGTACACGTACTATATGAGTCCAGGTACGAAACTGGGTGATCATATAGATGAGTTTAATAAGTTGATACTTGATTTAGCGAATATTGATATCAAGATTGAGGATGAGGATCAGGCACTTATATTACTTACGTCGTTACCATCGTCTTACGAAAACTTTGTGGAAACATTGTTGTATGGGTGGGAATCCTTGACAATGGAGGATGATCTGGCGACTCTAAATTCAAGAGAGTTGAAGAAAAGAACTGAAGGCACAAAGGAAGAAACTGGTGACGGGTTATATGTAAGGGGAGGGTCAGATCATTCAAGGAAAGCTCATTCTGGTGGAAGTTCGCGGTTTAAGTCAAGGGGTGGAACTGGTAAACTCAAGTGCTTCATATGTCATTTAGAGGGTCATCTGAAGAGAGATTGTCTAATGAAGAAGTCAAGTGGGTTCGTCAAGAAGGGTAAGCATAATCAAGATTCTGATTCTTCTGATGATGACGGTAACGCCTACTTTGGTGAAGCCTTGGTGGTAGTCGAGAATGATGAGATGGCTGAATTGGTAATGGATTTAGGTGGGTCTTATCATATGACACCTAAGAGGGACTTCTTGTATGACTTCAAGGATGTTGATGGTGGTTCAGTTCAGTTAGGTGATAATAGGACATGCACTATCAGAGGGACAGGAAAAGTGAAGATACAGTTGCATGATGGTTCAAGCTTTATACTGGAAGATGTCAGGTATGTTCCAGGGTTAAGAAAAAGCTTGATTTCATTGTGTACTCTTGAAAAAGAGGGTTATACTGTGAAGATGCAAATGGGTAGAGTCAAGGTGATCAAAAGTTGTCAGGTTATGATGACTGGGATCAGGAAAGAGAACTGTGTGTATACTCTTGAAGCAAAAGTGATGACTTTTGGTGTACAAAAGTATGGAGGTTCAAAATAAGTTGGATTCAAGCAACTTGGTCATAAACAAGATGGGTTCAAACAACTTGGTCAAATAAGTTGGGTTCAAAAAACTTGGTCATAAACAAGTTGGGTTCAAACAACTTGGTCCTAGTGTTAAAACAGAAGTCCATGGAGTACAGGTTGATGAACGTGTTTGGTTTGCGGTGGAACTGCAGGGAGCTCAGGAAAATCGTGAAGCTGATGTTGCTCAGGATAGTAACGATGATGCTGCAGTGGCTCAAAGAAAGTTGGAGGACAAGCAACTTGAAGAAAAGACAAACACGGGCTGCTTGGTAAATGAGCAGGAAAAGATACACCTTGGTATAAAGGTGAGGGCGGACATTACGGAAACCGGAGTACGTGGTCAAGAGGGTGCATAGGGTAATGTTGTTGAAAAGAAGAAAGTGAAGGAGTCTACGGAAGCTAATATTGGAAAATTACTAATGTACAATGCCTGGTCGACAAGGTGGTCCCCAGTCGAGGTTCCAGCATGAGGAAAAGGTGCTGAGTATCTGTTATGTTTAAGTGTTACTCATAAGGTGGAAATTGTTAAATATTAGTAGTAACTTAAACTTATATTAGGGACTTAAGTGTACTTTGTAATTAGATTAGGTGTTAGACGTAAACTAGGATTAGGTAGCTTGGAGTGCAAGGCAAACTAGGTTTCCACCTCCTCATCTCTATAAAGGGGGATGCTAGTTATTCATTCTTCTTCCTCAATTGTAAAAGCTTTATTGATATTAATAAAGGGTTCGTTGAGGGTATATCGTGTGTATATTCTTGTCGGTTCTTTGTAGTATCTCGTGTTTGCTACTTGTGCTCGATACAAATCGCGATCTAGCGTTTTACGATCGAATTTCGGGTTTGTTGTCGAGGTATTTATCCAACATCTACATTAACTTAAATGTACAACTCGCGATCTAGCGTTCCGCGATCGAATTTCGAATTTCAGGTTTGTTGTCGAGGTATTTATCCGCGATCGACTCGGCCGAAAAATAGGCCCGCCCGCAACGCGGCGGACCGCTGCCATTCTTGTGAGTTTTTAAAAGAAAATAATATTTTTCTTGTATTTGATTTAAAATTCTCAACATTAAAAATTTATAAAAATTCATTCAAAATTTCTATTATATACTCTCTCCGTTTTAAAATTATTGTAATGAAAAAAAGCACAAATTTTAATAAAAATAGGTATACTATAAATCTGAACCACTCAAATAAAATATTTCTTTACTAAATTTTATTTTTCTAGTTAAAATAGAAAGTGTACAATTATTTTTAAAAATACTAAAAAGAAAATATGGATTATAATTTTAAAACGGATGAAATACTACATCATATTTTAATTTTTTATATTATTATATTAGTATCGGTTGATAAAAATGAATATAACAATAACTACAATTGTTTAGTTAACTTAAAATTCAAAAACTAGAACATTATTAATCCAAAAAACACGACCATATGCTTCTTTAATCATCATCACAATTCACACCTAGTCAAAACCGCTAAAATTTCATTCAACGGCCCAAACAAAACGAAAGACTCAACAATGGCGGTTTCAGTTTACTATTTCATTTTAAAAGTAGAAAGAATCTAAAAACAAGTTTTTTTGCGTCACCAATTTAAGTGATAAGTTAAAATAATACATAAAAAGAATACTAGAAAAATAAATTATATGTGGTACCTATCTCATCACATCACGCACTTAAATTGTTGATATTTAATCGGTCACAATCAATATAAACCGACATAGCTTTTAGTATTCGATTCCGGTTTTCAATGTTCCCATCACTCTTTGTCCTTAAACCACCGTGACACTTTTTCTATCCAAACTCACAAATTTTTCTTTCACTAGTGCTCTATTCCTAATCTACTATACCTCAAATGATAGTTGGTGCATGTGTTCTGTCAACTAAAAGTCGTTAGTTTTTTTCTTCGATAAAAGTCATAGAGCTAGTGATTGTGTGTCTCATCAAGCAAGAATTCTTGTATATATCTACTTGATATATTGCACCACAAGAGCAATATTGTTTTCTCATCAACCAAGAAAGTTGTTTAGTGAATTTTCTTGTATTCTCGAAGCTAAGCGTCAAAAGGTTGTGAGTTCAAGTCTTATCAGTATTTTGAATAAATATTGATATGTCGGACACCGATCCCAACCACATCTTCACCACCCACCAGCACCACTACCACCATGCACCACCCAAACAAAACACAAAGATACTATCAATCTTCCTTAAATCCATAGTCATGTTCCTTATCCTCTCTTTCTTCCTACTCTTCATTGGCCTAGCCGCCATCCTCCTCCTCCTAGCCGCCACCTTCCTCCACCGCCGCCGCCGCCACACCGCCACCACCCCACCGCCACTCCATCACCTCCCGGTTTTTGAGTACTCTAGCACCACTTCAAGCGACATTTCTCACGACTGTTCGATTTGCTTGGAGGGTTTCGAAGAAGGTGACATGTGCCGTGCTATGCAAGTATGTGATCACTTTTTTCATGCACAGTGTGTGGACACGTGGCTAGTGAAAGTACCCAGTTGTCCGATTTGCAGGAGGGTGGTTCGGCTGGAAGATGATCGGATGTCTGGTGATGAGGAGTGTAGGTTCTTGTGGGCGATTGGTGTGGGTAGGCAGGTAGATTTGGGTTGGTAATTAATGGTAAAAGTTGAATCTTATGAATGTTTTTGTTACTTTGGTTTTATTGTAATTATGCTATTTTAATTCAAAGATCAAAGTTGTTTTTTCCTTAAGTGGGTTGAATCTTGATTTGTTGTTGAACTTAACTTTTGGATTTTATCGTTAGACCACCCGTAACAGGGAAGGACGGCTTGGTCTTGGGCACTCAAAACGCATCTTTCTCTAGGCTAGGTCATCTCTATCAAAGCGTCTTTAAGGGGGAAAAAAGAAGACTCGGTCTTGCCATCGTCTCGTGGGGAGGCCTTGGCATAATATACACCTTTTCAAACTCAACTTTTATTTATACACACTTGTCTTCTCAACTCAAAAAATGTCTAAAAAAACTTCTAAAACCAAAAACGTCACCGACAAAACATTCCAAACACCAATTTCAGTTTTCATGTGGATCATTCCCAAACAGTTAATTTTCAACCCGCAAGCTTTGTATACGAACCACCACAACAACAACGACCTATTTATCCAAACAATCCGTTCCAACCTTTGTTTATCGAACAAATGTACCAACAACAACATCAACAACAATCCAATTTGTATCATCCACCAATGTACTTCGATTCATAGTCCCCACCATCATACCAATCTCAAAGTTCTCAACATTATTCTCGGATTCATCCTTTTAATATTGATGAGGTAGAAGATTTGGATCCTTTTTTTGGTATTCAACATATTTCTCCGGCTCAAGGTTCGGGTGGTACATCTATACCGTTTAAGACGACTCTCCCGTCAAAGAGGTTGCGATCGTCACAGAGAAGGCGTCAAGAAGATGTCAAAAAGCCAATGAGACTACAAAAGAAGACGCTAACTTTCATGGACTCAAAAGAAAGATTTAGCGTTGTGTAAAACTTGGATCAACACATCCGAAATAGTGTCAAAGGAAATGCTCAAAAGAGTCGGCACATGGTGGTTTTAATTTCAACGACGAAGCAGATGATTCAGACGAGGAAGAGATCTAGAAATTTTGGCCAATGACAGGGACAAAGCTAAGAAGAAATCGTCATCCTCGTCTGTTCCTTCGGAATCTTGAGCTACTGCTCCTATACCATTTGTTGATTTATTAGTTGATACATAGAAAAAATATCCACTCAGATCTCTTTTCCAAAAAGAAGAAGCACAGGAGTCTTATTTTGAGCGTAAGCAGCGGCTAATGGAAATGGATGAAAAAATGAAGTAACGGCAAACTGAATTGGAAGAAACAAAGTTTCGACAAAGGAAAGAAGATATCGAGCTACAACGTCAAATATTCATCTTCCAATAATAAAAACAAAAGGAAAAAAATATCGTGTCATACTCCCGATGACCATTTGATCGTATTAGGGTTTGTGAAATCTCACCTTGATTGTGAGAGTAATGCACTGATGAATATATATGATACAAGTTACAACAAACTATCCTGAAATACAGGGATATACAAAATCATCCTATTATCAACTAGGATACATACAAATCATTTCTATATTCTATTACCCCCCACCCGCGCGCGCGCGCAAGCGAAGAGGGGGAGGACCAACTCGAAGCTTGGACCTAAACTCTTTAAAGAACGGACGTGGAAGGCTCTTGGTAAAGATGTCAGCCAACTGTAGATGTGTAGAAATATAACGAGTGTGAAGCTTGCCAGAGAGAACCAATTCTCGTACAAAATGATAATCAATATCAATGTGCTTTGCTCGCTTGTGAGAGATTGGATTTTGACTCAAGAATAGGGCGCTGCGGTTGTCACATAAAAGAGTGGGACGTCCAGAAGGCAAGAAATGAAGTTCACAAAGTAGATGAGTCACCCAGATTATTTCAACAGCAGTGTTAGCTAATGCCCTGTATTCGGATTCACAACTCGAGCGAGACACTGTTAGTTGTTTCTTGGCACTCCAGGGGATAAGATTACCACCTAGGAAGATGGAGTAACCATAGGTAGAGCGTTGGTGTGTGCTTATTCACACACCTTTTTCTGGCCATTTTAAGACCAAAGCAGATACAAACTAACCATAATTGCCAAAAATATTGTACTTTTGTGTTTGTGATCGTGCAGGAATGGATATTTCAGAAATTGGCATAAATCAGGCCAAAAAGGACAAAAACAAGCACGAGTTTGGAAAACGTGTCAAAAGCCAGAGCCGGGGAAGCAAATTACCATTTTTGAGCTCAGAATGTCAAAACACAACTTGGAGAATCACAAAATGCCAAAAATAGTCCTTGGAGCAAAAGTTTGCAAAAGTGGCAAAAATGGTCCCTCAAGTTTGGAATTTGGTAGAAATAGCCCATAAGCATTGGATTTTGGAAGAAAAAGTCAACGATGGTCCTTGGGAATTCACAAGTGTCAAGTTTATTCCCTGGGAGAAAAGTTCGAGGAATTTACAAGTTTGGTCCCAGAAGTTTCAGATTTGGCAAAAGTAGTCTCTAGGAATTTCAAATATGGAAAAATTAAATTTGGTCCTTGTACTATCCAAGCTTGGCAAATTATACCCTTGTGACAACTTTGGAAGAATGGCAGTTCAAGTCCTTGTATTTTCAGGAAATTATAAAAGTGGTCCTTCAAGTTTCAATTTTGGCAAAAATGGTCCTTGGGAAATTTATTTGTGGAAAATTCAAAAGTGGTCCTTGGATAAGTGAAGAATGGCAATTGAAGACCCTTTGTAAACTTTGGAAAAATGTCATTTCCAGCCCCTCAATTTTCTGTGAATTACATTAATGGTCCATGTTATAATTTCTACAAACAAACGGATCCTTAATATTATTAATCCAACACCAAAAATCCAATCCACAACCTGGTCCAGTCCAAACACAAACACAGGCCCAAAAGCTCCAAAGCCCACCTCCTTTTTGATAATACCAGGTCAAACGACCGGTCAAACCCACCCTTCCCTCTTCTCCTTCGCTGAGCCAAAACAACCATGGTATTACACCCCACTTGCCCTGCTCCACCACCCACCTATCACCTCCACCACCCCTACCTATCCCCTACACCTCACCCAAGCATCAAATGCTCTCAGCTGCAACAAGCAACCTGCCAATTTCCCTTATCTAATTTTCCCGCCAAAATGATTTGAAGGGCCAAGATCAAAAGTAGCCATCCAAGGGCTCCAAAACAAGGTGGGAATGTGAGAGAAACCTTCCCTGGTCTATAAAAGTGAAGAAAAGAGATAAGAAGAATAGTAGCTAGTAGTAGTGTAGCTTAGTGTAGAAAGGTCGACTTAGTGTAACTTTAACCTTCAGTTGTACTTTTTAGATTAAAAATGTTGTAATCACTCTTGTTAATGTAATTTGAACCTTATTTAACCTTAAATTCAAGCTTTCCTTTGTCAATTTTAGATTTTGTAATTTCAAGTGAATTCTTCATTTTACTTAAACCTTGTTAAGAGTTGTATTTTACTGTTTTACAAGCTTAATTTAAGTTACCTATGAGCTTTTGTAAGCTCAGTAAGCCTTTAAACAAGCTCTAATTCAAAAATCTAAAAAAATATATATATCAAAAATACCAAAAAAATAGAGTTAAATTCAAAAATCAGTTTGCAAGAGTGTTGAAGCAAGGAGCAGGGTTAAAAAGGGATGACCCTTGGTTTTAGAACCTCAAGGGAGGTATTAGGATAGTTTTGGTTCCCTGGTTACTTATTTCTTAGCTTGGACACAAATTGTAAGCATTTCTCAAATTTTCTATTAGTACTGTAGCTAGGCTTAATTTCTACTTATATGTTGTTTTCATGCTTGATTAGTGAATTTAAGTTAGAATATTGCTTAATGGTACTTACTTGTTCATTAGATTACTTGTGTTGATCATTGTTGGAATCCACTGTAAAAAATGAGCATACTAGTTATTTATGTGTTATGATGTTATTGTTTGTATATTTTAGCTTAATTGCATTTATTCCATCATATTAGAGTTTTGTGAATCAGTTTCCATGGTCAAATCATCCAAATGCTTTGAAAATCATCATTTCAGTTACTTAAAGGGGTGTTTTGTTCAGTGTGCATCACTGGGCTTGAGTGAGTTTCTTGGGTTGTTGTTGTTTGTTACTTGCTACATTAAGTCTATTTAGGTTATATCAGTCATAAAAAATTTGTCTCATTCACTCAAAAGTAAAAATCATCTCTAAATCTTTCATATTTATGCACAGTTAAGGTTTTAAGTTCAAGTAAGCATCAAATCAGTTCATAAGTTAGTGATATAGGTTAATCTAGTTTAATTTTAACTTAAAACAACCTTTTAAGTCATTAGGAATTACTTTAAAGTTCATAAAAGTCAAAATAGAGTTTATTTCAAAAAGTCAAATTTCTTACTTTGACATTTCTTCCTAAAGTTGTGGGAATTTTCATGGATTTGTTTCTTGGTCCTTTGATCTAATATCTTGGGATGTTAATCTTTTGTTGCTCATCTGTAATCTAGTATTTTTATTCTATTCTTAAGAATTTTTCTAGTTAGCTTAATCACTACTTAAAGTTGACTGAATGGCAAGTTAGTGCCCTGTACCACATAGATCAGGCCAAACACTGGATTTCACAAGCTCCTTTGGAGCTTGTTATTGGACCCTAAGCTTTGTTTTTTAGCTTTTTGAACAGCTCACCCACCAAGCTCATTGGTTCCAGGCTTATTTTGGCATTCTCAGCTTATTTGATAAGCTGATTAAGGTCTGCAAGATTAGCCTCTTGGCCTGATTCAGTGTGTTGTTCTTGGCTTTGCTTATTTTGTGCTTTATGGCTTTTTAGTGTGCTTATTCTTGTTGTTTCAGTTTCTTTTAAGTTCATTTCATATGGTTGTGGCTTATTTTGCTTTTAGTTCAGTGTGTTTAGCTTATTCCATTGCTTTTTCAGTTTAAAAATCCTTCTTATGCTTAATTTGCTTCACTGTTGAACTTTTTAGCTCATTCAATGCTTATTTGTGAGTTTCAAAAATATTGTCTTTATTAAATTTTGTCATTTTTACTGTTAAAACAATTTTGTAAAAAGAAAAAAAAAAATGGTTTGCAAAACTGTTTTAACAATAAACAAGCAACCTGCTAATTGCCCTTATCCAATTTTTCCGCCAAAACGATTTGAAGGGCCAACATCAAAAGTAGCCATCCAAGGGATCCAAAACAATGTGGGAATGTGAGAGAAACCTTCCCTTATTCAAGCTTTCCTTTGTCAATTTTAGATTTTGTAATTTCAAGTGAATTCTTCATTTTACTCAAACCTTGTTAAGAGTTGTATTCTACTGTTTTACAACCTTAATTTAAGTTACCTATGAGCTTTTGTAAGCTCGGTAAGCCTTTAAACAAGCTCTAATTAAAAAATCTAAAAAAAAATCAAAAATACCAAGAAAAATAGAGTTAAATTCAAAAATCAGTTTGCAAGAGTGATGAAGCAAGGAGCAGGGTTAAAAAGGGATGACCCTTGGTTTTTGAACCTCAAGGGAGGTATTAGGATAGTTTTGGTTCCCTGGTTACTTATTTCTTAGCTTGGACACAAATTGTAAGCATTTCTCAATTTTTCTATTAGTACTGTAGCTAGGATTATTTTCTGCTTATATGTTGTTTTCATGCTTGATTAGTGAATTTAAGTTAGAATATTGCTTAATGGTACTTACTTGTTCATTAGATTACTTGTGTTGATCATTGTTGGAATCCACTGTAAAAAATGAACATACTAGTGATTTATGTGTTATGATGTTACTGTTTGTGTATTTTAGCTTAATTGCATTTATTCCATCATATTAGAGTTTTGTGAATCAGTTTCCATGGTCAAATCATCCAAATGCTTTGAAAATTATCATTTCAGTTACTTAAAGGGGTGTTTGGTTCAGTGTGCGTCACTGAACTTGAGTGAGTTTCTTGGGTTGTTGTTGTTTGTTACTTGCTACATTAAGTCTATTTAGGTTATATCATTCATGAAAAACTTGTCTCATTCACTCAAAAGTCAAAATCATCTCTAAATCTTTCATATTTATGCACAGTTAAGGTTTTAAGTTCAAGTAAGCATCAAATCAGTTCATAAGTTAGTAATATAGGTTAATCTAGTTTAATTTTAACTTAAAACAACCTTTTAAGTCATTAGGAATTACTTTAAAGTTCATAAAAGTCAAAATAGAGTTTATTTCAAAAAGTCAAATTTCTTACTTTGACAGTTCTTCCTAAAGTTGTGGGAATTTTCATGGATTTGTTTCTGGGTCTTTTGATTTGATATCTTGGGATGTTAATCTTTTGTTGCTCATCTGTAATCTAGTATTTTTATTTTATTTTTAAGAATTTTTCTAGTTAGCTTAATCACTGCTTAAAGTTGACTGAATGGTAAGTGCCATGCACCACATAGATCAGGCCAAACACTGGATTTCACAAGCTCCTTTGGAGCTTGTTATTGGACCCTAGGCTTTGTTGTTTAGCTTTTTGGACTGCTCACCCACCAAGCTCATTGGTTCCAGGCTTATTTTGGCATTCTCAGCTTTTTTGATAAGCTGATTAAGGTCTGCAAGATTAGCCTCTTGGCCTGATTCAGTGTGTTGTTCTTGGCTTTGCTTATTTTGTGCTTTATGGCTTTTTAGTGTGCTTATTTTTGTTGTTTCAGTTTCTTTTAAGTTCATTTTATATGGTTGTAGCTTATTTTGTTTTTAGTTCAGTGTGTTTAGCTTATTCCATAGCTTTTTCAGTTTAAAAATTGTAGGATCGTATTTTTATGTTGATATTGTGATTCGGGAGGTCGGGTTTGGTGGAAGAAGATGAAAGCCATAGTTAGAGAGAGAGAGAAGGGAAATACTATGTGTTTTATTGATAATGAAAATGAAAGGAAATACACAAAGTCTCACCCCCTCCATGGAAGTATGGAGGGGGTATTAATAGGTCAATAAACACACAACTTTACAATAATGACGCTTCTAGTCCATGTGTTTGTGCCTTTCAAGATAGCTAATGTAATCCCGTAAACGCGTTCCATTTACGTGTTGGGATTATAAACTTTGATCCCAACAATCTTCCCCCAATGGGACGACATAAGGGATTACTTACAACATTTCCTACAAGTACAAATAAGAATAAAGAAAGGTCTTCATAAGCTCTTCAAATGCTGAGGATGACTACAGTTGACGCTCTTTGTCTTCATCTTGTACCTCGGCTTGAAAAACTTTATCTTCACTTGTAAGCAAATGATGTAATATGCATGAAATGGATTAACTCCCCCCCAATTCATGCTGCATGTCTTTAGCGGCTTCTTCGTACACTTCTTTTTGGCGAAGTTTCTGAATCAGCTTCCCCCCAAATTGACAACCGTCTTCAGCAGATTCGAAACTTTGATGTAGTCCACATGTCTTCTAACTTTGGAAGTTTTCAGTACGTAATGGAATTTGTAGATGACACTGTAAACCACACTAAGAAAATCTGACAAACACTTAATCACAGTTGTACTCAACGCGGAAGCTCCGTTCGGGGGTAACATGCAAGAAATCATCAAGATCTTCTCACTTAAGTAGGCAACTTCACACTTCACACCCCGCGAGAGTTGAAATGATTACACCAAAATCACAAAACTAAACCACTGATCATCTCTGCGGACGTCTCTCCGGTAGTAATAAAATTGTAAGCTCGATCACGTGAGTCTATTATGCGTCCCTGATGTGCACATTTCTTCCCCCTAAATGCAGATTCTCGTGGAAAATGAGTGTTTTCGCAAAGAAGTCAATAAATGACAAAGAAGGCAAAGAACACCCACTCTCTCTTCCCCCACGATGTCTTCGCGGAATCGGAAGCATACACACTATGTTTACGATGGAAACGGAGGCAGCGTAACCCCATATGTCTAACTAACCGATTACGTGTGAAGTATCATAAATAGCCCGTGAGAATCAACTGCTGATAAACATCTCTACTCTTTTATACTCCTCTCAACTAACTCTTTACCAACCCCATTATCATTCTGTCGGCTCTTTGTAGTGACCACTGATGGAGAAAACCCAATATTACGAACTTGAGACTGAAGTAAAATAACCCGAACTTGTGACTTAAACTTGCACTACTGTCTGACTAAGAACCAATACTGAGAATTTCAATAAAGGTAGGAAATCATATACCCATCCAACCATCCTTAAATGTATATGAACGTCTCTTGAATCATCCACATCTTATAGTGACACTTGAGCACTACAACGTAACTCCTTTAAAGTGATAGCTATACTCTGTGAGCACAACAACGTAACTCCTTACATCAGGTATAACCAGATAACTCAAGTCTTGGTCATTTGTACGGATAAAAGCTCGAACAAGGATCTCGAAGAATCATGCATCCAACCAACCCCGATATCTTCAAAATACTAAGTACACGCGCCCGTGAAATTCCACTTCAACCTCAAATAAATAATAAAGAATTATCACCGTAGTCACATCTTGCGGTTAAATGCTCACATCTAGCCTTTTGATGGTTTAAGTGAACTTGATAATGGTTTCCCAATCTTGTCAAAAATATATCCCCGTGAAAATTTGTAACACCAAAATACCTCACTTTTTGCCAAATATTATACCAAATATTTAACCCAATGTATTAAAAATACATTTGAATAATCACAAATTAGCCCATGTTATTTGATATAATCATTTTTGATTGAAAAGATTTTCAAGCTTAATCCATCTATTTGTGTCATCCCAATATTCGATCTAGTCCAAAAGATAATAACTGAAATACATGGCCCAATCGGATAACCACCCAAAGCCCGATCAAGTACCCAAATGAAATTACTAGTCCACACAATTATGAGAAAACCGTGTACCCTAGTCTCACATATCATTTGAAATAACCTAAGCACACACATCTCTCACACATTAATTATACAATCCGCCTCCATCCTTCTTATCCCACTGCCTACCACACAACTAAACTTTAAATCTCATCCTTAATTATCTTCATCATCAAGAACTAAAACATCCCATCATCAATCAAACCATATGATACGCCCATACCCTTTGACACTCGAAGCTCATGCCAGATACAAGAAAGAAAAATGACTCAACTTCCATTTCTTTCTATCTTGGTATACGACAGTAATCATAAACGAAGGTCTATATTCGGCTTCAAGATCCGTTGAAGGATCTCGGGTAGGGTTGTATTCTTTATTTAAATGTTTTGTGTTTTGATCTATAACTGAACGACAGAAAGAATTAGACATAATGGTTTTGTTCTTTCTGAAAGTGTTCGAAAATTGATACAAGATCTGTGATGAGGTTAGTTTTCATGTAATAAAGACTTTTAAAGTACTTGTAATCTCATGAGAGATTCAAAAGAAAACAAATCTGAGATCTTGTTTAGTTGTGAGACGTGAGGAGTTGGATAGGGAATTAGGACTGTTAAGATGGAGTTGATGTTGACTGTCGATTTGTTGAGGTTGTGTAAACGTCATGTACATGGCAGCCTCGTATGATTTGGGTTCGGTTTGAGTTAAGTGACTTATGATGTACAACACTGAGGTCACAAATCAAGTCATTGGTATTTGGGTTTATGGTCAAACGAGTTTGGTATATTGGTTTTGGTCAAGTGGCCTTCATCACTTCATCTTAAATCTCTTTTCGAAACTTTACATATAGTATTTTCGAAACTTCTCATTTTGACCATTTTTCGAGAAAAACTCTTCGATAATTTGCAACTTATCGAGAACACTTTATCGAAAACATGATTTTATCGAGAACACGTGTTATCGAGAAAAAGATTTCGACAGTTTAGGGTTTATTGTTCTCGATAACAAGTGTTTTTCTCGAAAACAAGTACATCTCGAAAATTTCTTATACAAGAAATTCCGATCAGATACCGGCGAGTCTTTTTGTAGACTCCGATGATTTCGATGAGTTTTCTGATCACTTTTTGCAGAATCCGATGACCATTTAAGCATACCCCAGAAATAAAACCCACCATTTGACCACAATTATTTCACGGAATGGTGCAAAAGTCGTGAATCTGAAATATAAGAACTGTTATACGGGACAAAATGACCACGTAAAAATAGTTTTATAAATCTGTGAAAGAGAAAAGTATGAGACTTTTGACCATGTTAAACTGTTGAAAAACCGGAAGTGATATACCAATGAAAGGTTGTTAAACAACAGTCTAAAAAATACGATTTTAGACAAGGTACACCACAAAATCAATAAATATGTAACCTTGGCTCTGATACCACTTGTAGGATCGTATTTTTATGTTGATATTGTGATTCGGGAGGTCGGGTTTGGTGGAAGAAGATGAAAGCCATAGTTAGAGAGAGAGAGAGAGAGAGAGAGAGAGAGAGTAGAGAGAGAAGGGAAATACTATGTGTTTTATTGATGATGAAAATGAAAGGAAATACACAAAGTCTCACCCCTCCATGGAAGTATGGAGGGGGTATTAATAGGTCAACAAACAAACAACTTTACAATAATGACGCTTCTAGTTCATGTGTTTGTGCCTTTCAAGATAGCTAATGTAATCCCGTAAATGTCGTTCCATTTACGTGTTGGGATTATAAACTTTGATCCTATAAAAATCCTTCTTATGCTTAATTTGCTTCACTGTTGAGCTTTTTAGCTCATTTAGTGCTTATTTGTGAGTTTCAAAAATATTGTCTTTATTAAATTTTGTCATATTTATTGTTAAAACAGTTTTGTAAAAAGAAAAAAAAAATGTTTTGCAAAAAGGGAGAGACAGGGGTCGAACCTGAGACCTCTCCCCTTTAAGGGTGATAAGGGGTACCTGTAATCCATTTGCTCTAGGGACTTTTTTCATTCATTCTTTACCAATCAATCCCTTTAAATACCCTTTTACCCCTTTTGCTTATTTAAGCCTTATTGGCTTATTTCCTGCTTATTTTTACCATTTCCCCCTCTTCTTATTTTTCCTATGTTCCTGGTATAAAGGAATATTTGTATAAAATTTTTCAGATTTATTACTTTTCATTTAATAGTTTTAATAATTAAATTAAATTTAATTAGTTTTAATTAAAAAACCAAAAAATTAATTTTCTTTCTGCTTATTTATAAGAAAAAGTAGCTTTTCATATTTTTCCTAGGTTTTATAATTAATAATGTATTTTTAGAAAAAATTTCAGAATTTTTACTATTCGTTTAGTATTTTTCATAATTAAATTAGTTTAATTACGTTTTAATTATTAAATAAGTAAATAATTATTAAATTAGTTTAAATATAATTTTTATAAACTTTTTATAAATTTTTAGGATTCCTGTATTGGTTAATTAGTTTTATAAAAAATTTCATAATTTTATAAGTCACTTTAGTAATTTTCTTAATTTAAAAGTAGTTTAAATTAGTTTTTATTAATTATTAAATAGTATTTAATTAATATTAAATAATAAAATAATCAAAAAAATAATTTTCTTTTTAATTAAATTTTCTTTTAATATCAAGTTTTTAGATAAGTCATTTTTACCCCCTGTAGTTTATTTTGGCTTAAAACTCACTTTTTTCTCTGCACGCAATCGTATCTGTTTTAATTTCAGTTTACGTTTATACATATATGTTGCCCGTAATTGTTAATATTGTTAATCTCAATCATTCCAGTAGTGTAAATCAAATCCAAATCATTATCTGGTTACTTTCCCAATCACTGTATCCCGAAAACGTTTACAAATACAATTTCAACCTCGTTGGGACTTAACGACCCGGGGATTTCCCTGTACTTCTACGTATTTTATATTTTGCACTCCCTCCTAGGTGAACCTATTGACCGCACCCGGTTGATTGGTTGGTTTGGGAGGAGTCAAGCGTCGAGTTTCAAGACAACGAGCCCAATCAGCATCTAAGTAACCAAGGGTAGTAGGGGCAGTCGCGTGTGAAAACGAGAGACCATAAGACAACGTACCTTTAATATAATGCATGATCCATTTTACTGCTTCAAAGTAATCTTGCATTGGAGCATGAAGAAACCGACTTACCTGATTAACTGCATAAGAGAGATTAGGGTGACTAATAGTGAGATATCGAAGAGCTCCAACAAGAGAACGATAAAGAGTAGGATCATGAAATGGAGTGCCTTAACGCGTGAAATATGCTGAAGTAAAGAGAGGTTAGTAGCTGGCTTAGCATCCAAAAGATGAGCCCAAGAAAATAGTTAAGCTTACCAAGATCTGTAATAAGAAACTCTTTATTAAGACGAGAAATAAAGAGGCGTATGAGATCAGCATTGTTGCCGTGAGGATAAGATCATTGACATACACCAGAAGATAAAGTATATTTGCATCCTTTTTGAAGACAAACAAAGATGTATCGGCTCGGTTACAAGTAAATCCGATGCTAACGAGAAAAGAGCTCAAACGTTGAAACCACGCACGAGGCGCTTGATTGAGACCAAATATAGCCTTTTTGAGATGACAAACGTGATTGGGAAAATGGGAGCCCACAAAGCCGGTAGGTTGTTCCATATAAATAGTATCAGATAACTCACCATTTAAGAATGCATTTTTAACATCCAGTTGATGAAGAGGCCAGCGGTTGATGACGGCAAGAGAAAGAATAATGCGAATCATAGAGGCCTTGACAACGGGGCTAAATGTTGCAAAGTAATCAATGCCAAGAACTTGCGTAAAACCTTGAGCAACAGGACGTGCTTTAAATTTATCAATGGTGTCATCAGCAAGAAAATTAGTACGAAACACCCATTTGGAACCGACAACTTTAAAGTTAGTGGGTCGTGGCACTAAATCCCAAGTGGCATTAAGTTTCAAGGCCTTCATCCCATCACACATAGCAGCAAACCATTTTGGATTCTTAGCAGCAGATTTAAAACCTTTAGGCTCCTTCGAGGCAAAGAGAGAATGATGTAAACATGACGTAGTCACATGCGAAAGATCTGCAAAATGGCGAGTTTTGAAAATACCATCCTTGGAACAAGTGATCATGGGATGACCAGAACCTTGCGAAGATGTAGCAGGTGGGGGGTAGTGGCGAAGGCGGAGGCTGGTCATTTTGTGTCGGGGCTACAACATGAGGTGTAAGAGGAGGGGATTAGTACATAACTCACAAGGAGGATTAGGATCTGGGTGTGACATTGGGGATGGTTCCGGTGTATGCGAAGGAAAAGGCATCGGGTAGTCATCATTGTAAGTAGACAATAAGAGCATGTCCTTAGAAGTGGTAGATGGATGACCTTGGAAGGGAAAATAGGTTTCGTCAAACTGAGCATGACCAGTAATGTAGACCCTTTTGGTAGAGAGATCAAGACACTTATATCCATTCCATTGCATACTATAGCCAAGAAAAAAACATGGAGCACTTCTAGGAGCGAGTTTATGAGAGGAGTAATCTCGAAGATAGGGGAATACACAGCACTTAAAAATACAAAAATTCCCATAATTTTGTGTTATAGAGAACAATAGCTCATACGGAGATTTATTGTCGAGAAGCTTTGTAGGCAACCGATTTATGATATAAGTAGCAGAGCTAAATGTACGAGGCCAAAAAATAGCAGGAACATGAGCATTAAACATGATGGCTAGACCAGTTTCAACAATATGTTGATGCTTACTTTCTGCACGCCCATTCTGTTGAGGAGTATAGGGACAAGAAAGCCGATGACGAGTGCCACTTTGAGTCAAAAGAGCGTGCACTTTATTGTTTGTAAATTCTATCCCACCATCCGAATGAAAAACCTTAATGTTGCATGAAAATTGTGTTTGAACTAATGCAATAAACGTGGCAAACACGTTGGGAAATTCAGATTTTGCTTTCATAGGGTAAAACCAAGTAAACCTGGAATAATCATCAATAAATATATCATAATATCGAAACCATCAATAGACATAAGCGGTGATGGTCCCCATAAGTCACAAGGACTTAAATCCAACGCATGCATAGAACGTTGCAAATTAAGATCAAAAGACAAACGCTTGCTCTTTAACAATTGACAAGGAGAGCATAGGCGTGGGGTTGGTAAAACAGAAGTAATAGATAAACTACCCATCTTATTTAAAATAGAAATAATGTCATGAGATACGTGCCCTAGTCGATTATGCCATAAATCGAAAGAGGTTATAATACACTTGGAAGAAAGCTTGGCCAGAAAAGTTTGGTTTCCTTGCTCAAGACATATAGTCCATGCCTACGTCTTCCTTGTGCTAGGGTATCCTTTGAGTGGCGATTCTGAATAAGAAACATAGGGTCAGAAAACACAACATCAAATGGATTATCTTGGGTAAGGTTGCTAACCGAAAGGAGACTTTTGGTGAGCTTAGGAACCACAAGAACATCAAGTAAGGAAATATTAGGAGAAATGTGAGATATGCCAATATGAGAAATAGAGGCACCATTACCATTGCCAAAAATTACAGAATCATTAGCAGAATAGGAAGAGACGGCATCAAGATTTTGCCGACCTAGGTGTCATATGTGTCGAGGCTCCTGTATCAACAAACCAATCAGGAGTAGATGTATTGCATTAAGATTGAAAAGCTTCAACGAGATGTATTGCACCAGGCTTTACATCTCAAGGGATCTTGAGAAGCTTACAACCCCCACCAGGCAGTGTACCTGATCATTGTAGTATAGTATAGTGACAAGTACCGGGGGATTGATCGTTCAGCTATGAATAGTGTCGCTAGGATTAGAAAACCTTAACACTAGTTCTAAAGGTGAGGGATGATTATTTTTGTATTTTTATATTTTTTAGAAAAGCAAGTAAAAATCTCGGGTTTGAAAGATTTGGGCGGAATTAGTTGCTAGTCAACTAACCCAATACTAAAGATGCAATCAAAATAAAATACTAGAAATGAAAATAAACTAAATGAACTAAGGTTGTGAGCAATAAGTTGAGAAAATGTGTTTACTTAGATTTCACTACTCCCTAGATATCTTTTACACGTTAATTACTTGTTATAGTTGCGTGGATGACGGATTGTATTCCTTAATACCATTCATGGGGTGGCGCACTTAATTCCCCAATCCTATGAGCTCTTATCTCCTCCTATGCCATGCCCAGCACAACCATAGGGATTGTAAACAGTGGCTCATGCATTAAATACAACCAATAAAACCTAGTGCATGTCAGTTCATGTTTCCTAAGACGTTCAAGCATGTTACCATTTGAAGATCGGCCAGTTTTCTTAAGCCTAACATCGAATTCATTCATCCAATGCAACCATAAACAAGTAATCAACACATAATTAACATCTAGGTTTCATTAGATCCAAGCAAACACAAGATAGATCTAGCCTAGCATGATGGAATTAAAACAAGAACAAGATATAGACAACCAACACATAGACATATTGATTGAATTAAAAGAATACTTATCTCAATTACACATGGAAGGTATCAAGTGCTTAGAACCCTTGAAAAACCTGTAAAATTCGTACCAAGTTCGTACTTAGGGTTTCTCCAAAACTTCTCTCTTTTTTTAATGTAAAAATTAAAAAACTATATATAGGAAATAGGGTCTGACGGCGTCAAGACAAATTTTGTGACGCAGTCATCTCGCCGCCAAAATACTTCTCGGACTGCCTTGATCTACTTTTGACGCCGTCATGTGTTAGCATTTTCCAGGCCGTCATGCATTTTACTCTTGACGCCCTACTTCGTGACGCCGTCAATTCTGTACTGGGTCGTCAAGGAAATTACGCTTGACGCCGTCAGAAATTTCTTCTTGACGCCGTCACCTACTGTTCCCAGCAAGGAAAATTAAGACTTTGGCGTTTTCTTCACTTTTATGCTCCAAAAACGTCCGAATTGCTTCCTTTTCCAGATTTCACTCCCAAAGTACCTAAAATCACAAAAGGAACGATTTAGGGCAATATTTGATCAAATAAATTCAATTCCGGGCTTAAATGACCCCTTAAAAGTGGTTCATTTTTCGCCTCATCATGCATCAACAGTTGAAGGACTTCGAGCAAAAGTATGAAAATCCGGGAGTTGATTAGCATAATGACCTTTAGTTCGGCACAATTGGCAATGAGGAGGATGCCTATTTCCACGACCTCTACCATGATTAAAAGAACCATGAGTAGAAGATCTGCCACGTGTGGAACCACGTCTACATGAGGAATCAGTGGTGGATGCTCGATAGGTGGTATTAAAAGCAACTGGAGCAACAGATGAATCAATAATTGACTAGAGAAACATCTCGTGACTCGCAACTTGAGAAACAAGATCATGAAATTTAGGTCGTGGAGTAATCAATCATTGACTGGTGGATAAAGTTTCAAAGGAGAGCCAAGACCACAAAGAAACCAGTGATGTTTGTCATCTTCAGTAAGCGGATGACAAATAGCTTGAAGATGATCACAGATTGTCTTGAACTTGTGAGAAAACTCAGAAACAGTGGAGTTTCCTTTCTTAAGATGACGAAGTAAGTCCCGTAGCGTATGAATACGCTCAAGAGAGACATGTCGATAGATTTCTTCGAGAGCAGACCAAACAACATTAGATGTAGAATGACCTAGGGTTTCGGCCATGGCTTTTTCAGATAAAGATACTTGAATCAATAGCAAGGAATGCTGATCAGCAACGATCCATGAAGCATAAGCAGGGTTAGGTGAAGATTCGTCACCAGTGGTAATTGTTGCCGATGGTTTGGGTATTGAACCATCAACATACCCCATAAGTTGCTGATAAGCAAGAAGGGGAAGCATTTGTTTGTGCCATAAAAGGTAATTACTGGAGGAAAGTTTTAGGGTGATCATATGAAGAATAGTAGAAAGGGGAAGAGGGGCATCAGTGTTCGAGGATTCGCCTGACATGGTGATGATCGAGAATGAAAGATCAGTGGAGAAGAAGATGGTGGCCATGAAGTTTGGCTGATACCATATTAGGGTTTGTGAAATCTCACCTTCATTGTGAAAGTAGTGCATTGACGAATATATAGGATACAAGTTACAACAAACTATCCTGAAATACAGGGATATACAAAATCATCCTATTATCAACTAGGATACATACAAATCCTTTCTATATTCTATTAGACAGGAAAACAATGAGAGAGGGTGTTTGAGATGAAGCAACAAATCAAGGAGAAATATGATTTCACTACTAGTTCAAGTTTTAATTCTTCTTGTACTATTTTTAATTTGATTTTGAATTACTAATGTAATGTATTTTTTAATTATTAATAAAATTTAATTTTTGTTGTTTAAAAAAATGAAACTGAAAAAAGAGTTATAAGTTGACAGTTAACTTAGTTGTAGAAAGAGTAAGTTAATGTGACGCTACTGTCATGGTGGCGACTACGGTCTCCATTTGGGCAAGCCCCTAACACGGCTAATCCTAATATGACTTGAATCCCTTAGAATTCTGTAAAGTCATTACTTGAATAGATGTTTTCTTTCAAATATAGTTTCATCATGTTGCTGTCCCTTATTACACTTAGTCTAATAAGGTAAAAAAAAATTAATTTGTGTGTGGGAATTAATATAATAGATTTTAAAGGTGACTAGGTTACTTATTGAAAACAGATAATGTAACACCCCCTAAATTCGGTTAACAATAGTGGAAGACTTAACGGGGTATTACGTAGTGGATCTTTGTCATAATCATAGGAAACGTTTTGAAATCACATTTTGTCATTCTTTCAAATTTAGAATATTCCGAGTACAGAAATTGTTTTAAAAGTTGGTCATATCTTCATAGATATGTTTTATTAAAGCGAATAATAAAGAAAACGTTTATTTAAACCCGTGCCAGGGTTGATGCCCTTCTCCGTGCCTTGAATTTCCATGCCTTAGTTACCTGAGATAACATGCAAAAAGTCAACAAAAGTTGAGTGATATCCATAGGTTTAAGTTTAAAACTTGAACACAAGTAAGGGTGTTAATTGCATCGAATTACAATTAACCAGGTTTAAAATCAAGTTTGTTATTGCATTAAGCTCATGACACTCAACGATTTGACAGGCATCATGTATGATGTAAAATAATATAGTGTGCCCTAAGGATATGTCTTAGCCAGTAACTTATGAGTTTGTTTAAATAAAATGCGATTAGTCGCTCATCCTAACTAAATTAAACAGGGATTGTCAATCTCAAATAGATCTATTCACAAATATTTACGTTCACTCGCAAGTGATTAAGATTCATGATCGAGGGGCTTTTGGCAATAGCTACTTAAGCAATAAAAACATTAGGCATAGCATACTAAAAAGCTTGTGTTCAGGTTTGTAGCATGTATCTCCCCACAAAAGAGTTTAAAAGTTGAGAAGTGGGCTATGAACTCACCTTGGTTGCTCGGTAGTGGTAGTATCATAATTTAGACGATATGTGGAAACGGCTTCAACACACAACCTAGATAAAATATGGCAAGTTTCAGTGTTTGATAGTCTAAGTTCAGTTTATCGCGAATATTGGTTATTACGGTGTTTTGTTCGTTCAGTTAACTTGTAGCATTTAAACATGCGTGTTTAAATGCCTGAAGTTCAAGAACAATGTTATATTTATGAGTATAACTCGTAAGTGTATTTTCGTTTGACAAAGTACCGAGATCGTCGAAGATGAACGAGGTTGGTGATTGGTAAAACAAATTCGGGTTTTAAGCTTTGGTTAATCGTTTGTATATATACGTCGAAGTGTTACGAAGGTCGGTGTGATTAACTCGAAGGTTGATAGGTGTCGAAAGATGATTTGGTTTCAGAGAATGTGTTAATTGTTAAAAATTATATATTTATAATTATCATTATTACGTTATATATAAAACTATATATATAGTTTAGTTTACGAAAAGTGCTTGATCGAGTCGATTTATATATATATATATATATATATATATATATATATATATATATATATATATATATATATATATATATATAATATACCTTTATAAAATTTATATTTTCTGAAAATCCTTTAGGTTTTCATAAAATTACACTTTTACCCCCTAACGGAATAACTTTACACTGTTAGTCCAAAACATATATATATATATATATATATATATATATATATATATATATATATATATATATATATATATATATATATATATATATATATATATATATATATATGGTGATGTATTCCATGTAGTACCATTCTTATATACAGTACTTTACAGTACCATTTTAGACCGTTAGATGACTTAATCAATGGATGAGATCACTTTTACTTTTAATGTAATTAATTGAAAGATCAAGCTATTATTTAGAAAGCTAAAAAGGCTAAAAAGGTAATCCAGGTATTTCATATTATCCCTAAAAAGGTGCAGTTATCTCACTTACCATCTATAATTCTTCCACAATCAATAAACTTCTTCTAAAAAAAAAAAAAAAAAAAAAAAAAAAACTGCGCTTCTTTCTCTTTAGATCCATTGTTCGGCCACCTTAAAAAAAACGATCATTAATTTCTTTTTTGTGTCGAACAAGAATAAATCTGAGATATGCATTCTCAGTAAGTTGTTTTAATTTTATTTTTTATTTTAATATTTTTTTTGTAGATGAATCGATTTTGATTTTGTATTGGTTAATTTTACGTTTTTTTTTGGATCTTGATTTTTTTTGTTTCTTTATTCGTTTTTATTGGATCTTGATTTTTTTTTTGTTTGTGTATTTGTTTTTTGTGGTTGCCGGATTTTCAGATGGCAGCCGGATCTGGTTCTACCTTAGTTTTTTAGGTGTGGAAGCTGCTTACGAATTTCATCTTTATTGGCCCTTTCTCCATAAATTTTGGGATTCGCCTGTTAATGATGTGAGTAACCAGGTTTTTGGTTTTGGGGATGTTTTTGGAGCCTGGGAGGGATCGTGGTTCCGGTTTTGTTGTGCGGCCTCTCATGGTGGATCTAAACTGGGTTTTTTGGGTTGCTTGTCGAAAACAACCATACTTAAAATTGATAGGTAATTTATTTATTTTTATTTACTTATTTATTTATTTTTCAAAATTTAGTTCTGTATGTTGGTTTATTTTTTAGATGAAAAGGAAGGGTTATAAAAATGTTGAAATCAGGTGTATTGTAGTCTTAGGGAATATGAGTGTATTATAATTGTGATAGTACGACTATTTTCAAGGAGTTTTTTACTTTGTTTATTAGAAGGATGAACCAAATGGTTGCTGAGCTTTCATGGTTGCAAGATTAAACATACGTGTTCAAAAGTCAAAACATATATGTTTTACTTAGGAAACATATATGTTTTATGTTCAAAACACTTATATATTTTGGTCAAAACAGGGGTGTATTTTTGTTTTATGTAACTTTGATTAAGTTTTATAGTTCGGTACATATATGTTTCTTATTAAGTTTTATTTTATCAACTAGTTTTACAATTAATTTAACATGCTATAATTTGATATAACTAGTTTTTTTTTTTTTTTTTTTTTTTTTTTTTTTTTTTTTTTTTGTTATATATTTTTTCAGTGGGGAAGGCTCAATCATAGGAAAGACGGTTGAGTGAAAATGATCAATGAATGCAATTGTGTTTTTAAAAGGCATGCACATATGTTCTCGAAAGAGGTGCATATATGTTTTTTAGAAGGTGAACATATATGTTTCTAATAAATTTGATGAGAAATCCCCATGTGCACCTATGTTCTTGGAAGGCGTGCAGATATATTCCAATAAATTTGATGAGAAAGTGAAGAGTGCACACATGTTTTTAAGTGGCGTGAACATTTATATTTAACAAGATATTTGTACTTGAATTGTATTTTATTTGATATCGAATTTTGTGTATAATATTTATGTTTTTGGTTAGCTATTAATTTAATGTTTTTGCTTTTTGTCATGAATTTCAAAGATCAAAGAATGTACACTAGAAACATATGTTCAACTACCATTTTAAGCAAAATAAGTTTGACAAAACATATGTGCACTTTCAAAAAACATGCCTGTTGAAAAAAATAAAAAGTTATTTTTTTTTAATTCCGAAAATTAAAGGGCAGCTAAAATCGTTTTTTTAATTAAAAAATTCAAAAAGAAAGTAAAAATGTGTTTTACTATTTTACCCTTTTGAATTAATTAAAAAGATTTAATAGTACTCAATTCTTATTGGTCCAAATGGTACTATAAAGTACTGTATCTAATATTGGTACTGCATATATATATATATATATATATATATATATATATATATATATATATATATATATATATATATATATATATATATATATATATATATATTATTTTTAATCCAAAACTATTCAATATTTACATTTTATACCCAAAAGTTCTTAGATTTACAGTTTTCATCACAAAGTTGTCAAAATGACAGTTTTCCCTTAAATTTTGCAAATTGACAGTTTTCGTCCCTCGGTTACAAAACTTTTGCAAAACAAGTCCAAAATTTACCAACTTCAAAACTTAACCTTTTTATTTTATAAATAAGTTTAAAAACAGCTTTTGGAGCTTATACAAACTGCTTCTTTTCAAAAAGAGCTTATTTTGAGCTTATGGGCCTTTAACGAGCTAAACTAAGGGCCCGTTAAGGTTTTTAGATCCGTTGGACTTAAGAAACGTTTGGGCTTTGCTTTGGGCTTATTTTTGGACTACAAAAACATGGTAATATAGTTTATGGCTATGTTTGGCACAAAGCTTTTTGGAGCTTTTTTGGGCAGTGAGCGTTGAACAATGAGCTTTTTGATTTATAGTGTTCGTTTGGCGTGAGAGCTGTGGGCTTTGCTATTTTTTAGGAAAGCTCATTTTTCCAATGCTTCTTTATGAAGCTGTGAGCTTTTTTGGCTACTGCTCACAGCTACTGCTTACAGCTCACTGCTACTACTCAATGCTACTGCTCACAGCTACTTTTGCCGAACATAGCCTATATGATCAGTTTATTCCAAATGCTTATTTTTGGCTTAGAGGGCTTATAAACCCATCGTGGCATTTTTCATTTATAAAAATGGGTTTTATACTCGATGAGCTTTGGGTTTATACTAGGGTCGATGTGAGTGCATGGGAGTGAGTAAAATGCATAGCTCGTTAGATCACCATGTGAGCTAATAGGTTGAGCTTTAAAAATAATGTGTTGTGTGTCTCATTTAGAAAATACGAGGTCAAAGTGAATCGACCAAAACCTTTCCAAAACTATTTTTGAAACTCAAAAATAATCTAAGTGTTTGGAGGTGAAATCGTATAGGTCAAAAACAATATAGGAACGTGCTATATTAGTAACTTATACGTTAATTATGAGTATCGAATATTTATATATATAATCTTGTTAATCGTATAGTGAACTTATAGTTTAGTTAATAAAATATAGGTATCGTGTTTATATATAATGAAATAAATGAGAAAAGTGAACGCGATATGAACAAAAGTAAAATATGAAAGGTTATAAAAATGTAAGATGTGACTCACCATTTAGAACCAGACGTAGAGCATGAGTGAGCTCGAATGAGTGTGTGGTTCGCTTAGTGGCACACCGAAGATACAAGAGTAAATGCTTGACTTATCCCTAGCTTGCTTCGAATAGCTTCAATCCTTGCCCAAGGTTATACGTCGTTCACAGAAACTTAGAAGGACTTAGGATATATTTTGCGAAATGTGGTTTTATGTGAGGGTGCATGGCTCGAATTGCTATGTGAGGGTGCATGGCTCGAATTGCATGCATGGGTTTATATAGGAGTATAAAGAAAACGTGTTTTGTAAGAGTGATGATGACAAAGTACTAGAAATAGAGAAGGAATAGTAGAGTTAGTAGCTCAAATTCGTCCTTGTGTGTATACGAGTAAAAGAAAGAAAACAAAAGTTCCATGTATTGCGTTTGAGGGTTTTTGTGCTCAAATGGTTTCATGATTATTACTTTGGAGTCAAATGAAAGGAATAGGAGAGTAGTTGCAATGCATCGTCCTTGTGGAGTCTAGCCATGGAGAAGAAACAAGAAACCATGGTTTTGCGTTTGGTTTTTCTTGGCAAGGAAAGGGCAGGTCAATCCCTTTTAAACATGTGGTCAATACATGTTTCATGATTGCCATTTGAAGTCAAAGAATGAATAGAAGAGTAGATTGCATGTATTCGTCCTTGTGGAGGTGTTAATGAGAAGAAAGAAATAAAACAAGCATCATGGTGATTTGTTTGTTCATTTGGAGTAGTATGGGAGTGGTACGAGACAATATGGCTAGGACATATAGGTTTTTAGGATTTTTAGAAAGGTTGAAATCGAGCTAAGCTTTGGTTGATTTTTAAGTGAGTAAATGTTCACGACATTGAAAATGGTTTGCCACATTCGACTCTCTGTGTGGTGGTTAAACGAGTCATGTAAAAATATGTATAGGTCGTTAAGAGAATTTGCGAGATAAACGGCCAAAGTAAACGTGAGTTGGGATATGTATTTCGAAAAGAGTTTGGGTGGGCTTATTCGGTTTGGGCTTGTGCCGTGGACTGAGCCCAAAGAAAGAAAAAGTAAATAACATTAAAGGGGTCCGTTTGTTGAGTTTGGTTTGTAGTGAGAGTGGGCCGAGGCCCATTGAGTTTGTAGGCCCAACTAGCCTGCCTCGAATATCATGTCGAGGTTCAAAATACTTACCGAGCGTTTGTGAAAATTTTTGTGAGCTCGGGAGTTTGTTTGAACGTGTTTGGTTAATTAACGAAATATATATATATATATACGTTACATTTTAAACGTTAATTATTTTTAATAACTTCGCGATACTTAGACTATCAAGGTTCGTGTGTAAGCGCGTTTCAAGGTAAACGGTAATCACAAACAACGTTTTGATTATAAATATATAGTATAACTCGAATAATAAACAAAAAATTTGTTATTGGTAAAAACGGTTATTAATTAACGTAATGATTCGTAAATCATTAATTAACATTTACTATTCATTGAGAAAATTATGGGAGGCTACAAATAATATGATAATTAGTTGTTACAAAACACAATATTGGAACATAGTATTTACATTATGTTGTTTGATGTCGCAATAATCAGATAATCAAATCAGTTTTTGAGATTTTGAAAAAAATCATATTATCCAATAATTACTAGGTAAAATGACTAAAATAAACATCCTATTATTAGAATAAAGTTAACATGTAAAGAATTTATGTTTTGTCCCATGTATTTTTATTTAACACATAAGAAATTATAAAAGGCATTAAAAAATTAACCGTAAGTTAGAAAAATTAGGTTAAAATCATAATTCTTTTATGCATATTTGTACAGAGATTTTTCAGCTTACGGAGTATTATTTAACTAAAGTTTTCATAAATCTTTTCAACGATTGAATTAAATAAAAAAAATGGCTACTGTTGGCATGAATATTACGATATTTAATCTAAGCATCCTCTTCATGTTTTCATAATGACAAAGATGTAAGTTACAACATATAACGTAAAATGCTTAAGTTACTTGTGATCACAATTCTTCTATGCATTCTTACGTCAACAAGCCTCGACATCTCAACGTCTCGAGTTTGCCTCAACAATCACTTAAGGTATGGATAAACAAGTGCTTAATACATCTCATGATCAAAGGGGTATTTAATTAACTAATACAAAGTTTATTTAATTATAGAGTAAATTGCAAAAATCGTCCCTAAAGTTTGACCAATTTGCATGTTTCGTCCTACAAATTTCGAAACTGCAAGGATCGTCCCTAAAGTTTCCCCCGTGTGCATGTGTCGTCCCTAAAGTTTGGTCCGTGTGCATGTATCGTCCCTAAAGTTTCGCCAATTTGGGACGATATATGCCCCAAAAGGACGATATTTGCCCCAAAAGTTTGCCACAGGGACGATTTTTGCAGTTTCAACAGTTCTGGGACGATACATGCAAATTGGCCAAAGTTTAGGGACGATTTTTGCAATTCCCTCTTAATTATATAAACATATTATATATTTTTGAAAAACACTTTTGGTAATAAAGAAAAATGTTTTAATCATACTAAATATATGATTTCAAACTTTTAACCAAAATCAGTTAGTTTTTCACCAAATAAACTTTCTCCACTAAAAAACAAGAAAATCCAACGTTCTGAAAAAAAAATATTTTTTTATTAGGCGGCCCCCTTAATTATACTAGGCGGTCCCCTTAATTATTAAGGGGACCGGCACCCAATTAAGGGGACCGGCCACGCTCCCAAACAGTATTTTTTCCCCTTATAAATACTGGTTCATTCCACAGATTTTTCTAACCTTTTGCACAAAAATTTTCAGATCCAATTCTCTCTAAACATCATTTTAAAACCCTTTGATCATAAGATTATTAATCTTTGTTTCAAGTGATCCAATCTCTCATCACTCAAAGTGCAAGACAAGAATCCTCCCTATCATAAACCCAAAGATGTATTAGGATCTAGTTAGTGCTTATGTGAAGTTGTGAGTTATGTATATATAATAAGTAGATCAAGATGATCTTACTTAGTAGTGATTTAATGAGTGAGTAAGAAGTAGTGGGAGGAAGTAGTAGTGTGGAGAAGACATGTAGTTGTGAAGATGTAGGTGTGTGAATAAGTAGTGGAGTTTAGAAGAAGTCGTGAAGCCGTGAAGAAGTTTAGAAGAAGTTGTGATGAAGTCGTGAAGTCGTGAAGAAGTCATGAAGTCATGAAGAAGTCATGAAGTTGTGTAGAAGTTGTGTAGTGATCGAAGTTGTGTTGTTAGATTGGTTCTAGCTACTATTAGAACTCGACATTTAGCTTAGTGTCGTTAAATGGTGTAAGCAAAAGTTGTGTACGGTTTTCTCCGCCAAAAGGGAGCTTGTTGAGTAGTGAAGAAAACTCTCGAGTAGGTGACTCGGTGAGTGGAGTAGGAACAAGGAAGGTGTCCTTGTAGCCGAACCACTATAAATCATCGTGTCCGGTTTGCATTTCGTTTCTCTTATCTCTTTTCATTTATTCTTGCATTTATCGCTTTACATCTATGCTTGCCTATATGTCTTAGTTGTTGCTTATATAGTTGTGATGATTGATTGTGTTGTACATAGAAGTTAATATTGTGATTGTGTGTATTATTATATGATATGGTCAAATAGATTATTATTCACACTTCTCATATTAAGTTTAACTTGATAGATAATTTGATACAAAACGTTTTAAGATTTTAAAAGGAAAACGTATTCACATATTAATCGACCAAAGCTCCATTCATGAAACTAAGTTTTTCCAAAAGCTTACATATATAATTGATCATATTGATTATATGTTGTTTTCATACTAAACTCTAATTGAAGGTTTTTCAAACAAACAATTGAATAAATTCGAATCAACATTTTGGAAACCAAGTTTTAATAAAACGAAAAAGAGGGGAAAACTATTCAACCCCCCTTCTAGTTTTCCACAATTGGTACCAGAGCCACGTCGCTCAAATTTTCAAAACAAATGGTTTTAAAAATTGAGTACGATCCATGTATCAAATTACCCATTAAGGAGGATTAAATATGAAAAGTGTTTTGTTGATTAACTTGTATTAGTTTTGATATTATATACACTAATTATACTAGCTCGAGATAAGATTATGTTTAAAACAAGTGTTATATGTTCGTTTTTAAATCAGAAAGTTACACATCTTTCCACAAAGTCAGAAAACAATTTTTTACAAAAAATAAAATTTTGAGTACCAGATGGGCGGCCCCCATATTTGTCTGGGCGGCCCCCTTAAATACTGGGCGGTCCCCTTAATTATTTAAGGGGTCCGCCTATCTGTTCGAGGCTTTTTCAGAAACTTTGAAAAATCATATAAAAATAACCGTAACTCCGTAGAAGTCGCGCCACCCGGCGTTTTAAAGGTAATTGAGTCTACTTTCATTTAAAAATACTTACAAGTAACCATTACATACTTAAATAAGTCAGAAAGTTAAAATACTGCACGAAGGTTAAAAATTTGAGTCTTGTTTTAACGTAAAAACTTGTATTTTACTTTTTCCTTCGAGTCGGGCATTCCTAGTCGATATATCTTTGAAAAATTAAGTATTTATGCTTTCAAAATATTGATCTTAATTAAATTTTAAAATGAATAGGAAACTATTTTATTTTCAAATAAAATCGAGCTAAGTAAACATTGGTATATATAATACACAAAACGACGACAAGTGTTTTATGTGCTATGTGAACTCATTTGTGATTTTACTTTGTTAATCGTTGCTATTTGTAATTTAGCTATTTGAATATCTTAGCATATGTGCCTTGTACTCTATTAGTTTATAGCTAGTTTTCTGGCTTATACTTAACTAGATCTTATGCTAGATTTCTTGCGTTAGGATTGCAATATTATGCTTGCATTGCATATAGGTATAGATGGCTTAATGTTACTCAAACATCTTGTAAATGAGTTAAATCTAATCACCTAAATATTTCAAACTATTTAATCTATTCTTAACAACACACTTAAATATTTTCAACAAATTACCTTGTTTTACCTTAAGTTGTTTAATAAGAGAAATTGAATCTTTGTAAAACATTAGTAGTAATATAAAAGAAAAAGTATTTTCAAAATCTAAGTGTGTTTATTATAAGTAACAATGAAGAGTCTTTCACATAAACAAAACTTATAACAATCATGAAGTAATAAGTCTAATTTCAATCATTCACCAACCTCGCTCATAAATAATCTTAGGATTAATGGAACACACTATCAAAATGCCTATTTATTTTAAATGAGTGTTTGTGAGGGTCAAGAAAGATCTTGATATTATATCAATTCATTATTCAAATTATGGTTGATATATTCATCAAATCTAATTGACATGTTTTTTAGTATGGAAAAGAAATTGGATTGTTATTTGTTTAGTTTCAAGATTACATCAAATTTTAACAAAGGATATAGTCTTGAATCTACATACTCAATCACACTAGATTGATATGATAATATTTACATCCTTTGTAGATGAAAAGAATATGCATTGTATCATAACTCACACTTGTGTTGACAATGCCATATTGAATCTACTTGTCCAATAGTTGTGTTCCAAATATTAGAATAACATGTTTAACACATGCATAAAATATACAATGAAGTAGGATTGACGACTTGGATGTTTCATCCGAAATATTCAAGCAATTTACATTGCAAAGCAATGGATAAATATGTCATATCCGAAAAACCAAACATGAGCAAACTAACAACATATGTAAACGTTGCTCACACTACTTAAAATCATCACTTCAAGCTAAAATACATTTTTAAGAACAATACACACTATATATTATATGTATTTCATTCTCTTTGTAGCATGAATGGTTGTGTTACAAGATAATGCACTACACTTTTCTTTTTGAAATAATTTAAGTTATTGGAATTGAAAAATAACTTGTCACAATACATAAACAAGTAAAATTCATTTTGTTTCAAATACTAGTTAAATTATGATATATAACATTGGCTAAAATCATAGAAAATAATATTTGTTTTAGAATATATAAATGTCTAGTTTTGATATCATTTGTGAATCACAATCTCATTTAAGATAAATAATCTTAATAAGATTCATTTTTCAAGATATGCTAAGGAGCATTCTTAAATCAAGCACATTTATTAAATCAAGTAATATGCCATCAAAACCAAATAACCGATTAATCATGAACAAAAGATTAAAACTTTGCGTTTACTATTATCTAAACATTTAACACATCTCTATTGGGATAGTGAGTAAAATATATCATGTAGACTTACCTTCATTAATACTTGATGTTTGAGTCACATTAAGCCAAGAATTAGTGAACCAAGCAAACTTCATATTTGGTACTCTTCGATAGGTAAATTTAGGAACTCAATTTCTTCTAAAAAGAGAATGACTACTGGAGAATCTATTGACTAGAAATTCAATTTAACCTAACGGTTGAATTGCTTCTATGTGAGAAGTTGGGTGTGTGTAACCCGTAAAAATGGTCGTGTTTAGCCTGAATTGAGCACCACTAGTAATAGTCGCATACTCATTCTCCAACTTGATTAAATTGCTCTTCCTAAATATACCTAACGCTAGTTTACTTTTATGAACTTTGTTTCTCATTAGATTCTTTCATTCCTAGATTTATGGCATATCACATATATGTTATTTCTAGATGATTATTTGTTCCTATGTGATTTGATTGTATGCCTTTACATGGTTTACTATATATGTATCATTCATCTAGGTATTTTTTTTCTTACCTTTAGATCCTACACCCTCATTTCATGAGAACCTTAGTGTCATAATCCGATAGGTCATATTAGTCTCAAAATATATCCGGATGAGCATGAATTTAATGGGAAGGGAAATCACACTCACTCACGTATATCCTTCTACCTCACACCTAAAACCGAGTCATCCTTTGTACTACCAATCTCGAGTCATCCACCTTTTCCATGTCCTTAAGGAAACCAAGAATCAATACCATACCTCCTAAACCACTCCTCATTGAGTTAACACAAGATAACACCAACACTCCATCACCACCACCTCTATGTTCATCTCATAGTGCTCCCAATGCACCATCCAAAACACCATCAACTCAAGAAACCTCTACCTCCTCCATACCATCATCATTATCATCAATCAATGACTATATCAACACCCACTTGTCACCTCCATTAAGAACCACCATCTCCAACAAAAACTTGTCATCATATCATCAAAACAACTCTTCATTGACCTTACTAATGAAGACGACACCACTCCATCCATCAAAGAATATATCAACTCACAATTGTCTCCACCACCAAAAGTATCACCACCACCTCCTACCCAAGAAATTCCTTCCTTGAACATCACTCTTCCGCTGCCACCTAGTCATCTCCACTTGATCCTCATTTCCCATCTTCACAAGAAGATTCAACCATGTCACCATTCCCTACATTCTACTAAGTACGCCATCACCACCAAAACTTAAATCCCTGAAAGTCAAGTGAATTTCTTTATGAAATGCATCCTTTCCACTTTATAGCAAGTGAAGAACACAAAGAAGATATCCAAGCTTCAAGTGTTGTCAAGTTATCACCACCTCATCCAAGTGAATTTCATTACGAAATGCGTCATTTCCACTTTCTAGCAAGTGAAGAACACAAAGAAGATATCCAAGCTTCAAGTGTTGTCAAGTTATCACCACCTCTTCCAAGTGAATTTCATTACGAAATGCGTCATTTCCACTTTCTAGCAAGTGAAGAACACAATGAAGAAATCTAAGCTTCAAGTGTTATCGACTCATCACCACCTCATTTCACATATCCACCTTCAGTCGTCAACCAACAAAACACCTAAAAATCCCATGATTCCCTATCATCCACCCTTGTCAAACGATATATTAATCTAAACCATAATTGTCAACCCTTTGTCATCACCTTCCCTTTACATTCACGCTCATCCCTCCTCATTCTCCTACATTTTCCTATGTTCTAATCTTTGCATTAGGTTCTAATTTTTTTTTGGGATTTAGGTTGTTGTTTTTAAAAACAATAATTGCATGTGTCATACTTTTAGTGCATATACCTAATATGTCCATATATTGTTCCCCTATTAGTTTCATGCATATATCTATTATCATCATTATATATATGTGCACTTGTCTACTAACTTTGTTTTGAAGGATTACTTCACCGCTCGATTCTTTGGTAGCCAAAACAAGTTTTGAGCATACACCAAGGGGGAGCATACACCAAGGGGGAGCATTGAGGTTGATAGGATCAAGGCTTCACTTACGATGATGCAAGCTCGCTTTTTACATTCTATCTCAAGTGTTCAAGCGTAGTAGAAGTCTCGTCTTAGAAGTCCACCTTTTTGCTTCGACAAAAGGGGGAGAAGAAATGTAAACAAGTAACTTATACATTCTACTATAAGTTATAGTTTACATAGTTTGTCATCATCAAAAAGGGGGAGATTGTTGGCATGAATATTACGATATTTAATCTAAGCATCCTCTTCATGTTTTGATAATGACAAAGATGTAAGTTACAACATATAACGTAAAATGCTTAAGTTACTTGTGATCACAATTCTTCTATGCATTCTTACGTCAACAAGCCTCGACATCTCAACGTCTCGAGTTTGCCTCAACAATCACTTAAGGTATGGATAAACAAGTGCTTAATACATCTCATGATCAAAGGGGTATTTAATTAACTAATACAAAGTTTATTTAATTATATAAACATATTATATATTTTTGAAAAACACTTTTGGTAATAAAGAAAAATGTTTTAATCATACTAAATATATGATTTCAAACTTTTAACCAAAATCAGTTAGTTTTTCACCAAATAAACTTTTCCCACTAAAAGACAAGAAAATCCAACGTTCTGAAAAAAAAATATTTTTTTTATTAGGCGGCTCCCTTAATTATACTAGGCGGTCCCCTTAATTATTAAGGGGATCGGCACACAATTAAGGGGACCGGCCACGCTCCCAAACAGTATTTTTTCCCCTTATAAATACTGGTTCATTCCACTGATTTTTCTCACCTTTTGCACAAAAATTTTCAGATCCAATTCTCTCTAAATATCCTTCTAAAACCCTTTGAACATAAGATTATTAATCTTTGTTTCAAGTGATCCAATCTCTCATCACTCAAAGTGCAAGAGAAGAATCCTCCCTATCATAAACCCAAAGATGTATTAGGATCTAGTTAGTGCTTATGTGAAGTTGTGAGTTATGTATATGTAATAAGTAGATCAAGATGATCTTACTTAGTAGTGATTTAATGAGTGAGTAAGAAGTAGTGGGAGGAAGTAGTAGTGTGGAGAAGACATGTAGTTGTGAAGATGTAGGTGTGTGAATAAGTAGTGGAGTTTAGAAGAAGTCGTGAAGCCGTGAAGAAGTTTTGAAGAAGTTGTGATGAAGTCGTGAAGAAGTCGTGAAGTCATGAAGAAGTCATGAAGTTATGTAGAAGTTGTGTAGTGATCGAAGTTGTGTTGTGAGATTGGTTCTTGCTACTATTAGAACTCGACATTTAGCTTAGTGTCGTTAAATGGTGTAAGCAAAAGTTATGTACGGTTTTCTCCGCCAAAAGGGAGCTTGTTGAGTAGTGAAGAAAACTCTCGAGTAGGTGACTCGGGGAGTGGAGTAGGAACAAGGAAGGTGTCCTTGTAGCCGAACCACTATAAATCATCGTGTCCGGTTTGCATTTCGTTTCTCTTATCTCTTTTCATTTATTCTTGCATTTATCGCTTTACATCTATACTTGCCTATATGTCTTAGTTGTTGCTTATATAGTTGTGATGATTGATTGTGTTGTACATAGAAGTTAATATTGTGATTGTGTGTATTATTATATGATATGGTCAAATAGATTATTATTCACACTTCTTATATTAAGTTTAACTTGATAGATAATTTGATACAAAACGTTTTAAGATTTTAAAAAGAAAACGTATTCACATAAAGATCGACCAAAGCTCCATTCATGAAACTAAGTTTTTCCAAAAGCTTACATATATAATTGATCATATTGATTATATATTGTTTTCATACTAAACTCTAATTGAAGGTTTTTCAAACAAACAATTGAATAAATTCGAATCAACATTTTGGAAACCAAGTTTTAATAAAACGAAAAAGAGGGGAAAACTATTCAACCCCCCTTCTAGTTTTCCACAGCTACTCTACAAGTCTATAAGCATTTTGTTATAGGGCCAACTTAAAACTAGGGGTGAAAACGAGCCGAGCCGAGCCCGAGCCTGCTAGAGCTCGAGCTCGGCTCGTTTATATATATAAAGCTCGAGCTCGGGCTCGAGCTCGTTTCGAGCCTAATATTTTGAGCTCGAGCTCGGCTCGTGAAAATTTTCACAAGCTCGGGCTCGGGATCAAGCTCGGCTCGCAAGACTAATTTATATGAGGTTTTAAAGAAAACAAAGTCCAAATGGAGCTCGGCTCGTTAATTACATAAGGCTCGAGCTCGTTTACTACTTTTAAGCTCGTTTATACGTATATACAATATATACGTATATATTTATAGGGCTCGTTTAGGCTCGCGAGCCTACTCGAGTTTTTTGTATAGAGCTCGAGCTCGATTATTTAATGAGCCCAAACTTAGGCTCGAGCTCGGGCTCGAGCTCGTTTAGGCTCGGCTCGTTCGTGCTTTTTACCGATCCGATCCTGAGCTTTTCACGAGCGGCTCAGCTCGTTTCCACCCCTACTTAAAACTAAAGAAACAACAAACTCTGATTAGTTCAGATATATGTGGCCTAAGTGTTAATTATGTTTTTGGACATTTTTTCTTTTTTCATCTCGCCTTTACCACTTATGCCTCCATTGTTAAAACCTGGAAGTACAAAACTTGAGATAAAGTTGGGTATTTTGGTTTGTAGCCTCTCAAATGCAGATAATCGATTCGAACAAAGTTCTTGCCAAATATTCTAAAGATATTAATCGCGTTATGAAAACGTGATAATCAGTTATCATCGTTAAAACGCACCCCAAATATCCGCTTAGATATCAACTTATTTACAAAACTTGCATCTAATGACATAAATTAAATGACGAGAAATGCTTAGAGTGTTGGGTGCAGTGCGGGTTATCCATAAGTCATCCGAACAAAACATATCAACTTTTATCTATTTTATCTAATAAAACGCAATTCTGTACAAGCCTCTAAAGCAGCTCACTATTTAATGTGCTGATGTGTCTTAAAGGACAGCACATAAATATTTTTGTAAAGTACACCTCCATTGCAAAAATTCTTATGTACACCTCTTCTTCAATTCAAATCGCATGTATCAATTCAGCAATTAATGTTGAAATATGAATCCTTAAGATTTTGAAGTGTTGTGTAAGTCTTAAGTTGGAAGTTCGTATTTATTTTTAGAATTAATACTAAGATAACCATGGGATTGAAATCAACATTAATTCCCGAATTTCGTAAATTTGATAAAACTATGAATCCTTAAGATATTGAATTCATCCAACTCATATGAAAAGATGTGATAACCCATTTTCTCCAGCAATAAACAAACTTATATAGAGTAAAGGAAGAACTTAGACCACTACCACCATCTTTAACAATCTTCGATCTAGCTATGAGGTAATTTCTTACGGAGTATTACCTTTTTTTTTTTTTTTTTTTTTTTTTTTTAATATTTTTTTGTCTCAATAATCTAGATATCTATGTTAGCTAATTTTAATCGCAGCATAGTTATTTAGAGTTGGTATACTTTTATGTTGCAGGGAGAAATAAAATTGAATGAAAAGGTACGAATTGTTATTTTTCAAAATTAGACAGTTTCAATTTCAAGCGTTATAAATGTGTCGAACCTGGGATTTTCTTTTAAGCATTTGATTGTTTGCATATATGTTTAATTCGCGAAAAAAGTTGAATGTGCAATGAATTGATGATGGAATTTTATGTACACCACATGTTCGATGAAATGCGTGAGAAGCCAAATTCGTTGTGAATTGTATCTTGTATTGTTTTATCATATTTTGTGCTTCTTGCTTGACGATAAAGATTGATGAGGTAAGGTTATTCCCAACTGTTTTCGAACTCAGTTTTTGGACAAAGAATGGGGAAGTTGAACCTTGATTGGTTTAGCATGTACAATACTTATTTGATAGTTAGTGGCCAATTTCGAGCAACCTAGATATGTTGAGCAAAAACGATTGTAATACTAGCATTTATATTATGGTCCATAATTTTGTGATATTTATTTGATTCAATGATTCGGATATAGTTGCATATACAACAGACAACTTTTTTTCTTTCATGTTTTAGGTGATTGTTTTGGTCAAGAGACAATAACATTTTGCCATTGTTGTATCTTTATTTCTTTTCTTCTTTAAGTGTGTGTTGGTATAGGTAGGTCGCAAGTATTAGTTCTATCCTATAATTTGGCAGGAGTGGTGTATTAGTATGCGTGTCCTTTGCAATGCAAGCTTCAAGGAACAAATTGTAGCAGGATAAGATGAGGCCTTGCACGACAAATCAATCACTTTTCATATTGTGCTGAGGCCTTGCACGACAAATCAATCACTTTTCATATTGTGCTTGAGTACATGGTGTGTATAACTCATTCTTAATTCATATTCTTTGCCAATAGGTTGTTTAATATCATTTACCTTATAGAATGATAGTATTTCAATGGTTCAATCTTTTAGCTATCAAGTTATGCTTTATCTATGACTTTGCAGGTGTGGACGTATGGTCCGAACTGGACCCTACATGGGCCAGGCCCGGCAGACAGCGGCCCACTCTACACCTAAACCCTAATCCATGCCTTATAAATATAGGGCTGGGATTCCATTCACAACAGAAGATAACAGGTTACCCTAAACCTAACTATTATATGCTATATCGCATCGACACTAACTTGACCGTCGGAGGTGGATCCCGGGGCTACGGCCTCGGGTCCACTCCTAACGGGTTCTCTTTGTTGACAGGTCTACTCAGGACTCGAGAAGACGACTAACACTCAAGGAGAGTCGTTGAATCAGTCCGCGCCAGATTATGTATCAACAGCACAGGATAACTTTTGCAATTGTATTTGTATGGTTAATATATATTGTTATTTATTATTTAGAGTTCAAATATAAATGTAATTGTAATCGTAATTGAAGCCTCTCATTTTGATTATTCCTTCTCTTCACTTTGTGCAATTTATTACTACCATCTTAATTAATATCAAATGGTGTGATGTTCTTGATTGAGATGAATTTTCAAGCCAAAACAATAAATTTAATATATTGGGACATCTTGGAGGTGAGCATATTTTGGTCATGGGTTAGTTAGCGTGGTATTCAAAAGATAACATTGTGTATGGAAAAGCAACAAATGAGGAATATAACGAATGAAGATTAATGAAATAGGTGGCATAAAAATGGGAACCTTGAAAACTCCTACTCTTAATGTGAAAAATCGACGGCGAATAACTTTTACTCCTTTTTAAAGAAATTCATAAAAAAATGGTTCTTCCCTACTTATATTCTATTTAAACCAACTCATTAAAAAGGGTCTCCTACTTATATATCTTCTATCGAGTCAAAATATTCAACAAGGTGTATTCAGTGACTATACCATCCTGAATCACTTTTTGAAAGAAAAAAAACAAGATTTATCATTTTAAGTATTATTCAACTATTTATAAAGCTTAGTGTTAAATTTATCATGAGAAACATACAACCATCTTTTTTTATTTCCACTACATATTTTGCATACAATTTTATCAATGTCTTACTTTTTTATAATGATACAAGAAAAACAATCGATTTGTAGTTCTTTCAAAATTTCAACCTCTTAAATTCATACTTCGAAACTTTCAATTCTTCTGACTCGCATTGGTATATTTATTTAAATAATGTTGATAAACCACATTGTACAAACCGCAAAGTATGGAAATATAACTATCTCTAACACAAACCAGATATTATAGACTCCCATTGGACTGTACAACTACAAACATTATCAACTTGAACCACGTATTAAAAACTTTCAGTTTCAACCTTTGGCGGACAAACACCTCTAATGCAACAAAGACGAAAACTTCAAGAATAGGATGACAAACATGGTCTACAAAGAAGTGGTACAAAGTTTGTTATCATAGGTATCAAAAAGTATCAAACTTTTTTTTTACATAATAGAGTGCTATTTTCTAATCAAACTCATTTATCCGTCATTCTAGGTAAGGTGTCAAACGGGTTATCGTGTGGGGTTTGGGGCTTATCAGGTCGAGCCTACTGGGTTTTAAGAAATAAAAAACTAACCCGCAACCCGACACTATAAGAAATCGGGTTATTCGGATCCGGGTCTATTGGGTTGCTGGTTATTGATTGGGTCTATCGAATTATCGGGTTACATGCTAATTTCAACCCACAAATTGACTCCTTTAAAAAAATACCGCATTATGACATTAACTTATAGTTAGGAGCAACATGACAGTTATACTTTCCTTTGGCAGAGTATATAACATAGAAAACAAGCATTAATACGTCCAATTAGCGTGGAATATAATTTGACAGTAGGCATGTTTGTTTCATTTTTACCAGTTGGCACTATGCAAATATCGTATGAGTTTAGCTAATCAATTTGATCCACACATCATATACTGTAACCCATTAATCAAATAACCAATCAAAAAGGTATACACATAAAACATATCAGGTATGGAATTGTTTTGTTTTTTGGTCTAATATACAAGACAAACTACAAAGGTTTATATATATTATAGATTTATTAATGGTTCATTATAGCTTTATGGTTTATCGGGTCAACCTGATGACCCGATAACAAACCAATTAAAACTCTAACCCGACCCTATTAGGCTATCAGATTTATCAGGTTGAGCCGATAAGCTAAGTTGAACCCACATCAAACCGATCCTATAAGGCCTTATCGGGTTCGAGTCAACACCCCTAATTCTAGGTAAGAATTAATGTATCTAAATGGTTATTAAGGATCCCTTTAAATCATCAACAAGTGAATCAACATACATTTAAACTCTTGCAACACAAACAAGTCATCACTAATGACTAATTACGTAATATAATGTCATTATCTATATTTTTTGTCATCTCCTTAAAATACCCGTGAATTTTACAGGTCTTTTAGCTAGTTATAATATAAAACCTGAATGACACTTTCCTCATATATCCCAAATTACAAGTACAGGCAAGTCTTAACTTTATCTTCTTTTTTTTTTCTTGGAAACAAGCACATTTCATTTTATACATTTAAATCTAATTTTAAATATTTTCAAGACTAAAATGAAAAAATAAAAAATAGTAAAATAATAATAAAAAACAAAATTAGAAACTACATTATAAACATAATAAGGACTAATAATGTAACAAAAATACTCTTAGGGATTGATAATATAAAAGTGTATACCAACAAGGTATGAAAAAGTCAAGAAATATCTTCCACTTCATTGCTTTTGGCGCCAAAACATATACCCGGTAAAAAAACCAAAACTCACAAAACACGAAAACAAACACAAACACAAATACACAAACATGTACCTATAACTCACAGATAACGCCATGGCCTGTGTAGTTTGCCGGCAATAAAGGCACCAAGTTCTCCCTATAACGCACAGATAGCCGGTTGCACCAATCACTCTTACATCTACCGAATTTATAATAATAGTTTAACAGACAGAGAATTGTAACTAATTGATATGAAAAAATACTACATATTCATCATATTTGACACATGTGCTTATGAAAAAAAAATGCAAAAAATATTTAAGTGCAACATTTTTCATAGTTGATTAGGGGTGAGATAAGAATTTTAGTAAATTCTAAGTATCTCATCATGAGTACAATCAATAATTTAAGAAATATAAAATTAACAAGGAGAAGATTTTAATTAGGGGCGCTCAAATATCCCGAAAAAGCGAGCTAAACCGTTCGACCCAAAACCAAAGAAACCGAAACAGAAACACCCACTTATCACGGTTTGTTTTTGGTTTTTATTTTTAAGTATCCGCGGGTAACCGAACCAAACCGTGTATAATATATAAAGATTTCTAATTTAATATTCAAATAATTGCATATGTATTGATTATATTATTGTACTACCTCCGTCCCAAAATATAAGTACAATTTGACTTTTTGAATCAAACATTGACCGTAAATATTTTTGTTTGTATTATATATCACTTGATGAAAATTATATCAAATGAAAATACATATAAAACGCTATCCATTTATATATTTTCAATAAAGTATGATATAATACAAATAAAAATATTTAAGGTCAAAGTTTGATTCAAAACGTCAAACTGGACTTATATTTTGGAACGGAGGAAGTACTACATTTATTGTAACGGTTTTTTTGCTCCAAATTTAAAACATCTACTAAACATTTGTATGTAGAAATTGAATAACATGATTGTACCTATGAACGTCGAATATATATTCTTTAATATGTTATGTATATTATTTGACTGCAATTATTGTGACGGAATAATTTTAATATGATTCTAATCTATTACATATATATTATTCAATTTTACTAAAATGACATTTTACATTATAGATTATGTTATTTTTCATACGGTTAAACTCAATTAAACGTCATACATGGTTAACCATAACCCGAACCGCGGGTAAACGATTATTTCGGTCACCCGCGTGTCTAGTTACTCACTTGGTACGATTCGATTTCATGTAATAAAATGAATTACCCGCCTTGCGATCGATAGTTTAAGTCTTTCAAATAACCGAACCGAACCACCAGTGAACACCCCTAATTTTAATACATAGATTCCTTTTTTTTTTTTTTTTTTTTTTTTTTTACTCTTTGATTTAATTCTTGATATGGATTGAATTTACTTTCGGAGTTAGTTGTACGCTGTATAGGACTTTTTTTTTCTACGTCTTAAAAATTAAAAAAAAAAGTGAGTCCAATTTGTGGCAATTCAGTCAACCAAAAAGACTGATAATAGCCAATGTCCTCCTAGAGGAGTTGGTCACAAGTTCTCAAATTGAGTTCTTGTGTGGGGATTACCCCAGGTTCGAACCTGGGCTTAGGATTTCAATAGAAATAGGTTTACCGCTGAAGCAAACGTTTCAAAAAAAAAAAAAAAAAAGACTGATAATACCCATATATGGTTTAATTCATGTTTATTGTTTCTGGAAAACCAAAGTTTTAATGCCAATGGTCTGGTGTATGTTCATTCTTCATCGTATTATTAGGCGATGTCATAGATCTTAGTGTATTCTTGTCACTTGTCAGTGGACTTAAACCCAATGCTGCTGGGCTTCAATAACAACAGCTGATTTATATTACAGTAAATTTAGCTAGAACCTGCCTATTGAGAATAGTTGTTGTTTTTTTTTTTTTTTTTTTTTTTTTTTTTTTTTTTTTTTTTTAATACTTTCTAACGACAACTTTTATAAAAATCCTAGCACGAAACTAAGACCAAGAAATTACAACGAAAAGGAGGTGAGTGCTTTCAAGGAATTGTAGAACCACAATTCAACTTATAAAAAGGGCTTATACTCAAATCAATTTATTTTACTCAAATCACTTGATTCACATTTATCTTAGATTTTAGCAAAGTTCAACTGTTTTCGAGCCTTATACTCAAAAGTAAAGCTAAGCTCCTGAAAAACTTTTAGGCTCCATCCTTTTAATATAAATTATGATTGATCCATGACTACATAAAAAAGAACTACAGTATACTTGTTTTAATTATCAATAATGGTTCACAAAACTTCTTGAGTAGCAATCGGAAGATGAAGGTCTTTTGCTTTCTTCTCATTGATGCAATGGTAGAATATACTCGTAGTAAACACCGCAAACATATTCACTTGTAACAAGCACACAATTCCGTTGTTTATGTAAACATTATTAATAGTATCCAGCCGTCTACTTCTGCTATGATTATGTCTTAAACGGAAATCAACCATTTGAGACACAAAACCATCGGCAAAAAAGAAAAGTGCCATAAACAGTGCAGCTTGCAGCCATCTGCCATTAATTAGCTCTGTGGCTCTTCCAATTGCTTTAAAACCTCGACAACCTTCTTCCAACACTGAAACAACCATACTTACCATCCACAGGGTAAGCACATTAAAGTAGCATGCTGGAGTCGATACTGTAACAGCTCTTTCTAACACAAACGACGGCCCTGGATAATTTCTTTCCAAGAAGTTGGTTATCCCATAAGACGTCATGTATATACAAATGATGCCAAAAGTGGTCAAGATCAACGAAAAGCTAGTGACTAATGCCCTTTTCCAGCTTTTTTTCATTTTCAAGAGAAAGTCTTTGAAACCTAATACTTTGTCATTGTAAGCCTCAGATGAGGACGAAACTGTTGCAACAAAAAAAGTTAGCTTGACGATTGAAGACAGTACTAGGTTAAAGTGTCTATAAAGGAGAACATCAAAGATGTCATCAAAGGCACCTCTGTAAGTGACTGAATCAATATTACGACTGAAGAGATATATGTTTTGGTTTCTAGTCGACGGTAACAAAAAATCTTCAAAGACACGTGGTCTTAGATAGTCTTCCGCTAATTCTAACTGTGAATATGAAAGAAACGCGAGAAGTAGGATTGGAAACAGCAGCTTCCGATTTCGGCTTGTGATTTTGAAAGACTTCCTTATGATACCAAAAAACCCTATAGAAGATCGGGATTTTGGGATGGATTCGTCCTTCATTTCTTGATGTTAATTTGTTATAATTTAGATCATCAAGCTTCATTATAGTTTACGATTTATTGTGGTGATCATTTTGACTTGTTCTTTAAGTCATTTTCAGCCGGTTTTGTTTGGAACTTTGGTAGTACTATTTGGTGGATTGTTCGATTATTTCAAGGACGGTTGTGATCAAGACATTATTGTACGTTTTTATAACAAAATCTCCAGAAACAATATTAAAGGTCAGATGGACAATATGTTAATTTACAATTGCTACTACAACAAACGGTAGATAAATGTAAATACACATACTAAAATCTGAACACTTAAAAGTTTAAACCAAAAAGATCCATGGTTATATAAAAAAGTGCAATTAAGCAGTTTATACAAATTTAAAAATGAACCATTCTTATTTACTAGCAGAGGTACAACATACATCACAGTTTTGTGCATTAAACTTTACTCGCTGAAATGGGAAAATAAAGTCCCTTCACTACCTTCTCATCATGGCTTGTTTTCTGTTCATGGTAAAAAAACAGTAAACATCACAAATAAGAAGACCAGCAATCGGATACATGAGTGGAATTGAGCAAGCAAACTCTGTACTCCAATTTAGATTACAACTCATAATTATATCGTTCATCGAACCAACAACAAAGTAGGTAATCACAAAAGGAACCATCATCAGAAATGCTTGTAGCTTTTTGCCACTCATTAATTAAGTTATTGTCTAACAAAATTGGAAGAGTTAAAGTTATTGTCTAACAAAATTTCTTGATGGGGTTAACGCAATTGGAAGAGTTAAAGTTATTTTCTAACAAAATTTCTTAATTAAGTCACTTAATTTTATGTTTTTGTTCATTTGAGTCAATGAACTATTTTCATAGTGTAATAAATGCAAATTTTAGATATTTCGATAACTGTGTACTTGAAATTTAACTGGTTACTCTTATGATTTACCTAATAGCTTGCCACATAGATATATCTTGACTATATCTTCTAATTTTAACCTCTAATTAAAATTATCGTTCGTTTCTGATAGTACGATGATGGTAACATATGTTTTGCATAATATAATGAGCTAAAAAACCACAAAAAAATATTATAATGACTCAAGTAATTTTTTTTTAAAAGTAAAACGACTACTTTTTCAATTAACATTTTATAGAAAATATATCTAATTATATGTAAAGTAATTTTGACATTATGCAACTTTTATCGAGTCTATATACGTGTATTTGTTTACGACATGTAGTGGAGGCATTTTTTAGATCAACTGCCCAGGGCATCAAAAACCTTAGCCAGTCAGCATACTACATTATGTGGGAAAAAGTGTTAGTTGTACAAAGAACAGTGATAACTGATAAAAGTGTACAACTATGTTATATATATTTTGGTGCAGCATAGCATTTAATCTATAGTATTTCACAAAAAAACATGTTTCTACATACAATGGTAAGTAAGTTATATACAATAAAAATAAGTGGAAATAGTCCCGTGCATTTAGCGCAATGGTGGGAACATGCAAAGTAAAACGGATGTCATGGGTTAATTTTATGTGAAATTACAGACCAGCTTCATTTTAGTCTAAATGGCATAAAGAACACATTAATAATAATGTGACGAGTCCAAGTCCTATTTTATTTATGGATCAATAGTAGGTGTTGATATTTACTTGTTAAGTGGTTATAATGTATTAGTAGTGCTCGATATGCTTTCTATATAGCCTGTGTGGTTGCTACTATACTGCTTTAACAAAATTAAAAAATAAAAATAATAAAAAAAAAAAAAAAAAAAAAAAAAAAAAAAAACCTGTGCAAATACATCTCCAGGACCATGCATGCTAAGAACCTAAGATGATATCCAGTTAACTGATTTGATAAAGGTTACAAGATGAAAAGAATTTCAAATGAAAGTTCGATGAAATTTTGTGATTACTTTTTGCTGGTTTTGGTTTAGTTGTCTTATTGGTTGTAGCTAGTTGTTATTTATGGTCTGTCATAAATGATTTGTGCTTGAGTCAAACGATTGCTTGCGGTTAGTGTGGTACTTCAGCCACATTTCATTGTACTTAAACGTTTTTTTTTAGTAATATAGTTTACCGGGTGGAAGACCTTTTACCCAAAAAGATGACATTTGGTTTTAATTAACGAAGTTATACAACTTCAGAGTGAAGCAGTTCCGGTCATTTCAACCCCTGGCCTTCTTTGATCAGCTCAAGCATGCATTAACATCATTCTTTATATAGATTTTTCTTTATTTTAAATTGGAGCTAGACATGGATAGAGCTATTTATGGGTTAGTGGCATAACAATTGCTTATTGTTCTAAATGTGAACAGTACTCTGTAACTTTATGATAAATTGAAGATCTTATCTGCTTTGAGATCTCTCGTAGTGTCCTAATTTTCAATTGCTAGTTCATACGAGTAATATGTTTTTCAATGGAAAAATAAAATATAGTACGTCAGGATATTTCATATTAAGAAATCATAACAACATTGACACATTGTGATAAATTCAATTGCCACTATAGGGGATTACAGAGAAGACCGGCCGGTAAAAATATATTTAAGACAATTCTCGAGACAAGAGCGAGATAAGTGAGATTTATTAACTAACATATTGTGGCAAAGGCAGACACCGTTATAGTACGAACTAAATGTCACCAGCAGTAATGGGAATATAAACACCTTTCCCTTCCTTCTCATCATGACTTGTTTTACGTTCATGGTAGAAAATGGTGTAAACTACAAACATAAATAGTTTTAATACGCAATCGAAACCATTTGTGAATGGAATTGTGATAAGCAGCTCTGCACTCATGGACCGATTATAGCTTCTTAGGAAATTAGCAATCAAAACAATCAACACATAGGCAATAGAAAAAAGAACCATCATCAATGACGCTTGTAGTCTTTTGCCTTTGATTAGCTCTGCAGCCCTCCCAATTGCTTTAAGACCACCAACACCGTCTTCTAAAACAGAAACAATCATACTTACTGTCCAAAGAGTAGCGACGTAATAGTAGCAAACTGGGATTGATAGAGTGATAGCTCCTAAGAACATCAGTGCCCATGCCCATGAATTTACAGCCAAGATGTACCATACGGGGATAGAAATTGTGTAAAGGCAGGCAAGACCTAAACTGAGCAAAGTCATGTAAAAGCTAGTTACTATTGGACCTTTCCAACTTTTTTTAATTTTAAGGATAATGTCTTTTGGGCCTAATACTTTAGCAGTGTACGCTTCATAAGTTGATGAAACGGTGACAATCAAGAAAACTAGTGTGATAATAGAAAAAATGGCCATAAGCAAGAGTTTGGCAAGGAGAATCTCGCAAAGGTCGTCATGTGCGCCATCATAAACATAATGATCAATACTATAAATGAAAGCCTGAACAATGTTTGCGTGTTTACCCAACTGCGACAAAAAATCTCCAAAGACAGGTGGAAGTACATACTTCTGAGCAAAATCTAACTGGGAAGATGTAAGAAACACAAGGAGTAGGGTTGGAACCAAAAGCTTCCGATTTTGGATTGCGGTTTTGAAAGACTCCTTAATGATTCCAAAGAAATCTAAAGAAGACTGAAATTGTGGGATGGGCTTGTTCTCCATTTTTTTGATGTTTAAGGTTTATATCATTAAACTTCCTTATAGTTGCATTTATATAGAGTTACTTTTGTCCTGATTTAAACTGTTTTTTTTTCTTTGAAGAAGACTTTGTAAATTCCAAGGATACATGTGAGCAAAACATCGCTATGATTTTCTATCGTTACTTCTTAGCATTTTCGTAAAAATGTAATTATTTTTCATTGTTAGACTTTCAATACTATAATCTAAAACTTATATTGTTGTTAATAAATTAAAGAGAACGACATTTTGTATTGAGGAAGACGCCTTGCCGGCCATGGGAAAAATAGCCTTATGAAAACATGTTGTAAACTAGCTAGCATACTAAGTTTAAAAAAAAATGAGAAATGCTAGACCCACTCACAAAATCTACACAAAAAATTCATTCGCTGACGTATTAGCAGATGTGTGAATTTTTTGTGTGGATTTTGTGAGCTGAGTGGGTCTAGCATTGCTCTAAAAAAAAATATAGTAATGGAATAGATAGGATGTTAAATATCCTAGAATAAGAGGATACGTCAAAGAATTTGCGTTAATTAATTTGCAGAATACAAAGATCCGATTTAAGACAAGTTTGATATGAATACAACCAACATCCTCATGGACAAAATGTTAAAATACAGAATACAGAATTAGCTTATATATTTAACATTCCCACTTAAGCTAACTTCTACATAGATCAAGACGTTATTGTTTTTATAACGAAATCTCCGAAAACAATACTAAAGGTCAGATGGACAATCTGTTAATTTACAATTGCTACGACAGCAATCTAGATTAATGTACATACACATACTAAAATCTGAACAGTTAAAAGTTTAAACCAAAAAGATCTATGATTATACAAAAAAGTGAAAGCAATTTATACAAAATTAAAATAAGCCACTCTTATTTATTAGCAGAGGTACAACATCGCGGCTTTGTGCTTTAAACCTTACCCGCAGTGTAATGGGAAAATAAAGGCCCTCCACTACCTTCTCATCATGGCTTGTTTTCTGCTCATGGTAAAAAACAGTAAACATCACAAACAAGAAGAGTTTCAACCAGCAATCTATATAAGTGAAAGCAAATGAGCGAGCAAACTCTGTAATCCAGCTTAGATCATAGCTCATAATGATATTGTCCATGGAAACAACAACAAAATAGGTAATTACAAACAGAACCATCATCAGAAAAGCTTGAAGCTTTTTGCCATTCATTAGCCCTGTAGCTCTTCCAATTGCTTTAACCCCATTAAAACCTTCTTCCAACACTGAAACAACCATACTTAGAGTCCAAAGGGCAGCAACGTAAAGGTACGTGATTAAAATCAATATAGTGATAGCTCCAAAGTACAAGCGTGACCATGAATTTGCTGCCGAGATGGAGGCTATAGTAAACGAAGTGAATGCAAGACAAGTGACGCCCAAAGTAATTAAGAACATGTAAAAGCTAGTGATGATTGCTTTTTTCCAACTTGTTTTTATTTTTAAGAGCACGTCTTTAGGTTCTAATAATTTGGCAGTGTAAGCTTCGTAAGAGGACGATACCACAGCAATGAACAATACAAGTTCGATAATAATAGAAAAGGCTAGAAACATGAGTTTTACCAACAGAATCTCCAGAATGCCATCGAGTGCACCCCGATAAACGGGTAGATCAATGTTGTAACTGTGATCGAGAAACGTGTATGGATGCTTAGCCAATTGCATCACAAGATATTCTTCAAGGGGTGCTACTATGTTGTTCTCATAAATAAACATAATTACTAGGATTGGAGCCAGATGCTGCACATTTTTGCCTATGGTTTTTAAAGTATCTCGGAAGATCCCAAAATACCATATTATATAGTGAGATTCTGCATTGTATTCGTTCTCCATATTTTTGGTGTTTGTGATACAAATGATTAAACATTATTAGCGTTTGAGTTTTATAGAGTTGATACCAGAAGATAGCAAAACAACCTGTGTATCACTAAAATATGTCATTCTTTATCATTGTAAACCGTTTTTGTCGGTTTCAATTTATGTGGCTATAACCTAGGTAGAGAACTCCATAAACATAGTATGCTTGTATTAGACAAGAAGTTACCCAAAAACAGTACAAATTGTTGGATGTTTCCGAGAATATATGGTATTGCAACAACAATGTTATTTGATGGGTAAATTATACGGAGTAATAGATTTCACCTTTTTCCGATGCATACAACTTATTGCTTGTACCATACTACATAACATACTAACATCTTCGTATTTGTATGCAACATTACTTTATGTGGGAAAAAGTGTTGTACAAAGACTCACTGATGACAAATTTAATTACAACCGACAAATTTAATTACAACCATGTTGTCTTTTGGTGCAACATAGCATTTAACCTACTATTTCACGAAAATACAAGTTTCCACATACAATGGTACGTAGGTAAGTAGCATATATACAATAAAAATAATTGGAAATAGTCCCGTGCTTTTAATTTAGCACAATAGTGGGAACATGCAACGTAAAACGGATGTCATGGGTTAAAATTATGTTAAAATAGGCAATCGGCTTCATTTTAGGCTAAATTGCATAAGGAACACATTGATTATTAAGTGATCAATAGCAGGTGTTGGGATTTTGATGTAGAATAAATAACGAGAAACACAAATCGGACTTGTTGATTCACACGAATACCAAGAGTTATTCTTCCAATAATCGTTGATTCACACGAATGTTGATTATAGGGTAATTCTTAGCAAAAGCTGCCAAAAATAAACTTTTGGTATTTCATAGAACTAATTAGACACAAAGGCAATACACTTATTAAATAAAGAAACAAAGTCGAAATGGGCCCTTAAGGACAAACGGGCCGAAAACTTTTACAAAAACAAAAGTTGAAAAAAAACCCGAAAAAACATTAAAATGCGAATAACTCATAAAATGGAGTGTTTCGGGGTTCAAAAGTTCCGTAAACCAACTGGTCATAGGCATGAAACGGAGCCCCGTAGCCCAAGTTATGCCCATTTTAGTGAGTCCCCTTTTGTCACGCGATCTTGGGCCTCCAGAAACACAATAGCCTCTTCATCAACACTTGAGCCCCCATCAGATTTACATCTTAAGTGGTTATAGTGTATTAGTAGTACTCAGTATGCTTTTTATTGAGCCTTTGTAGTTGTTGCTATACTGTTGTTTCAAAACGAAGAAATCCAAGGTGTAAATACATGTCCAGGACCATGCATGCTAAGATGATATTCTAAACTGATTGGATAGAGATTACAAGATGAAAGAATTTCAAATAGAAGTTTGATGGCATTTGGTTCTTAACGAAGTTATAGAGCTTCAGAAATCAAAATGAAACTGTTCCCTGTTGGACCTTAATGTTATAGAAGAAAAAGTTAAAGTAGTTTAGTGTAATTATGATAAGTATTCTGTAAAGTTTCGACCCATTATATTGGGCTGGGTTTGTTAGTAATGGTATAAACCGTTTTAGAATAGGTTACAACGTTTAGATAGGATTACAACGTTTTACTGAATCGATATGCCTCTTTGAAGCATCGATTCATTAGTATATATAGGGCATGAATTCTGTAAACAAATCATTCCATATCAATACAATTCATTAAATATATTGTTTTGTTAATTCTGTGTTTTAAACTTCTGCACTATTTTTATCGCAACACAACTACAAGAAACACATCACAAAGTTCCAGGTTCAATCGAAGGCAAGATTACAACAATTGGCATCAGAGCCCAAGGCTAATCCATCTAGGGAAGAACGAAAAAAGCAGATTTGATTCAACTTGAATCAATCAAAAGCAAGAAGAAGAAAACCAACTTCTGTTGGAAATCTATTCATCAAACCTGTTACATAACAACAACAGAAATTGATCAGAAGGAATCATGAATCAGAAGGAAGGGACGCACGTCTCCTGTTTACCCTAATCAACCGGTTTTTTTTTTTAATTCTTTAAATTTTTTTACTTTCCTAAATACTCCATATAAATTAGGAAAAGTTTTTGTTAATATAGAAATTCCATTAGCGAAAAACCCCGGATTAATTAGAATAGCAAAGACCAATTTCCTTTTAGATTCATAGCAAGACAAGCAAATTCTTCAAAAATTCGTTTCACCAAATAGCAAGTTTAATCGAATCCTCGTGATTCATAGCAAGATAACCCGAACCCTTTGTGGTTCTTTGCAAGTCAAATCCGAATCCTAGTGATTCATAGCAAGTTAAACCGAACCCGTTGTGGTTCATAGCAAGTCAAATCTGAATCCTAGTGATTCATAGCAAGTTAAACCGAACCCTTTGTGGTTCATAGCAAGTTAAACCGAATCCTTAGGTTCATAGCAAGTTCCGAGCCTTAAGATTCAAATAGCAAGTTTCGAGCCTTTTAGGTTCAAATAGCAAGAAAACCTGGTTAATAAATTGGCCAGTAGCAAGTAAGGGATTTGATCTTTTACAAGAGCAAGAAAACCAGAATCCATCTCGGTTCTGATTATAAGCAAGCAAGCAAGCATAGTAGAAGGAGACAAGAATGATAACACATCGAACAATACATCAGTTCGAGAACTAGGAAATGTTTCACTACAATGTCCAAAATTGACCGAAACAAACTACACGACATGGGCATTGATGATGGAGACAATATTGAAGGCATATGGCATATGGGAAACGATAGTTGCGAAAGAAGGAATAGAAACAAATGAGAAGAAAGAAAACACATCAAAGGCAATGATCTTCCAATCACTACCACAAGATGTTTTAATGCAAGTTGCACAATACTCTACTGCAAAGGAAGTATGGGACTCAATCAAAGTCAAGCATTTGGGAGCCGATCTTGTTCAAAAGGCACGACTACAAACCTTGAGAAGTGAACTAGAAACGCTAAGGATAAAACCAAACGAAAAAGTAAGCGACTATGGAGGAAAGTTAAGTAGTATAAAGGCCAAGTTTAAAGGACTTGGTGAAACTTTGGAAGATAAGGTGCTAGTAAGGAAACTACTTAACTCTGTTCAAAAGAAGTTTTTGCCGATCGTGGCAACTATAGAACAATATCAAGACCTAGACGAAATGTCATTTGAAGAAGCCATTGGAAGGTTAACAGCCTATGAAGAACGAATCAAGAGTCAAGACATACTAGAGGCGAATGATCAAGACAAGCTTCTCATGGCAAGTTCAAACAACAAAACTTATGGTAAATGGCGAGGTAAAGATTTCAACAAAGAAGGCAAGGAAAGCATGAAATGGAAGAATAATTCGAATGCACACAAAGCAAGTACGAGTCAAGGAACTAACGACAAGAGAAAGCTTAGATGTTATGAATGTGGCAAGCATGGACACATGGCGAAAGAATGCACGAAATGGAAATACAACAAGCAAGAAGAGTCGCATCTCATCTATGACACTGACACTGAACCAACATTGCTGTAAAGACAAGGAAAGAAGACTCGATTGAAGTCTATAACATTAGGGGGTGAATGTTGGACCTTAATGTTATAGAAAAAAAAGTTAAAGTAGTTTAGTGTAATTATGATAAGTATTCTGTAAAGTTTCGACCCATTATATTGGGCTGGGTTTGTTAGTAACGGTATAAACCGTTTTAGAATAGGTTACAACGTTTAAATAGGATTACAACATTTTACTGAATCGATATGCCTCTTTGAAGCATCGATTCATTAGTATATATAGGGCATGAATTCTGTAAACAAATCATTTCATATCAATACAATTCATTAAATATATCGTTTTGTTAATTCTGTGTTTTAAACTTCTGCACTATTTTTATCGCAACACAACTACAAGAAACACATCACAAAGTTCCAGGTTCAATCGAAGGCAAGATTACAACATTCCCACTCCAATCCTTAGCCTTCTTCAGCTCAAGCTAGCATTTACATAGTTATTTAAATAAAAAAAATTTGTTGTTAGTTGTAGCTAGACATGGATAGAGCTAGTTATCGTTTAATGGCCTAACAATTGCTTCTTGTTCTAAACATAAACAGTACTCCATATATAGTTGATACATCTCTCACAGTGTCGTAATTTCAAATCCATTTTAATTGCTAGTTCATACAAGTAATATGTTTTTCAATGGAATAAGATATTATAGTACGTCAGGATATTTCATATATATTAAGAAAATAAAACAACATTGTGCTAATTTAACTTTAATTGCCACTTTAGGGGATTACAGAATAGACCGGGAAACATATATTTAAGACAATTCTGGAGACAAAGATCAAAATATTGGAGTTTTTATTTACTATTACACTGTGGCAAAGGCAGACACCATTATAGCACTAAACGTCACCTGCAGTAATGGGAATATAAACGCCTTCCCCTTCCTTCTCATCATGGCTTGTTCTAAGTTCATGGTAGAAAACGGTGTAAACTACAAGCATAAATAGTTTCAATAGACAATAGAAACCGTTTTTGAAAGGAATCGTGATAAGCAACTGTGCACTCATGGACTGATTATAGCTTCGTAGGAAATTAGCCATCAAAACAATCAACGCATAGGCAATAGAAAAAAGAACCATCATCAGTGACGCTTGTAGTCTTTTGCCTTTGATTAGCTTTGCAGCCCTCCCAATTGCATTAAGACCACCAACTCCGTCTTCTAAAACAGAAACAATCATACTTACTGTCCAAAGAGTAGCGACGTAATAGTAGCAAACTGGGATCGATAGAGTGATAGCTCCAAATAACATCAGTGCCCATGCCCATGAATTAACAGCCAAGATGGACGATACGACGATAGAAATTGTGTAAAAGAAGGCAAGACCTAAACTGAGCAAAGTCATGTAAAAGCTAGTTACTATTGGTCTTTTCCAACTTTTTTTAACTTTCAAGATAATGTCTTTGGGGCCTAATAGTTTAGCAGTGTACGCTTCATAAGTCAATGAAACGGTGACAATCAAGAAAACTAGTGTGATAATAGAAGCAATGGCCATGAACAAGAGTTTGACAAGGAGAATCTCGCGAAGGTCGTCAAGTGTGCCATCATAAATATGATGATCAATAGTACTATTAGTGAAATCCTGAACCATGTTCGGGTGTTTACCCACCTGCAACAAAAAATCTCTGGAGACAGGAGCAAGCACATACTCCTGCGCAAACTCTAACTGGGAAAATGTGAGAAACACAAGGAATAGAGTTGGAACCAAAAGCTTCCGATTTCGGCTTGCGGTGTTAAAAGACTCTTTAATGATCCCAACGAAACCTAAAGAAGACTGAAATTCTGGGATGGACTTGTTCTCCATTTTTTTATGTTTATGTTATTTACTATCAAACCTCCTTATAGTTGCATTTATACAGAGTCACTTTTGTCCTGATTTAAACCGTTTCTTTCTATGAAAATTACTTTGTAAATTCCATGTGAGCAAAACATCGCTAATTCGCTATGTTTTTTTATCGTGTTACTTCTTAGCATTTTCGTAAAAATTTAATTTTGTTTCATTGTTAGACTTTCAATACTATAATCTAAAAAATATATTGTTGTAAAAACTTAAAGAGAACGGCATTTTGGATTTGACGAAGAAGCCTTGCCAGCCACGGGAAAAATAGCCTTTATATAATGAAAACTAAACATGTTGTAAGCTAGCTAGCAGACTAAGTTTAAAAAAACATACTAGGTAAACCATAAGTATCCTAGGATAAGAGGATACGTCAAAGAAATTGCGTTAATTAATTATTGAAGACCAAGTTGGGGACGTAACCAAAGTCAATGTAATTTTGTAATACATCTCCTAGGTAAACCATAAGTTGCATGTATATGTCTGTTTATGATTAATCATGACTTTTGATACGAATTTTAAAATTTTATCGAACAAAGAGCAAAGTACCCAAACTCCCTCCATCGATATAGGCTGGTGACCACACACCAGGGTTGGGATTCGTTTCCTTTATGTTTTTATTTTCAAAAATGACTAGTAGTCGAGATGACAAATCTCAACTAGCGAAAGGGAGGATCCACCAACTGTGAGCGCTACATTAAGTGTTGAAAGTAGATTCATGTTGATGTAATATAAGTGAGGCTCAAATTAAGAATTCCAATATTTCAAGTCGAAGAGCCATGAAAACACCACAAGAAAACGGTGCAGCACCCATGAAGTCTGTCGTAGGAAATCTTTAGCATATACACATGAAACTTATGTAGGATATCACTAGATGAAAACAATGAAACTTGATTGGAAATTGGTAGGAAATCAATAACCTCGTTTGGGTCTTCAATGAGGGATTTCCTAGGGAACATATTCAGTCGGAAATAATATAATCCGTCTAAAAAACTTCGCTGCAGAGTGTTTCCGAGCATGCTTTTTGTTACGGAATTTTCTCGGCCTAAATCATCACTAAAGACCTTTGTATAGTAGTGAAGGCTTCTGAGATGTTGATGTTCTAGAACGACATTGATTTTGCCCTAAAATAACTTCTTCCAATTATGCTGAACTTGAACTTACCTAGACTTTTTCTTTCTGGAAACTCATTCATAATGCTCAAGTCTAGTGGTCCTATCATAGCAAACTATATACAAATTTATAACAAGAGATCGAGATGGATTTCAAATCACGTAAATTAATACTTGGTCCGGAGCAAGGTAACAGAAAAAAAATTTTTGAAAGTAAATATTCAGAAAGAATATGTTTTATTCCATGATAAACAAACGCACTTAAACCAAAACAAATTCAAGTCAATGATAAATAGGATTTTGGAGAGTAATCACTTGCATGGTGGCGTTTGGATTGTACTATTTTGGAATTGAAGTTATCTTATATATTATAGTTATATCAATTTATCTTCTTCTATAAATTTTATCGAGTGTTGACCAACTCTCTCAGCCCCAGCCTATTAGAGATAAAGGTATGCACATTTAAGAGCGCTCATTATAGGGGAAAAAACGTTGCTTATGGCACCACTATGCATATTGATGTTTGCGTCATAGGTGCACCGCCATGGTCATAAGGTGGGTTATAGATTTTTTTTAGACGTAAAGTGAAGTGCTTGTGTCTTTTAGTTATGTATTATACGAATGTAATGATAATTACGGTTTTTTTAGTTGTGTGTTGTAAGAATATTATATGGCAAAATCATATGTGACGGGAGGCCGGTATAACACCCCTATATATAATTCATACAACACCACCCTATGCATATGTTTCTTGAATTTCTTGAATAAAAGTCGGAAGTTTTGATTGAACTCATTATCTATCTTTTCCAAAACACTTTTAAATTGGTTAATTAAACATTCAGTTGTGTGAAAGTGTTACCACCAGGTCAATGGAGTGATATTGAAAAATCAACGATGACTTACTTTTCCATTTGTATGCCGTGTCCAAGAAGCTACAAGACATAATTAAGTAATATAACAATTCTCGGTTAACCTTTTCCCGAGACCAATAAAATAATCCTATACTCACGAATAAAATAATGGTATACTTATAAAAATATTACTGTATATCTGTAATACAAGCGGATCAAGACCCATTTTTTTCCACCGCCTCTTTTGGTATATTTTTTTTGGTATTCCAGAATCACCTACAGAATAGACGTTGCCACTAGATTATTCCACCGCCTTTGGCTTGCCGACATTCGAATCCAAAGTTTGCATCCTTTCTGCAACTGCAGTATCTTCGTTCTTTCAACAACGCTGATCTAAAACCTACGTTGGAATTTGTTGATGATTTTAGGTGACCTATTAAACCCGGGTATGCGGCGAGAGTTCGAAGAGCTTGGACAGCAACAAAGCGAGAAGGAATTGGCTCTGAGGCAAGGACTATGGGTTTTACGTTTTATAGTTTCATTAGTTGAAATTTAAGTTCTCTTTTTAATTATTTATGAGTTGTATTGTTGTTTAAACTTTAAACCCTAATATTCAAAATAATTTCCTTTAACTATATCAGGAAAACTTTTTGAGTTGTAGTCAATTTAAATTGTTTCAGTTTTAGAGAAGATGATAAATTGGGTTTTAGAAAGTGGGATTGTGGAGGATGTTTGGGATTGTGTATACTTTTGTTTTATTTTATTAGATTTAGTTGCCGCAACTGTTGTTGAAGCTTAACGATTTAATAACGTATATGTTCTTATAAAGCCACGATTTAAGTATAGTTTCTCTATAAATGGCTACTTATGAATTTTATGTGATGTTTCGTTTCATGTTTTTAGGTATCTAGAAGCGCCCCTGACTTTAAGGATCCAAATTCTTTGAAAAGGTATACGATTTAGCTGGTTACATCCCCTCTTTGTTTTTGGTACTTTAGATGATGCATCATAGTTTGGCAGGTTATTATTGTTCGGTTAGGATGCCAGCGCATGGGGAGCTGTGCGTCATGTTTACACTTTTATTTGTCTACTGATCTTAGCAGTCTTTTTATATAAGGATGACTATTTAATTTATGTGATGGATTGTGCAGGGAGTGTGCCACTGTTGTTTACGGGAACGTAGGTTACCATTGTCACGAACTTTGTTAGCTTACATTCAGCATAATTGTATTAAGGCTTTCGCCGTCTTATTACCAGGTATATAAATTGTTTACCCTTTTTCCTATTACGAAATTTGACCTGACTGCTTACACCAAAGCTTTTAAATTGATATTATTATTTCTTCCTATTGTTGCAAATCCTTCGTCAATGAGTTCGATGGTGATGACAGGTATTGTATAAGTTGTGTTTTGGCTCACATGTATAGCAGACACACGTACGTGCACCTCATGTTGTAAATAATGGTAACTATGTTGTTCTATGTACTTTCGCAGCCACATCCGGAATGATTCCACCTGACATGTCTCAAAATATGAACAATGAATGTAACTTTTCATTTTTGCTTCTGCTCACAATTATTGATTATGCTGATGCATTTATGGTCGCGTGTTTATTTGTCTTCTTGGTTCTTTACAACTACACCACTGCAAACAATAGGTCCTCTTTATTTTAAGGGAAACGGACGCTGTGAAGATCGTTTGCTAGAGGAGTGGATGCTCATATGGTGGTGTTGATGGATGCAAGAGCCTATAGAGTGGAAAACCAACATGTACTAGTTACCGGTATAGTAGGAAATGGTGGCTGACCCAAAAGAGGTATCAAATTTTTGAGGCAAATATTATTACTGTAGCATGTAATTGGGCATATAATGAAATATCGCATTCCCAAATGTAGTAACCAGAAGAGTAAGATACTGCACTGGGTTGTTTGTCGTATAATAATATCATTTTTTAATCTAGGCGACGGTCGGCATCCAGTAGGTCCACTTCCTTCCGTTCAATCCAACTGAATGTAACTTCACTCAGCTATTACTATCCCAGCTATGGGAGAGAAATGCAGGCTACAACTATCCGAAGGGAGTTATTTCAAGACACATGCAAAGAACCATCTGGCCGCGGGGCTAAAAAGCAAAAGCATGATTAACGCCCCCTATGTAGTGTATGTGACATTCGTAGGTAAGAAACAACTCCTATAATATGTACAGTAAGTAGCATCAAGTTAGCGCAGGCCGGTATGTAGTATGCACGGCTACTGCAGCACTTGCGGGCTACCCCTAAGTTGCTTTTCCTCCCAGAAACTGATGTAAAAGGCTGCACTTTTATTTATTTATTTATTTATTTATTTTTGGCAACAGCCAAAAAAATTATAGCAAATGCCCCGCCGCAGCTACATTTGTAGCCTGCATTGTTCTTCGCTTGCACAGGTATTGACTAGTCCATTTGATATGGATATTTTTCATTTCCTAATTTTTTTAAGGGTTTTCATTTCTGAATTGTAGGTGCCTGCTATGATGAAGAAATGTAAATTTCGCAGAGGATGTTGATGACGGTGAAGTGGAGGATGCCGGTTTTTTTGGGTAAAGGGGAGTAATCCTGCACCCTGGTAAATATATTAAGACCAAAACGTTTGAGTACAAATGGAATGTGGCTGAATACCACATTAACCTCAAGCAAATACAGCTTGATAGACAACTAACCTAGAGCTTCTGACATGCCAAAAGCTCAAAACAACTCTAGAAACAAAATGAACCTAGACCAAAAACAAAAACAAATCAAGCTAACCAGCAGCATCATCCGTGAAAGAAGAACTTCCACCATAAGCAACATTAGGGAATAAATTAGCTGATTCATCAAACATGTTATCAACACAATCATCTTCACCATCTTCATCAGTAGCTAGAACATCATAAGGGTTGGATGTAGACACTTCACCCCCCTTAGAGGAGAGACCTTTAGACTTCAACTTAGATGACGAAGTAGGCACACTACTAGTAGCTACCTTTTTAGGTTCACTAGTAGTCTTCTTTGGCTCATACCTGATAGTCTGTTTGACAGAAGTACCAACAATACCAGACTGGCTTTTACCTTTTTTCTTCTTACGACTCACCTTTTGGAAACCATCATAAGCAGGAGGAACCACATTTGAAGTAGTAACAACAGGGGGAGTAGTCTCTTTTTTAGTACAATGCTCATAGATGTGCCCAAAAATCTTACATAAAGTGCACCTAGGAGGCCTCCATTCATATTCAACCCGGATAGATTCTTTAGTAAAACCATCCCCTGTAAGGGAGGGGACACCAATAATGATAACTTCTACGAGCTCATCCACTGAACCCACTTCAATTAAACACCGAGCAAAACTGCTTCTACCCCAAGAATCCTTGCACATAGAACTTGTGTACGAATCCAACATAATAGGTTTGCCAATAAATGAAGCAATCAAGTTAATACAATCATCTTCAAAGACTTGGAGAGGCACATCATGCAGTTTAACCCATATCGGAATGCGAGTCAACTCTTCCTTACATAAGCTAGTACCAATAGACCATTTCTTGAGAATGATTGGAGATTTACGAATCATCCAAGGTCCATTTTCCAAAACAGATTCTAAACCAGCTTGAGTATCGAATTTAAAAAAGAAAAAACCTTTGTCATTCATCATGATCTTTTTCAAACCATACTTAGCCCAATTATTCTTAACATAGTAATCAACCACTGAAAACGCCATTCTATTACCAATAAAATAGCCATAAAGAGTGTGCTCTAGGCGTGCACTAACCTTTTCAACTATTCTTCGAGGAATAGACACATTAACACCTTCACAAACAGCCTCAGCAACCAAAGAACTAGAATTACTTGCAATAGTTGTATTAACCTCCACGTAGTCGTTAGTTGTAGTAACTTTGCCACTCACATCAGAATTTGTTGCATTAGCCGTCATGCTAGGTACATAGACCTCCATTAAACCACTCATAGCCTCATACACTTCTGAACGCGTTTCACTATCCAAGTTAGGCCATATCGGATATTTACCCGCTTCAATACCCTTAAGGAATAAGTCAAGATCAATGGCAGATTTAATCGAAACACCCAACACCCCTTCAATAGTATCGTGTTTACACTTGATAGACTCACGGATGTTATCAACCTGAACATGAGAAGATGTATCACAAGAATTTACAGCTATAGGCTGCGTCGCCACACCTGTAACATCCATAGGTTTAGACTTCTTATGTTTCCTCATGGTCACCTTTGACAAATCAATAGTAGCATCCACATCAATGTTAACATCACCAGCATTCAACATATTGAAGAACAAAAAGGAACAAAAAACGAAACCCTAACAATCCAAAAAGAAATCGCAAATAAAAACAAGAAGCACCACGTCCAGATCTTCAAAAACGAAAGCCTTAAAAGAATTAAGGCATGATATATAGCATAATTAATGAGCTAACCGACTTCCATAATGCAAAGATCGATTAAGTAAAAAGAAATCAGTTAGCGAATAACAAACAACCCTAAAAAGCGAATTAAGAAAAACCCAACAGAAAAATCAAAACCCTAATCCAACCAGGCCTAGATCCACATAAAAATAATGTTAATGAAGCAATAGACGAAGCTAAGCAGTCATAAACACGATCGTTATACAGATTAGAGCAAGATTAAAGATCAAGGAAGATGAATTGGATGAGATTTAGGGTTTTAGATGAAAAATCGCCATGGGGAAGAGAGAAAATCGCCATGAGGATGACGGTTCTGACGGGAGTGAGGAGATCAAGTGGGGATCAGACCAGCTGAAGATAACCAGGTTGTTTGGATGAGTCATGGAGATCAGACCATTCAGATGCAGAACGGGTTTCAAGCTGTGGCTAAAAGTGAGTAGGGTGCCATTGCAGTTGTGGATTGCGTCGGGAGGCGATTTTATGGGTTACAATGCCATCATGAGGTATAATATTTATGTGAGGAAATGTTACTTTGTGTGATTAAGGGATTCTGGATTAGTTGTTAAAGTCTAAGCCATTGTTTGTTTAACCTTATTTTTCACTTATTAGCTAATTTGAATTGGGCTACAGGAACAAGTTTTTGGAATCAAGTAAAAGGGTTAACCTAAAGTTTTATTTTTCATCATACACTGCTTTAGTCATGTGAAAATTGTAATCATAATTGTTTATGACTTCAAATCTTGAATCTTCAGTTTCCGGGGTATAAAGGCACTTATAGTTTCAAACTAGCTGATGTGACCGTGCGGAACAAATGGGGCGTTAGGGAGTCAAACACGTCATGTTGCAGGTCCAATAACTCCTGAACTGATTTACCATGAATCTGTAATTCTTATAGTCCTATTAAACATTATTGAACTTGCGGATCAGTGTTCACTAATTTTATGACAATTATCATTTTAGGTGCTTCCATGCGAACTGGGACAGGTTGTAGCACGTCACATACAAATAATACGCGTCAACGGTCTTCACTTGAGGTAACGTATTGACTTATCTGGAATCACACCTACTTGAATTTCAGATTACCATATACTAATTTCGTAATTGTTGTCATTCTAGGTGCGTCTATGCAACCAGTGGGAAGTGCCGACACTTAACATGAAATAATGGGACCACACATTCAGTCACACGAGGTGATTGGCTTATTTCTTCTAAATCGCATTTATTTGTAATAATTAGTTAAGACTTCTTCAAAGACATGTTTAATTACATAAGATTTGCCTAAATATATCATATCATTATTATGTTATTTTTAATAGTTATTTTTGAAATTTGTTGAGACTTCAAGTGAAACTTTAGGGGTTTAATATGTACAACAATATAAAAGTGATGGATAAAATATTGATGAAACTGAATTGATCAGTAGTTATAAAAATTAGCATTTGAGAAAAATATACATAGTAATAAGACATCTTTTACGATGAGTTAACTTTCTACATTCAAAAATGGTCTAATTAGTAGTTATAGGAAATAAATTAAACAAACACAGATTAGGATGGAACATGCTATTAGACGACATCGTACTGTCGGTGCCTGTGTAGGAATCAAGGTACTAATACTAACTATTTGACATAGAAAAAAAATGGAATCAAAAGCGAAAACTGTTACGTTTTTTGGTCAAATGTGACTAAAAGCTCCGTATATTTCTACAATACATGTTTGAGCAATGCACAAGTTTATAACAACTGTCTCTATGTGATAATTAATGATGTTAATGTATAAATTGTCATAGGTTGTTACGATTTGTGAAAATCTGTTTTTATTTAATGTTGTGTTCTTTTCTGTAACAGGAGGAAGTGGGACCTTATCAGTTATGTGTTGACAAATTTTAGAAAAAAAACGACCTCCACTATTTGAAGAAAGTTTTAAATCTTTTGGATTTTTCAGAAAGTATCATACGTTTAGGCAAAAAAACTCAAACGCAGGCCTGAAATGGGTGTTGCACTCGGGCCTAGACTAGAGGCCAACGTAGGTCTGTTTGAATGCTAACATAGGAGCTGGAACGGCTGCAGGTTGGGGCTGACTTGGGTGTCGAAATAGGCCATAAAAAAATGTGTTTATGGGGTTCACGTTGAGGCTAAAACGGGCCAGCTTGGGCACTGAAATGGGTGTGGAATTTATGGTTTAAATAGGGACTGTGCACGGGGACGTCTGGGGCTGAAATGGGTGGGTTTGAGGTGACCTAAAACAGATGTAGTTTCAGGCATAAGGTTTCTGATTTCAGCTACAGAGGTATATATAATTTGCATTCAGATGGTGTTATTCTTTTAAGTGGCAGCAAGTATAAACCCGATTGTTTGACTAAATTTAAAATAAAGGGATGTGTGGATAATTTTGTATGAATCAGTTGAACTAATATAACGACAGCCTTTAACAAACCTACCATATGACAATGCAACCTTTTGCAAATGCCACCGCCGCAACGCGGCGGGTTACTGCCACTCGTTCTAACACAATTTAAGTTGACTTCGTAGTCAACTACTATATAATGAATAAACGCGTAAGCTAGGAATAAATTAAAATCCATGGGATTTTTTTTTAAAAATAATGCCAACTCGGGGCAAGTAAGATACTGATCTCTGCAATCATAGCCAACCAACCAATCATAGCTATCCATTTTTATTTTTCACATTTTTTTAAAACAACATATCTTGCAAACGGTAAATCTTCAACCTAGAAAAAAAAATTACCATCGCGACGAGAATTAAATCATCTTTTTATAGATATGCATTGTTATATACTTTCGACAAACTTTCTTTTTTAAATTTTCGCCCAGAAAAATCGTATATGATTCGTAAAAATCACATATGATTTGATTTTTACAAATCACATATGATTCTTACAAATCATATATGATTTGTAAATTTATATATGATTCGTAAAAATCACATATGATTTGATTGTAACGAATCACATATGATTTTTACAAAGGTAGTTGATACTCCCACCACATTTTTTGATGCTTGCACCATAACTTGTACATTATAGTATTGTACCGTACAATCCTGTAATGCACAGTTGTGGTATTTGTATCAAAAAATATGGTGGGATCGAGTATCAAGTCCCTTTTACAAATCATATATGATTTTTCTGGGCGAAAATTTTGAAAAAAAAAAAAAAAAAAAAAAAAAAAAAAAAAAAAAAAAAAATTCGTCGAAAAAAAAGTTTGTCGAAAGTATATAACAATGCATGTCTATAGAAAGATAATTTAATTCTCGTCGCGATGGTATTTTTTTTTTCGCGTAACGATTTACGGTTTGCGAGATATTTAATTTAAAAAAAATGGTGAAAGTTTATTTTTTTATTTTGATAAAAAAAAAATAAAAAATAAAAAAATAAATAAAATAAAATAAAATTGCTAAGATTGTTTGATTGTTTCTATGGTAAAAATTAGTTTTACACGGATCTTTTGACGTTTGGTCATATGCTATACTAGTTCTTGAATGCATATCTATCTTTTAAAGATGAAAATAAAAAATAAAGAAAATTAATAATAATAATAATAATAATAATAATAATAATAATAATAATAATAATAATAATAATAATAATAAATTAAAAAAATGCAATAAAATCGAAAGTAAGTTAATAAAATATGGGTTAATTGTTAGGTCACCATTTATGTAAACACAAGTATGATAATGAAAGAAAATAGATGATAATGAGAGATGGTTGATTATAAGAAATGAGAAGATTGTAAGAACAAGAGTTTCACTAAGATATTCAAATAACCAACAAAATGAAATGTTTACATAAGCATGATATATATAGGGGAGGAGTAGGGCAACACTCCCTACCTCCCTCTTTCATCTAAATCATGGGCTTTCTAGGCCCATGGGCTTACTTACTTAAGCCTTGTAACATAAAACATAATGAAATAAATAACTAAGCAACCTATTACAAAAGGTAATGACCGAGACTTGACTAAATACAAAAGTATGATCCCAACAATCTCCCCCTAAGGGTCGGTCATCACGGTTGCTTGACGTCTTCATCTTTGTCGTTGACTTGTGACATGTTAAAACTCTAGACGTCTTCAAAATGGTTGAATGATAATGAATGTACTTTGCTCTATGTCTTTGTTCTTTGGTGATGATGTAGTGATTGTGTTATGAAGTTGTCTGCCGTTCGTCACTCCAGCGTCTGTGGTGATTGTCTCCCATTCCAACATACTCATACATCTTCGGACTTATACTTTCACGTGCATGAAGTTCCTTTACATATTCTGAGATCTTTAAGTCTTTATACTTTGTAGATTCTTCTTTATTGACGTAGAATCTTTCTTTGAACTTTGTAGTGCTAAGATCTTTGGTGGAGTTATCATTTGCTTCAAGATGTATGTATGAGCATGTTGGAATCTACCATCATGGAAGTGAGGTACCTGCAAGTAAACAGTTAGCAATAAATATCCGGTACTTACAGATAAGGAATTAGAGCTCATCAACAGCATATTGTGAAGACTCCTTCTAATCCTTATCCAGGCCGTTCCCATATCAGATACTCCCGAAGGAGCTTACGAGACCTACTAAGTAGCTCAATGACTGGGTGAGTCGCTGGGGATCACTCCACGACTGTAGACCGCTATGGAACCACCGCAAACACTAAGCGTAACCCTTGTGGGGTTACCGAAGTGACCTGCTGTCAGGGCTGTTTGATGTTGACCCTGGCAGGATTTCCGTTCAATCACTGAGAAATACATTTGTAATTCTCTCATAAACGTTCTTGGCAGATTGCTACGATCTGCGAAGGACTCGATAATTTACAGCTGGTGCCCATTGATGTAGAACACCAGTTGTAGAAATACTAAGTGTTCCTAAGAGATCTTTGATGTATCTCATGGCTCTAGACTCTATAAGTGCACACTTAGGTTTCCTATGCGGAGACTAGGGAGGGGTCTCCTGCTTCAATATCAACTATCTCTAAGAGATAAGTCGATAGATTACACTGGTTCCCCGTGAGAATGAAACAAGTCCTTTTAAGAGAACTTGAGTGGTTAAGAAGGTTTAGTGCATTGCGTCACTGGGTCCATGACAACTTTGTCTTCAATACCGGTGTTGTCTTTTGCAACAACCAGTAGCATATGTATTGAACCCGGTGTCTGCCCTAAGGTTGAACATATGGAGGGCTATTTCTTTTCACCCTTTTTCTTTACTTTTCTTTTTAATTCTTCAACTCCTTCTTTCCCTTTCATTCTTTTCTCCTTTTATCGTATCATACCTAAGGACTTCTAATTCTAACTATTGGAGATGTCCTTGGGTAGATCCCTCCGGCTCTGGCGGATCATAGGACGGATATTCCTATCTTAATCACCTTATATCTCCGACAGTAGCCAAGAAACCTTTGATTGAAAATCTCTCAAAGTGTTTGTGATAATCAAATATTTTGGTTAACACTTTGAGAGTTTTGTGTACACTTTTGAGGGGCTCCCCCTTCACATGTGCTCATGAGTATTTAATAAATTTGCACATGCGGGAGGAGCAAGCATTTTGAATTGATCCACTTTCAGTGAACCAGACCGATTCGAGACACGCTTACATTACTAGTTAGACTAGCTTGAAGTTATTACCCGGCCTGGTCAAGTCCACAGAAAGTTTCTCGAGATGGTACATTTCTACTAAGACAAATCCTTTTCGAGACACGCTTACGTGGTTAGTTAAAGAGATACATTGTCAGCTTTTAGGTGACAACTAACTCTAGTAACTAACTTGATGTTATTACCCGTCGAGGATAAGTCTTTTCGATATTACTAACTTTTATTGTCTCGTCAATTCCTGGGTCAATTCTGAGTCTAGCTCGCACATGATACAACTTTAGCTTTGACTACTTATATTTTAATCACCTTTTCATTTTCTCCCCCTCAAAAATAGCATATCAGATGTTGTTTTTGATAAACTTTTGATTAAAATATGCTTTTTGAGTCTTATGGGGAGATTCACCAAGAACTTTTGATTTTAGATCAAAGTATTTTTTGTTTTGACAAGTGCTCCCCCTCAATAAGTGATTAGGTCTTATTGAGGTGAAATACTTGTCCTTTTGAGCAGAATTATGAAAATCATAACACATTTGATTAATTCTACTCAAAAGTAAGAAGCCTTCGCAACTTATATTAGGATTGAGGCACTGATGCGTACCTCAGGGTCCTTTCTTTACAAGTTCGGGTTGTGCACTGTTATGTGTACACAAACCATTATGAAGTATAATATTGACAAATCAAATCAAACCATTACAACTTTCTACCATTCAGGTCTCTGAAATGTCAACACCGGAAATCCTGGTCTGCCTCCAACATAGCTTTCCAATCTCCGAAACTGATCCCTGCGCTTCAACCGGTTCTCAATCCTTAAAATGAATCTGCGAGCGTCCCTGGCCTCATTGGTATTCCACCTTTTAGATTTACCCAGTGCAATGTCATCTAATCTGCTTTTGATTCCATCGCGGACGAACTTCAAGGTTTCATCACAGAACTTATGTATTTCACCATAGCCCATGAAGCAGTTACGACCGTTGACACTGCGGTATGTGAACCCAAATGTCGGATGTCTGATCAAGGAGTATTGAGATAGATGTTGAAGGTTGGGGATGTCAAACAGGTTTGGTTTGGTGAGATTCAACTTCTTCTGATAACTTTCCACTCCCAGTTGAAGATCTTCTACTCTTTCTCTGATGACTATCTGCCTAATGAAGATTAGGAGAGCTGTGATAAAGGCAAGCTGCATCTCTTTAGGTAAGTTGCAAAGCTTTCCTTGAACTTTGAGCAGGTACATGTCTTCTATATCGTTCAGGAGTAGTCGTGGAAAGTCTGACTCGGAAATATCATACTCTTTTTCATCAAGTCTTTTGAGTGTGATTTTGCTGAAGAAGGGGTACCCAAAGTGAGTGACAGTCGAAATGAACTGAATCGAGACTATCTTCAAATCACTTGTCACATCACCCATTGTCTGATTGAGTCTGCTGCTGCGATAATACTGTACCCGGTTATCTGGCCAATGATGTATACCATAGAGTGCATTCCGGTCATAGTCAACAACTTTGTCGATGAATAATGCAGAGGCTTCTTCTTCGATGGCATTGTTGAGATATCTAGCTGCAGGGAGAAAGGCAAGTGATGTGACGTACTTCTTCTCAATCTTGCTGCCGAGTTGCAGAAATTCCAAGTCATTGTTGAAGAAGAACTTGTAAGGGATCTTTGGTTCCTTAGGCTTCCCAATCATCGGTAGTGGTTTGGACCAGTCAGTTATGTATGGTGCGGTTTTCCTTGTGACCGGATCGACATAAGATTCAGGATTGATCCAGTCAATATTGCTTGACATAGCTCGAGCAATATTTTCCAGATGGTACTCAAGTTCGATGGAGTTAGCAGACCGATCTTTCAGAAGATTGAACGCATCATTCTTGATTCTTCGCAGCTCTTTCTTGTTCATCTTTTTCATCTGAAACTTATGCTGAATCAACTGAGCGTATTCCACAGTTCGACCATCTTGAGGTTCTTGATTGTCTGCAAGTGGCGGTTGCGAATTAATCATCTTGTCAAACCAGGAGTAATCGGCAGTTTCGTCTTGGTCTAGCCATTTGAGGACGATTTTTGGTTTCTTGGGTTCTGTGCCTTTTGATGAGGTATCTGGTTTGTGCTGATGATGCTTTCGTTTCCTTTCTTTCTTCTTCTTAGATGACGGTTCTGGTACTTCATCGGGCTGAGAAATCTCGTCACCACCTGTGTATTCGAAGTGATCATGTGCTTTGGGAGCCGAACCAAATGCCTTGGGTTGTTGTGAAGATGTTGTTGTTGTTGGAGGGTTGACCGGTGCTTGTGGTTGAGATGAGGGTCCTTCGGCTTGCTTTTGTTTCTTTGCCTGAGAGTTAAGATCCTGATCTTCATCATCTCTTGGACGTTTCAGTTTGTCCGCCTCTGTGCTGCAAGTCTCTTTAGTCATTTTGGCTTTCAAAGCTTCCAGGACTTTAGCTTCTTCAGGTGATAATGTGAACTTGCTTGCCAGTTTGTCCAACAGCTGGGCTTCTAATTCGTCCATAGATAACCCCGGTAGTGGAACGGTTGATTTATCAGCTCGAAGAGTAAACTGGTAGATCGGATCACTTTCTTGACTGCTTGCTCTGCGAACTTGGTGAGTTCATCTCTCATAGGTGCCAGCAGCTCTTTCAACTCAGCAACTAAGTGTTGTTCCATGTACTGGTGTGCTTGAGCAGCCAATGTGGCTTCCAAGTTCTCTTGCACATCCTTTGCTAAGAAGGTGTCAACCTTATCTTGAAGTTCCTGGACATTAGTGTTGAACTTTTTCAGTTCAGCAACTTGGCTTGCTAGTGATGCAACCTGATCTTCCAATTTGTTTTTCTTCTTTTCATGAACTCTTCTAAATGCTGTCTTTATCAACTTTGATGCAGCAGAGGCTTTGGTACTAGCAGGTTTCTTGATTGATTTGTCATGAGTAGATTCGGATGCAGGAGGTGATGATTGTGAAGATTCTATGTTGGTAGTAACGTCCTTATCATCTCCTCTTTGTGATTCGGGTTCTTCAACATTCTTTGCTTTGGCTGCTTCCTCTATCAATCTTTGTTCTTCTGCTAGTTTGTCAGCTTCGGCCTTAAGCCTTAATTCTTCTGCAAGCTTGGCTTCTTCTTCTCTTTTCAATTTTTCTTCTGCCAGCTTGGCTGCCTCTTCAGCCTTCCTGCTTTCCTCCATACGGATTGTTTCTTCCAGTTTGGCTTGTGCAAGCTCCTCAAGCCTAGCTTCTTCAGCTTCTTGCTTTTTCCTTAATTCTTCTTCTTGAGCCCTTTCTCTGAGCTCCATTTCTTCCATAGTCAGCAAATGTGGAGCATCAGTATCCATGGGATCTTCCTCTTCCTCTTCTCCCGTTGCTGAAGCATTGATCATTTCTATGTCGGTGGGAGATACCGAAGGATTGTCGTAGACGACCATGTCAGTATTGATTCCTGTAGCAGAATCAGGAATGCTGCTAGATCCGCCAGCTTCGGTAGTATGAGAGAACACTGGAGGTGGAGGTAGATTAGCATTGAATGCATCTATCTTGCTATGGAGGAGACCCAGCTTAAGAGTTCTTTCATTTTCTTCTTCTACTGAAAGACCTATATTAGATTGAGCATACTCTTGTTCAGCAGTCATGGGTTCCTTCAGCTTGTCTTTCCTGACCCTTTCTTCTTCCAACTTTGTTTCTGCTTCAGTGAAAGGTCTTTGATTGAGATCTGCTGGGTATTCAGCATTATCAGCAAATTCATCAATGTTCTTCTCCCAATCTTCAAATGTCAAGTCTTTATCATCAATATCTTCAAGATTGACATTCTCGGTGATATTGGCAAAGGCTTCCCTGTAAACTGGACCTTTGTTGGACTCGGTTTCAGAGTTAGACGGTTTTGGAGAAGATGGTGGTGAGGGAAACCACCCAGGTTCAGGAATGGATGCGGGCTTCTTGACAGGAGTTCTTCGTTTTAGTGTACCTTTTTTCTTATGTGTAGACTTGGTAGAACTGCCGGAGCTCCCAGTCTTACTACCTTTCTTTCCTTTCTTCTGCATGCACGACGGTAGAACAACTTCGTCCAGGAAACCAACTTTGTCTGCTTCAAGAGCTTGAAGGTAGTACTTGTAATTCTTGCAAAGCTTCACTTTTTCGTTCAAGAGACAGTCGAGAAATTTCTTTCCTTGCTTGCGTGTGCTGGTGTCGAGTCTCTTGATTATTCTGAGAGTCTCCTCGTTTCTGAAAGTGTGCTTGGCTTCATCATCAAGTCTTTGTGGAATATCGTCATATTCACGAAGGAAGCTTACGATGAGTAATTTTGTGAAACGGACAAATGGAATGTTGTTGGTCTTGTGTTGAATGTGCCACACAAGGTCTTCCCAGATAATGCTGGCATAATCTACTTTCTTGACATTTGCCACTGCCCAGAAGAGTTTGAGGTGTTGGAGCTTGGGGTGTTCATGGCCAGTGTCTCTACCAGATAAGGATTTGGCAATCAGAATGTACAGGGTTCTCCATGGTTGTGGAAGAAATCTGATGTTGACCCTAGAATGTCTTGTCACAACTTCTTCTGATTCATCATAGCCAATATCCCGTAACCACTCTATCAGCTCTTCCTCTGTGGGTACTTGATCATATTCTTCATCTGGGCCAAGTTCGGGTAACCCAAGAACATTCCTAAGTGTGTCTATATCCACAGTAACCTGTCTGTCATGAAGCACGCAAGTGAAGGAAGCTTCCCCAAGGTCTAGCTGAAGTGTATGCCAAAACTGGTGTATGTAGAAGCAGGAGACTGAAGCTGACTTAGTGAACAACAGCTTGTTGGGGTGGTATAGGAGAGCATCCACTGCAACAATACATGAGGATTCGTTGCATGTGATTTTGTTGAAGTTGATTCGTAAGTTGTTCTTTCCTATCTTCCTGGTGTAATCAGTGGGAAAGGTCTCTTCCCATGAGAGTTTTGGTTCAGGTTCTGGTCCATAAGGAATGTCATTGTGTTCTGCCATCTGAATTGATCATAAACAAATACAAACATGGCAATGATTTACTTCGTTAGCTCAGACATTCAATTACATGATTGTGCATATTATGAATTGATCAGTGGGTGTTTATGTGTGTGAAAACTTTTGTTATATGACAAACTTGTGTTACTATAACATGGTAGAAACTTATAACAATTAAGTTACAACATGAGTTTATCATAACAAGAGATTACACATTGGAAATTTTTGCAACACTTAGAAAATTTCATGAATTGGACAATGTTACGCGTAACTGGAAAATCCTACGCATAACTTATATTAAGCGTAAGAAAATGATATTAAGCGTAGGTGCAAAGTCTACGCATAACTTTATATGTTACGCGTAAGTTCAATCTTTTGCGTAGGCTTAATTTTACGCGTAGGAGTATATCTTATGCATAAGATTAGAGCTTATGCAAAGGATTGAACCTAAGGCGTAAGATATAACTTGTGCGTAGGTTTTGACTTACGCGTAAGATCATGTCTTAAGCGTAAGACCAAGACTTATGCGTAAGTTAATCCTTATGCGTAAACATTGTCTTATCCAAGACAATGTTTGTCAACTTGTCGAATCTTTCGCGTAAGATTCAATCTTACGCGTAGGATGAACTTCTTATGCGTAAAAACGTCCTTTTTCAGAAAATCACCTTAAGAAATTTGAGTTGTTTGATTCCTGAAAGTGAACAAACATAACCACTGATCAATATTAAAACCAACACACTTTATACACACATTTTATGCGTAAACATGTCATGATTCAAAGTTACGCGTAAGACCGTATGAACACACAATCACAACCACATTTAAACATGATTCTGGGTAGAAAATAACTTAGGGCAAGTGATACAATCATCCTAAGGAACATATGGTCCAAATTTTAACACCAATTGACCACAAAATCACAAGATCACAACTGCTAGTGCGTCCGAACCCTAAATCTTTGATTCATGATTAAGAGATGAAATTGAAGCAATTAAACCACATGATTGAGTTCCTAGGCATGTAACAACACAATCCCCATCATCAATTTCAATTATAGCACACAGAATCAATAACCCCTAAAATTGCGTATGAACCTTAATAATCAAATCGATCAATTGGAGATTCTGGGTGAGATTAGAGATTAATTATATGTTAATTAACATCCTAAGACCATTTCCCATCAACCAATTTAACCATAACAACAACATTTTTCTGGGTTCAAGATTACGCACAACCCTAGATCTAATTAATCGGTTAGGACAAATTAAACCGTTGGACTAATGTAATCTTTAAAACCCTTATTAAGAATCATGATCAACACAAGTTGTAACTTAGAGATTTGAAGTTTGATGATCGGATTAATCAATTGATTATGGATCGTTGATAGTGGTAGTTGTAATATTAAATGTGTGAAAGTAAATGTGTGCAGGTGGTAGTAAATGTGTGGTCAAAGTGGTTTTGACCAAGGGTAAAATCAAGTTTCAATGTTTGGCAATTTTGGCCCCTTAACCTCATGAAACATTTACTCATAATGCCCAAGTTAACTTACTCATTTATCTTTCGTTAAATTACATCAAGTTATGACAAGAACAACTTGTGGTACTCCCCCTCGACCTTAGACCGTAGTAAAAAAGAAACTGAAATTTTATTATATTGGTCAAGGAGAGTATCCCGAAACACTTGTGAAGCATCACTTAGTTTGATAAAAAACGTAATATTTTTGGTAAAATGCAAGTATGAAAGTTAATATTTTGTGAAAAATTTTAAATACTTTTCCTCCCCCTCAACACTTGTTTTTAATAATTAAAGACATTTTACAAAAAATTAGTGTTGAAAAGAGTGGAATATACTTGCATTTTTTTTTTTTTTAAAGACCAAAAATCTTTTTGAGTTTTTGATTGGTTTTATATTTTTGTATTTTGTTTTTGAAGAAATATTTACAAAGATAGTTTTGATGTTTGATGATCAATTGTGTTTTAAAAACTTTTCCAGATCATCTGGAGTCAAACATCTCATACCAATTTGGTGAACTAGACTAGCAAACCTTGATGGTGCTAAGGATTTGGTAAGTAAGTCCGCCAATTGGTACTCAGTCCCAACAAAATATAGTTCAACGGTACCATTTTCAACATGCTCTTTGATGAAGTGATATCGGAGATCGATGTGTTTGGATTTGCAATGATGTACTGTGTTGCAGGAGATAGCAATTGCACTTTTGGAATCACAGTAGATTGGAATCTTGTTGAATAGGTAGCCATAATCCTTAAGTTGTGATCTTATCCAGATGACTTGAGCACAACAAGCAGACATGGCTACATATTCAGATTCTGTTGACGACAGTGATGTGCAGTCCTGCTTCTTAGATTGCCATGACACAAGTTTATTTCTGAGAAACTGTAATCCACCAGATGTACTTTTGCGTGTGTCTAAACATCCTGCATGATCAGCATCTGAAAAGGCAATTAGTTCAAAACCAGAATCCTTCGGATACCAGATTCCCAAGTTAATGGTTCCCTTTATGTATCGAAGGATTCTTTTGACCTTACTAAGGTGTTTTTCAGTTGGTTTAGACTGATAGCGAGAGCACATGTAGACAGCAAATACTATATCAGGTCTACTAGCTGTGAGATACATGAGTGACCCAATCATACTTCGGTATTTGGTAGGGTCAACTGGAGTCCCATGTAAGTCAGCATCTAGTTTTGTGGTATAGCCCATTGGTGTATTATAAGTATCACAAGTCATCATTCCATGTTTCTTTAAAATTTCAAGAGCATATTTGGACTGATTTATAAAAATACCACGGGGTGATTGATGAACTTGTAGTCCTAGAAAGAACGAAAGTTCACCCATCATGGACATTTCAAAATTATCTTTCATTAATTTTGCGAAATCATTAGAGTAACTTCTTTTTGTTGAGGCAAAAATAATGTCATCGACATATATTTGAACAACAAGTAAGTCCTCCCCGTAGGTTTTTGTAAATAGTGTTGGATCTACCGATCCTTTAGAAAATTTATTGGCCAGCAAGAAAGTGGACAGTTTGTCATACCACGCCCGTGGGGCTTGCTTAAGTCTGCAGAGTGCCTTTTTGAGTCGGTAAACGTGATTAGGACGCTCATGATCAACGAAGCCGTCTGATTGGCTTACATACACTTCTTCACGGAGTTCTCCATTAAGAAATGCGGTTTTCACATCCATTTGGTAAACAATCATGTTCCTATGTGCAGCGTAGGCCAAAAAGATCCGAACAGCTTCATGTCTAGCCACTGGAGCAAAGGATTCTGCAAAGTCAAGTCCTTCTAGTTGGGAGTATCCTTTCGCTACCAGGCGTGATTTGTTACGTATGACAGTTCCTTCTGCATCAAGCTTATTTTTCCAAATCCATTTTAACCCGATGACAAAGACTCCATCAGGTCTTTCAACTAATTCCCAGACTTCTAATCTTATGAATTGTTGAAATTCCTCTTGCATAGATTCAATCCAGTTGTCATAAGTCATTGCTTCTTTAATGTTTTTCGGTTCTTCGTGACAAACTGTGAGTGCATAGATACAAGTTTCTCCATCAGTGTGAAGTCGTTGTCTTGTCATTACATGTGCATCTGGATGGCCAATAATATGAACTAGTGGATGGTCTCGAGTCCATTTGTGTGTCGAAGGGTGTAGTTGATAAGTATCTCGCATGTTAGCAGGATCCAAATTGCGTGTAGACGACTCAGCTATATCAGGAAAGGTAGGAGCCGGTGCAAACGGGTTAAAGAACGCATCAGGATCATGCTCTGCGGGTTGTGGAACTGATTGTGGTGTAGGATCTTCAGCTGATTGGTGGGAGTTAGAAACAGTTTGTTCTGCTGTAGATGGTGATGCAATTGGAGGACCGTCTCTCTCAACAGTTGTAGTAGTTTGTTGAGGTGAGTATTGTACTGGAAGGTTATCAGGTTGAGCAGCAGAATTAGGTGAGACCTCAGTAGGACGGCATTCAATTGTATCATCAAACAATGGAGAAAACAAGGTTTCCAATTCTTTGCGATTGAGTGGCAATGGTTCAGCCGAAGATTCCAGAGAGTTAAGCCGGTTGAATTCGGGTCCTAAGCTGTGTTGCTCAGAATCCATTTGTGTGAGTTCATCAAAATTAGCGTGAATGGTTTCTTGAATTTCTCTTGTTCGACGATTCCATATCCGAAAACCTTTTGAATTTTCACAGTATCCAACGAACACTCCGATGTCAGCCTTTGCTTTAAGTTTACCTAAATCATCACGATCATTTTTCGGATAACAAAGTGTTCCAAATACATGAAAGTAATCGATATTCGGTTTTCTTTTGTGAACAATATGATAAGGTGTTTTGCGATGGCGTTTTGTAATCATGCAACGGTTTTGGGTATAACATGCGGTTGAAACAGCTTCCGCCCACAAGTAATCTGGTAATTGAGCATTAATCAACATAGTTCTAGCAGCTTCCACTAACGTCCTGTTGCGTCTTTCAACAACTCCATTCTGTTCTGGGCTTCTAGGAATAGATGTTTGATGTTCAATTCCCACTTTCTCAAAATATGACCTAAGTGTCTGATTCTTAAATTCAGTTCCATTGTCAGTTCTGACTATTCGTACCGTGTTGCGTAACTGAACTTGAATTTTAGTGAGAAAGGTGATGATCATTGAAGGAGCCTGATCTTTACTTCGTAAGAAATAAACCCAAGTCCATCTGGAGTAGTCATCCACAATTACTAGTATGTAGCGTTTACCGTTGATACTTTGAACACGCATCGGTCCACACAAATCCATATGTAGCAATTGTAAAACATGATTCGTATTGTGCTCAGGTTTTGAAGGAAAATGAGCCCGAGTACTTTTTCCTTGTTCACAGGCTGAACATAAGTGATCTTTGGTAAAACGGAATCTTGGAAATCCATCAAGAAGTTTGTAACGAGCAAGGTCAGTTATAGTTTTGAAATTCAAGTGCGAAAGACGTTTGTGCCATAACCAAGATTTAGTCGATTCCGCTTTGGAGAGAAGACATATTGGAGATGTTGCAATCATATCTGACATTGATATTGTATAAAGATTGGAACCACGTGAGCCAGACATTAGATCGTTTCCTTGTAAGTCACGAACGAAACAAGTTTTCTCACGAAATGCAACTTCTAGATCCCCATCACAAAATTGACCAACAGAGAAAAGGTTGTGTCCAAGGCCTTCCACATAGTAAACACGACTGATTTCAATGTTCCCACTAACATAGTCACCATATCCCATGATTAAAGCGTAATGATCATTCCCGAATCTGACAGTACCAATGAACTTTGAGACAAAGTTGTGTAACAGTTTGAGATTGCCTGTCATATGTCAGGTGCATCCGCTATCAACAATCCAGAGAACAATCTGTACCACCTGCATCACAGGAAGAAGACACGGATGGAATAGAAGTAAGGGTGGAACCCAAAGAAAGTGCGGGTTCCTGTTGGTTAGAAACACATGTATTCAACAATTTAGGAATCCATTTAAAGTCTGGTTTGTGTTGTAACCAACGTTGCCAATTCCAACTAGTTCTTGCTTTCTTAATGGTGAATTCACTAGTAGTTGGCTTATTCCTAGATTTGTTCTCGGCACTTATGGGGGTAACTTCAACTTCATTAGAAACCGTAGAAGGTGGCTTTCCTAAGTTAGACTTAGAGGCAGTAGTGGGCCTAGGAGGAATGCGTGTCCTACGTTTCTTATGACGATTCAGAAGAGAATTAGCTATACATTTTGTATGATCACCAGATGATATGCTTTTACGACAAAACACACAAGATGCATTAATATTCAAAACATTCAAAGGTTCATCATTCGTTACATTTAGATTTTGATTACAATTTGCCAGATTAGAATCTAAATCTGATGCAAAATGAGTTTTATTCAAATTCCTAAGTTGATCTTCTACTTCTTGAGCTTCTAGTGATCCTCTTTTACGTTGCCAGAGCCTATTCTTCTTTATACTTTTTCGCTTGGGTCTGCTAACGCTATTAGTGGAGACTAGTCCTGTAGAAGTGGAGTTATCAACATTAGTGTTTTGAACAACATTTCCTTTAGCAGTTTTGTCTAATTGATACAATCCTGTGCTATCACCGTGGTGTCAACAAACTTTCCTTTTTGGAGTATCTTAATTTTCTCTTTCAAATCAATGATGATGTGATTTTTATCCTGAATTTCAGACTCAAGTAAACCATTGCAATATTTGATGTCATCGCGGTTTTGTTGCCATTCGGCGTTTTCAATTTTTAAACCCGCAATTTCTTTCTCGTATTTGAGACACAGACTTTTTAAAGACTCGTTGTTTTTGCAAAGCTGACAAGAGTTTGAAACATTTTGACTTTGAAGTTTCAATTCCATTTCAATACTTTGAGCTTGACACCATTCAAGCCTTTGTTTGAGTTGACAAATTTCTTTTGAAAATTGTTTTGTCACATCATCATTCTTAGTTCTCAGCTTGTCACTATCATGTTTAAGTGTCTCGATTTCCACATTCAACAAGTTATTATCAACACAAAGATCATCCATAAGCATAGAAGTACCGGATTTATAAAGATCATTCATGATAACAAACAAAATATCAGCATTGAGAACTTGTTCCAAGAGTCGATCAGCATCATTTTTTAAAACTCTATTTCTTTGCTTTTGAACCAAAATCTCATTTTCAGTAGAGTTGAAAACATTTATCATATTTTTGACCTCGTTTTGAAGTTCCTGATCCCAACGTGTAGTACAGAGACGGAGGTGTTTGACAATTGGCAACATTTGTTTTTGAAAAATATCTCTCTTTTCTCGCTCGTAAGCGGATTGAAAAGTTTCAATTTTTATTTCAGAATTGCGTTCAATTGTTTCCTCCAAAATTTCGATGTCTTCCATAAAAGTTTTGAAATAATTTAAGACACGACAACTTTTCGGTAAAGGTGTAAGTTCACCGGATGATGGTAAAGGACCATTTATTTGTGCTACAGTTTGGACAGGGGCCGCATTAGAGGATGAAACATATGACTCAGTGACATACCATGATTTCTCAGGTAATTCCTTTTGAGTAACAAAAGATTTAGAAATGTGAGGAGCTTTTGTATAATCATATGGTGTCCAATATTGAACATAACTCATTTTAGATCGACTCTCGTCTTCAAGTTCTTCTTCTTCCTCAGTATCAAAAACAACAGCACGCACAATTGTATTATCAAGCAAATGGTCCATACTGTAAATTTTAGGAATTTCTTTGAATGCCGTGTGAAGAAACATTGAATTGTAATCGCCAAGTGCAAATCCTTTATCGGGTCTCGGTTTTAAAGTAAATTTCTGAATTGTTGTGACAGAGTTCCCGTGTTTGTAAACAATGTTACGAAATTCTTTGAGTTGTTTTTCAAGATCAACAATCTCACCGAGTAAGTCATCTATATACTTCCTTTTTCGTATTTTATGTTCACAAAAATCCTTTTTACAACTTGACAATTCTGTTTCTGTTTTTGAAAGTACTGTTTGAAGGCGTTCAACTTGCATTTTCAATTCACACTTTCCACTTTCGAGTTTCGAAATTAACTTTCCGTTTGACTCAATTAAATCTTGCATTTTGTGTTGAAGATCTTGTGCTTTGTTGTAAGAATCTTGAAAAGCTTTTTCAAAACTTTTTGCATGTTTAATCTTGTCTTCCTGATTTGAAAGCTGAATTTTATAACACTCAATATCTCGTAGAAGTGACGCATTTGCTTCTTTTAAAGCTTTGTTTTTCTCGTTGCATTTTATGATTTGCAATTGTTGAGCATTCAGTTGTTTAGATAACAATATGAGGTCAGGGTCTGGATCAAATGATGGTTCATGTTGTTCTATTTGATCATGTTTATCATTCTCAATAGGATCATCAACTGAAACAACTGTGTCATCATCAAATATGACAACTGTGCTTATTTGTTCATCTGTTTAAGAGGATGAAGATGAGTCAGATGGAACAACTTGCGCCATATCTGATTCAGGAGCAGAAGGTGTAGCTATTTCATGTATTAGGCATGCTTTGTGGTCATGTACCTGAGACAGGCCGTCAGTGTCATACACTGGACCTGAATCATTAAACTGAAGTTCCTGCATGTTGGCCATAAGCATCACAGCTGCATTGGCTTCCAGATTTTCCATGTCATCATCATTGTTCACATTTGCCATGAAGTTGTTATCTTGTTCAGGGAAATGTCCATCTTTTTCATCTTGAAGAGCCATGAGTAATGCCTGCTTGTGAAACTTACTACCCCGAGTTCTCGGTTTGGGACATGCTGTCGCTATATGACCTTGTTCATTACAGTTATAGCACCACACTGCATTCCCTGAGTTGGAGTTCCTAGTTGCAACTGGTTCAGACCTTTGCTGAGAAGATCCTGAGTTGTTCCTGAACCCTCCATTGTTACTATACCGCTGACCATTCCCAAAATTTCCTGAAGAGTTTCCTGAACCAGATCTACCATAATTACGATTCTGAATTTCCACCCTTCCATCATTGACAACAGCTTGATTTCTTGTGTTAGAAGATGAACGTTGACGATTGTTTGTTTTGTTGGAGAATTTGCTAAAAGCACGAGCAATAAGAGCAAGTCCCTGATTCAACGTATTAAAGTCATCATCGTCATCGTCATTGGAGTTTGAGTAATATGCTGCATCATTGTTGTTTAATGGAATAAGTTGAGTAGAAGCATTCTGTGGAGATGAATCATAAGGAACCATTTGGTTCGAGGTAGAAGACTGTGGATAACTGAAGTAGTTCTGCTCTTGAACATATGCATGATTTAACATTGGTGGTGGAGCATAGGGAGATTGAGCTACGAGAGCCAAAGAATTTGGTGTTGGTGTTGGTGTGTATCCTCCTCGTAGAGCTCGATCTTTTTCAACTTCAGGTTTATGGTGCTTCAGAAAATCATACAACAAACCATATGGTGCATCATGAAGATTTTTGGTTTGACGAACAAATGTCACATATTTATGCCAATCCGGGCCAAGACTACCAACGAATTTGGAGTTTACTGCAATCCTTGGTACTGTGATTTTGTGACGTTCCAGATCATTGACCACATTTGTGAAACGATGATAGTAGGATTCAAGTGACTCTCCTGGTTCAATTGTGATGTCAGTGTATTCCATGTAGAGTTTGGATTCCATATCATCTTTGTTCAATTGAGTGCCTTCCATAAGGAGATGAACATGTTCCCACATAGCTTTGGCTGTTTTCTGAGCATCGACACTTCGATAAATTGGATTAGGTATACCTTGAAGTATATAAGCCATTGCATACTCATCAGCTTCACGATGTAATTTCTGTTCTTCTGTGAGTTGAGATTCTGGAAGAGGTCTATCACCAGGAGGACGTGGAGGATCAGCAGTTGGATCACCAATTTCAAATCTTGTTGGCCACTCAAATGGTCCTTCAAGTATCACTTGCTTCAAGAATTTCCCATGAGGTTTCTTTAGTTCAAGAAATCGTAAGAATCGACTTAACCATTGAACATAGTTCCCAGGTGTTAGCATTGGAGGTGTTTCAAGTGATCCTGCCTCATGTCTGGATTGTTGAGTTGTAATAACTTCACACATTCTATCAAACTAGTGAGGTTGTTTGGAGGAATACTGATTGTTTTGTTGTGACATTTGATATGGTTGTTGTTGAGGAATGATTTGATGTTGTTGCATCATGAGATATTGTGGTTGTTGATTAAACGGTTGTTGTTGAAAGTGTGATTGTGAAGGTTGTTGATATGATTGTTGCTGATGGTATTGTTGTTGCTGATACTGCTGATGTTGTTGCTGAGGATTAGAGAAGTAGTAATGTGGAGGTTGAGACATCTTTGAACACTTGTGTAGTAATGGATCTTTGTAGAAGATTGAAATGCACGTTCCTTTGGTTAAGTTCAAAATTCCTGGGGTAAGTTGAAATCTTACGCATAACAATAATCTTACGCGTAAACTTTAGGTTATGCGTAAAGAGTAGTTTATGCGTAAACAAAGAGTTTATGCATAAGTTTCTCTTTACGCGTAAGCTTTGGCTTAATTGTAAGTTTAGACTTATGCGTAAGGTTAAGCAACCAAACAAATCTTTCAAACTTATCCAAGCTTAAAAGATATCCGAAGTCGAAGTATTCCACTAACTTATCCAAGCTAGGGAAGTACTGAGTCACCGTAACACAAGGAGAAGACCTTTGATGAAACTTAAGCGTAGATTCTGGCAACTTACGCGTAAGATGAACTCTTATGCGTAAGAATAGAACTTCTGCGTAGAAAAGGTAACTTATGTGTAGGATGGGACTTCAGCGTAAGACTTAGGCGTAGGAATCAGACTTAAGCATAGGATTTAGGCGTAGACTTCCAAAGTTACTCGTAAGAACAGGGTTTTGACCTATGTTACTCGTAAGAAAAGGGTTTTAACCAAATCTTATGCGTAGAAGGGACAAAAAGTACTGTTGACAGCTTTTGATTCGTACTGTTCACGTAAGTTACGCGTAAGGTGGTCAGAAGCTTGAAAAATCTCAAATTTTTGAAGAGAAATGCTTAGAAATAAGGTACTTTTGATCAAATAACTTCACGAATACTTAGAAAACACTTAAAATGAAAGATTTTGCTACCAAAAACTAGTTTTCCACTATCAAAGAAGCTATAATACCTTAAGAAAAGCCTTAAAAATCAAAACTTTATGCAAAAACTAAGCTTCAAATCACTATATCAACCTTGAAACTTGTCCAAGCTTCAAGATTTGAGTGAAAGAAACAAAGAAAAATGCAAAAAATAGATGAGAATCACCCTAAACCCTACGTAAATTCCAAGAAACACACTTCAATCTCTAGTAGGCGAATGATACCACTTGTTAGGTCACCATTTATGTAAACACAAGTATGATAATGAAAGAAAATAGATGAGAATGAGAGATGGTTGATTATAAGAAATGAGAAGATTGTAAGAACAAGAGTTTCACTAAGATATTCAAATAACCAACAAAATGAAATGTTTACATAAGCATGATATATATAGGGGAGGAGTAGGGCAACACTCCCTACCTCCCTCTTTCATCTAAATCGTGGGCTTTCTAGGCCCATGGGCTTACTTACTTAAGACTTGTAACATAAAACATAATGAAATAAATAACTAAGCAACCTATTACAAAAGGTAATGACCGAGACTTGACTAAATACAAAAGTATGATCCCAACATTAATGACATGTAATAACAAAATATTTTCTCATTTTTTCTATTATCAGATACAAATCTAAAATAATACAACAATACCCATCTAACTTTCAAATTTTGTTTCATTGTCATACGTTTTGTTTGCACTGTTAGTCCTTTTGATTAATGATCATTTGTAATTAACTCAAAAATATGTTTTTCTTTGTCGAATAATAAAAAAGTGCTTAAAAGGAAAATTAAGGTTCCTATTAGGTATTCCGATCATATTATGGGGGATCTAAGTCATAAAAGGAATGATACTATTGCAAGAATGAAGAGTGTTGAAATTAGTGATTCAAAATTGGGGGGAACTGTAGTTGATACAGATGTGGGTGTGAATAATGAATGTAGTGTAAATAATAAGGAGATTGAGGTTGAGAAAAGTTTAGGGGATGGAACGGATGAATGTAAGGATAAAGTTGGTGAACCAGGTGATGCTACGATGGTAATTGTGGATGAGATGAGGTCTGATGAAGGTACTAATGTGATTCAGAAGGATTTGGGAGAGGTTGGGAATACTAATGATACTGTTGATACCACTATTGAAGCTGTTAGCACTCCTACCAATGCTACTGATAATGTAACTGGTTGTGAGTCTCTTTGTGCTTCTACCAGTATGCTTAATAGTGTTGATAATGCTAGTGCTAAAAATAAGCTTTCATTTGCTAAAGTAGTGAAAAATTCTAAAGTGGCTTTAGATAGGAAATTGTGTTATGTGCCTACTGTGACCTGTGATGATGGATCTGAGGTTGTGATATTTGAGGAGGATCTTGTTATGTTGGGGAGTTCTAAATGGGATTTGACTACTTGTGGTTATTTTGTGGGTAGCAAAATGAACTTTAGTGAACTTAGATACAACCTGATGAGAATGTGGGGTAAATATGGGTTAGGAGAAATGTTTTCTACTAGTAATGATGTATACTATTTTAAATTCAAACATGAGAATGGGATGAATACTGTAATTGAAAATAGCCCATGGATGGTGGGAGGCAGACATTTGATTGTTCAAAAATGGAACCCTGATGTAAGCTTTGAGAAAAAGGAACCTGAAAATGTACCTTTATGGATTAAAATGTATGATATTCCTCTTGAGGCTTGGACTGTCCAAGGAATAAGTACTCTTGCAAGCTCTTTAGGAACACCTCTTCTTATGGATGATATGACAGCTCAAGTATGCCAATATGGTAAGGGGAGAATAGGTTATGCTAGAGTGCTTGTTGATGTTAAAGCTAGTCATGATTGCAAAGAGTTTATACTGGTACAATATAGAGTTGGTAATGGAGCAGTTATTAGAACAAAGAGAATTAATGTTGAATGCTCATGGAAACCTATTAAATGTGAGCACTGCAAGGTCTTTGGGCATAATTTTACACAGTGTAAAGTTAGGGACAGAACTGTTGAGGAAATGAAGTCTAATCAAGAAGTAGCTGCTAAGGCTTATAATGAGGGTGTTCAGAACAAGGGTAATGGCAATCAGCAATTTAAAACAAGAAATCAAGGTGTTGTAGGCAAAAAACTAAGCACTACTGAAAATGGGTGGATAAAGAATGATAAAGGTAAAAGCAAAGAGGTGTATAAGCCTAAGAACACTAATAAGACTGGACAGAATGGAGATGTTTTGATGAACAAAAATGTAGGGAATGTGAATGAGAAATTTGAGAAAAAGAGGTCTAATAATACTCAGGTACAGCATGATAATAGAAGTCACAATTAGTTTGCAGCGCTTGAGAATTTAGAAGAAAACTTGGGTAATGAAGTCAATGACAATCAAAAGAAAGAAGTGGAGTATTTTATTGAGAATAAACTACAGCCAACACCTCTGGAAATCAGCAAATGGACACAACACATGGAAAAGTATTTTAAAGAAAAATGGGATGATAAATATAACAGTGGGGTGATTAGTGATGGTGAAGAGGTTCTGGAAGAAACAGATTTGAATGGGAAATGTATGGTTGAGAATGAGTTTGAAGGGTTGGAAGGTTTTCTCCAACCTTCAAATTGAGTATGCAGTTTTGTTGCCTATAAAACAAAAAATACAAAAATAGAATAATAATGGAGCTGAAAATAGCTTCTTGGAATATTATAGGAATTGGCACCATTGATAAACAGAATGAAGTTAAGAAATTAATTAATGAGAATAAGTTGAGCCTTTGTGTTGTGCTTGAAACCAGGGCTAAAAGAAATGATACTGAAAGAATTTGTAAAAAAAGTTTTTGGTGTGTGGGATTGGACTAACAACATGAGTAAATGTAATAAGGGTTGCAGAATTATGATGGGCTGGAATCCTAATGATATCAAAGTTCAGATTATTAGTATGCATTGGCAAGTCCTATTCTGTGTTGTTGAAACTGTGCAACAAAAGACTAAGTTTTTCTGTAGCATTGTTTATGCTGCTAATCATGGGAATGAAAGAAAAGGATTATGGAGGGAACTTAAAGTTCAAAAGGCTTTTTCTACTGGTTTTCCTTGGATTGTGATGGGTGACTTCAATGTTACTTTATTCCCTCATGAACATTCTATGAGGGGGTCTTCTATGACTAAGGATATGCTTGAATTTCAAGATTGCATTAATGATGTAGCTATGGAGGATGTTGGAAGCACAAGTTTTCAATTTACTTGGACCAAATCTCCACAAAATCCAATGGCAGGTACTCTTAAAAAACTGGATAGAATAATGTCTAATGAAGAATTCATCAGCTCTTTCAATAATGCTTATGCCTTATTTCTCCCTTATATCATTTTTGATCATTGCCCTACTGTTCTGAGTATCCCTAATGGCATGATGAGAAAAGCTAAACCTTTTAGGTTTGCTAATTACATAGCCGACAAGTCAGAGTTTTTGCAGAAAGTTAATTGTGGGTGGAAGAATGAAGTTTTTGGTTTTAAAATGTTTCAAGTTGTGAAGAAATTAAAAGGGCTGAAAAAGTCTATGAATTCCCTCAACTGGCAGCATGGAAATTTATTTGAAAAAGTTCCTTTATTAAAAGAAAAGCTTAAGGAGTGGCAAGAAAGAAGTGATAAAGATCCCCATAACAGTGAAATCAAGAGTGAAGGAGTGAAGATACTACATGAGTATAAAGAAGCTGTTGCTGATGAAGGGAAGCTTCTTCTGCAAAAGACTAAAATTGAATGGCTACAAGTGGGTGACAAAAACACAACATATTTTCATAAGATATTAAAAAGCAGACATAATAAGGGTAGGACTGAAAGTATATGTGATGAAAGTGGTCAAAGGTTTGAGGGTGATGATGTTCCTACCCAGTTTGTAAAGCACTTTAAGAAATTTCTTGGTAGTAAAGTGGATGTTGAGTCTATTGATGGAAGAGATGATTTATTTAGATGCAAGTTAACTGAAGATGAAGCTGCTGTAATGGTGCAAGAGGTTACTAATGATGAAATTAAGAATGCCATGTTTGATATTGCTGATGTCAAAGCCCCTGGCCCTGATGGCTTTACAGCTTGCTTTTTTAAAAAAGCTTGGTCTATTGTTGGAAATGATGTGTGTGGAGCTATCAAAGAGTTCTTCCATACAAGAAAGCTTCTAAATGAGGTGAATGCTACTATTATTTCTCTTGTCCCTAAAAGCCCTACACCTCACAAAGTCTCTGATTTCCGGCCCATTGCATGCTGCAATGTAATATATAAATGCATTAGTAAAGTCATAACTGAAAGGATCAAAAGTGGGCTGCAAAAGTTGGTTGGTCTTAATCAGAGTGCATTTATACCTGGGAGGCAGATTCAAGACAATATTTTAGTCACTTAAGAATTGTTAAGGGGATATAACAAGAAAAATGGTGTTAAAAGATGTGCTCTAAAAATTGATTTGCAAAAAGCTTATGACACGGTTAGCTGGGAATTTATGGAAAGAATTCTGGTCAAGTTTAGGTTTCATACTAGAATGGTGGAGTGGATCATGACATGCATCTCTACCTCCACATTCTCAATTTGTGTTAATGGATGTCCTTATGGTTACTTTAATGGTGCTAGAGGTTTGAGGCAAGGGGATCCTATATCCCATTACATATTCACCCTTGTTATGGAGGTCCTAAACCTACTCATGATTAATAATACCAAAGAAGGAAGTGGGTTCAAATACCATTCTGGATGTAAAGAGCTCAAAATTACCCATTTATGCTTTGCTGATGATTTAATGATGTTTTGCCATGGTGATTGTAAATCAATTAAGATCATTAAGGAGACTATTGTGGAGTTTAGCAAGTATTCTGGTCTGCATCCAAACATGGGGAAGAGTACAATTTTCTTTGGTAGCATTGGAGAACAGATGAGGGCTGAAATGTTGAATATTATACTTTTTAAAGTGGGAAAGTTGCCAATGAAATATCTTGGGGTTCCTCTTCTTGTAAAATGTTTGGGAGTAGCTGATTGTCAAATTCTTGTTGATAAAGTCAAAAGTAAAATTCATGACTTGAAGAATAGAAACTTGTCTTATGCTGGTAGAGTGCAAATCATTGGTTCATGCAGATTTATTGGGCATCTGTTTACATGCTCCCTAAATCTGTAATCAATGATATTGATAAGGTGCTAAAGGGATTTCTATGGAACCAAAGTGATAGCTGTAATGGGAAAGCCAAAATAGCTTGGAAAATCATTTGCAGGCCAAAAACACAGGGAGGTTTAGGCCTTAAACCTCTAAAAGAATGAAATGAAGTCTTGATGATGAAACATGTTTGGAACATTATTGCAAAGAAAAACTCATTACGGTACTCATGGGTTAATAAGGTCAAGTTAAAAGGAAGAAGTTTCTGGGAAGTGAAGGCTGAAGTGGGAGATAGTTGGTGTTGGAAAATCATGTTGAATCTTAGAGATAAAATTAAGCCTTTTGTTAAACTAGTTATTGGGGATGGCAAGTCTACATCAGTTTGGTATGATCCATGGTTTAACAATGAACCTCTTGCTAATTTCATATCTAGAAGGGATTTATGATGCCAGATTCAGTGAGTTTGATACTGTTGAAGACATGATTCAGAAAGCGGAATGGATATGGCCTACTGATTGGGGAGATAAATTTCCTATCCTGAACTCTATTCATGTGCCTATTCTCAATAACAAAGTTGATTATGTTGTTTGGTTGGATAAGAATGGGCAAAAATATCATTATAATACAAGGAATGTTTGGAATTGCATGAAAACTGAATTTCCTATTGTTGAATGACATAAGGTAATCTGGTTCTCTCAATGCACTCCAAAACACACATTTATTATGTGGTTAGCTCTTCATAATAAACTTCAAACTTAGGAAAGGATGAGCAAATGGTGTACCACTGCTAATCTTCTTTGTCCCTTGTGCTCAAGTTGCTGTGATTCTATTCAACATCTATTCTTCCAATGTGAGTATTCTCTTAAGATCTAGAAGAAATTAAAAGGAGATTTGGAACTATTATCTACACCTGATGACTGGGAGAATCTAATTCAAATCATGATAAGAACATTGAGTAATAATAGCTTCAAAAGTGTTTTGGATAAAACTGGTATTGCAGCATGTGTGTACAATGTTAGGAAAGAAAGAAATATGAGATTGTTTCAAAATTCTCAAAGATCTGAGGAAGATATTACCAGTAGTATAAAGGAGGATTTGAAGTGGAAGATAATGAGTCTCAAATTGAAGAACACTGCTAATGTTAGAAGAATTCTTAAAAATTGGAATATTACTTATAGTTGTGTATGTGGTTAAAGATGGAAACAAGGGGTGTTTGGATCTGTATGAGCTTTGATAGATGGCTAGATTTTGGTTGATGATTGAAGTCTCCCCTGTTTGAAGACTATACTGCATAGTGAAATGAATACAACAGTAATGCAGAGATGTATTTTTGAAGAATCTGCTGGTTCAAAGGTTATTAACCTCTCTTCAAATTTCTGTTTAATGAAAATTGGAAGATTTTATGTTCACTACAGGTGATGGCTCTGTATCTTCGACCCATTTAATTCATATATGTCCCTTGACCCTTTCTCTCTTTCTATAAGCCTTTGTTATGTAATAAAGGAGTGTTTGGGTTAATACAGTTTATGCATTAACATGGTTTCCATAAAGTAAGTTTCCATATGTGAAGGGTAATGTGAACAGGTGTGGTAGTACATGATTCTAGGAATTGTAAGGAGTGAAAGATGGACCTACATGGTCCTAGAAATGTACTACTAAGGAGGTAATGGATGGTCCTCCCTCAAAGTGTGTGTTCCCAACTGGGTGATGCCATTGTAGTAGATGGAAATGTATCTCAGTTGGTATAGCCCTTGACTTGGAGGGGATAAGGGTTCCTAGTGATGCCATCCATCAAGCCTGACTTAGTTATTGTGGTGGCAGGTTGAATGACCATGATGGGTTGATGTGATGGAAATGTAACTAGATGGTTAATGGTGCTTTAAAAAGGTGAATTAAGAGCTGCAGGAAGTCTGCAAACTGAAGAAAGTTTGCCTGCAGGCTAGTGTGGTATGATTGATAGTTTGAAGAATTAAAATGTTGTCTAAGTTCTTTGCTGTCTGAGATAGCTTTTAGTTATCTGATGTATGTCTTGTTTTAGTATGATGAAGAGTATAGACATGTCTATATCTCTTCTTTGATTGTATGATTTGTTGTTTTAATAAGATACATTCACCTTTGCACAAAAAAAAATGTTTTTCTTATGTTCTCATACGTTTTCGTACATTTCTATTCGTTTTATATGTTTTCGCTCATTTTCTTTACGTTTTTATTTGCACCGTTAGTCCTTTTAACTATCGACCGTTTGTAGTTAACTCAAAAATATGTTTTTCTTACATTTTCATACGCTTTCTTACATTTTCATACGTTTTCTTACATTTTCATACGTTTTTATACGTTTTCGTTCGTTTTTATACGTTTTCATAAAATGGACAAAAATGTCCAAAAACGAACAAAAACGTATGAAAACGTAAGAAAACGGGCGAAAACATATAAAAATTGATAGAAACGTAAGAAAATGTATGAAAACTTAATAAAAACATATTTTTGAGTTAATTACAAACGGTCATTAATCAAAAGGACTAACGGTGCAAACAAAAACGTAAAAAAAAGGCGAAATCATATAAAATGGATAGAAACGTATTATAACATAAGAAAAATAGATGTTTGAGTTAATTAAAAACGGTCGTTAGTCAAAAGGACTAACGGTGCAAATAAAACGTATGATAATGAAAAACATTTAGAAAGTTGGATGGGTATTGTTGTATTATTTTGGGTTCGTATCTGATAATAGAACAAATGTGAAAATACGTTGCTATTATATGTTATTAACCCATAAAATATGTACTTGTAAACAAATATGATACTCGTTAACTAATTGAAATTTTAAAACTTATTTACAAAAGTATATTGCGCATTCATCTTGGTGCCTTTAGTGCGATGATGACATATAAACGCAACACCACCTATTGTTGAATTGCACATGTTGATAAGACATTTCGAGAGTAATATAATCTCCCGGATGGTAACGAAATCAATCAGATTCCAATCTTCAATAATCCCAAAAGGGTATATCGAGAGGAAACAAAAAATATGCATTGGTAGATATACAAACTGCCCTATATACGATATGGAGACATATATAGGAACGCCATTCGACTAATAAGAAGAATGTTGATCAGAAGTCAGACCATAGGTGATATTCTCAGAATCGATCAACTCAATATATTACTTGGATTTTTAATATAGGAAATGTACCCAAGCTCGATCGGCCGCGTCCATATTCTGGTAATATGTTTTTTCTCCTCATCTAGTGTTTTGTTAGAGTGGTTTTCTAGAAAGACAAGTATCCAATATTATAACATATATACATTCATTGGGTTTTGTTGCACCCACTTTTTGGGTGAGCCTTTTGTGTATTGACCCGGCCCTTCCAGCTCCAATTTACCATGCGCTCTGTTTTGCCCCGACCCGCCCTGCCCACCATAACTCACATCCCCTCCTTTGTTTTCGGATCTGGCTGGTGCACCTCCGATTCCTCAACCCGTCGCCGGCTTGAATTGTAAAATGGTTTCTACAATTCTTTGTGAGGGGGGCAAGAGTAATGGTATTATTTTTAATCCTTTTGTGGTGTTCCTTGCGCCAGGTGTTACAAACAGTTGCTTTCCCATTATATCCTTTTTCATCCACATCTTTTGTCATAAAGAAGCTTCTTTTGGACTCTTCAAAAGCACACATACATGGTGAATTCTGGTGTCCCAAATCTAGGGTTCATAATTTTTTTTAATTCGAGTTAATTTTTAGGTACCCTTTTTTTTTTTTTTTTTTTTTTTTTTTTTTTTTTTTTTTAAGAATCATGATAAAGTTGATTACAAGACTTTGTGTGTATTTTTTTGTAGGTTTGTTTGTTGGTGGAGTTGCTTGGATGGCTTATCAGTTTTCATTTTCTAATTTTTTCAAGTAAGTTTTTAGGTTAATTTTACATCGTTATTTTTGGATTTTATGGTGTTGTGCTCTAAGTTTGCAAGCTCTTTTTCATTTATATATATTGTTGGGTTTTTTGTGAAATCAGTTGTGTATTCAATTAATTCAGACTTATTAAAAAATTTTAAATAGGGGTTTTGGTTTCAATGTTTTGAATAATTCAGATTTATGCAAATAATAATAATAATAATAATAATAATAATAATAATAATAATAATAATAATTACAATCATTTAAACACAATGTATAACCATCATTCTACATTAATAACATTAAAAACACCCTACACCCAATATTACAATCATTTAAACACAATGTACAACCCTTCATCTTAACCTAGACACGAACCTGTGATCAAGACTCGACTCGATACACAAGGCTGTGAGCTCAAGCTCACGGCATCCCTTGTTTTTGCGACTCAATAACAACGAGAACAACAAAAAGAAAGAAAATGATACCAAACAATTATCTGACTTCATATTTATTAGTTTTAATCTTTATTTAATCAAAAACTCTTGCAAATTCATGTATTTATCCCCCACCGTCGCTAGAACGACAAAAAGGGTGGTGACTTTTCCTACCTTCGACCGCCGGTATCAAGAAAACGAGAGAGAGATGGTTTTGGTGATGAACTCGAGCTGTGGTGGTGTTAATCGTGGTGTTTGGAGGTGTTTCTTGGCGCGTGATGTGCGTCAAAATGATGGGGAGGTTGTAAGGAGTATGGTGGTGGTGGCGGTGAGTTCAAGTGGCCGGCGGTGGTGTTTGTTTCGCTGGAAAAACGACTGGAGAAGAAAAAGAAATAGGGTGTGGCTGGTTTGAGAGAGAAAGGGTGTCAAACCGTAAATGATGGTATAATGAAGTTTATATAAGAAAGTATTTTGGACCTTGTGTGAACCCCATTGCACCCTTAGGGACTAAGATTGTAAATATATGCTAGGGTGGGAAGTGTAGTTTACCAAATCTTTTAGTATTTCGTTCTCGAGGCAAATTTAGGTGTTAGAATGACTTCCCGTGACATTTTTATTAATTCCATCAAAAAAATTTATTTCAGGGTACCCGTCGCTGCAACGCGCGGGTATCGTGCTATTTTTGCTATAAAACGGAAAATTATTTGATCAAAAAGTCATCTAGTATTAATGAGTTGTAAAGTCTAAGTCAAATATTCTCAAGTAGTCGTTAATTATCGACTAATTCAAAACAAAAACTTCAACATTCTTCTATATATAAAGCAAATTTATTTATTCTCTATCATTCATCACCACCAAAGCAATAGAATATATCCACAATTGCAAATTAGAAAATGAACAAAATTTCTGGTTTCCTTGCAACAAATGGAAAGCTTTTGGCCATGACAGCATCCATCTACCTTATCATCTATTCCTTATCGTACATCTTATTAACATCCTCTACGCAACCCTTGATTGCCGATTTGACTTTCAAGCTTTTTGCCTTAGTCTCTTCACACCCTGGTACACCTGAGTTCACTGAACTCTTGGTGGCTATCACTAAGGATACCGGCACTTTCGTAGGAATCGAAGCTGCCTATAGTGTTTTCCTCTTCTTCGTTAGACTTTTTGCTGAAACCGCCATCGTTATTATTGCATCATGTTACTATAGTGGTAGCAACTTGTCCCTCAAGGAACTTTTCATGACGGTATTAAAAACTTGGACAAGACCGTTTGTTACTTTGTTCTATGTACAACTTCTTTCCCTTGGTTACACAAGCCTCTTCTTTTTGCCTTTCTTAGTTCCATCACTCACTCTTTTTGACCACACAAAAATTCTGATCGATCTCCTGATTGTCTTGGCTATTATTTTTGTCACATTTAATCTTTATTTAAGTGTTGTGTGGAGTTTGGCCGTAGTTGTGTCTGTGGTTGAGGATACTTACGGGCTTTCAGCTCTAGGGAAAGCTAGAGAGATTGTGAAAGGCAATAGAGTACATGGATTTCTACTGAACTTGTTATTTTTTCAATTGTCAGTCGTCATTATTACGGTTCTATCCAAGCTATCACCCATTATGCCAATTGTTGTTGGGGCCATTGAATTCATTTTCATTGGGGTATTGAGCATGTTTCAGTTTTTGGCATACAGTGCATTCTATTTCAAGTGTAAGAATGACATGGTGAAATCAAGGGGTTTGGAATATAGCCAAATACCAAGTGCACCGATTCTTGGTGAAGATTTACCATAAAAATGCTGATTTATGCCTGCGGTATAGTTTCTTATAGGAAGAGGTACCACAAAGTCATTCTCAGCGTTACAGATTGACGCTATTTAGGCCATGGAGGTTGTGAAGTTGTTCTCGCTGTCAAGGGCTCAATGTCGATACAATGACGACATTGAGTTCGTGTATTTTATGTATGTATGGGTGAATGCGTGTTTGTGTTTAAGTATATATTTTAGTGAGTTCAATCTCAATGCTATAACTTGCATGTACGAATAAGGAAATACTTTTTTTTTTTTTTTTTGTGTTATAAGAATATTATATGGCAAAATCTGATATGATGGGATGTATAACACGCTATAATCCATACAACACCGAACACTCTATGCATACGTTGCATGAATATAAGGCTGTGTTTGATTTTTTTTTTTTTGCCTCTTAACAGGCTCTGAATGGCCAAAATGTCTGAATCGGTCAGACATTTGGTCGTTCAAACCGTTTGTTTTTTTTTTCCCGTTCAGACGCGTTCAGATGCAGTAAGATCTTAATGGTTTAGACTTGAGAGGGGTGTCTGAATGCGTCTTGTTGCCTCTTGCTGACACAAATAAAAACAAAAAAAAAAAAAAATAGTACGAGCAAGCAAATGTGCGGTTTAAACATGAGTTTTTTTTTCCCGTTCAGATGCGGTCAGATTCAGACATTTACGCATCAGATTCAGATTCAGATGTGCGGTTCAGATTCAGATTCAGACCCTCTTAACAAACAAACACCACCTAAGTCTGAAGTTTTGACTGAACTCATCATTATCTATCTTTTCCAAAACAATTTTAAATTGGTTAATTAAGCTTTTTTTTTTTTTTTTTTTTTTTTTTTTTTTTTTTTTTTTTAATAGTTAATTAAACATTCGGTTGTCTGAATGAAGTGATATTGAAAAATCAACGATGACTTATTTTTCCATTTGTTTGCCGTTTCCAAGAAGCACAAAGACATATTCTAAGTTTCTAACACAATTTACTTTAAGTTGACTTCATCATGCAGTCAACTACTATATATAGAATAAAGGCTTATGACTTGAAAATTTATCTAACTTATCAATTTTTATAGTTTTGTGTAGTCATTTTGTTTTTTACTATTAAAACGCAAAAATCTCAAAAATCTCAATTTCCAACATCCCTTTTTGATTGGTTTTCCCATGTATTACTACTTAACAGTACGCCTAATTAGTCTATATAAAAATATCTCATCAATATTCAGTACATAATTTTTATACATCATGACCAGTTTCTTAAACTCCATTTTATCTAATGGTCTTCACACAATATGTCATTGTTTTAACAAATGATTGGACAAGGTTTTTGAATGATTTCAATATCAGATATAAGCAATTGATATATATATATATATATATATATATATATATATATATATATATATATATATATATATATATATATATATAAAAAAAAAAAATAAAATAAAACCCCTATTGGGATTTTCCATTTCAAAAAAATTAATTCATACTTTATTTAGTAATAATTTTTTTAATCTGATTTTTTTTTTTTTTTTGATTTTTAAAAATAATTAAACCTAATTATTCCCAAATTTGGTCAAAATTTTATAAAAATTCGTTTTAATACTCACACGTATAGAAAACCCGAAAATACACATGGGCTTCGGGGCAACTTTTTCATAATTCTAAGGTTAAAGTGTAAATTTTAAATAATAAGCGGTATGGTCTTGATTCAACCACTAAAAGATTTTTCCTTCTCATAACACTCTAATCAACATCTCCGAAATATAGAACCGAAAAAACTATTTAAATACAAAGGTACCAAATACATCCATGAATCGAAACGAAGGATCGATGAAGATGATCAATAATAATTGCTACTCTTTCCCCTAAAACCCACCTCTATCATCTAAATTTGGGTGAGTACTCGACTGCTATTATTCTTTCACGATCAGGTTATTTTTAAGGATCAATTAAACATTGAGGGTTTGCTATGTTATGATGCATAAAATCACAAGATGTGATCAGATTGTCTAATCTAATTTTTTCAATTCGTCTTTAAACTTTAATTCAATTTAATTTTGTTGATTGGTGTTTGCAGGGATGCAACTAATGTCCGATGATTTGTATGTTATGTATCCTCAAACTTAGGAATCAAATTTTTGTGTAAATTTGATGGTAAGTGTTTATGCAATTTTCATCTTTGTGGTAAGTGATGGTAACTGTTTATATAAAGTATAGTACTTTTCGCATCATGGGTGTTTGAAAGTTTGTTTATCAAGCTAAGATTTGATCTTTATGAAGCAATGTCTAGAAAAATAAGTTTCTTCTAGATAGGTAAATCTTTATGTCATGCCCATTAACAAATGTTTTGTGCATAATGCTTAACTTTGTTTAGTAAGCTTAAGGGATTTTGGTTAAATAATCTTCGTATATTTCTTATTAGGACAAATTATATTTAGGATGGGATGTGCATAATCCTCCATTATGATTATAGTTGAGTTTATGTAACTCAAATGTTTATATATTATAATTCACGTAAACAAACGGTTGGTAAACGACTTAATTTTATAACTGTTTGGTTTTCTTTGTGAAAAAATTGAAAGACCTGAAAGAATTGGTTCACTTTGTAACAAATTTTACTTAAGTATGTGTGATATTGAATAATAATGTTTTGGTTTGTGTACATATAGTTAAACTAATTATTTTAAAAAAGCCTTTTTGTAAGTATGGCACATGATGAATCCCATTGGCGCTGGTAATTTTAGTTTAAGCGGTCACTTACTCACTTTGTATGTTTTGTTTCGGATAAATTAACGACGAAAATTTTTATGTGTGTAGTTGGATTATGATGCTAGAATTGTAGATATGTCCACATAAGCTTTTCGTTGTTCATCGTAGTTGTTTGTAGCTCATCTTTAATACGTAATGAAAGATCATTATAGGGAGACGGGAGATGAAAACATAAGTTTCAAAGTGTTGTAATGTGGTGTTTGTCATTTTGATCTTCACTCAGTCAAGATGAAAATGTATAATTGAACAAGCTGTTAATGCTTGTTTAAACCTTATACAGGTTGTGGGAGATATCATTATGTTAGGTGATCATGAAACCTCAAAAAGGAAAGATGGCATAGAAGGTATTAGCAAAAAGGGTGGTTCCTTAACGATTAAAATGTCGGGCACAAACTATTGGGTCAAGATAAGGTATTCTCTCTTATTATATATATCTTTTATGTGTTTAAATTTGTTTTCATTTTTATATCATTTAGACTAAAAGTATCATGAATTTATTATTTGGGGGTCAAGTCTCGAGTAGAGGTAACTCATGTACTATTCATGATCTTGGATACGTTCCATAGTTTTCTTTATTATTTCTCAAAAGATAATAGTTTTGCTAAGGAAAGTCAACACCATGTTGTATAAACGTGTGCTCATTGACAGGAATTTTGCATGCAGGATGGTCAGACATCTTGTGCTGCACAACTTATCTTTCCATCAAAGCAAAGTAAATTAATTTTAAGCGGGATTGTACATCCAATCCTATTTGTTTACAAGTGAAATACACGGTACGCAAATAAGCATTTATACTGAGCAATCCCAAACAGCCTTTAAGTTGTGATTATACACCTGAACATTAAATGTATACCTTATGATTGATGCATTTCAGTTTTTCAAACCTGCTGAATCCAGTTATCGTTCAGTTGCCTCATTCGTCATTCGGGTGGTCTCATCATGAGGAGGTCGTAAGGCCTTGACTCATCCAGGTATCTCTACAGTGACTTTGACTTTTTAGTTTGAATGGGTCATTTATGTGACCCAATATAATAAATATGTTACAGGGCGTTTGAGAATGCTTATTAAAAAATTATACGTTTATAAGTATAAACAGATAAGAAGCTTCAAAGCAGATAAGATATTAAGCTGTTAAACAAACAATCTCAAACAACGCCTATATATTAATAACATCAGCATAATTTTGATAAATTCTTTTTCACTTGAACTGGTGTGGTTTGTATAGAAATTTTTACAGCTACATGGATTTGAATGTGGTAATCGTGTTTCTCGCATTATTTAAGTTTCTTTATAGTATGTGATTGCAGAAATAAGAGATAAGCAGCTTAAGAGAAGTGATGACTTTGTTTGGGCGTTTGAGGTTTCATTGACTGAGAAATTAATTATCGATGTTGAGTTTCTTGATTTTAAAAGAACATCTACAAACATAATTCAACCATTTGATCACTTCAGTAATTTAGCTTTTACGTGATGTTTTTAGTTTTTTAAAAGGATGTTACTTTGGACATATAATGAAGAGGCGTTTGGGATTTGCTAATTTCAAACTATATATCTATGTTGAAGTCGTACTCTAAAGAAGTATATATGCAGTTTTTATCCAAATACTGAAAAAGGGTTACAAACATTTAAAAAACCAAATCCGAAACACTTTCTTAACTACATCATTAACTTATGGTTGGTGAACTGAAAGTTATGACTTCAACAACTATAGATATATTAGTGCGATTGACAAACTAACAGTTTGTTAGTTTTAGATGATACTTTTTTTTTTTTTTTTTTTTTTTTTTTGATAAAAACTTTTTTTATAGAATCTCCCATACATTATTTTTTGGACTTAAATAGACCAGGTATTAAATGACAACATAAATGCATGTGTTAACTTGGAATACTGATGTGTGAGGTATGGGAATCGTGCTACATCTTTGTACGGTTGTACCAGTCACATCCTCCTTCATAATGGAGAGGCATTTGGGATTTTTGATGATACGACAAAACACTGTGAGGAACATGAATCCATGGCGGTGGGTTAAAACCTAGTTGATTAAACGGCCAAAAGGTTGGAAACCATGGTTACCCAAAAAAAAGTTAGTTATTATAGCAAAAGTTTCAATTAGTTTTAGTTGTAAAATGCTATAAATTAATTAAATATATTGACCTTTTTGAAGTATAATACATAAAGAGTTCAACATGTATAAATTGAATATTGGCTTTATGTGTTTTTACTATGGAGAGTGCTTATAGAAAAATGGACAAAAATAACTATATGATGAAATTTAATTAGCACTTATACAGGAAGAACAAAACCTATAGTGGTGTAACAAGTTGTTTCATTATCGTGTAGCATGAGAGAATTAATTTGACTTTAATTTTTTTTTGCCATTGTGTTAGCTTTGATATGCATATGGTTAATGATCTTACTCTTCTTAGGGGGTGTTTGACTAAGCTAATATGATGAGCTTATTAGTTTATAAATGCCAATAAGCCTAACCAAGTGTTTAAAGGAGCTTATATAAGTGGGCTTATGAGCTTATATAAGGAATTTTTATTCAAACCCAAAAGTGTGGCTTTTGTGAGAGGGGTTGGGCTTATATAACATGCTTCATCACAAATTATGTAAAGAAAAGCAATATAATTGGAACAAACGTTAAAAATATGAATCACAGTACATTTTAAGACAATATTTTATGTATTAATAAAATATAGGGCATAATCTTAAAAAAAATGTCTATGATATTAATACGTAATTATCAAGTATCATCATATGTTTATTCAAGTCTAAGTCAAAAAAATTAACATCTTAGTTACATTATTCAAGAATTTTAAAAAACACCACACTATCGCCTGGCTGTTAAAAATCTTATTCAAATTATTCTTCAAATGTTTCAAAACTTTATTATATTATATGCATTAAATCATATATAAATTATTCAAGCCAGGCGGCATTAAGCTTATTTAAAAAAAAAAAAAAAAAAAAAATCCTCTTGCGTTTACGGGTATTATAAATACACGTAGTCGAGCAGAGGCGGAGCCAATAGGGTGGCTAGCGGGTGCTCAGCCACCCCCAACCGGCCTAACTTGTCCAACTTATAGCTTGAATATCAGCCCATGTTTCATCGAGTTTTTAATTTGGCACCTACTATAAGGCTCAAATTTTAGGTGCGAGTTACGCGTATTATATTTGGGTGCTACAAGTATTTAGGGAGATGGTGGGGGCCTATAGAAAGTCTCAAAGAAAAAAGAAGAAGGAGGAAACAAATATACGGAGATGATGAAGAATGACGATGAAGAAGAAATAGAGAAGGAAGACGGAAAAGAAACGGCGTAACAAAAGGTAGTATAGTGAAAGACCTACTTATTTGCAAACTTGACTTCTTTGTAGGCCCAATATACATACGAGCTAGCCCATCACACATTTTACTATCAAAATATGTTTTACCTGGAAAAATATATATATATATATATATATATATATATATATATATATATATATATATATATATATATATATATATATATATATATATATATATATACTAATATAATTAGGTAGGTAGGTTGAGCAAATAAACGTTTAACATGTCATTGTGATATTTAATTGGCTAGTTCTATTGTTTTTTCTAATTTTAAAATTTAATATAACTTTGACATTGTCTAATTTATGTATGTTTTTTTTAACTAAGTAATAATAGCTAACATGTGTAAATTTTTGCATTTATATTTAACATGAAAATTATCGCCGCATAATCACTAAAACTGTGACCCACGACATGTCACCATTGTTCTTGCTTTCTTTGAAGTCTTCGCGTCGTGCGGACAATCTACTACTTAAATTAGTTTAGCATGTGGACTAACAAGTTAGTTTAGCATTTTTTATGCAAAATAAGCTGATCTGATAAATGGTTAAAGTTTCATTATTTTTTTATAAAAATAAATATATATTTCTAATTGCGCAAGTTCGTCATTTTAGTGCAAATAGGTTTATCAATTCAATCGTTGGTTCGAAAAAAACATTAAACACTATTATCTTCTCAAAATATCCGAGCCTCCTCTAATAAAAATTCCTGGCTCCGCTAAGTCGAGCTCTCTTTATCGTATAATACAATATTAAAAACCATAAAAAAACAAAACAAAGATTAAATTATTTGATTTTAATAAATAAAAATACATTATTCAAAAAATTAGAAAAAACTCCGCGCGTGCGCGGGCATTATAACTAGTATATATATATATATATATATATATATATATATATATATATATATATATATATATATTCCAATTATTTCTTAATGCTTGTCTCACAACAGGAATAATATTTGCTTTCTTCTTCTTTACATAATATTTTTCAGTGCTGCTTAGATATGCGCAGGCCCATATAACATCTGTCACCATATAATCGCTTTTCTAGATACCATATTTGACATGGAAATGTTAAGAAGGACGAAAAAGAATAGGCCTCCAATGTTTAACGAGTTAATTAAGTCGAACATTCTCTGTTGCTGTAGGCACTTGCCACTTAGATGGCCCCACATACTCGTGTCAACTGTGTTGCACCGGGGATTGTACCAACACACTTTGTAGGTTTCATCAAGATTTTGAAACCCGGGTCGACCCGGCCTGGTTAACCAGTTTGACCGGTTTTGATCGAAAAAACGGGTTAAAACAACCCGGGTTTTTTAAACCGGGTTAACCGGTTTGACCCGCCGGGTTTTGAGTGACCCGGGTCAACCCGGTTCTCGAAACCCGGCCGGGTTTCATTTTTTCAAAATATTTAATAAAAACCCGGGTTGACCCGGTGGTCGAACCGGTTGACCCGGTCAAAAAAATAAAAAAATAATAAATTGAAAACCGGGTTGACCCGGCGGTCGAACCGGTTGACCCGGTGTCCGGTGACTCGACCGGGTCGATTTCGAACCCGGTTTTCAAAACATTGGGCTTCATCACCGATAATGACACGCTTGTAAGTTTCTTCTGCTCGAGTGTATGATTTGATGTGGAAAGGATAAATATGTTCTTATAATATATACATATTGCAAATCTAAAATTTAAATAGAGCTGTTTTATAATAAAGTTCCTGAGTTTATTTTCTGAGATTTTTTTGAAAGTGAGAAGAAAGTAAAAGATGGTAAATTACATCAAAATTACACTCCTAATTTACTTTACAAATTGGGATGAAAGGAGTGAAGTTGATTTTAAAGTTGTTTTTTTTTTTTTTTTTTTTTTTTTTTTTCAACTCGAGAACACAAGATAAAAAAATAATTTCTTATTCTTCTCCTCTTTAGTTCACTCCTTTTTCCCTCTCCGTTTCTCTTCTTTCAGTTTTATACTCGGGAACAGAGTACCACCCTATAAGTGCTTGTGATTCAAATTTTCAATAGGCATGCTCGAGTATATGACCATAAGTCGCCAAGCTAGGTGATAAGGCGAAAAGTGTACCGCTTTTAGGGGGTCATTTAAGCCAAAATTCGAGATTATTTGATCAAATATTGCCATAAATCGTTCTTTTTGTCATTTTAGGTGCTTTGGAGAAGAAATCTCGAAAAGGAAGCATTTTGAACGTTTTTGAAGCGAAAAAGTGAAGAAAATGGCAAAGTCTCCAAATCAAGCTGGAAACAGTGCTTGACGGCGTCACGCTTTGGAGGTGACGGCGTTACGTTATGGCAAAGAGGTGGATAAAAAGATATAACGAGACGCGCCGGAATGTTTTTTTCACGTGTAATTTACTCTTGACGGCCATGAGAAGAATAATACATGACGGCGTCAGATCTGGATCTAGGCAATACGAGAGTTTCTTTGGCGGCGAGTTGACGGCGTCAGGATTTACACGTGACGCCGTCAGACCCAAAAATCTATATATAGTTTTCTATTTTTCATTTGTAAAGGAGAGGAGAACTTTTGGATAGTTTGGGAGAAACCCTAGCACGAATTTTACTGTACTTTTAAGGGTTTCAAACCTTTGTTTCATCCATATTTGATTGAAGATAAGATTTCCAATAATCATTCAATATGTCTACGTGTTGTTTGATTCTATCTTATGCTTGTCTTTACTTTAACATGTTAGGCTAGGTTTTCTTTGTGTTTGCTTAGATGTAATAAAACGTAATTATTGATTATTGGTTGGTTGTTTGTTTATAATTGTTGTGCATGAATGATATCGATGTTAGACTTAAGAAAACTGGCAGACTTTCATTTGGTAACATGCTTGAACGTCTTAAAAAACATGAATCGGATGTGTACTACTATTAATTGGTTATATTTAATGCATAAGTAACTACTAAGGAGGCCATGTTAGGAGCTAGTTGTCGGCTCGACATTGGAAGAGGTAGGAGCTTATAGAGTTAGGGAAGATCGTACACGGCCCTATGAGTGGTATTAAGGAATATAACCTGTCATCCATGCAATTGTAACAAACTATTCAACTAGTAAAAGATAGCTAGGGAGTAGTGAAATCTAAGTAAACACGTTTTTCTTATTATTGTTTTTCCTCCATATTTACTTTCGTGTTATTTTATTTTATTTCTATTGCATTTGTAGTTATTTGGGTTAGTTGACTAGCAACTAATTCCGCCCATTATTCCAAAATCCGAAATTTTTACTTGCTTTGCATAAAATATAAAAATACAAAAAGAATCAACCCTCACCTCTAAACCTAGTTTAATTAAGTTTTAACCCTAGCGAACACTATTCTTTGAGTTGAACGATCAATCATCCGGTACTTGCCACTACACTATACTCAGAGGCGGAGCCAATGGGGTGGCAGGCAGGTGCTCCAGCTAGTCTAACTGAGTGACCGTCAGGTCCAGGCATCCAGCCCTGGCATCGGGCGACAATGAATAAGAAAGTAAGAAATGATGCCAAAATTTGGAAGAAGAACAAGAAATAAAAGGAGACAGAACATGTGTTAAAAAGATTTTGCCGGAAAAAGTTTCAGTGGATAGAGAAGAAGAAGAAAAAGAAAGAAAAAAAAAAAAAAAAACTGATAGGGAGACGTTAAGACGAAGACTCCTCTATTCTGATTGGTTGAGGATTAACTAAAGTCAAATGTGAACTTGAATGGTCACGTGGGAGTAACTCTTTATTGTTATGCCATCATTTTTTGTTTAGTACTAATATTATTAAGTGATGGCCCATAGATGACTTATTGTAAATAAATAAAGATAGACCCATATCGCAAAATATCAGTTATTAGGCTATGCACGGTGGTGATTCGAGTCATCTTTTGCCAAATTATGTTTCTCTTTTCGATAACCAGACATAACCATGTGTCTAGAGACGGATCCAAGATTTTTGAGAGAGTGTTGCACAAAATATTTTTTTATGACTATGAGTATTAAAGTTGTCCCATAAAGAATTTATTAGGTAAATTGGGTGTTGCACGACCTCAGAAAAGTCATATTTTATAAAAAATTTACACTTCGTGAACTAAAATTGGGTGTGGCCCGTGCCACACCCGGCTCCCATGTGGTCCGTCCATGCATGTGTCACAGTCGGTGACCAAGTTAAAAAAAAAAGTTTGTAATATCGGTCAGGATTTAGACCGAATTCTCCAAAACTTGCACCTCGACCGATCCATGAACAAATGCCCACAATGGCCATAACCCAATTAAATATCGGTCACCCTATGAAATCGACCAACTTTTTTCGGTCCACTGTGCTTATCCTTAAGTTAGTATATGTTTACTCTTTAAACAAGAATGAAATATTGATACTAATGTCTTGTAATTAGCATATGGTTATAACTAAGTTATCAAATTAATGTTTAATACGGCTTGTAGTTGGCTTAGATTTATTGTTTTTATGTTTAACAAGTATGTGACAAATAAAAATAAATTTCTTAGGAATTGAAGCCTAGCTTCCTAAGAAGAAGAAAAAAAAAAAAAAAAAAAAAAAAAAAAAAAAAAAAAAAAAAAATTGTTAATGAACATTAAAAACAACCTAAATCATGTTCGGAAAAATTGATTTGGCAAAGTTGTTAATATTCTTACATTTAGAACTTATAGGATCTTTTTCATTCATTCATCTTTCTTATATAAGATATTCTATGACGGTCAAATGCAAAAGTTGTTGTTGCGATGTGGAAAAACGGGAAAAAGAATCCGGCCCCTCTTAACTTGAATTCCTGGCTCCGCCCCTGACTATACTACATCGGTCAGGTACACTACCTGATGGGGATTGCAAGCTTCTCAAGATCCCTTGAGAGGTAAAACCTTTTGCAAGGTTGCAAAACCACGCATCACTAGGTGGTTTGACTTTACAAACCGAGTTCAAGCCTGAGCATATGCAACCTTAACTTAGTCCATCAACTCATCAACTCAAATGAGTCGAGCCAACATGTATTTTTTGTTATCCATTTAATTTATAATACTATTTTATGTATGAAGCATTGACTAAAAGAATAAGTTTCTATAATGAATTATCTTTGTTTTTAAGAGAAATGCTATAAAGAAAAGACACTACTCAAGAGACTTGGGACACCAGAAGAGATTGCCGCAGCAATGGCTTTCTTGGCATCTGATTAAGCTTCATATATAACGGGTGAGACGATTGTGGTCGCAGGAGGAATGTCTTCCAGACTGTAGATCTCTTACAATTTAATTTCTCATCACAATAACCAGCTGGTATCAAGTTTTACTTTTCATAAAAGAGAAGACGTGGACATATTGATCCCAAGTAACAGTTTCAAGTTTAAGAATCTTTTATACGTTCTGTAGCTAACTTTGCGAGAACAAAGTATCATCAGGATTTGATCAACTTTGTCATTATTTTAATGGCCAAATGTTAATGAATAATAACTTACTTTTGTCAACGTTCCAGTTTGGTTATATAGTTAACTAACCTATTCACGAACAGATTCATACCGAACATGCATTTCAATAAGAATCACAATCAAAATTATTCTTCATAAAGTTATCGATCTTGTCATATTAATTTCATGTAAATGAAAAGAACCATGTTTATCTAAATACCAAAATATAGGGTATAACCAGCCAATACTAGGCCAAACTTATAAACATTAGTTCAAAACCTTAAAAAAAACCAAAGACAAAATTTAGCCATAACACATTGTTTATGCTAAAAACAGCAATATATTATTTCATAAAGGTAAAGATGTTGGCAGGGGATAGCCTAAACCAACACTACACAGGTTTGCTAATTTTATAATGGGACAACCCACTAGGAAGTTAATCCTCGCCATGTGGGCGTGCTGCTGGCATTGGCCGTGAATCCTCGCCATGTGGGCGTGCTGCTGGCATTGGCCGTGAATCCTCGCCATGTAGGCGTGGTGATGGCATTGGCCGTGAATCCTCACCATGTGGGCGTGCTGCCGGCATTGGCCGTAAATCCTCGCCATGTGGGCGTACTGCCGGCATTGGCCGTGAATCCTTGCCATGTGGGCGTGCTGCTGGCATTGGCCGTGAATCCTCACCATGTGGATATGCTATTGGTGATTAGAGCTGGAAATTTCTGACACGGACCTGTTAACACGACACGACACGACCTGTTCTTAACAGGTTTCGTGTCAGGTCTTAACAGGTTTCGTGTCTTAACAGGTCCGGACCTGTTAAGACACGAATGAAATTAACAGGTTTCGTGTCTTAACAGGTCCGGACCTGTTAAGACACGTTAAGAGACCTGTTATGATGCTAGATTTGAATGATATTTTTTTTCTTTTCGTTTGATTGATGAGGATTTGATGATGATCTGAATGATAGTAATTAAAGCTTAGCTTCAAATAAAGATCGATGAGGAATAGTTGCTGTTGCTGTTGAGGAAGAGTCGATGAGGAATATATTCTTTTTCTTTTTTGTTGTTGTATTTTCTTATTAAGTTGATTGATGAGGATTTGTTGTATTTTTTTTTTCTTTTCTGTTGTTTGATTTGGTTTGGGACACTCGGATTTGTTGTTTGATGTTGGATGAGATTCGTGTAACCTGTTAATTTTGTTAACAGGTCCTAAACATGTTCCTTATCGTGTAACCTGTTAATTTTCGTGTCGTGTTCGTGCTCAAAAAAAGTGACACGATTTGTTATCGTGTCGTGTTCGTGTTTAGGTCATTCGTGTTCGTGTCTTATCGTGTTCGTGTCTTATCGTGTCGTGTCAGACACGATATGCCAGCTCTATTGGTGATGCCTCCTCACCATGTGGTCGTCCTGCTGGCGTTTGGTCCTCACCAAGTATATTCATTGGCGACACACGTGGTGGAAAAATTAGATCATTAATTTGATCAAACTTTTGAACTCTTGCTGCTTGAGTCAAATGAGGTACAAATAAAAGTACTAGAACAAGAGTTCGCATGATCATGTTCAACATGATGGAATTTTTTAAGCTTAAACAAAAATGCTTGAATGATATTGTAAAAGATGAATTGTGAGAATTAGAAGTCAGATCTTGCAATTTATATACATGGTGTAGTCACACTTAAGTTTCATGATCACATGTATATTGTTGTAATGATGCAAATCCTATCACATTTATATGCATACATTGCTAATTTTAGGTGCTCACATTTTTTGAAATACCCTTTTTAATTGAAAAACAAAAGATACGTCTTTACATGTGAGCATATCACATTTATCTTCCACTCAAAAAATTAGAATTGATAAAAAAAATGTAATTAATCTATAATGATGTGATGATCACATGTATATCGATGTAACAATGCAAACTCCGATCACATCTATCCTTCTATGATGCACAAAATAATTATATTATAATTTTAGGTGTTCACATTTTTATTTGTTTATTTATTATTTTTTTCTAACTGCAAGAAAAAAGATACAATGGATTTGTTGTAATGATGCAAATTTTGTCACATTTATCGTTCTCACATTTATCTTTTCATGAATAAGTTACATACTTTTTTGCTAAATTTAGGTGTTCACATTTTTTAAGCCAGTGATATGTACTTATAACATGTGACAATATCACATTTTATCATTTAGGTTGGGATCATTTAAAAGCATCAAAGGTTTTTAAACCCTGAGGAACCAAGTCTTTTAGATTGCAAAGAAAAAAAAATGTCGAGAACTCGAGATTGATTGTACTAACATATTGTAAATGCTACACATTACCAACATACTTTCAAATTTGTGCCGACTTGAAACACATACTATTTTATTCAATGACTTCAACAACGTACTTTCAAATTTTGTTTCAACTTCACCAATTTGACCTGCTAAACTTGCATCGTTAGTCCTTTATACTAACGACCGTTAGTAAATAACTTAAAATTTGGTTTTCTTACGTACTTTCAAATTTTGTTTTGACTTCACCAATTGACGAAACATGTAAAAACAAACATAAACTTATAAAACCAAACGAAAACATGCAAAAATGGATGAAGACGTATAAAATGGACAAAAACATGTATAAACATATGCAATGTATAAAAACGGGTAGAAACAGACGAAAAAGTGTAAAAACGAACGAAAACGTAAGAAAACCAAATTTTAAGTTATTTACTAACGGTCGTTAGTATAAAGGACTAGCGATGCAAATTTAGCAGGTCTTATTGGTGAAGTCGAAACAAAATTTGAAAGTAGGTTGTTGAAATCATTGAATAAAATAGTACATGTTTCAAGTCGGCACAAACTTGAAAGTACGTTGGTAATGTATAACATTTACCCTATTGTTTTTCGTACAATTTCTTAGTTGCCTCTGCTAATCTAATTATTTTGACCTTAATCAGTATTGTAAATATTATACCCAAACACTCAAACTAATTCAAGATAGATACACATCCAAACACCCCCTAGATCAATATCTTCTAGTACTAGAGTGGGCAAAATTAACATTTTGCTCATTAGTACCCCTGTAAGTTGTCCAATCTTTGACGTTTCTCAATAACTTTTGGTATTTTAGGACATAAAAGATACTACGAAATATATACACGTGTATCGTAACTTTTCCTATAGTTTTAGAAAGTAATATATTTCGAATCAAACTCTCATGTGATATCCTCCAACGTAAAGGTTTGCTTATCTTTTGTTAACATGTTACACTTAGCCCACTAACAATTCTCATACTTGTCACAAACAACCAGATAGTTTGCAAAACTCTTATACTTCATAATCATTAATATTGTTCAACACCCAAAAATTAATAAAATACCTTAGTAAAAATCTAGGATGTTACATTCTTGGTGTATGGGGGAAATCCAGATGCAGAACTTGATGTTATAGGTTTCTGTGATACTTCCTGCAAAGGTGATAAAGATGATACGAAGTCTCAGACGAGTTATGTCTTTGTCATTAACGGAGGAGCTGTGGATTGGAGGAGCAAGAAGCAGAGTACATTAGCGATGTCTGCAACAGATAGTGAGTACATAGCTGCTTTAGAAGCTGCAATGGAAGCTGTTTGGATTAGGAAATTTGTTTCGGGGCTTGGAGTTATGCCATCGATTCAAAGACCTATAAAAATGTATTGTGACAATTCAGGTGCAATTACATTTTCCAATGAACCTGGAATCATGAAAGGTACCAGATATTTCCAGATTAAACATCACTATGTTCGAGAATAAGTCGAATTAGGTGAAATCGAGTTACTCAAAGTTCACACAGATGATAACTTAGTAGATTAATTAACAAAGCCTCTACCTGGCACTAAGCTTTATAAGCATGGTGAAAGTATAGGGCTTCATTTAGCTAAAAGTTTCATGCACATTTGTGATTAGTATTTGGACAAATGATGTAATGTACGATTATTATTTTAATAAAATAAAATATTGTTTATGTTTATTTATCATTGTCTTAATAATATATCCTGTATTTGCATGTTTAAATCCATGAATAAATTATTATTCTAAATTGCCCGTTGTCGGTTAATGATGTGGGAATATCATTAAATTAAGACAAATCTGATTATTGGTTAGAATATACTTGAAAGTATATTGATGCATAGTCATACCAATGTCACATGATATTCAATGAATTGAATATAGGACTTATCCCAACTTCATGATTTCACGTTATGGGACTTGTCATTAAAGTGAATCATGTTTAAAAGTTATCCTCAGACTTGTGATACCAGATAAGTGTCATGGATGTAGTGCATTTCTGTGAAGCAATTTACTGCTAACCGTAACTGGTAGTAATAAGGACTGTTTTCAGAAGTGTTGCAACGTTCATGGGTTATTCTTGTAGTCAAGAGAGAATTTGTTCATTCGAATTTGTTTTAGAGTTTAATACTACTGGCCACTCGTAGGATTGACAAAATATTTGCGTGGCCACACCCAAAGTCTATCTGGAATACGTTCAGATGTTTTGGTGATTTTGTTCAATCATTTACCAACAAGAAACAAAAATTTAATAAAGAATGACTTAGACCCATATCTTTATTAATGTGGTATTATAAATAAAAGGATAATAATAATGATGAATCATTAAAGGTTTTATCCATGAAACCTACCTCGAGTTAGTCTAGGGGCATTGGCATGTTGCTAGACGCTTACCCATGTTATTACGCTATTAATAGATATCCAAGTGGGAGCTGTTAGAGTTTGGATAAATATTAACATTCGTATGACTAGAAATGGCTAACGGTCATTAGTACTTAACGGAATTGACTAACGGGCAAACGAGAAGGACTAGTTTGAAATTAGTGAACAAGAAGGTTCCGGAATCCTTCCCTTGGGCTTATGGCCGGTCGAACACACAAGGGGGAATCCCACACCCATTCTAACTTGTTCTCTAAGTTTCTCAACTAGTATATAAACATACACAAGGGTTACTTGTTTTTTACCTTTTGTGCACACACAGATAACCCTAAAAAGTTTTTTTTTCTTCTCTTTTCTTCCTCTTTGGCCGTTCGGTTCTAAACCCTTAGGGGTGTTTGGATCGAAATTTTTACAACAAAATTTCTTGTATTCGTTTTCTAGCATAAACCTTAATTTGCTAATAATTTGTGTGTACAAGAACGAGGTAAAACGGTAAGGGATATATCATTAATTCACATAAACCCTAATTAAGGTTCATCTTTATTATTCAAGGTTATTCAAGTGATTCTTGTTCAGCTAGAATCCTACGATACGTTCCTATTTATGTTTATGTTAATTATTAATATGTTATAAACGAGGCTTTATCCAACCCGTGTGATGCACGGTCTGTTGGTTGATTAATTATGTGTTTTTTCATAATGTTGGTGCAAATGCTTGTATAAGCATACGACGGTATTTAGATGCCTATGGCAGATTTTGAGTTGTTAGAGAATTTGATTAATGTTTCAGGATCTTTTAAATTGCGTGATTGTATGCGTTTATGGTTTGTGCAACAGGCATGTGAAGATGATGCATTTTCAAAGTTGCTTTTTGCTTGTTGTCAACATTGCTTTGAGAAATTTAGATGCAGACGGTTGAATGAGCATATGACGGAATTTAGATGCCTTTTAAAAAAGTTTATAATCTTTTTTTTAATAGCTAAATGGTTGGTTTGTGTTTATGATATTTGAAATAAATTTAAGTATCAATTTTGCTATTGACTCTATTGTTTATTATTTGAACTAATATTGTTTTATTTATGGTTTTCATAATTAAATGGTTGGCACTAATTAGGTTTTCACTATTTAAAATAGTTAATTCACTTTAAAAGAGTGCATGTGAAGAGGTTTTTTGCAAGATGTTATATTTAAATGAAGCTTTACGAACCCATGCATTGCACAAATTGTATCTAATTGTTGATTGCGTAATGTTTGAGTAAACTGTTGAGTTGTTACCGTGATAGTGAGGCTAAAATATACAACAAAGTATAACTTGGCCTGCCTCGATAGGATTTTGTTAATTTTTAGATAGATTTAGACAATGTTATAACAGAAGTTATACAACATTACCTCAAAACGGACATTTGTATTTGTTCAAAACCATATATATGATAGTATTGACAAAAATATTTTCACACGTTTTTTTTGCATTAGAAACACGTAGTCCATCATCCTCATTGTTGCCACCAATTAAATGTTTATTTAATTTTCACCCTCTTAAATTATAGTACCGTGTATTAATATTTTTGTGGATCCACAGTTAAAACTTTGTCAGAGACCAACACTAATTAGAAGAGAGATCACATTATTGTTCAATTAGTTTGACTTTTCACTTAGTTTGGCAGTTGACTTTTCACTTAGTTTGGCAGCCCCTGTTTTGAAGCAACTAATATTTAGTGATTGAAATTTAAGGTTTGTTTGGCAAAGAGCATGTAGCGTTATGGAATTTTAAACGTTAGTAAAGTAAATAATAAAAACGCTACAAAAGCAAACTTTGAAATGTAAACACTACTATAACTACTGATTCCACTACCGATAGTTATGTTAAACACATCCCAAATCATTGCCTGAATGATATTTTTCCACACACATGATAATTACATTTAGAATATGCTTTTCTTTCATTGTCATATCTATAGATTATGCAATGTGTTAATTTGAATTTAGCCAAAACAACTTTTTGGAATGAGATATTAAACATTAACAAATAGTGAAGCCCAATGTGTGTCTGCCCATTAACCCGATCTTACACAATGTTATAACAGGTATTGATAAGGGCCCTACCCCTAAAACAAATATCATTTGTTATACGCCCCCATCTCGTATCCTCTCTCCAAATCAGATCTAAAACAGATCTTCAAAACAAAAATCATCAACATCACCAATCGATCTCATCATCATCAAAACTCATTCATCTCATCTCCATCATCATAACTTGATCAATCCGAATCAAACACAAACTTAACCATACCCAACCTATATCTTCATTTGTTGCTAAATCCGGATCAAGAAATCAAGACAAACTCTTCAAGATCCATTTGTGGGTCTCAGGCAGGGTTTAATTTTTTGTCACGTGTTTCATTTGAACGAACCAAGAATAGTGGATGACATAATTGTTATGTCACTTATATTTTGTGTTCGGATATTTATAATGAAGCTAGGCTTCAAATAAAATCAGTGATGATAGATTTCGTGTGTTTGACCTTTAGTGGTAGGATGTTTCATTGAATAACACGAATTAAATCTGAGATCTCTCGTATATTTCGTTTAATATTATCGATGATGATCAATTTTTTTCTTCGTGTTTATGATTTTGATGTCTAAAAAGATATCGTGAGACACGAAAGAAAAATAATCTGAGATATTGTTGTCCTTTTTCGTGTCTTGTTGTGGTTAAATGATTGTTGAAGAGTGAATGGTGAGGGTCTATTGGTTGTGTCATAGTGTAGGATGGATTTTGTAAGTTGTGGGTTGGCTGTGATGTTCTTGTTAATCTATCTTGTTTATGTATTTGGCTTTTGGACTTGATATTGACTGGGGTGAGGTTGAACGGAAATGGAGATGGGGATGGACTGAGATACGTTGTTACTTATACTCATCAAAACTTATACGAAAAGTCACATTTAAAGACTTGTTAATTACTTGTGAGCAACTGAAAGATGAGATGGTTCGTATACTATCTTGCGTTTAATGTAATCATAATAAGATATGAATATTTGCATTCAACATGAGTATATCATAAACGAATTTTTTGTAGTTATTTTGGTATGCATAATCATGTTTGTACAATACTTATGGTTGTGCACAACCCCCCGTTACACATTAAATTAAGGAGGATAAGTTTTAAGTATAATAGATGATTCATTCGCTTCCGCCTATGTGTTTTACCTGATTATGATTGTCATAATTCTATAATTCTAACATATAGGGTATTGCAACAACAATGTTATTTGATGGGTAAATTATACGGAGTAAGATATTTCACCTTTTTTCGATGTATACAACTTATTACTTCTACCATACTACATAACATACTAACATCTTCGTATTTGTATGCAACATTACATTATGTGGGAAAAAGTGTTGTACAAAGAACAGTGATAACTGATGACAAATTTAATTACAACCATGTTGTCTTTTGGTGCAACATAGCACTTAACCTACTATTTCACGAAAATACAAGTCTCCACATATATACAATGGTAAGTAAGTAGCTTATATACAATAAAAATAATTGGAAATAGTCCCCGTGCTTTTAGCACAATGGTGGGAACATGCAACGTAAAATGGATGTCATGGGTTAAAATTATGTGAAAATATGCAATCAGCTTCATTTTAGCCTAAATTGCATAAGGAACACATTAATTATTAAGCGATGAATCCAGGTCCTCTTCATTCCAGGTCCTCTTCATTTAACCCAAAAAATCCAGGTCCTCTTCATTTAACCCAAAAAAAAAAAAAAAAAAAAAAAAAAAAAAAAACCTCTTCATTTATGGATCAATAGTAGGTGTTGAGATTTTATTTATTTATTTATTATTATATTTTTTTTTTTGCAAATAGTGAATTATATTATTAATACAACTTTCACTTACATCAATGAGATTAGAGACATGGACATACCCATTCTCTAAATACTACCACAAACTAATACAATTCAACAGAAACAATACATCTAAGACAATTCTGACAGAAAAGCTATCATCCTCAATAAACAGGTGTTGAGAAACAATATACCTCAGACTATTATAACAGAAAAGCTATCATTCTCAATAAACAGGTGTTGAGATTTTGATGTAGACTAAATAAGGAGATAACACAAATCGGACCTGTTGATTCACACAAATACCAGGAGTTATTCTTCCAACAATCGTTGATTCACACGAATGCCGATTATAGGGTAACTCTTAGCAAAAGATGCCAAAAATAGACTTTTGGTATTTCATAGAACTGATTAGCTACAAATGCAATACATTTATTAAATAGAGAAACAAAGTCCAAAAATGAGCCCTAAAGGACAAACGGACCGAAAACTTTTACAAAAACAAAAGTCGAAAAAACTAGAAAAAACATTAAAATGCAAATAAATCATAAAATAGAGTGTTTCGGGGTTCGAAAGTTCCGTAAACCGACTGGTCATAGGCCTGAAACGGAGCCCCGTAGCCCAAGTTATGCCTATTTTAGTGAGTCCCCTTTTGTCACGAGATATTTGGCCTCCAGAAACACAATAGCCCATTCATCAACACTTGGGCCCCCATCAGATTTACATCTTAAGTGGTTATAGTGTATTAGTAGTACTCAGTATGCTTTTTATTGAGCCTTTGTAGTTGCTGCTATACTGCTTTTTCAAAACGAAGAAATCCGATGTGTAAATACATCTCCAGGACCATGCATGCTAAATGATATTTTAAACTGATTGGATAGAGATTACAATTTACAAGATGAAAGAATTTCAAATAGAAGTTAGATGGCATTTGGTTCTTAACGGAGTTATAGAGCTTCAGAAATCAAAATGAAACCGTTCCCACTCCAATCCTTCGCCTTCTTCAGCTCAAGCTAGCATTTACATCGTTATTTAAATAATTTTTTTTATTGTTAATTGTAGCTAGACATAGATAGAGCTAGTTATGGTTTAATGGCCTAACAATTGCTTCTTGTTCTAAACGTAAACAGTACTCCGATCCGTATATAGTTGATACATATCTCGCAGTGTCGTAATTTCAAATCCATTTTAATTGCTAGTTCATACAAGTAATATTTTTTTCAATGGAATAAGATATTACTATAGTACGTCAGGATATTTCATATATATTAAGAAATAAAACAACATTGTGCTTATTTAACTTTAATTGCCACTTTAGGGGATTACAGAATAGACCGGGAAAAACATATATTTAAGACAATTCTGGAGACAAAGATCGAGATATTGGAGTTTTTATTTGCTATTACATTGTGGCAAAGGCAGACACCATTATAGCACTAAACGTCACCGGCAGTAATGGGAATATAAACGCCTTTCCCTTCCTTTTCATCATGGCTTGTTCTACGTTCATGGTAGAAAACGGTGTAAACTACAAACATAAATAGTTTCAATAGACAATGGAAACCGTTTGTGAAAGGAATCGTGATAAGCAGCTGTGCACTCATGGACTGATTATAGCTTATTAGGAAATTAGCCATCAAAACAATCAACGCATAGGCAATAGAAAAAAGAACCATCATCAGTGACGCTTGTAGTCTTTTGCCTTTGATTAGCTCTGTAGCCCTCCCAATTGTATTAAGACCACCAACACTGTCTTCTAAAACAGAAACAATCATACTTACTGTCCAAAGAGTAGTGACGTAATAGTAGCAAACTGGGATCGATAGAGTGATAGCTCCAAATAACATCAGTGCCCAGGCCCATGAATTTACAGCCAAGATGGACGATACGACTATAGAAATTGTGTAAAAGAAGGCAAGACCTAAACTGAGCAAAGTCATGTAAAAACTAATTACTATTGGTCTTTTCCAAGTTTTTTTAATTTTCAAGATAATGTCTTTGGGGCCTAATAGTTTAGCAGTGTACGCTTCATAAGTCGATGAAACGGTGACAATCAAGAAAACTAGTGTGATAATAGAAGTAATGGCCATGAGCAAGAGTTTGAAAAGGAGAAGCTCGCGAAGGTCGTCAAGTGCCCCATCATAAATATGATGATCAATAGTACTATTAGTGAGATCCTGAACCATGTTCGGGTGTTTACCAAACTGCAACAAAAAATCTCTGTAGACGGGAGCAAGCACATACTCCAGAGCAAACTCTAATTGGGAAACTGTGAGAAACACAAGGAACAGGGTTGGAACCAAAACCTTCCTATTTCGGCTTGCGGTTTTGAAAGACTCCTTAATGATCCCAACGAAACCTAAAGAAGACTGAAATTCTGGGATGGACTTGTTCTCCATTTTTTTTATGTTTATGTTATTTATTATCAAACCTCCTTATAGTTGCATTTATACAGAGTCACTTTTGTCCTGATTTAAACCCTGTTTTTCTTTGAAGAATACTTTGTAAATTCCAAGGATATACACGCATGTGAGCAAAACATCGTTACATTTTTTATAGTGTTACTTCTTAGCATTTTCGTAAAATGTATTTATATTCCATTGTTAGACTTTCAACACTATAATCTAAAACTTGTATTGTTTTTAAAAAATTAAAGAGAATGGCATTTTGGATTTGACGAAGAAGCCTTGCCGGCCACGGGGAAAATAGCCTTTATATAATGAAAACTAAGGCATGGTTTATCCGGACGGGGGTGGAATTTTTAGCCGAACCCCCCTCTATTTTTTATTTTTTTTTTATTATTATTTTTATAATTTTGTTTATATCAAAAAACTATAAACTTGAAAGTGCGGAACATAAAATATAAAATTTAAAAAGTCAAACACTTAAAACTGTCAGAAATACAGAGCAGAAACTGACAAAAAACTGTGTTGTACTGAAAATAAAATGGACAAATGGGAAAAGACAGGGGGACAGGTGGGGTCACCCCCGTCCGGTTAGTGTATCCCAAAACTAAACATGTTCTAAGCTAGCTAGCAGACTAAGTTTAAAAAAACATACTAGGTAAACCATAAGCATCCTAGGATAAGAGGATACGTCAAAGAAATTGAGTTAATTAATTATTGAAGACCAAGTTGGGGACGTAACCAAAGTCGATCAATGTAATTTTTTAATACATCTCCTAGGTAAACCATAAGTTGAATGTATATGTCTGTTTATGATTAATCATGACTTTTGATATGAATGTTTAAATTTTATCTAACAAACAAAAAAGTACCCAAACTCCCTCCATCGACATAGGCTGGTGACCACACACCAGGGATTCGTTTCCTTTATGTTTTTATTTTCAAAAATGACTAGTAGTCGAGATGACAAATCTCAACTAGCGAAAGGGAGGATCCACCAACTGTGAGGGCTACATTAAGTGTTGAAAGTAGATTCATGGTGATGTAATATAAGTGAGGCTCGAATTAAGAATTCCAATATTTCAAGTCGAAGAGCCATGATAACACCACAAGAAAACGGTGCAGCACCCATGAAATCTGTCGTAGGAAATCTTTAGCATATACACATGAAACTTATGTAGGTATCACTAGATGAAAACAATGAAACTTGATTGGAAATTGGTAGGAAATCAATAACCTCGTTTGGGTCTTCAATGAGGGATTTCCTAGGGAACATATTCAGTCGGAAATAATATAATCCGTCTAAAAAACTTCGTTGCAGAGTGTTTCAGAGCATGCTTTTCGTTAGGGAATTTTCTCGGCGTAAAATCATCACTAAAGACCTTTGTATAGTAGTGAAGGCTTCTGAGATGTTGATGTTCTAGAACGACATTGATAATTTGCCCTAAAATAACTTCTTCCAATTATGCTGAACTTGAACTTACCTAGACTTAGATATAGAAAACATACGCTCTCTGGCGATTCTCTCTGGCGACTTCGACACTAAACCCTTACAACCCTAACAACCCTAATCGTTAATCGCACCATCCAATCTACAACTCTGTCGATTTCTTGGATCAATACTTAGGGTTCTTTAGGGTTTCGCTAGGGTCTGGTTTGGTTTATTATCTGATCGATCGATATTTAATTCAAGTCCATTACTGATCGAGCTTCATATGGTGGGAGGTTAGTGTTTTGGTTTGTATTGCTTTAAACCCTAATCGCTAAGATTAGGGTTTTCTTTTCATTATTGGTATCGCAATTGCTGGTTTGGCTTGGTTTCAATTAGTTTTTTGATTGGCTGCTGGTTGTGAGAGATGGACAGGGGTTTTTTGAGTCCTTTACATGTTAAGAAGGTTGCTTATGCTCCTAGTGTTGATATGGATGGTTTGGCTGCTAGTATGACAAGGTTGAAGAAAGATGAGGCGGGGAACACTGATGTTTCTCAGCCTACGCAAGTTATGGGGGCCGCTAATCCTCAAAGTTCCACTCACCATGATAATGTAAATGATTCGAATGGGAATATTGGGGATAAGGGTGATACTTTGGTTGGTAATGTGTCACACGGGGCTGATAAAGGGAATACAGACAATGATAAGGTTGATTTGGAACAGCCTAGTGTTACACTTGAATCGAATTTGGCTTGTGATGCTTCTACACAACGTCATGTGGAACAATTGATTACTAATGCGCATATGAATTTTGATGAAGCTATGAACAAAATTCAACATGATATTGTTACTGATATGGCTTCCTCATCTGATGCTACTTCTGTCCCTACTGCTCCTAAGGTTGATTCGTCTAGTGGTAATGGAGTGAAGTCGGTTTCTTATGCGGGTGTTGCTTCTAACGAATCTCAGAAACACGTGTCTAATTTTCGGAGATTAGAAAGCAGCAATAAGAAGGATAATGTTGACCTTTCAGTTCCAATGAAGGTAGTGGAAGAGGTGAACACGAGGTTTGAGAATACTCTCTATGGATATTTCCTTGGTCAGCGTCTTGCTTTTCCTGTCGTGGATTATTATGTTCGCAATGCGTGGGCTAAGTATGGGTTACAAAAGGTAATGATGAACGCTAAGGGGTTCTTCTTCTTCAAGTTTACTTCGAAGAAAGGTGTTGATGATGTGCTTGATAATGGTCCATGGTTGATCCGTAATGTTCCTATTATTCTTAAACCTTGGACTTTGAATACCAATTTGTTGAAAGAGGATGTAACTCACATTCCGGTGTGGGTTAAATTTCATGATGTTCCTTTAGCGATGTTTTCTGATGACGGGCTTAGTTTGCTTGCTACTTTGATTGGGACTCCTAAGAGATTGGATGCCTTTACTAGTCAGATGTGCAAAGAATCTTGGGGTAGGAGTAGTTTTGCTAGATGTATGATTGAAGTGAAGTCGGATGAGGTACTTAGGGACAGCCTTACTGTTGAGATTCCTTTACTTGACGGTTCGGGTTCGACAATTGAGAAGATCCGTGTGGAATATGAGTGGAAACCGCCTCGCTGTGATAAATGCAAGGTGTTTGGACATGTTTTGGTGGATTGTCCTAAGGGTGTGATACCGACTGCTCAACCTTCTAAGAATGTAAATGATGGTTTTCAGACTGTTAACAATAAGAAGAAGGGTAAGCAAGCTGGTTCGAATCTGGGTCGCGGAGGTTTTACCAAACCTGTGGTGGGTAAGCATTTTGAATATCAGCCCAAAAAGACTCCTCCCGAACCAAAGAAAGATAAGGTGAGTATGAAGAAGGCTTCTGATGTGGCTAGTACGAGTGGAATCAAGATCACTACTTCTAATCAGTTTGATGCTCTTAATATGGATGATACAGATGGTTTTGGTATTCCTAAGGTTGTTACTAACAAGGAAGTGGATGCTGGCAGTACAATGGAAGTTGATAATGATGAGTCGATTAAGACTGGTACTACATCACAAGTCCCTCTTGTGAGTGATAGGCAAGAACCGCTTGTGAGTGATTCAATGGAAACACTGGAAGTTGGTTCTACTCCTATTGCTGTGAAAATTAGTAAGCTTGAAGAGCTACTGATTGATGGGAAAGCTATTCTTGTGGATGATGCTGGTCATCCTATTCCGTCTACCTCTGTCACTAAGAGGACTAACCCATTTTCTAAGGTGGGTGAGGTTGTGGTTACTGATAGCGATGAGGAAGAGGTTATGAACACGTTTGACGAATCAGCAAATCTTTTTGGTGGTGGTCATGAGCGTGAAGATGAGTATGACTATGATGATTATTCGAAGCATATTTCTGATCTTCCAGGGGAATTGGATGCTCTTAATGCCTTTTATGATGTTAATCTCCAAGGTCGTAGGAAGTAGTTTATCTTTTGTCAGAGTCACTACTATCATGTGATTTATGGTTTGTTTTCTTGTTTTGAAAATAGGAAGTACCTTGTTATGTAAGCTCTTCGCCTATGTAACGGGCTGAGATATGGGAGTCACCCATATCCATTGTACTTAAACGTTTTTTGGAGTAATATATTTACCGGGTCGTTTGACCTTTTACCAAAAAAAAAAAAAAAAAAAAAAAAAAAAAAAAAAAAACTTACCTAGACTTTTTCTTTCTGAAACTCATTCATAATGCTCAAGTCTAGTGGTCCTATCATAGCAAACTATATGCAAATTTATAACAAGAGATCGAGATGGATTTCAAATCACGTAAATTAATACTTGGTCTGGAGCAAGGTAACACAAAAGAATTTTTGAAAGTAAATTTTCAGAAAGAATATGTTTTATTCCATGATAAACAAACGCATTAAACCAAAACAAATTCAAGTCAATGATATATTATAGTTTTATCAATTTATCTTCTTCTATAAATTGTATCGAGTGTTGACCAACTCTCTCAGCCCCAGCCTATTAGTGAGAAAGGTATGCACATTTAAGAGCGCTCGTTATAGGGGAAAAACGTTGCATATGGCACGGCTACGCATATTGATGCTTGCATCATAGGTGCACCGCCATGGTCATAAGGTGGGTTATAGATTTTTTTAGACGTAAAGTGAAGTGCTTGTGTCTTTTAGTTGTGTATTATACGAATGTAATGATGATTACTGTCTTTTTAGTTGTGTGTTATAAGAATATTATATGGCAAAATCATATGTGACGGGAGGTATAACACGCCTATAATTCATACAACACCTAACACCGTATGCATACGTTTCTTGAATTTCTTGAATAAAAGTCTGAAGTTTTGATTGAACTCATTATCTATCTTTTCCAAAACACTTTTAAATTGGTTAATTAAACATTCAGTTGTGTGAAAGTGTTACCACCAGGTCAATGGAGTGATATTGAAAAATCAACGATGACTTACTTTTCCATTTGTATGCCGTGTCCAAGAAGCACCAAGACATATTCTAACACAATTTAAGTTGACTTCGTAGTCAACTACTATATAATGAATAACGCGTAAGCTAGGAATTTAAAATCCAAAGGATTATATATATATATATATATATATATATATATATATATATATATATATATATATATATATATATATATATATATTAAATAATGCCAACTCGGGGCAAGTAAGATACTGAACTTATATTCGTCCCTTCTCATCATAATCGTAATTAAGGATATGTATCGAGTTGGACCCTTCAGTTCGTGGTCCTCGATCTCTGTTTGGTCTTATACTATACTAGTTCTTAAATGCATATCTATCTTTTAAGAGAAATGCTAGATGCACAAGAAATCATCCACAAAATAAGTTGTCAGAGAGTAACTGGTGTATTTTGCTATTGTTTTTCTCTCTTCTCTTTAATTTAGCTTAGCCAATCACAATCCGACAACTCATTTTGTGAATATTTTTTTGTGGGTTTAACATTTCTCATCTTTTAAAGATGAAAAAAAATAATATTAAACTTAAAAATGCAATAATATCAAAAGTTAATAAAATATATACTTGTAAACAAATATGATATCAGTAACTAATTGAAATTTTAAAACTTATTTACAAAAGTATATTCCGCATTCATCTTGGGGCCTTGCGTGCGAGGATGACATATAAACGCAACACCACCTTTTGTTGAATTGCACATGTTGATAGACATTTCGAGAGTAATATAATCTCCGGATGGTAACGAAATCAATCAGATTCCAATCCTCAATAATCTCAAAAGGGTTTGGTTTCACACACACTATAAGCTAGCGTATATCGAAAGGAAACAAAAAATATGCGTTGGTAGATATATAAACTGCCCTATATATGATATGGAGACATATATAGGAACGCCATTCGATCAATAAGAATGTTGATCAGAAGTCAGACCATAGGCGATGTTGTCGGAATCGATCAACTCAATATATTACTTGGATTTGTAATATAGCAAATGTACCCAAGCTCGATCGGCCGCTTCCATATTCTGGTAATATGTTTTTTTTTCCTCATCTAGTGTTTTGTTAGAGTGGTTTTCTAGAAAGACAACGATCCAATATTCAATACATCTGTCTTGCTTAGAAGTGAAATGTTAATTATGTATATTCAAACATCACTAAAAAAAGTTTTCATTTATTGACACATAAAAAAGTGTCATCAAAAGTAAAAAAAAAAAAAAAAAAAAAAAAAAAAAAAAAAAAAAAAAAGGTCATTAAAAGTAAAGAAAAACAAATGTCAATGAAAGTATTTAAGAAATGTCGCTATAATTTTTATGTGCCTCTCCTGCACTTGAAAAGTATAGGTAAAAGTCGATTTCTAGTGATATAGAAAAGTATAAGGATATATTTGTTGCCTTTTAAAACACATCTCTATCTCTACATCTTATAATATATTTGAAATCTGTTATCTTTAGAAGTCTTAAACAGTTAAGTTAACACACATTTTATTATTAGTAATTATTAAATAAAAAATTATAAGGCAATAATAACACGTTAAATTATGATAATAAATTAGATGTTACAATAATAAAATATAACTAATATAATAAATTTAATATATTTATAAAAAAAATTAATAACTTTTTAAATTTGCTTATTATAATATGATGTATTATTTTTCACAATCTCACAATACAAACACACAATTTTCAGAAACTATCATTTATTATAGAAAATTATTAAATAATATTAAAAAAAATCGTTAAACAACATGCGCCTCCGAACTCGCTACTTTGCGCGGGTACCATATTAGTGTTTTTTTAAGAATGTGTCATTAAATCTAAAAATTTAAGTCATTACTCAACACTTTTTAAAAAATGTCACTAAATGTTAAAACTAATGACATTTTTTTTTTCTTTTTTATTAAAACATCTGTCATTGTCTATCTATTATTTCCTTGTAATGTTCTTATTTTGCTATAAAACGGGAAATTATTTGATCAAAAAGTCATCTAGTATGAATGAGTACGTTGTTAAAGTCTAAGTCAAGTATTCTCAAGTAGTCGTTAATTATCGACTAATTCAAAACAAAAACTTGAACATTCATCTATATATAAAGCAAATTTATTTATTCTCTATCATTCATCACCACCAAGCAATAATAGAATATATCCACAATTGCAAATTAGAAAATGAACAAAATTTCTGGTTTTCTTGAACTCCTAAAAGGGCCATTCAAAATCCTTGCAACAAATGGAAAGCTTTTGGCCATCACAGCATCCATTTACCTTATCATCTACTCCTTATCCTACATCTTATTCACATCCTCTACGAAACCCTTGATTGCGGATTTGATTCTAAAGCTTTTTGCCTTAGTCTCCTCACACCCTGGTACACCTGAGTTCACTGAACTCTTGGTGGCTATCACTAAGGATACCGGCACTTTCCTAGGAATCGAAGCTGCCTATAGCGTTTTCATCTTCTTCGTTAGTCTTTTTGCTGAAACCGCCATCGTTATTATTGCATCATGTTACTATAATGGTAACAACTTGACCCTCAAGGAACTTTTCATGACGGTATTAAAAACTTGGACAAGACCATTTGTTACTTTGTTCTATGTACAACTTCTTTCACTTGGTTACACAAGCCTCTTCTTTTTGCCTGCCTTAGTTCCATCACTCACTCTTTTTGACCACACAAAAATTCTGATCGCTCTCCTGATTGTCTTGGCTATTATTTTTGTCACATTTAATCTTTATTTAAGTGTTGTGTGGAGTTTGGCCGTAGTTGTGTCTGTGGTTGAGGATACTTACGGGCTTTCAGCTCTAGGGAAAGCTAGAGAGGTTGTGAAAGGCAATAGAGTACATGGATTTCTACTGAACTTGTTATTTTTTCTATTGACAGTCGTCATTATTACGGTTCTATCCAAGATATCACCCATTATGCCAATTGTTGTTGGGGCCATTGAATTCATTTTCATTGGGGTATTGAGCATGTTTCAGTTTTTGGCATACAGTGCATTCTATTTCAAGTGTAAGAATGACATGGTGAAATCAAGGGGTTTGGAATATAGCCAAATACCAAGTGCACCGATTCTTGGTGAAGATTTACCATAAAAATCCTGATTTATGCTTGTGGTATAGTAGTTTCTTATAGCAAGAGGTACCACGAAGTCATTCTCATCGTTACAGATTGACGCTATTTAGGCCATGGAGGTTGTGATGTCATTCTCGGTGTCAAGGGCTCAATGTCGATATAATGACGACACTGAGATCATGTATTTTATGAATGTGTGTGTGAATGCGTGTGTGTGTTTAAGTATATATTTTAGTGAATTCAATCTCAATGTTATAACTTATATGTACGAATAAGGAAATATAATTTTTTTTTTTTTTTTGTGTGGTATAAGAATATTATATGGCAAAATGTGATATGATGGGATGTATAACACGCCTATAATTCATACAACACCGAACGCTCTATGCATTCGTTGCATGAATTTAAGTCTGAAGTTTTGATTGGACTCGTTATCTATCTTTTCCAAAACAATTTTAAATTGGCTAAATTAAACTTTTTTTTTTTTTTTTTTTTTTTTTTTTTTTTTATAGTTTTATTTTGAATAGTTAACTAAACATTCGGTTATCTGAAAGTGATACCACTAGGATATTGAAAAATCAACGATGACTTATTTTTCCATTTGTTTGCCTTTTCCAAGAAGCACCAAGACATATTCTAACACAATTTAAGTTGACTTCAGTCAACTAGAACTATATAATGAATAAATGCTAATGACTTAAAAATTTATGTAACTTACCAATTTTTATGGTTTTGTGTAGTCCTTTTTTTTATTTTTTTATTTTTTTTTTATTTTTTTTTTCATCTTCTATTAAAATGTAAAGCTCTCAAATTCCAACATTTGTGTCTATTTTGTGCACGTAAAATAATTATTTTATCTTCTGAAATTAAAAAAATTAAGAGCCGAATGATAAAAAAAATACACACAAATGTCGAAATTTAAAATATTTGTGTTCAAAAAAAATAATAAAAAAAATTAACAAGCTATATATATGCATTTCCAAATCAATACCCCAATGAATAAACCTGTAAGCCACAAATTTTAAATCCAAGGGACCCTTTTTATATTTTTCGAATAATACCAACTCGGGGCATGTAAGATACTGAACTCGTACATCAAAGATATCGAGTTGGACCCTTCAGTTCATGGTACTCGATCTCAGTTTTTAAATTCATATCTAAAAAAAATAAAAATTAAAAAAAAAACGAAAACATAAAATTACAATAATAATGAAATTAAGTTAATAGAATACATATTTGTAAACAAATACCTATTTACAAAAGTATATTACGCATTCATCTTGGTGCCTTGAGTACGATGATGACAAAAAAACGCAACAGTTCAAAACCACCTATTGTTGAATTTCACATGTTGAGTGACATTTCGAGAGTAATCTCCAGATGGTAACAAACTCGATGAGATTTGTCACACCTCGCTAAAGAAGAAACACGAGTTGCAATAGTGCGAGGCACAACGCATAAGTTATAGACAACCATACATGAATTAATCAAGAAATGTTACAAGTTTACAACGTGTGTTTTGAAATAGTTGCAAAGACAAGTCATTGTTTTTAAAACATAACATAAATGGAAAGCGTCCATGCAAATGCCTTCCTAAACGTCCACTTTACTGAAGATCACCTGAAAAGCATTTCAAAAACGGAACAACTATGAAAATACTTGGTGAGTGTGACAATTGGTTAATTTGAGAAACCGGTTTAAAATGCCGCATCATGATTAAAATGAAACATTAAATTTCTTTACAACAGTTTTAAAAAATGATGGGAATTGATGATTGATTATGTGAATTATCGTGTAATATGTTGAACGTTTGAATTCATGACTATATTAGGTACTACACGACGTCGGCAGTAGAAATCCTAATAAAACAAAAATAAACGGGAAACATGCAATTACGTTTATTCAATAAACGCATTTATTATAAAACCTCATGGAAAACATTTTTAAAATGAATGGCGACGATTATAAAACTATTCGGAGACGTTAAATAATTTTCACGAATTAAAACAATCAATTCTAGGAAAGTTTATAAAAATTATACACTAGTCCTCAAACCCGACCCCTCATTTGAAAATAGGTAACACACAAGAACCTAGTTGCAATTTCTAAGATATACACTCTACCAATAACCCTAACCGTTAAAAAATTAAAGAGAACGGCATTTTGGATTTAACAAAGAAGCCTTGCCGGCCACGGGAAAAATAGCCTTTATATAATGTAAACTAAACATGTTGTAAACTAGCTAGCAAACTAAGTTAGAAAAAAAAAATATACTCCAGTACAGTGGCGGAGCCAGAAAATGTTGTCATAGGGGGCAATTTTTTACTTTTTTCTTTTTAAACATAAAACTATGATAAGTAAAAAAGATCATTGTAAAGTGCACATGTTGCATAAAAAAATGTAGCAAAACTGGAAATAAAGAAAATGTTTTAATAATATCCCTAAAATATTATTTTATTCTCCTTTACTTTTATTTTTTCAGCTATTCTAGTACTCTCTACTCTTTAACCCACACATGACTATTACATAATCTTATTTTTTTCATTCTTTCTCTTTCTTGGTATAGCATATACTTTGACTTCTCCATGTGTTCCCACCATTTTTAAGAAAACCATGAGATAGTAGAGGGCACCATAGTTTATGTTGAGGGGCACCACCATAAAATCACAAAAAACATAAAAATTAACGTTAGAAAATGAGACTATTGAAGAAGACGTTGGGGGCAAGTGCCCTCCCTACACTCCATGTGCCTCCGCCCCTGCTCCAGTAATGGAATAGATTGGATGTTAAATATATACTAGGATAAGAGGATACGTCAAAGAAATTGAGTTAATTAATTATTGAAGACCAAGTTGGGGACGTAACCAAAGTCAATGTTATTTTGTAATACATCTCCTAGGTAAACCATAAGTTGCATGCACGTATATGTTTGTTTATGATTAATCATGACTTTTGATACGAATTTTTAAATTTTATCGAACAAACATAAAAGTACCCAAACTCCCTCCATCGATATAGGCTGGTGACCACACAGCACCAGGGTTGGGATTTGTTTCATTTATGTTTTTAATTTCCAAAAATGACTAGTGGATCAAGATCATGACAAATCTCAACTAGCGAAAGGGAGGATCCACCATTTGTGAGTGCTACATCAAGTGTTGAAAGTAGATGCATGGTAATGTTATATAAGTGAGGCTCTAAGAGAGTTCCAACATTTCAAGTCGAAGAGCCATGAAAACGCTACAAGAAAACGGATCAATGCCCAGGAAATCTGTCATAGGTAATCTTTAGGATATACACATGAAACTTATGTAGGATATCGATGAAAGCCTAGTTCCATAGGAAATCATTAGGAAACCAAATGAAACTTATTTGGAAATTGGTAGGAAATCAATCACCTCGTTTGGGTCTTCTCTGCAAACTCATTCATAGTGCTCAAGTCTAGTGGTCCTCTCTAATAGTGTGGGGCTAAAAGAGTTGGTCAACACAATAAAATACGCGTATCTGAAATCTTTTACGACTATTATTTTTTCTGCGTACGTGCCATGCTGTTTAATTAACTCATCATAATACTATTGCAAGTTCATTGTAGAAATAGCGAGATGTTGGAGATCACATAAAACAAGAGACATGACCAAAAACATTAATTAGTTTATATAACATTTATTGGGGGCTTAGTAACAGTAACTCCAAGTTACTGTTCTTATGAACAGTACTGTAGCAAACCCAAAAAATATATATACTCCTTTTAACAGTGTTCCTCCCCCCCAACCACACTTATGAACTGTTCTTATGAGCAGTGCTGTAGCATGTTACTGTAGTCTCACAAAATTGGCTCCTTATGATATAGATCCTTCCATTTTATTCATCCCACAAAACACACACGCAGATCCTTCCATTTTATTCATCCCACAAAACACACACACAAAGGTTATCCTAAATGAAAAGGTATGTTTTAATTAAATCATTTCAGTATTTTTTTTAATTAGGGTTGTGTTAATTTGGGGGTTTTGTTGATTTCTTTTGTTTTCTTCTAACTAGGGTTTCCATTATCAAAACACACACATATGACAATCAAAGCAGCTATTGGTGTGTCGTCTCTTCATCTATGACGAATATTACAGGTAATCCTTTGGTGGGTATTGGACTATTGGAAGCCCGTTATTTTATTTTTGTCATATGGGTATTTAACTAAGTTTTCGGATGAAATTAGTTTCTTTGTGAGATGCACATGGAATTTGGGAGTTTTGGTTTGGATTGGGTTTTTTTTTTTTTTTTTTTTTTAATTATTATTATTATTATTTTTTACTTAGATGATGTTCTGAGTTGTAGGTAGGGTTATTTATGAAAATTTTATATGCTGATGATGTTTGAAATAATAGCATTAGTTTTACCATTAGTGCGTCGATGGTTTTGGGTATATGATTATGGTTCATGGGTTAAACAGTTAAAAGTCAGTTAAAAGATGATGTGAAAACTGATTTTGAGGTGCAAATTTTGGAAACCTGAGCCTGCTGAACCCACGGCGTTTTCCGTTATTCGCGCGTGTTTGAGCCTTATTTTCCCAAATGATGCCAAAATTTAGATTTTTTTATTAACACATGTGATCTGATTTTTGTTTTCTTTTCAGCACACTCGGTTATACATTGTGCCTGTTATCGGGTTCTTCGCTGTTGATTGTACATGGAATGGGGAGGTGAATAATGATGTTTGTTTAAGGTTGGTCCAAAAAAGGAGAAACTACTGCAATTCTTACCAGCGTTTGTGTGTGTGTGTGGTGGTGGTGATGGTGATGGTGGTATATGTGTGTATATGTGGCGATGATGATTAATTTCTGTAAGGATTTTTTTAATCCGAGCATCTTAATAATCAGGTAGTTGGGTGATATTCGACCCGTATCTTGGCGGGGCAATCCGGATGGTATTTGAATAAATGCAACCGGCGTTTGCAGCCATGGCGGTGTTCAATCCCCTTTTGTGTGGCTTCTTACATTTAGTGGGCCATTGTGAGTTGTGGTCAACAGATATCCTTGGCGTGCGACGATAGTGAGCGGTGCGTTATGATGGTGGCAGGCCTATATATTCCAATATAAAAGAAATTGGTTGTGATGCTAATACCATTTGCACATGCTATTGATGCTGCGTTTTTCGGAGTGTGAGGGTCGTCGTATCTTGGCTAGCCATTTATACAAATGCAGCCAAGGCGATTTTCCCACCTTCGTGTGTACGCGTGGTTGTATTGGCTAGGTTGTTCAGAGTTTGTTGCTTCATAAGGCCAAAATGGGTTAGATTCGTTCCCTTTATCTTTTTGCAAGCGATGATGATAGTTGTTTCCTTACTGTGCGCGACTTACCTATCACAGCATCTAGGCGAGGCGACCACGTTCAGGTTGTGGTCGCAGCCAGTGCAACTGTTTGGTACCGTTTCAGTATATGCAGTCCTGAGCCCTATTTGTCGCTGTTGTAGGGATCCAATCATATGTGACCCTTTATAACTGGGGCTTTCCGGAGCCTTTGGCAAACAGCTGTGGTAGATGGCCTAAACACTTAAGGCAATGATGATGATCGCATTTTACTTACCTCCGTATCTTGGCATTGCAGCCACACTAGAAATGTGGTTGCAGCCATGTTGTGAGTTTTGTACCAGTGGTGAATTGCTATATCTGAGCCTATGTGTTTCTGAGAAATAATTAGCAGCCATTGCCGAGTAAAATAAGTGTATTGAAAGGTTTTTTAGACGTTTTATGCGGGTTTATGTGTGGTGGACAGAGGGTCGTCGCAATCTTGGTTTTTAAGATGTTTTATGCGGTCGTCTCTACCCATTCAAACAGGTCCGATGTAAATACATACGCAAGGTAAGCTATTGTTCAGAATCAATATCATTGGTGCTATGATATATAAGCAATATTTGGCTTCTTTTTTTTTATTTTTATATATATATTTTTTTTTACTTGAATTTGTATTTTGTTAAGTTCATAGATTGGTGGTAAACGCGAATCCTAAAGTTATCGACTTGGTTTGTTTTTCGGTTTTTGCAGGAATTGGCTAGGGTTGGCTGGAAACGCTAATTTTGATGCTTGGTCTTCTTATTGGTTTCGTCGGCCACATCACAGGTATACGCTTTTTTAAGTTATTAGTATTTTTAGGTCCACTTTCTTTATATTCGTGATCATTTTGTAATCAATATGATATGGCTGCTATTGATTTGAGCTGTGGATTTATGGAACTGAAATCTGAGCCATGTTAGTTTTGCAACTAATTAGATATTTATTTAGCTAAGTGTATGATATGGAGTTTAAACGGATGTATGCAGGTAACTCAAACCTATTTCGAGCGCATCGCTATGGAAAGCAAAATATTTGGCGTTTTAACGGATTTATGCATGTAGCTTGAATCTATTTAGGCCGGGCACGTTATGAAAAGCAAAGTATATGGAGTTTTAACGAACTTAAGCAGGTAACTAATAACACTCTTCTTTACCAATACTATTAGCCTTTTTGTATTCAGTAAGGTATGTTTGGTTGTTGAAGCAGAAGCGTTTGTTACTGACTTTAGAGCTGCGGATTTCAACAACCGTTGACAAGATTCTTGAAAGTAAAGTTTTCATTCCCGGGGCATCAATTGATGGTTTCCGAAGCTGCTACGTCCGATCGTGTTGGGAATATTGCTTTTCATAAGGTATCGTGTTTGTGGTTAATTGTAATCATCATTTCTTTTCATTATTTGAAATGCATATGTGATTCTTAGTAATGTACTATTTGTTATTTCTTATACTGATACAAGTCATTATTTTCATATAGACACCCACTATATTTGCAGCTGCTCGGCTAGGTTTCCAGCAATTCCGAAGACATGGTAATAAAGGTATCAAAATTCAGTCTTTCAACTTAATAGCAAAGATGTAGTCGTTAAAAATTTAACTGATTTTTTTATGTTAGTGTTATTTGCAGGTCTTTTTTCAGGATTTGCCCGGAATGGACTTACGCGACTACGCAGCGTATTCGTGTTCCAGGTCATTTATATACTCTGTTTTTCAGTCATTTGATAAGGTAAGGGGTCAAAACAGATTATTGTAGATGTTGGTCGAAACAAGACGGGTTGGGTTGACCAGAGAACATTCATTTTTTCTTATTATTTCTCTCATTTATTATGTTACAAATATGACTATGAAAACTATATTTTTTGTTTGCTGAGGTATATAATATTCCTGAAATACATCAGCAACTTTGATTATTATTTGATTTTTGCAGATCGCTCTGACTTTGGGTGGCCTTGATAAACCTAACATGGTACACATCTCAGCAAGGCAATTTATTACATTTGTAGCCATGGCAACTGTTTAATTCGGTGACTGGTGGGAGATTTACTGCAGCCACGGCTTAGTGATCTGCAATTTGTTCACATGACGTGTGGATACTAACACGAGCTTCGTAAGTTCCTTTACTTTTTTTTGACGTGCTTTAAAATAAAGGTTTCCTTTTACTGTACACGAACCTCTGTAAAGAAGCTGGGTAAATGTTAATTACTTGCAGTGAGGGCAGCAGGTTTCACGGACTGATACCATATGCTTCACGATCACTTTAGGTTATTCACGACATAATATATATGTTCAGGTATACCAGTCGATTACTCTTTCACTGTGTAGCGAGAATTTACCTTGCGTTGCTTGGGTTTAATAAAGCTTACCTCGCTGGTTTTTGTTGTTGTTGTTGTTGTTGTTGTTTTTTTTTTTTTTTTTTTTTTTTTTTTTTTTTTTTTTTTTTTATAGCTTATGTTGATGCAAAATGTGCCAGAATAGGTATAAACAGTCTAATGTCTTAGATTGGTTGTCTAAGTGCTTCCGAAAATGCACTAGCAGATAGTTATCGATCTAAAAATAGGTATTACTTCAGATATTTTTTTAATTCTTGACTTGCTGTTTATTTCGTTCGTGTATTTGCTTTGGGTCATGGATTATAGTAGATTATCTTATGTTAAGGTGGTTTTGGATCCAAGTATTTTTGACCCGTTGCTCAGCCCTACTAGGTTCCAATTTTGTTCCTCTCAGATTAGTGAATTAGTTTATTCTTCACATAGGTCACTGAATGTATACGTGCAGATCACAGGTCTTATAGAATACGACATGTAGGTTAGTTGAAGTAAAAAAAAAAAAAAAAAAAACCAATATCCATTCTAAAAAAAAGGTTCAGTAACTTAATTGGATGCCCTTGGATATTAACCTGAGAAAATGTGTAGGTATGATTTCAATTCAAAGATTTATAAAATGCTTTTATATATTTAGGCGTCTTAGAATATGTAAATTTTATTTTTGGACTTGATTGTTTCGTGGTTGCAATTATGTAGTTTGGCTTTTCAAACCAGTGGCTAAGTTGTTTATAAAATATATGTTAGGTGATATATGGAATTTTGTATAATCTGAGTTTTATTTCTTCATGTATTTGTGATACATCAGTATGGATTGGAGACCATCGATTTTTAGCTTTCGTTTTGATGTGTAGATAGGTATGAATATTTATAGATCAGGCCGTTAATTACAATGATAACATGTGATCTTAAATTGTTTTATGATTTGGTCATTCTGGTATATTCAGGTGCATCAGCAATGTCCAATATTTTATAGCATTAATAAGATGAATGTGTTTTAGTTCATTGGTGTACATGAATATTTGTTGTTGATTAGGTTTCTTATGACATTATTGGTTTTTGTATATGCAGATGCAAATCTTTGTTAAGACTCTCACTGCCAAAACAATCACTCTAGAGGTCGGAAGTTCAGATACCATTGGCAATGTTAAACCTAAGATCCAAGACAAGGAGGGGATTCCTCCTGACCCAGCAGAGGCTCATCTTTGCAGGAATACGTAACGTGTTTGCCACTATTTATATGAATTTTTTCTAGACGTTCTTTCATATGTGAAATGGCAAATCTAATATATTTTTGGACCGTGTTCCTTCGATGACAGACTTATATGACAATAGTATTGATAACAGTGTTTATGAGAATTTGTTGTCTAGAACACCCCGCGGCAACGCGCGGGTTTAATACCTCGTTCTAGCTAAACTAAAAGCACTCCGATATTTTTAAAAGATGATAAATTGATATAACTATGATATATAAGATAACTTCAGTTACAAACAATACAACCAAACGCCACCATGCATGCAAGTGATCGCTCCCAAAATCTTATTTATTATTTTGGGTAGAGGGTATTCCACCCGGTAAAATATATTATTAAAAAAAAATTTAAGTACAATATAATGTAGCTAAGGTACCATATTAACTGCAAACAAACACTTGACACAACTACTAAATCATTTATGACAGGCTATAACCAACTAGACCACCAAACCAAAAACCAGCATAAAAAGATACAATTTATGCAAAAAAAAATATAAAACAACCTAGATAAGACAAAAATCTTAAATTCCAACGGCCTTTAATTGTGAAGGAGAGAGGCAAAAATCATCATCATAATAATTTTTGCCATCACCCGTGTCTGCTTTTCATTGCTTATAAAGACTGTTTCTTACCTCTACTTCCAAAATACAACGTCTCAATGTGATTATCAAAAACTTCATCATCATCATCGCTGTCAGAAACTACCATGTTGCCGACCTTAGAGAATGGGTTCCCCCTCTTAATTGAAGAATCAACCTTTTTAAAAGGTTTACCGTCTTCATCCATAAGAGTAGCTTTCTCATCAATAATAAGTTTTTCAAGCTTCTTAATTTTCTAAACAATAGGAGTATTCTTCATGGGCGATAGAGAAGTAGTATTGGAAGTGCTTGCTTCCTTTTTGTTGTTAAAGTCATCATTAAATGTACCCGAATCAGCATTCACATCAATAATCTCATCCACCTAGCTATCACTATCAACAACCTGTTTAGTAACGTCCTTACTAGCCGACCAGATCCCATAACCTGTTTCAAAAATATTATTTCCTCACTTAACATTTCAAAAACATTGTCTTTAATTAGTTTGTTTTGGTTTAAGTTCTTCGCGATCACAAAATTGACGTGGCTCTTATGAGTGCTCGTTATAGGGGAAAAACGTTGCATATGGCGCCGCTATGCATATTGGTGCTAGCGTCACAAGTGCACCACCATGCTTATACGGTGTGTTATCGATTTTTTTGTTTAGGCGTAAACTTAAGTGTGTGTCTTTCGGTTGTGTGTTATACGAATGTAATGAGGAACACTGTTTTTTAGTTGTGTGTTATAACAACATTCACTACAAAATTTTAGACATTTGCTCACTAAATCAAGTGTGAGCAAAAGATACAAAACAGTCACTAAAAGCTATATATTCAACTCCCACTAAAAAGAAAAAGAGTAAGTACTAAAGGGATCACTAAAAGTGTTTTCTTACTAAAATTTTAGTGAGCAAATGTCTAAAAGATTTAGTGTCTAAAATTTTTTAGTCACTAAAGGGTACACCACCTTTCTACATAATCACTAAATTGACACAAATTTGTTGCAAATTTTAGTCAGCAAAAGCTGACTTTGCAATTACAGATACATATGCTTTCTGGCAGATACATATGCTTTCTGGCAGAAATTCTCAAATGTGCAGATCAATCTCAAACAATCTCAAACAAATAAATTGGAAAATATAAAAACTGCATTTCTCAAGTTATGTTCAAACACATCAATCTCAAACAATCCCAATCACTAAAACAATCTCAAATCTCAAATGTACGAAATATGGTAACTGGAAAAGAACTCCGCCCAAAGCCTGGCATTTACAAGAGAAATTGGAAAATTGGACTCTGTAACTTGAACTGGAAAAGACCATCTATGTCTCTGTAACCTGCATTTACAAAATAAAAATTGGTGTATTAGTGTATGGAAAATTAGTGTAAAATACCAACAGTTGGACTAAAAGGTTTACAAAAGGAAAATTTTAAAAGTAAAAGCTACCAATAAGCTATTGTAAGCCTAAAGGGAGGATTACAATGTTCATCTTAAGTGTAAGGGGAGGGTAAAATGATGATACCTTACAGATACACTTTCGCTTGAGTTTGTTTGTTTGATGGTAGATGTGTAATAAAACTATGAGAAATACTTGTTAGTGCAATTTTAGCGCCAAATTTAAATTTTTTTACAACATTTAGGAGTGAAACTTTAGCCATAGCAAGCGTCTCATGGATAGGAGATTGTATGACTAGCACATAACCGTATCATTCAGAAAAATTTTCCACCCCAAATATGTGAGGTTCGCCTTTAGATTTGATTGGAAAAACATTTACTATTAGTGCTTATGAGTGTACCGGTAGCATTTAGATTCTAGAACTTGCGTTAGTGATGCATCCCGAGACCGCTAGTGAGACTACATTCGTGTAGTAGGATTTACTACATGATAAGAGGCATTAGGATCACCCTTGTGTTAAACCCGTATTATAATTACTTGACCATTTAAGTCATATTACTTGGCTAGTTAAGTCAATTAATTTTTCCCACACCATTAGCGTTGTACTCATTTTTAGTACACGACGTGCGTTAATCTTAAAAGTACTCCAAGTGTTTTGATTTTCTTAATTCGAGTCATTAGATTAGTTTATTGTTAAGTATGTAAAAATTCAAGTGTAAGGGGAATGTACATTACCTATGATGTATTATTTTGGATGGTAGGGTAAGAGTGTATGCAAAAAAAAAAAAAAAAAAAAAAAAAAAAAAAAAAAAAAAAAAAAAAAAAATTGAAAAAATCAAGAAAAAAAGAAAAAAAATAGAAAAAGAAAAAGAGAAAAAAACATATGGACTACCATCCCGTTTCATTCTATGTTTATCTTATGTTTTTGTTATTTTTGATTTATTAGCTTAAGTCAAGTCGAGTCTAGTCTTGGCTTAGCAACGCCATATTATACATGTAATTAACCAAGATTGTTAACTCGCCACCAGTAAAGACTGCCTATATCCAATAAAACCGTGTATTTCATGTCCCTACACCTAACGTTACAACCCTTTAAAAGACCTCTTTGATAGTTTATCCTAGGTGCTTACGCCATGTGGTGGAGGTTTGATCCTTTCCCAAGCCTATGGTAATCTATTTTGCTATGACAGGTAGTGAGAGATGTTTTTCATTTCCATATTGTGATATTACTTTATTACACCCGAGAGATGTGAGTATCTAAACACTATTTGTGAGGTGCTAATATATGACCTCTGTGCTTGTCTTTGGTCTTTAGTGGAACGATTATTTGTTGTAATTACTTTTATATTAGTGTTAAATGACCCCTAACTTGTATTTTGATTAGAATAAAAGCGCATTTGCTTGAGGACAAGCAAATCTCAAGTGTAAGGGTATATGATGAGGCGAAAAATGAACCACTTTTAGGGGGTTATTTAAGCCCGGAATTGAATTTACTTGATCAAATATTGCCCTAAATCGTTCCTTTTGTGATTTTAGGTACTTTGGGAGTGAAATCTGGAAAAAGAAGCAATTCGGACGTTTTTGGAGCATAAAAGTGAAAAAAATGCCAAAGACTTAATTTTCTATGCTGAGAACAGTGTATGACGGCGTAAAGAGGAAATATTTGACGGCGTCAAGAGTAAAGTCCATGACGACCCAGAAGAAACCTGAAGGCGTCACAACAAGAGCGTCAAGAGTTAATTCCATGACAGCCTGCATAAGGTGTACACATGACGGCGTCAGATCCAGATCTAGGCAGTCCGAGGAACTATTTGGCGGTGAGATGACGGCGTCAGACATTTGTTCTTGACGCCGTCACCTTCTAAAATCTATATATAGTTTTCTAATTTTCATTCATTAGAGAGGAACTTGTGTGGAGAAACCCTAGGGTCGAACTTTGTGTACCCTAGCTCGTATTTTACAGTAAATTCAAGGGTTTTTAACCCTTGAATCCTTTCATGTGCTATTAAGATAAGTCTTCTCTTTAATTCAATCAATATGTCTATGTGTTGGTTGTCTATATCTTGTGCTTGTCTTAATTTCAACATGCTAGGCTAGATCTATCTTGTGTTTGCTTAGATCTAATGAAACCTAGATGTTAATTATGTGTTGATTACTTGTTTATGGTTGTATTGGATGAATGATTTCAATGTTAGGCTTAAGAAAACTGGCAGATCTCCATTGTGTAACATGCTTGAACGTCTTAGGAAACATGAACCGATGTGTACTAGGTTTTATTGGTTGTATTTAATGCATGAGTAAATTCTAATGATCCCATGTTAGGAGCTTCTTAGCCGGCTCGACATAGGAGTGAAGTAGGCACTCATAGGATTAGGGAAGTAAGTACGCCACCCCATGAATGGTATTAAGGAATACAATCCGTCATCCACGCAACTATAACAAGTAATTAACGTGTAAAAGATATCTAGAGAGTAGTGAAATCTAAGTAAACACATTTCTCCCATATATTGCTCACAACCTTAGTATAATTTAGTTTTATTTTAATTTCTAGTATTTTATTTTGATTGCATCTGTAGTATTGGGTTAGTTGACTAGCAACTAATTCCGCCAAACTCCTTCAAAACCCGAGATTTTAATTTGCTTTCTAAAAAATATAAAAATACAAAAAGAATCATCTCTCATCTTTATACCTAGTCTTTAGGTTTTCTAATCCTAGCGACACTATTCCTAGCTGAACGATCAATCCCCCGGTACTTGTCATTATACTATATTACATCGATCAGGTACACTGCCTGGTGGGGGTTGTAAGCTTCTCGAGATCCCTCGAGAGGTAAAGCCTGGTGCAAACCCCACGCATCAGTGTCCTGACCAAATAATAAGACGTTGTGTTTCGGAAAGCGAGGCAGTAAAGATTATGAGGGAATGTCACTCTGGTCCTTCTGGAGGGCATCATGGGATAAGCACCACCGCCCGAAAGATTTTCGACGCCGGATTCTACTGGCCCACAATTTTCCGTGATGTCAAGGAAATGGTACAGGCATGCGACGCATGTCAACGGGCCGGGAACATATCACATAGGGATGAAGCGCCTCAGAATTTTATACAAGTATGTGAGGTCTTCAATGTCTGGGGAATTGACTTCATGGGACCCTTTCCATCTTCAGGGGGAACGAATACATTTTAGTTGCCATCGATTATGTTTCAAAATGGGTAGAGGCACAAGCCCTTAGGACCAACGATGCCAGGGTAGTTATTCATTTTCTGAAAAAGCTTTTCACTAGATTCGGGATTCCGAAAGCCCTCATCAGTGATAGGGGGACCCACTTTTGCAATGCGCAAATAGAAAATGTCATGAGGAGATATGGGGTGTCCCATCGATTTTCCACTGCCTATCATCCACAAACCAATGGCCAGGTCGAAAACACAAATAGGGCTATTAAAAGAATACTTGAAAAAATGGTTATGTTGATATAAATAATGCCTTAAAACGTTATTAACATATATCGATATCTCTATGTTTTGATAATCACAAAACGTAAACTCATTGAACTACAAATTATGACGTAAACAAGTATTTCGTAGTAAATATTCACTTTAGCATCCAAATCACTTAAAGTATGAATAAACAAAGTGTCTAATGCATTTTATGATCAAAGGAATTTTTATTTTTACAAACCTTACATTTTATTAAAGTGGGACAAACATTTTTAAACTTATACAAAACATTTTTATATTTATAAGAAATGTTTTATTCAAAATAAATATTTTGAATTCAAATTTCAACCCAAAAAACGGCTACATTCTTCAGGAAAAACCTCCCCCACAAAAAGACAAAAAATCTGAAGAAAAAATATTTTTCTCTTAGGCGGCCCCCTTAATTATACTAGGCGGTCCCCTTAATTATTAAGGGGACCGGCCACGCTCCCAAACAGTATTTTTCTCCCTATAAATACTGGTTCATCCCACACACGAAAATTTTCAGTCCCAATCCCTTCAAAGCATCCTTCTAAATCCTTTGATCATAAGATTATAAGTCTTTGTTTCAAGTGATCCAATCCTTCACCACTCAAAGTGCAAGAGAAGAATCCTCCCTATCATAAAGCCTAAGATGTATTAGGATCTAGTTAGTGTTTATTTGATGTTGTGAGTTATGTATATGTAATAAGTAGATCAAGATGATCTTATTAGTAGTGAGTTTATGAGTGAGCAAGAAGTAGTGGGAAGAAGTAGTAGTGTGGAGAAGTCATGTAGTTGTGAAGAAGTAGATGTGTGAACATGTAATGGAGTATAGAAGAAGTTGTGATGTAGTGAAGAAGTCGTGAAGTCGTGAAGCCATGAAGAAGTCGTGTAGAAGTTGTATAGTGATCGAAGTAGTGTTGTGAGATTGGTTCTAGCTACTATTAGAACTCGACATTTAGCTTAGTGTCGTTAAATGGTGTAAGCAAAAGTTGTGTACGGTTTTCTCTGCCAAAAGGGAGCTTGTTTAGTTGTGAAGAAAACTCTCGAGTAGGTGACTCGAGGAGTGGAGTAAGGCAAGGAAGGTGTCCTTGTAGCCGAACCACTATAAATCATCGTGTCCGGTTTGCATTTTCTTTCTCTTATCTCTTTTCATTTATTCTTGCATTTATCGTTTTACATCTATGCTTGCCTATATGTCTTAGTTGTTGCTTATATAGTTGTGATGATTGATTGTATTGTACATAGAAGTTAATATTGTGATTGTGTGTATAATTATATGATATAGTCAAATAGATTATTATTCACACTTCTCATATTAAGTTTAACTTGACAGATAATTTGATACAAAACGTTTTAAGATTTAAAAGGAAAACGTATTCACACAAAGACCGACCAAAGCTCCATTCATAAAACTAAGTTTTTCCAAAAGCTTACGTATATAATTGATCACATTGATTATATGGTATTTTCATACTAAATTCTAATTAAAGGTTTTCCAAAAAAACAATTGATTAAATTCGAATCAACATTTTGAAACAAAGTTTTTATAAATTGAAAAAGAGGGAAAAACTATTCAACCCCCCCTTCTAGTTTTCCACAAGTTAGTCAGAATAGAAAAGACTGCTCATTTAAACTCGACGAAGCCTTATGGGCATTCCGAACCGCCTACAAGACACCTATTGGAACGACCCCATTTCGCATAGTGTATGGTAAGGCATGCCACTTGCCAGTAGAATTAGAACATAAGGCTTATTGGGCACTTAAGGCATGTAACTTAGATTATAAAATTGCCGGAACCAATAGGTTCTTGCAATTACACGAGCTTGATGAGCTTAGGTTAGAAGCCTATGAGTCTTCCATTACTAAAGAAAGGGCAAAAAGATGGCATGACCAAAGAATTAAGAAACCCAAGGAATTTTCAGAAGGGGACAAAGTCCTATTGTACAATTCTCGGTTAAGATTATTTCCAGGGAAACTCAAGTCTAGATGGTATGGACCATTTACGGTGAAAAGTTCCTCTAAAACTGGAGCCGTTGTGTTATTAGACGATGAAGGTAGAGAATTTACTGTTAACATACAACGTGTAAAACATTATCAAGAAAATAATAATGAAATGATTGGTGAGGAAGATGTAACGTTTGAGGATGAGGTCACGTAGTAACCCATGACCTTGAGTCTAGCTACAAGACTCGTAAAATAAAGAAAAGCGCTTCTTGGGAGGCAACCCATGATTTTGTGTGATTTCTATTTTGTTTGTTTGTTATTTGCTTCCGTATGCATGCTTTACTTGGTAGATCATGCTTCTATACTAAATAGTGGAAATACTTTACTTTGTTGTTTGGCCTAGTCTTAACTTCACCCAAAGGTATTTTTGCAAAAGATAAGTGTAAGGGGAAATCCCAAATATGTTTTTAAGAAACAAACCGATCATGATTCTCCACAATATTAAATGAACATGTATATTCGTATTTGTTAGAGTCAAATGCTTGTATCGAGTCATAATGATGTTTTGCAGGATTTTCCAGGAAGTAAGACCAAGTTTTTCCAGAAATTTTCCGGAAACTTAACATAAGAATTTCTGCATGTCACTTCTGACGGCGTCATGAGTTTACTCTTGACGGCGTTACGTGTAAAAATCTGGAAATTTTACCAGTTTTGTTTTTCTAACGGAGTTTTAAAGTTTTTGTTGAATTATTAGTTTTATAATCTCCAGAAAATCTGCAAGCATCATTCCACAAGCATTATATCTTATTTTGTTTTCTAGGATTTATTAGTATATGTAGATTGCCGCCGATTTTATGCGAGGTTGCCTTGTCTGTTTTCTCAGGTTTTACAGGTTATGTATGACAAGAAGATGATTATTATTCTGGAAGGGAAGCTTTGATTGTTCATTTTCTTGGAGGAAGATTTAACCTGGCCACCTTATTATCCATACTGAGCGAATCAGGGGAGTATTTGATTTCATTCGTTTTACTTATTTCACTTTTACATTCTTTACTTGAACATTGGGGACAATGTTCATCCTAAGTGTAAGGGGAGGGTAAAATGATGATACCTTACAGATACACTTTCACTTGAGTTTGTTTGTTTGATAGTAGATGTGTAATAAAACTATGAGAAATACTTGTTAGTGCAATTTTAGCGCCAAATTTAAATTTTTTTACAACATTTAGGAGTGAAGCTTTAGCCATAGCAAGCGTCTTATGGATAGGAGATTGTATGACTAGCACAAAACCGTACCATTCAGAAAAATTTTCCACCCAAATATGTGAGGTTCGTGTTGATATAAATAATGTTTGTGAATGTTATTAATATTTCTCAATAAACCTATGTTTTGATAATCACAAAACTTAAATCAAATTAAGTCAAGAATAAGACATAAACAAGTATTTGGTGACAAATATTTACTTCTACATCTTATATCACTTAAGGTATGCATAAACTTAGTAACATATGCATTACATGATCAAAGGAAATTTTATGTTAATACATAACATTATATAAAATGATTTTAACATTTTATATATATTTGTAAATCATTTTTGGTAAAGCTTTATTAAACCACAAAAATATGATTTCAAATTTCCAACCAAAAAGGGCAAATTTTATCCAGAGAATCTTTTCAAACGTTCAGGAGGGCGGCCCCCTTAATTTTACTAGGCGGCCCCCTTAATCATTAAGGGGACCGGCCAACAATTAAGGGGACCGGCAACGCTCCCGAACAGTAAAATCTGGCCCTTTAAATACTGGATCATTTTGCACATTTTCCTTACCTTTTTGCACTATAAACTTTCTGATCCAATCCTCTTTTCTAGATCTAAAATCCTTTGATCATATATTTCATAAGTCTTTGTTTCCAAGTGATCCAAAGCTTCATCCATTCAAGTGCAAGAAGAAGAACACTTCTCTACATCCATCTTATTGTAGTTGTGTTGTGTATAGCTAGTTTCATATAGTACTAGTGATAGCTATTGATTAAGGTGTTGTGAATACTTGTTGATTGTAGAATCTTGGTGTGTTGTAAACTAGTTTAGTAGTAGTGACTTAGTTGTGCATAGAAGAAGGTGTGAAGATTGACTAGGTGTGAAGTCTTGAAGAAGGTGTGAAGGTGTGATTAAGGTGTGAAGATCACGTGGTGTGATATTTGGTGTGAGATTGGTTCTAGCTACGATTAGAACTCGACATTTAGCTTAGTGTCGTTAACTTGTGTAAGCCAAGGTGTGTAAGGTTTCTCCACCATAAGGAGTTTGTTGACATAGTGAAGAAAACTCTCGAGTGTGGTACTCGGGGAGTGGAGTAGGGCAAGGAAGGTGTCCTTGTAGCCGAACCACTATAAATTCGCGTGTTGTGGTTTGATCTTTCTAACTCTATCTTTTCTTCATTATATTTCAATACTTTCAATATTAGTTTAGACTTGCTCATATTGGTTGCTACTTGAATTCACTTAAGATCGAATCGAAAGTTTTTATAACCAACAAAATATTTTGGAAATAAATTTAAAAAGGACGTAAAACTATTCAACCCCCCATTCTAGTTTTCCACATTGGTATCAGGAGCCACGTCGAGCAAGATCTTTAAAATATATTGTATTTTAAAACTTGTAACGATCTATGGAATCTGAAAAATATTTAGAAGGGCAATCTATGCAAAGACCACCACTATTTGAAAGTGATGGATTTTTATATTGGAAAAATCGATTCGAAACTTATGTGAAGTCAAAAGATCTAGATCTTTGGCATGTTATTACTAATGGTGATTTTTTACCTATTCAAAATAACCCGGAAACTAAGAAAGATGAAATCGTACCTTTTGAAAAACAAAATGATGATTTAAAAAGAAAACTTGCTAAAAATAATGAGGCAAAAATGGTTATTTATAATGCGCTACCACGTAAAGAGTACGAAAGGATCTTTATGCGTGAAACCGCAAAAGAAATTTGGAACTCTTTGCTAATAACTCACCAAGGTAATAGTCAAGTCAAAGATAATAAGATAGATCTACTTGTTCAACAATACGAGCAATTCACGATTCCGGAAGAGGAATCAATTGACAATGCTTTTGCTAGATTTAACACTATCATCACAAGTTTAAAAGCACTTGATGAGAATTTTTCTAGTAAGAATTTTGTTAGGAAGTTTTTTAGGGCTCTTCATCCAAAATGGCGAGCTAAAGTGACGGCTATTGAAGAATCGAAGAATTTGTCAACTTTGCAACTTGACGAATTAATTGGAAATCTAAAAGTCTACGAAGTCATCATTAAAAAGGACTCCGAAATGGTCAAGGAAAAACGAGAGCAAAGCAAGTCAATTGCCTTGAAAGTTAGAAAGGAATCTAGTATCGAAGATAGCTCATCTTCCGAAAGTGATGACGAAGAATACGCCATGGCCGTAAGAGATTTCAAGAAATTTTTCAAAAGGCGAGGAAGATTCGTAAGACAACCGTACGACGAAAAGAAAACATTTCAAAAGAGTAAAGATGACAAGAACAACAAGATTGAAAGAAAATGTTTCAAGTGCGGAGATCCAAATCACCTTATTGGAAATGTCCAATGATGACAAGAGATCAAAATCAAAGAGCAATTGTTGGAGGTGCTTGGAGTGATAGTGATGATGATGAGAATGAAACGACAAAGGAAGAAAAATGTCTCATGGCAAATACACCAAATGAGGTACGTTCCGAAACCGAATATTTTAGTGATGAAAGTATATCATTAGATGAAAAAGATTTAGATAATGAATATATTAAACTATGCAAACTAGGACAACTAGTAATGACCAAAAACAAATCACTAAAATACATTAACAATCAATTAGAAAATGAAGTACTTGAATTAAAAATTAAAATACATCAACTAGAAAAAGGTAAAGAAATTTGTGAAGAATGTAAATCATGTCAAGAGCTTAAAGGTGAAAACGAAATGCTTAGGAAAGAAATTCGCAAACTTGACAAATTTGAAAATAGTAGTCAATCACTTAGTAAAATAATAAGTATTCAAAGAACGTCCGGAGACAAAACCGGCTTAGGATTTAATTCAAATGAGGCTTCAACAAGCGAAATTAAAAATGTAAAATTTGAAAGTGAACTCAACAAACAAAAACCTTTAAAATCTAATCCTAAGTATATACTTATTAATGATAAGAAAATACCCCTTGCCAATGATGAAGAAGTTAAAGATTTTTATAAACCGTCTTTAAAGACCGAAGTAGGATTGTCTAAACCCAAAATAAGATCTAAAACTCCACCACCTAGAAAACCAAATAATTCTCATCCTAGGTCTAAAACACCTCAACCAAGAAGAAATCAAAATAGACAAAACTATAATAACAATAGTAATCAAATGTGGAACTACCAACAAAGCTACAATCCTTGGGGCATTCTACCACCTTTCATGCACCCGAGCCAAATGTTAAACATGTTTGGACCAAATAACTTTGGACCAAAAGGACAATTGAGATCAAATGGCTAGACAAACATTCCTTGAGGCAATCTTGGTTTTTCTCTCAACATAGACTTTTTCAAAGTCTATATTTCATCTTGATGATATTGAAGATTTCTTTTGAAGACCACCGGGTACGCCATTCTTTCACAACTCATTGCCATGCTTAGATAAATATGTATTGTTTGATTTCGTTAATTATCTAGATATAATTTGTCATTGTCTTCTATGTGTTAGAATCACATATATACTTATATATACATATATATATATATATATACTATTATACGTAATATATTAAATATATTTATATATATATATATATATATATATATATATATATATATATATATATATATATATATTCACTTGCACATAACCTAGATACGTCATTTGTTGACTTTCTAGAACTCCAAGAAATCGTTCTTTATCGAACCCTTTCTTTCCCCCTCTCTCGTTATTCTAGTAAGTCCTCTTTTAGGAGACTCATGATGATGAAGGGATATGAGTCAAGTGGACTTTTATAATGCAAGAACGCCTTCGCACGTGAACACTATAGATGAAACAAACTCCTCTCGCCAAGTATATCCTATCTCCGCTACTATCCGTCAAATCTCACTCATCAACCCATTTTTCAAAAACACACTTATACTTATACATATAAACAACATATATATATATATATATATATATATATATATATATATATATATATATATATATATATATATATATATATATATATATATATATATATATACACACTTATTCACATATTCCCGAACACACCTCAAACCCTTCATCAACTTAACACTTTGATCATTTTATCCAAAAATTATCAAAGGTATATTTTAATTATCGAAACGGTAATTAAAAGTTGTTAAGTATCTTATCATCGTGCCAATAGACATTTACGTATTTTTTTGATATATTATAAATCTAAGTATATACGTATAAATATTTTTGTTCCAGAAACGAATTCCTCGAAATTTGGAAAATTTCAAAGGCGGCCCCCTTAATGATTAAGGGGACCGGCTTGTTATCGAGGGCGGTCCCCTTAATGTTTAAGGGGGCCGGCCATCTGAGAGTATCCAAATCCGTTTTTCCTTCTTAATTCCATTCCCAAACACTCCATTCACTCATTTGTTCTTCCCCACTGCTACTGAGTACGAACCAAAACCCCCCCCCCCCCCCAAAAAAAAAAAAAAAAAAAAAAAAAAAAACCTTCAAAATCCTCCATCATATCACCAATCCGAGGTTGTTTCGCAAGGGGCAAACATCAACCAAACATATAACAACATCTTTTGTAAGTTTTACAACATGCATTTCATCACATTTCATTCAAATTAGTGTCTAATCAATAATTATGCATTTTATTAAAAATCATTTTGATTCAATTTTAAGTGTAATTGAAGCTAGAAATTGAACTACCAAATGCTCCCCATAGGATTAGGATGATGTTTTGCAATTCAAAATTAGTATAACATATCATCTTGTCAAAATCATTAATCGCCCATAAACCCTAGTCGAATTTTATTTTTCATAAGTCACATTGTTGATATAACTCTTAAAAACCATTTAAAACTTACTACATTACGTTGTTTTAACAATCTAAACAATCAAAGCATACTTTTCAAGTTGTTGTTAAATGGTTCATGAAGACAACATGGGCGTTTGGTTCATGAACAAACCATAACTATTTGAAGTTATTTGAAACCTATAACTAGCTTATAAGTTTTGTTAATAATACTAGAATCAATAAGGGTCATCAAAATATATAATCAATATATATATTGATATTTTTATGATATTGTTGTCTAGTTAAGGGAGCGTTTGGTTTATCTCGAAAATGATAATTTTGAAAACTAAAATTCGCCTTTTAATCTTTTAAACAAACTCATATTGTGTCAAACTCTTACGAAATGGAAGATATATAATCTAATATATATCTAGCCTTATTTCGAAAAGAATTATGATATCATACTCTTTGATAATATATATTCAAAACGAGTTTAAAATCAAAATAAAAGGAACATTATGAAACTACTTCATTGAATATTTTTTTTTTGTCGAAGTAGAATTTCGTTCCACATATATTGCATATAATTATATATACATATATATAACATATGCATGATAGTTGTTTTTATATTAATTCTATTTTTGTTGTTATATTGTCTAGGTGAAAATGCCTAAGACCACGGTTGGTGATGTATCCAAAACCAAACAATACATTCCAAAAGTCTCTTCTACTCCCGGCATGTCTCCTTCAGTTGCATGTTTCTATCGTCCTATTGAAAATAGAAACATTCACGAAGGAAGAATTGTCGATCCATCTTTCTATGAATCTGATGACACCGAACGAATGTTCTCCAATATTCGTTTTGAATGTCTTTTCCAAATCAACGAACCTATCATTCCTCGTTTTATCCTCGACTTCTATAGCCAAGTGACGGTGCAAACCGATCCCTATGGTCATCTCCTCATTTCCTTCATGATTCAAAATCAATTCATCACTCTCACTCTTGCTCAATTTGGGCAAATTCTTAGAATCCCATTCAACGGCCAAGCCGTTTTCTCAAATGAATGGGATCTTTCCACTCTTGAAATAAATCGTCCTCAGGATGGCCCCTACTATTCTGAGATTCCTAGTCCTGAAGACATTCGTCGAATGCTCGAACTAGAACGTCGTACGACTAGTCGAGTAATCAAGTCGAAGAATGTTGATATTCATGCCAATCAAATCCTCCTCAAAGAGCTAAGCCAAGATATGAAGAAGTGGGAAGAAATCATTCGAGAGAATGCGTTTGGTACTGGTGGTCACCGTGATCATGTCACGGCGAGCATTGCCCACATGCTTTATTGTGTTATTGCTGAAGAGCAATACAACTTGGCTTATCTTTTTATTCATCGAATCATGTCCGCCAAAAATACCACAAATGCCAATCTTCCTTACGGTATGTTTCTCACACGACTTTACTGTTATGTGATGGAACATTACCCACATCTTCAAAGAGACTACTACGTTCATATCCTTCCTACTTTGAACCAACTTACTCGTGTTCGTACTCGTCGTCCTCGTAGTGACAAAGGAAAATCTCGTGTTCCTTTGTACTCTAGGGGTCGTGGTTCTACATCTCATCGTGATGACGATGATGATGAGGAGGAGGACACCTCAAGTGTTAGTACTCCATCCCCCACGACCTTTGTGGAAGAACTTTCCGATCTTGATGATACCGAATATCAAATTCCTCTTCCTCATGAACGTACCGATGAGCTTCTATTCACTCGTCAAACGTCTATCATCAATCGTCAACAACAAATGCACGAAGAACTTCGAGGGGGATTCAAATCCATTGGGAAGATGTTTAGGAAGATGGTTGGAAAGAAGAAGAAGTAGAACATTTTGATGTATTGCTACTTATTATGTGTTTTTAATTTGACATTTGTATGATTTGCTACTTGTCCGACTTACTCGGAAATACTTGTGTTAGCTCTTGTTCATCTCTTGAATTATTTTTAGTCTTTGAACAATTATCATGCTATGCTATGCCTCTTTTCTAATATGGATTATAATATGATTATTTACATGCAAAATTTGGTTATATATATATATATATATATATATATATATATATATATATATATATATATATATATATATATATATATATATATATATATATATATATATATATATATATATATATATATATTTATATATCATCATTCCTAGTGTATATGCTTCTAATAGAGCTTGCTGGAAAAACAAACTTGAAAAATGGCCAAATTCTTCAAATTTTGGGTTTCTGGTCGTCTGGGAAAACACCAGATGGGCGGCCCCCTTAATTCCCTAGGCGGTCCCCTTAATGATTAAGGGGGCCGGCATACAATTAAGGGGACCGGCCATCTGGAACTGGGTTTACTGTATTCTTTTGCATCATGTGAATCCTTTCTCTAGTTTCAGCTACCATTTCCCATTTTGACCCAACTGATTTTAGAATCTCTTTCCACCATTTCAAACATTTACCTAAATTATCCACTTCCATACTATAAATTCCCTCCATTATCACCATTCTTCATCACATCATTCATCATATCACCATGACTCCTCCAAGTACCTCAAACTCCAAAACCTCCAAGAAACAAAAACTTGTGGTCATCCCACCAAAATAACTCTTCATTGACTTAACAAATGAAGACAACAAAACACCATCACCTCCACCCAAATGCTCATCCCCAAGTGCACCCAATGCACCATCTAAAACACCTTCCACTCATGGAACTTCTTCATCATCCATACCCTCAACCTCATCAATCAATGACTACATCCACTTACACTTGTCACCACAAGTATCATCACCACCTCCTACACAAGAACCCATGTCTACTCATCTTACCATCTCACTTTCACCAACAACACCACTTGATGCTCATCTCTCATCACCACAAATGTCACCACCATTTTTTACCAATCCCATACCTTGGAGGATGCTTGAATCACATGGTGATTCTTGCCTTTGTTGTATCCACAACCGCACGGTCATCTTTGGCCTTAGAGATGAAATTCAATATATGTTTTCATATATTGAATATTTGCTTACCAACCCACCACCACCACCAACTCCACCATCCTCTCCAATAATCCCTCCACCACAATTCTCACCCATTACTCCACCATCACCATCATGCTCTCCAAATTAAGCATATGACATGCTTAATAAATAAAGCCTTTACCCTCCATTTTGCTTGCAAGCTCTATGAAGTTCATGTACCCTTTGCATGATGATGTACCTTTCTTGTTTAATTGGCTTATGTATTTGCTACTATGGTGTTAGCTTTTGTACTTGTATTGTTGTGTCTTGACACAACTATTTCTTTAATATGAATGCTTCTTTCTTTCTTTATTACATTATATTAGTGTGCATGTCTATACTTGTGCTTCTAATATTTTTGTTTTGCAAGTATTCCATAGCTCGTTCTCTTGGTGCCCCCAAACGAGGGGGAGTACACATCAAGGGGGGTCTCTACCCATCAAAATTTTCACGAATGAAAACTTGTCGGCTAAACCTTTTTGATGTTACAAAAAGGGGGAGAAGTACATATAAACTCACTAAAATACTTGTTTAAAAACTAATTTTTGAGTTAATGAGTTTAAGTTTTGTAATCATCAAAAAGGGGGAGATTGTTAATATAAATAATGTTTGTGAATGTTATTAATATTTCTCAATAAACCTATGTTTTGATAATCACAAAACTTAAATCAAATTAAGTCAAGAATAAGACATAAACAAGTATTTGGTGACAAATATTTACTTCTACATCTTATATCACTTAAGGTATGCATAAACTTAGTAACTTATGCATTACATGATCAAAGGAAATTTTATGTTAATACATAACATTATATAAAATGATTTTAACATTTTATATATATTTGTAAATCATTTTTGGTAAAGCTTTATTAAACCACAAAAATATGATTTCAAATTTCCAACCAAAAAGGGCAAATTTTATCCAGAGAATCTTTTCAAACGTTCAGGAGGGCGGCCCCCTTAATTTTACTAGGCGGCCCCCTTAATCATTAAGGGGACCGGCCAACAATTAAGGGGACCGGCAACGCTCCCGAACAGTAAAATCTGGCCCTTTAAATACTGGATCATTTTGCACATTTTCCTTACCTTTTTGCACTATAAACTTTCTGATCCAATCCTCTTCTCTAGATCTAAAATCCTTTGATCATATATTTCATAAGTCTTTGTTTCCAAGTGATCCAAAGCTTCATCCATTCAAGTGCAAGAAGAAGAACACTTCTCTACATCCATCTTATTGTAGTGGTGTTGTGTATAGCTAGTTTCATATAGTACTAGTGATAGCTATTGATTAAGGTGTTGTGAATACTTGTTGATTGTAGAATCTTGGTGTGTTGTAAACTAGTTTAGTAGTAGTGACTTAGTTGTGCATAGAAGAAGGTGTGAAGATTGACTAGGTGTGAAGACGGTGTGAAGTCTTGAAGAAGGTGTGAAGGTGTGATTAAGGTGTGAAGATCACGTGGTGTGATATTTGGTGTGAGATTGGTTCTACCTACGATTAGAACTCGACATTTAGCTTAGTGTCGTTAACTTGTGTAAGCCAAGGTGTGTAAGGTTTCTCCACCATAAGGGGTTTGTTGACATAGTGAAGAAAACTCTCGAGTGTGGTACTCGGGGAGTGGAGTAGGGCAAGGAAGGTGTCCTTGTAGCCGAACCACTATAAATTCGCGTGTTGTGGTTTGATCTTTCTAACTCTATCATTTCTTCATTATATTTCAATACTTTCAATATTAGTTTAGACTTGCTCATATTGGTTGCTACTTGAATTCACTTAAGATCGAATCGAAAGTTTTTATAACCAACAAAATATTTTGGAAATAAATTTAAAAAGGACGTAAAACTATTCAACCCCCCCCTTCTAGTTTTCCACAGTTCGCCTTTAGATTTGATAGGAAAAGCATTTACTATTAGTGCTTATGAGTGTACCGGTAGCATTTAGATTCTAGAACTTGCGTTAGTGATGCATCCCGAGACCGCTAGTGAGACTACATTCATGTAGTAGGATTTACTACATGATAAGAGGCATTAGGATCACCCTTGTGTTAAACCCGTATCATAATTACTTGACCATTTAAGTCATATTATTTGGCTAGTTAAGTCAATTAATTTTTCCCACACATTAGCGTTGTACTCATTTTTAGTGCACGAAACCCCTAGTACACCCCTCCGAGCCTATCTTTTCGTTTCTAACTTTAAGCATCTTACTTAAAGGAAGAATTTGTTACACCCCACTTAAATGTACACCCAAATCGCCTTAGCCTTCCGTGTATGCACTCATCTTTAGTGCATTATTGTTAATTGTTTAAACCCTAAGTTAATTATCTAATTAATTACATGGTTGCTAAGTCGAGTCATATCCTTGTACATATTATTTTGGGACGATTGGGACTCATGGGTAAGGTACTTATTTTATGGAGTAATGGGAAAGAACATTATTTATTACCCCATATGTACGTTAATCTTAAAAGTACTCCGAGTGTTTTGATTTTCTTAATTCGAGTCATTAGATTAGTTTATTATAAAGTATGTAAAAATTCAAGTGTAAGGGGAATGTTCAATCCCTATGATGTATTATTTTGGATGGTAGGGTAAGAGTGTATGCAAAAAAAAAAAAAAAAAAAAAAAAAAAAAAAAAAAAAAAACGGACTACCATCCCTTTTCATTCTATGTTTTTTTTATGTTTTTGTTATTTCTGATTTATTAGCTTAATTCGAGTCTAGTTTTGGCTTAGCAACGCCATATTGCACATGTAATTAACTAAGATTGTTAACTCTCCACCAGTAAAGACTGCCTATATCCAACAAAATCATGTATTCCATATCCCTACACCTAACGTTACAACCCTTTTAAAAGACCTCTTTGATAGTTTATCCTTGGTGCTTACGCCAAGTGGTGGAGGTTTGATCCTTTCCTAAGTCTATGGTAATCTATTTTGCTATGACAGGTAGTGAGAGATATTTTCCGTTTCCATAATGTGATATAACTTTATTACACCCGAGAGATGTGAGTATCTAAACACTATTTGTGAGGTGCTAGTGTATGACCTCCGTGCTTGTCTTTGGTCTTTAGTGGAATGATTGTTTGTTGTAATTACTTTTATATTAGTGTTAAATGACCCCTAACTTGTATTTTGACTAGAATAAAAGCGCATTTGCTTGAGGACAAGCAAATCTCAAGTGTAAGGGTATATGATGAGGCGAAAAATGAACCACTTTTAGGGGGTCATTTAAGCCCGGAATTGAATTTATTTGATCAAATATTACCCTAAATCATTCCTTTTGTGATTTTAGGTACTTTGGGAGAGAAATCTGGAAAAGGAAGCAATTCGGACGTTTTTGGAGCATAAAAGTCAAGAGGAAGACCCTGACGGCGTCAGGAGTAAAAGTGGTGACGACCCAGTGCAAACCTGACGGCGTCACAACTAGGGCGTCAAGAGTAAAATTCATGACGGCCTGCATAAGGTGTACACATGACGGCGTCAGACCCAGATCTAGGCAGTCCGAGGAACTATTTGGCGGCGAGATGACGGCGTCAACCCTTTGTTCTTGACGCCGTCACCTCCTAAACTCTATATATAGTTTTCTAATTTTCATTCATTGAGAGGAACTTGTGTGGAGAAACCCTAGGGCCGAACTTTGTGAACCCTAGCTCGTATTTTACAGTATATTCAAGGGTTTTCACCCCTTGAATCCTTTCATGTGCTATTGAGATAAGTTTTCTCTTAATTCAATCAATATGTCTATGTGTTGGTTGTCTATATCTTGTGCTTGTCTTGATTTCAACATGCTAGGCTAGATTTATCTTGTGTTTGCTTAGATCTAATGAAACTTAGATGTTAATTATGTGTTGATTACTTGTTTATGGTTGTATTGGATGAATGATTTCAATGTTAGGCTTAAGAAAACTGGCAGATCTCCATTGTGTAACATGCTTGAACGTCTTAGGAAACATGAACCGATGTGTACTAGGTTTTATTGGTTGTATTTAATGCATGAGTAAATTCTAATGATCCCATGTTAGGAGCTTCTTAGCCGGCTCGACATAGGAGTGAAGTAGGCACTCATAGGATTGGGGAAGTAAGTACGCCACCCCATGAATGGTATTAAGGAATACAATCCGTCATCCACGCAACTATAACAAGTAATTAACGTGTAAAAGATATCTAGGGAGTAGTGAAATCTAAGTAAACACATTTCTCCCACATATTGCTCACAACCTTAGTTTAATATAGTTTAATTTCATTTCTAGTATTTTATTTTGATTGCATCTTAGTATTGGGTTAGTTGATTAGCAACTAATTCCGCCCTACTTCTTCAAACCCGAGATTTTAACTTGCTTTCTAAAATTATAAAAAAAAATACAAAAAGAATCATCCCTCATCTCTAGACCTAGTCACTTGTAGGGTCCCACGGATGGCGCCACTTGTTGATACAAAAGTTGGGCGTACCTGGTTGTTGGGCTTTGCTCTTATATCAATTAGTTCCTTAGCACTTTGTTACCTGCGTACTAAGAAAAAGAACAACACCGTTAGGCTTATCGAGGGATTGTCTCCCCCGATTAGACTCCGGCGTGAGAGTAAGTAATCGAATTTGGGTTTTGGTTGAAGAGTTTTAGGGATTGTGTGAATCGTACCTTGAATGAGAATCGTATGATTCTATATATAGGGGCTAAGAAACCGTGTTTCTTGCTCCTTACTCTTCGCACGCATGGTGCTTATCCGAGGTAAGGATATCTATTCCTTGAATAAATAATCCTTATCGGGTACCCGGTGGGTTAGAGTGGGCCTTCGGGCTTCGTGAGCCCAAGCGCTGATACTACGGCCCATACCATTTGTCATGGTAGCCCATTCGTAATGGGCTTAAGTGTAAGTAATGTCTATCATTTGGGCTTGCGGCCCAAATATAGGCTATACGTCATCATGTCCCCCCAGTCTAGTATGCGCGGCGCGTAGCCGCGGGTACTAGACTTAATGTAAACAGCGGTAAGCGTGGCGGGAAATTGGACAAATTGTTACCGCCTAATTGGAGGTGCAATGCACCTAATAGGTTCAAGATTGTTGCCTCGGAAATCGGGGGTGGTGTCCACGTATCACTTGGGATTCGGGAAAAAGTGCATGTACCTCTTCACCTTCTAGCCATACATTCAATGTGAGTGGGTTCCACGTGGATGAGGTTTAGGGTTTTTACTACCCCTATATAAGGGTCACCGCCCCTCCCTTTTTTACACACACAGTAAAAACACACATAGCTACTATTCACCTTCTTTTTCATTTCTAGAGCATTTTTTGCAGAAAACCTTTTAACCCTCGTAGGTAACTTGTGCGTCTGCTTAGGTTTAAGATGAAAATTGTCGCTCAGTTGGATGAGTTTCGCTCTGCGATGTCCGTCGAGGATGTAATGCATTTTTCTTCCGACTATTTCGTGCCTTTGGATGTACATCCAGAGGTGCCAGATGTCGATGCGTGTATAGCCGACTTCCCCGAAGGGAAGATAGGTCTATACACGAAATTTTTTGAGTACGCTAATTACCGCGTACCTATTTCTGTATTTCTGAGCGACTTGCTTAATCACTATCGCCTTCACATCTCTCAGCTGCACTGTATAGGTGCGGCGAAGGTGTCGAATTTTGAGATAAACTGCCGTTTATTGGCGATAGAACCCACCGTGGACTTGTTCCGCTCTTTTTACCACTCAACGTGGTCAAACAGTTGGGTATCCTTTGCGAAGCGCCCGGGGGCGTTTCAGTGTTACACGGAAAAGGTTGACGCACTCAAGAATTGGAGGGAATATTTCTTTTGGGTAGACAACGTGGTCTTTCCCTCCGATTTTGAGTTTTATACTCAGGCGTCCTTACCAAGGGATGGACGCCCCGCACCCGGTTCATATAGGATTGCTGACGCGCAGACGTTAGATGCCAATCGATTGGCCATTAACCCTTATCCGGAGGAGTTTTTGGTTCATGTAGGATTGAGTCGCGCGTATTTTGGCGCAGCAGATGAGGTTCCCACTTTCCTAAGTGAGGATGGCCGGGGTGGGTGTTCATCCTTTGAAATTTGTTAGTAAGTTTTTCTTTCTTTTATTTCTTCGCGCATTTGCCAACTAATCTTTCGTTGTTTTTCTTGCTTTATTGTTATATGTGCAGAGATGGACTTGTTCGCGGTCGTGAAGCTTGATAAGCTAAAGCAGGTCGCTATAGGGGTTCGTCCGTTGAAGGAAGGGGAGACACCCCTACTTGACGCGACCGCGGGGCATTTGACTGTTCTGCCCTCGGCCACCCCTGAGAGTACGCCCCCACTCGTGGTCGCGCCTGTGCAAACTGTAGCTCCCGAGGTGGTGGAGGAGCCTACTGAGAAGGCAGTGCCTGAATTGGAGGTGGCGCACGAAGAGGCGCACTCAGGGTCATCTGATAGCATTCGGATTCTGAAGCCTGAGGAAGTGCTGAGAGAGGAGGTTGCGCAAAGTTCGAAGCGCAAGGCTGAGGCTGGTGGGAGTAATAATAGGAAGAGGCGCCGCCACGTCATTGGAGACGCGGAGTCGAACGCAGAGGAGACTTCGACCTCTGGCGCTCGATTGAAGGTGGATGACGCTTCCCCATTTTTGTAAGTATAAATTAGTGGTTCTCTCTCTTTTTCCCTCTTTATGCTATTATTACTTGTTGTAATTATTGTCTTTTGTTGCGCAGGGATGATGGCGCAAAGGATGATGAAGTCTCCTCTCCACAGGATGAAAACAAGGAGGGAGGTACCTTTGCTGCTGATGGTGGTGAGGCGCAGCAACTGCTTGATGAGTTGGCTGCGACTACTGCCCGTCAGGCTGAGCTGGTGGCGCAGCTGAAGGGAAAGCGTGCTGGGGAGAGTCGTGCTCTAGCCCAGAAGGAGGAGGAGCTGGAAAAACTTCGCGCGCAACTGGCGGGCGTGCAAGTTGAGCTTGCGGAGTCGAAGGCGTATGGGGAGAAGATCGCCCAGGACAAGATGAGCATCTTGGCTGATCTGCTATATGCGAGGGGGAAGCTCGAGCAGATAAAGGCCAAGACGTCGTGGTCTGTGTCGTTCCTTGAGGAGAAGAGATCTGAGCATTATGCTAGGCTTCAAGAATTCAAGGAGAACATGGAGAAGACGCTTGTGGCGTATGAGGAGAAGCTGCGCGCCCTTAGCATTGAGTACGACGAGGAGCTGTACCCTCATCTTATGTCTGTGATAGCTGAGCGCAGGTATTCTTACACCCTTGTCTATTTAAAATTTCTTTCTTCACTCCATTGTTTATCTTATCTTGTTACCACTTTGTGAATGCAGGTGGTTGATCAGCCATGGGCTTCGTCTGGCAGCTCTAAGTACTTTAGAGTCTGCGGAGGTGGTGGAAGCCTTTGGGAAGGTTGTTCACTGCGCGATGGCGCGTGGCCGTTCGCAGGCTATGGAGGAGCTCCGTGAGGCCAAGTTGTTGGAGAAGGACTTGGCGGAGATCCCTGGTTACAGCTCTACGGCTTACGATGAGCTAGTGCAGGCCATGGCGAGGCTGAAAGTTCTTGAGTTGCCCCACATAGGGAAATTGGAGCGCGATCAAGATGATCCCATAGCCGTGCTGATGGCGGGTCTAACTTTGCAGCGCCATCTTGAGGAGAACGCGGAGGAGGAATTAGATTATTATCAAAAACCTGATGTATCGCAGCTTCAAGTCCCTGTGTTCGCACGGCCTCGTGATATCCTGAAGCCTTTTGCTCTTGAGAAGGAAATTCCTTTGAAAGAGGTGCTGGAGCGACATGCCCAGAGGGTTGCTGTGAAGAAGGGTATCAAGGGCAAGGCCGTGATGTGCGGTATGGGCGCTGCACACCTTCCTAGATCAGATGGCGTGGCCGTGAGCGTTCCGACCGTATCTATGCAAGATGCCATAACCTTGAGTAAGCTTAAGGAAACGGGGAGTTCCGTTGCTTTAGAGGAGAATACTGAGTATCGCCATAGTATATAGGTTATTTTGTAAATGTATGTATTTTCCTTGTAATTTTAATAAATGTGGAATAAGATACATTTTGTTATAAGTTCGTAACTTAAATGTGTTTGCATTGTTTGCTGTTGATTTTTTTACTAAGTCTTTTAAGCTCGTGACTTAAATATACTTGCATTGTTTGCTAAGTTTTATTATTTGACCAAGTGTCTTGGCTCGTTATGTTGCTAAGCTTGTACGGTGTATTTGGTATATGCGCGTCCGTCGTGGGATGCGCATGCGAATCTTACCTCAACGTCTCGAGAGTAAGGCGCTTAGCAAGGATTCGTGATCCAATGTTGATGGGTTTGCAACCCTCTTATTCAACAAGTCAATTAGTAGGTTAACTTATCCTTTATGCCGTCGTGGGTCTTTAAGTGGTGCATGCACGCCATGTAGGCAAAAATATAAGATAGACAATATTGACATATATGCAATAAAGTAAAAGTGCGCTATGGAGTTAGCTAGAAACCATAACATTTTATTAATACTTGCAAGTTTATTGAAAAAATGGAAAATAAAATTCCTAAAAGATAAAAGACAAACACTTATTGGGCACCTCGTAGGGTGTTTGTGTGTTTGTATGAGGGCCGTAGCCTAAAAGTAACATTTTTTGAGATTGCAGATGTTCCAAGTGCGCGCCAGGTCGTGACCTTCCATATCGCGCAACCTGTATGCGCCGTTGCCGAGCGCGTCTGTGACCTCGTAGGGTCCTTCCCATTTGGGTCCGAGTTTGCCTGTGTCTTCTGCGTGGCTTGCGTCATTGGCGCGATAAACAAAGTCCCCTGGTCTGAATGAAGTGTTCTTGACTTTTGCATCATAATACTTCTTCATTTTTGCCTTGGCCTTTGCTTCTCGTATAGCTGCACGTTCGCGTCTTTCTTCCAGTATATCTAAGTCTATGCGCCGCTCTTCGTCATTTGTCGTGACGTTGACTTCTGCCGTGCGTATAGTAGGCATTCCTATCTCAGCTGGTATGACGGCTTCTGTTCCATAGACTAAGGAAAATGGCGTATCGCCAGTACTGGTTTTGATTGTCGTGCGATGCGCCCACAAGACATGCGAGAGCTCATCTACCCATCTTCCTTTGTGTCTGTCTAGGCGCGCTTTTATTCCTTCGCCTAGACTGTGATTGGCTCGCTCAACGAGGCCATTGGTTTGTGGGTGTTTGACTGAAGCAAAGTGTTGTGTTATGTTCAAATTGGTGCACCAATCTTTGAATGGGTTGTCACAGAATTGTTTTCCGTTGTCTGATACGATCTCGCCTGGTAGGCCGAAGCGACAGACAATATTGTCCCAGACAAAGCGTTTGACTTGGTTACCCGTAATGTTCACCACAGCTTTTGCTTCGATCCACTTTGTAAAATAATCTATGGCTACGATGAGGAATTTTACTCCTCCCGCTGCGACGGGAAAAGGTCCTGCGATGTCGATACCCCATTTGTAAAATGGCCATGGTGAGGTAATCGGTGTTAGCTCGTGCTGTGGTCGGCGCGGAATAGGTCTATGTACTTGGCAGTTGCTGCACTTTCTTATTAGGTCGCGTGCGTCGCGGTGCATTGTTGGCCAATAGTATCCTGCCCTTAAAGCGCTTGCCACCACGGATCGTGGCCCTGAGTGCATACTACATGACCCAGCGTGAAGTTCGCGGAGTACATAGTCTGCTTGAAGGGGTCCAACACATCTGAGCCATGGTTGTAAGAAAGATCGCCGATAGAGTACGTTGTCGCGGAATTCGAACCGTTGCGCTGTGCGCTGTATTCTTCGAGCGTCTTTATTATCTTGGGGTAGGGTTCCTTTGCAAATAAATTCGATGATAGGTGTCATCCACGTAGGATCTTGTTCTTCTATCACCGTCGATATCTCCATATCAAGGATTGACTTGTTCTTTAGGGTTTCCACCAATACCTGTTTTGAAAGGTGTGCGAAACTCGTGGATGCGATCTTGCTGAGTGCGTCCGCCTTTCTGTTTTCCCCTCTAGGTACTTGCTTTATTGTGAACCTATCGAAGTTTTTGATCAAAGATTTTGTCTTATCCAGGTATTGGATCATGTGGTCATCCTTGGCTTCGTATTCTCCTAACACGTGGTTAGCGACTAGCCGAGCATCTACATTTGCTTCTAGGTTGCGTACACCCATTTGGATTGCGATGCGTAGTCCAGCTAGTAGGGCTTCATATTCTGCCTCATTGTTTGTGGCTGTGAACTCGAAGCGTAGCGCATAGGTGAATTCCATGCCTTCTGGATTTGAAAGAATAAGTCCTGCGCCTGATCCATCTGCGCATGAGGATCCATCGGTGAACAGTGTCCATGGTTCTTGTAGATCCGTTTTTGCTGCAGATGTTGGGTTGTCGCCCTCTGGCTTCTCCACGATAAAATCAGCTAAAACTTGTCCTTTGATAGCAGTGCGCGGCCTGTATGAGATGTTGTACTCACTTAGCATTACACTCCATTTTTGTAAGCGTCCTGATGCATCTGGTTTAGAGATAACTTGTTTAATTGGCTGATCAGTGATTACCGCAATTGGATGCGCTTGGAAGTATCTGCGCAGTCTTTTGGCGGCGAACACTAAAGCCAAGACCAGCTTTTCCATGGCACTGTAGTTAACCTCTGTTTTCTTTAAGGCTTTGCTTACGAAGTATATGGGTGTCTGGACGGAGTCTCTGTCTGTCAATAGTACTGCGCTAACTGCTCCGTGGGTTGCTGATAAGTACATGATTAGTTCTTCCCCTTGTCGCGGTGCGACTAGTTTGGGAAGAGATGCCAGATGGTGTTTGAGTTGTTGGAAAGCTTCTTCCGCTTCATTGGTCCAGCGAAAGTCTCCCTTTTTTGTACACTTCGTGAGTGTTTTAAAGAGAGGAAGGGACTTGTCTGCTGACTTAGATAAGAAGCGATTCAGCCCCGCTAGCTTTCCATTCAGTGACTGGACTTCTTTGAGTGTGCGCGGGGAGGGGAGATCAATAACAGCCTTTGTCTTCTCTGGGCATGGTTTGATTCCATCGGGTTCTATTAAGTATCCGAGGAACATGCCTTCAGTCGCGCCAAAGGTGCACTTTTTGGGATTCAGTTTCATGTTTATCCGCCCCAGCGTTTGGAATGTTTCCTCGATATCGCGCACCAACTCATCCTCTGTATGGCTTTTTATAACAAGGTCGTCAACATAAACTTCCAAGTTGCGGCCTACTTGTTTTTCGAAAGCTGTGTCCACCAGCCGTTGGTATGTCGCGCCTGCGTTTTTTAAGCCAAAAGGCATTTTTGTGTAGCAGTATACCCCTTGACTGGTGTGGAAAGCTGTTTTTTCTTCATCTTCCACTGCCATTTGGATCTGATGGTACCCTTTATATGCGTCTAGGAAGCACTTGAAGGGGTATCCACATAAGGATTCAACCTTCCAATCTATTTCTGGCAATGGATAGCAGTCTTGCGGGCATGCTTTATTGAGGTCCGTGAAGTCCACGCACATCCTCCAGCTACCATCGCTCTTCTTTACCATAACTGGGTTAGAGAGCCAGTCGTGGTAGTATACTTCGCGCATTATGCCCGCATCTACTAACTTGTGTACTTCCTCCAAAATAGCTTTTGCACGATCTGGAGCCTGGCCGCGCTTCTTTTGTCGTACTGGAGGGTATCCTTGTCGGATTTGTAGCTTGTGCTCTGTGATAGAGCGAGGCACTCCTGTCATATGCTTTGGTTCCCATGCAAAGATGTCTAGGTTCTTTTGCAAGAGTGCGCATACGGCTGCTTTACCTTTGTCAGATAAAGATCCTCCAATCGAAACTTGTTGTTCCGGGTAGTCTGGGTGAATAGCGACCTTTAAATTTGGCGATTTTTCCGTGCGCTGTTCTGGAATGGTCTCTGCTTCAGTTGTCACTGCGATGCATTCTCTTGGTGGTACCGTTGTGTTATAGAGAGTAACTACTCCTCCTTCAACTGGAAATTTAAGCATTCCGTGTGCTGTGGATGGTACTGCGCGCATGGAAGATATTCCTGGTCTTCCAATTATACCATTGTATGGTGAAGGAGACTTGATTACCATAAAGTTTATCCATGCTGCAGTTGAGTGTTGCTCATCTCCTACGATCACCAATAAGCGTAACTGCCCTATGGGCCAAATCTTTTCTCCTGTAAATCCTGTTAGTGACATTGTAGCTGGTATCAACTGACTTTGGATTTCAGGTCGCAGCCTTTTGAAGCAGTGATCGTACATGATGTCTGCGGATGCTCCTCCATCGATATACATGCGGTGGATGTCGTGTCCCCCTGCATGTATTTCAATGGTCAGAGGTTCCACGACTGCGTTGTCCGCGGCTATTGTAGGGAAGGATATCTCTTTTTCTGGAGAGAATTTTTGGCTGACTCTCTGCTTTATCTTGCGCTGCCATGATTGTATCATGTATATAGTCTCAGCCTTTTCCTTTGGGGGTTCTTTCTTGCCACCATTTTTAGGTCTATCTTTCCCTTCTTTGATGTTCTTTACGAGGTGGTCCATCCTTCCTTCTCTGACTAATTTCTCGATCAGTTGTTTCAGTTGGACGCACTCGTTGGTTATATGGCCTTTTTGGCCATGGTACTCGCAGTATCCACCACCTAGGCGCTTTTCTTCTGCCGTGCGCATTGGTGGTGGTCTTGGGAAGTTCGCACCTTCTGTTGCAAATATCTCTCTTGGAGTTTTAGTTAGAGGAGTATATTTGTCGTTGTCTCTTCCACTGCGGTAATTCCTGCTGCGGTTGTTTTGATCATTGGATTGTTTCCGCGGCTGTTCTTGTTGCCGATAATTTGAATATCCTTTCTTGCTGTCCGCAGCAGCTGCTTCTCCTTGTATAAAGGATCTGGTGCGTTTTGTTAGTTCATCGAAAGACTGTGGAACTCTATCATTGAGCTTCCGGATGAGTTCTGGATTATTAATTCCATTCATGAACCCTGAAATTTTTAGTATTTCGGGACATGCTTTGACTTGTATGCACTCATCCTTGAAGCGCTCCATAAAGGCGCTGGTTGATTCCCCTTGCCGTTGCTTCACCCTTGCCAATTCCACAGGATTTTTAGCGCACTTCTTTCGCTGGGTGAAGTTGTGGCGGAATGCTTTTCGTAATTCCTCAAAGCCGCCTATACTCCTACGTGGGAGTTTGCTAAACCATGTGCGCGCGTTCCCTACCAATGTGGAATTAAACATGTGACACCACACAGGCTGTGGCCAATTTTCAATAGTTGCGGCTGACTCGAAAATTTTTAGGTGGTCGTCCGGGTCACCTGTTCCATCGTATGTCTTCACATTAGCGGGCATGCGCCTGCGCCTGTCGTCCGAGTAATCACTTATGCGACGTGTGAACGCATCAATTTTATGGCGTCGCTATGGGAGAGACATATCTTCGTTCTCTTCCTCGCGACGTCTTCCTTTTGATTTCCAGTGCCCTGTTTCTCTATCCTCGTTGTCCGAGGAATCGCTGGAGGAAGAATAATCTCTCCTTCGGCGTTTGCGCCTGCTCCTTTCAGAAGAGGAGCCTGAGGGATCTCTGCTTGGGGATCTTCTTTTACCCAATCTGTCTTGGATCCGCCTACTTCTGGGATTGGAGGATCCTTGGCTCGGCGAATGCTGAGGGCCTAATCGGTCGTGTATTCCCCGACTGCCAAGTCTGGAATGGACATTGGTGCGCCTACCGCTGTCCCCAGAATTTTGTGAGCCAGACACCGTACCCAATCTGTCATGGACATTGGTACGTTCTGTACGTCTTCCTCGTGGGTGACGTGGTGGTGATGGTTCACGTTCTGGTCCAAAATTAAGTCGGGTTTGCAGATCCGTGCCGGCTCTTCTTGCCGCTTCTTCCTGCATGAGGGCAGTTAAGGTTTCATAATTTTGGGACACAAAATTACCCAAAGTTAGATCGGGTGCGTCCTCAGTCGTTGCAAGGATCTCTGCCTCAGTATGGGACGCCCGGTTTCGTTCAGGCGCGCCTGGCGGCACAGTGTTGTTCACTACGGGTGCAGCCTGATGAGGAGTGGTGAAGAGGGTGCGTTGGAGTTCTTCAACGCTTGGGACCACTGAAGAGATTATAGGTAGTTCCATTGTTGGAATAGGCTGGGTTGTTCCCGCCCCTTGGTGATCAGGTGCGCTGGTTGTCCCAGCAACCTGCTTAGAGGTCGAATCTTGTCGATTCTTCTTTTGATGGTCACGTTTTTCTGACTGCGGAGTCCGCTGGCCCGAATTCTTGTGTTTCGTCATTCTAGTTCGTTGTAGGGTCCCACGGATGGCGCCACTTGTTGATACAAAAGTTGGGCGTACCTGGTTGTTGGGCTTTGCTCTTATATCAATTAGTTCCTTAGCACTTTGTTACCTGCGTACTAAGAAAAAGAACAACACCGTTAGGCTTATCGAGGGATTGTCTCCCCCGATTAGAATCCGGCGTGAGAGTAAGTAATCGAATTTGGGTTTTGGTTGAAGAGTTTTAGGGATTGTGTGAATCGTACCTTGAATGAGAATCGTATGATTCTATATATAGGGGCTAAGAAACCGTGTTTCTTGCTCCTTACTCTTCGCACGCATGGTGCTTATCCGAGGTAAGGATATCTATTCCTTGAATAAATAATCCTTATCGGGTACCCGGTGGGTTAGAGTGGGCCTTCGGGCTTCGTGAGCCCAAGCGCTGATACTACGGCCCATACCATTTGTCATGGTAGCCCATTCGTAATGGGCTTAAGTGTAAGTAATGTCTATCATTTGGGCTTGCGGCCCAAATATAGGCTATACGTCATCAAACAGCAAACAATTAACTAAGATTAATATTAATTAGATGGCAATAATTGGTGGCAAGTGGCAAGTGGCAAGTGGGTTATTGTTTTTATTTTCTCAAAGTGATTAGGAAATAGAGGGATAAGGAAGAGGACGTGATTAGGAAAGTATAATTTTGCTTGTCTATTAATCAATGCAAATTACAAAATATAAAATCTCTTAAGAGTATTCTAGATACAAGGCTAGGCCAATCAATAAATAACAAACCAATAATAAATCCAAAGGCTTCCTAAGCAAATATTCTATCACTATATATCTATTTTCTGGTAATATTCTTATTTTGCTATAAAATGGAAAATTGTTTGGTCAAAAGATTATCTTGTATTAATAAGGTGTTAAAGTCAAAAGTCAATTAATAATCTCAAATAGTTGTTAATTATCGACAAATTCAAAACAAAAACTTGCAAATTCTTCTACATTAAGCAAACTTATTTGTTTAGATCCATCACCACCAATCATTATAATCCTCTTTTGCAAATTAGAAAATGAACACAATTTCTGGTTTTCTTGAACTCTTGAAAGGACCATTCAAGATCCTTACAACAAATGGAAAGCTTATGGCCTTCACAGCATCCATATACCTTACCATCTACTCCTTATCCTGCATCTTATTCACATTCTCTATTAAACCACTGATCTTTGACTTGATTCTCAAGCTTTTGGCCTTATTTTCTGCACTCCCTGATACACCTGAGTACACTGACCTTTTGGTTGCTATCAGAAAGGATACTGGCGCTTTCCTAGGAATGGAAGCTGCCTGTATTGTTCTCCTCTTCTTCCTTAATCTTTTTGCTGAAACCGCCGTCGTTATTATTGCATCATGTTACTATATTGGTAATAACTTGTCCCTCAAGGAACTTTTCACGACGATATTAAAAACATGGATAAGACCATTTGTTACTTTGTTCTATGTACGACTTCTTGCACTTGGTTACATAAGCCTCTTCTTTTGGCCTTTCTTAATACCATCACTAATTCTTTTTGACCATTCAAAAATTCTGATCACTCTCCTAATTGTCTTGGCTATTATTTTCGTCACATTTAATCTTTATTTAAGTGTTGTGTGGAGTTTGGCCGTAGTTGTGTCCGTGGTTGAGGATACTTATGGGCTTTCAGCTCTTGGGAAAGCTAGAGAGGTTGTGAAAGGCAATAGAGTACATGGATTTCTACTTAACTTGTTATATTTGCTTCTGTTAACGGTTATTTTTGCGGTTGTATACAAGCTATCACCCATGTTGCCTATTGTTGTTGGGGTCATTGAATTCATTCTCATTGGCGTATTGAGCATGTTTCAGTTTTTGGCATACAGTGCATTCTATTTCAAGTGTAAGAATGAGATGGTGAACTCAAGGGGTTTGGAATATAGCCAAATACCAACTGCACCGATTGTTGATGAAGATTTACCCTAAAAATGTTTGTAGTTTCTTAGAGCAAGGGGTACCACAATGTCACTCTCAGCATTGAAGCTCATTATTATGCCATGGAGGGGTTGAAGTCGTTCTCGGTGTCAAGGGCTCCATGTCGATACAATGACACTGAGATCGTGTGTTTTATGTATGTATGTGTGTGAATGTTTGTGTTTAAATATATATTTCAGTGAGTTCAATCTCAATGTTATAACATATATGTACGAGTAAAATAAAGTTTGGTATCGTGCTGAAATAGAGCGGATGAGACTGGAAAACAATGTCACAATTCTTACTAGAGCTTTATGTTACAATGTTTAATACAGTGTGAAGACGTTCAGCCAGTCAACTTGGCCGAGCAAAACAGACATAAAATTAACCGAATCGAATCAAAAAACCGAGTCGAACCGGTTTGACAGAAATTAAACCACGACAATATTTGGTTCCGTTTTGGTTCTATATAATTTATTTGTTTATACAAATCAGAGGGAATTGCAAAAATCATCCCTAAACTTTGGCCAATTTGCATGTTTCGTCCCAGAACTGTTGAAACTGCAAAAATCGTCCCTGTGGCAAACTTTTGGGGCAAATATCGTCCTTTTGGGACATATATCGTCCCAAATTGGTCAAACTTTAGGGACGATACATGCACACGGACCAAACTTTAGGGACGACACATGCACACGGGCGAAACTTTAGGGACGATCCTTGCAGTTTCAAAATTTGTAGGACGAAACATGCAAATTGGTCAAACTTTAGGGACGATTTTTGCAATTTACTCTACAAATCAACTAAATAGTTGATTGCAGGGGTCTGAGCATCGGGGCTAACTCATCCGAATCGATCAAAACCAAAGCTGAAAACCACACACCTAAGTCGTATAAATCGAACTGAACGTACTGACACAAAACCAAACCGAACTAGCCAATTCGGTTCGATTCTCGCGATTCATGTCTTCCGCAAAATATCGATTTTTGATTTTGATTTGTTCGGATCACCCGATGCTCAGAGCCCTGCAATCAACTATCTAGTTGATTTGTATAAGCAAATAAATTAAATTTGCGTTGTAATGACTTATTAAAAGTGTCCATTCATCGACTGCTTCAAATTAATTAGAATATCCTTTTAGGGAGGTGATTTGCACACTCTCAAAAATGATTGGCACACTCAAAATATGAGTGTGTTGACATTTATACCCTAACAGGATAAGAATAAGCCCAAACAATGTAAGGGTATAAATGTCAACACACTCAAAATTTGAGAGCCAATCATTTTTTGAAGTGTACAAATCACTTCCCATCCTTTTATGAGCTTAATTAATTAAAATATTAAACACTACATTGATTGCAATCTTGACTCACACACGCCTAGTTTTTTTTTTTTTTTTCTTTCTTTTTTTCCTTTTTTTTACTTTAAAGGTGAATTTATTAGAAAACCGCCAACCCACAAAACGGGGCGGCACACACAACAGCCAAACCAATTACATAATTATAAATTTACACCAACTATCCCAAGACAAGGACGATAACTTAGCTCTATTATTTGCCCAAAGAAAACACAACGCTTTGATTTCTCCAATAATGTCTTCCATCCTAGCCTTCTTACTTTAAAACTTTAGACGATTCCTCGCCCTCCAAATACACCAACACCCTATAATTATAATGCCGTAAAAAATGTCTTTGGCTCTCCCCGACAACCCAACGAAATTATGGATTTCCAAAAGATCCTTGAACGAAAAAGCAAAAATATTTTGGATCTTACACCATGAAGTAATATGCTGCCATAGCCTTGTGGCAAAAATACAGCCCGTGAATAAATGATCCACCAACTCATCCGCGCCACCACAAAGCACACACGCGCTAGTGTTACATACATATTTCAGCAACTTGTCTTTTAATACGTATAGAAAGAGAATGATCAAACTTTGATTTAGGGCCGAACAAAATCATCTGAAAATCGACTCATATAAACTAACTGAAATCGAGCCAAACCGAATCGAACCAGCCTTATTCGATTCGGTTTTGATTTTCGGTTCATGTTTTTCTCTTATTCGGTTTTCGAGTCGTGTTTGAACCCTCAGCCCTACTTTAGTTTTGACTAAAATTTTATAAATAAAAAAAGTTGATTGGCACACTCTCCTATTTAATTTGCACATTTCAGTTTGGAAAAGCATCATACAACAAATGTACAACTCTTATAGCATAGAATGGAGTGTGTAAATAAAAAAAGATAGCATGCAAATCAACTCCCATAAATAAATGAGGTTGTTAGATTAATATATCATTTACTTATAAAAGACAATACACACTATTATCTATATCTATACTAAATTATAATGCATTTGAGACTATTTCATAATAAGAAAGGCTTAAAATTCAGACTTGTTTCTTACTTATTATAGAAAGATTTTAAAATTAATTTGTTAAGAAGCAAGTTGGTTAGGAAGTTTATTAGGAAGCGGTTAGTTGTTCAAACTAAAATTATTTGGCTTAACCATATATAATATCTCTACGTATAAAGCATGAAGACAACTAAACGTGTAACCAAATAACGCAAAATATAATCACACAGTACCCGCCGCCGCATTGCGGGTACCGTTCTAGTCTATTTATACCATTTACTTAACTATTTATTTGAGTAATAAACTTACCGGGGTTTAAACCCTTTACCCTAAGGGCACGTTTGGTAAAGAGAAGTTAATAGAAATAAAATGAAGTAGAGATTATAAATTCAGAGAATAGAATCAGTTGAGAATTTTGATGGATTCCAGTATTTGGTAACAAAAGAGATTTAACCTGAGAAGTAATCAATAACTTTTTTGTTTGATATTTTTATCATTTAACAATATTTTGTTTGATGAGAAAATCATAACACTAGTACCAGTACGTATTTTATGATAGGGTTAATTCTTTGAAAACGTATGATACTTGCCAAGAATATTACTTTGGAGTATCGTACAACAAAAATAGCTTATTTGCTAATAATAGTCGACTATTTTGTCCTTTTTGGGGTGTTTTGACACTTTCCTACCCGGTTGCAGGTAAAACAAATATTACACACCCTCTTTGTCTTCCACATAGGATCCAAAACACACGCTCTTCTAATCCCAGCACACGAAAATCTCACACACCACTTTTTGTACTTGAAAATCATAAACAAGTACAATGTTATCCTTATTAAACACAACACACGGATCTTGATACATCACTATCAAAAACCCCAAATTTGCTCTCAAACCCTAATTGGCCATCCATATTTAATACTACAAATTGATTGTCGTTTTTCTCAAATTGTGAAGACACAAGGTATATTCCATATAGTATTTAATATTTTATTACCCCAGTTGTATTAATTTATGATGTAAATTAGTTTTTTAGGGTTTGCTGAAAATTAGGGTTTTTATTTAAATCGTTTCCTTTATACAGGTCTTATGGAGATACCACTTGATGTGGTCTTCAAAATACACTACAATGGTGTGTTTATGTTTGACCCCTTGAGGTATGAGTATGGTAGGGAGATTGTAATGGAGGCTTCCACTGATAGTAGGATCATGTTTAGTCCACTCTTAGATTTGTTAGTTGCTAAGATAAGACAAAACATATGGGCTTTGTACTTCTGTATACCTGAGTTGGACATTGATAGTGGTGGGTTAAAGATAATTGAAAATGATGTCGATGTACATGCTTTATATGACCTAGCTAAGACCCATAAGAAGGTAAACTTGTATGTTGCTCATGGACCACAAAACTTAGTACCTTATTACCACCACAACCTGTGTTTAGAGGGTTCCGACTCAGAAGTTACTTCAAAAAGGAAACAACATGATCAGTTGAAAAAGGATGCGGGTAATATGTCTTATGAGGAACTGCTTGCATGGGCTGAGGAAGAAGCACAGTCCCCTTACTTAAGGTCCCCACCGCCTGAAAAGTATAGACCAATAAGAAAAGATTTTGCGGGTAAGGTTACATTCACTAGAGTATGGTGTCATGAAGATGACTTTATACATGATGTACCATTTCTCACTGAAGATGAGGTGTATAAGTCACCTGAAAAGGTTGCAAAGAATGTCGTTGTCGTTAATTCAGTGGTGAATGATAGGTCTGTAGAGAATATACCTCCAACAGAAGAGGTTGTTGATGCCGTTGTTGATAACAGGCCTGCAAGGGATGAGGTAATTGATGTGGTTAATGACAAAAGTCCTGCAAGAGATGAGGTTATAGACGATATTGATCAACTTGTGTTATCAAGGCAGAAAAAACTAGATAAAGGAAAGGCGGTTATGACACAAAAACAAAAGCGGTATAACCATAAGAGAGAACGCAAATCCGGTGGCATCTGATACTGATAGTGACAGTGAACAGAACATGAACAACGATCATGATGACTCTTGTGATGAGTCGTATGATTCTGGTGATGAGTCTGATAAGTCGTACGATTATCTAAGCAATTGTGAAGATGAGGTGATCGAATTGTGAAAGCGGATATCGCAATGAAAACATTCAGTACCTGATGAACAAGACGGTGAACAAGGAAGTGATGAACATGATGACGATATGCCTGAAGTATGTGACTCTTTTACATATTCTGGGTTAGCTTCCTTAGTTAGAGAACATGAAAGGTACATGGAATCTTTAATGAAGCAGTTAAAGGCTAACGCTGAAGGCATAAGTGACCCTTTCTCTGTTGATCTCAAATCCAAAAAGACTGAAAAGTATCCTATTCATGATGAAGAGACTCATTGGAGATTGAAGAAACCAAAGGTAACACTACTAATATACTCTTATTATTTACTGCCTCTCAATAATTATTGTAACAATATTACCTTAACAGATTCTTGGTAAATATTATTTTACAGCTTGGAGAGAAGTATGCGAACGTTGAGGCGTTTAAAGATTGTTGTACATACTATGCCTTGGCTGGTGGGTTCTCTATATGGTTTGAGAGGAGCACAAAAAAGGACATTATAGCAAAATGTGGTCAACGCAAGGAGACATTAAAGGATCCAAGTAAAGGCAAACAGAGGAATTGTAACGAATATCCTTCTGAGACAGCAGGCAACTCAGATTGCGGTTGGAGGTGTTTCGGGAGGATGTTGAAAGGTGAATCTACTTTTCAGGTTATTTCTTTAAGGGATACTCACACTTGTGTTAGAAATTTCCATTATGGCAAGTTGGTCAATTACAAATGGATAGGGCGCAATTTTGGTGATAAGATTAGGATGAATCCTAACATTAGTATAAACAACTTAGCCGAGTTGGTATATAGGAAATACAGATGCCATGTAAGTCGTACTCAATGCAGAAATGCTAAGATATTTGCCCTCAATGAATTAGATGCCACGATCCAGGATCACTATGGTATGCTTAGGTCATACGCACAGGCATTGCATGATTCATTCCAGGTTGGCATGTTATATCATGTGGTGGGAACGTATTTGAAGTGAGGAAGGGCTATTATTCATTCCGGGTTGATGAGCCTAAGAGAACATGCTCTTGTCGAATGTAGCAATTATCAGGTTGCCCTGTTCCCATGCCATAGCATGTATTTTCAAACTGAATAAATTTGCCGAGGAATATGTCCCAGAGTGTTTCAAGAAAGATAGGTGTTTGTTAGCGTACAGTCAGTACATGAAACCCGTAGATGGCATTGACTTTTGGCCTGATTGTAGTCACCTATCTAGGATATTGGGTCCCTTGCCTAAGAAATGCCCGGTAGGCCTAGAAAGAAGAGGGTGAGGGCTAGCCATGAACCAAAGTCAACCACTAAGATTAATAGGGCTAGAGTTGCTATGACCTGTCATAATTGTGGACAAACTGGTCATAACAAAAAAGGATGTACAAACCAAGCAATTCTTGTAGTACCTAAAGAAAAATCAAAGGGTGGAAGGCCTAGGAAGAAACAGTCCACTCAGAATGATGTAGTTGGTGTTGATGATGTCCCTGTCTTTGTTAACAATGCTATTAATGAGTTTGAAATGGGAGCTTCAAATATGAAAGGGAGGTTCAATGACGGGAGGGAGTTTTTTATGGGCACAAGGAATAAGAGAGGTGGTAGTTCTAATAGGGGTCATTTGAAAATGAGGGGTGGTAAAACAACATCTGGTAGATTAATTCCAGCCGAAAGACTTGGTAGAATGGGTACATGGTTAGCAATGGATGGCGGCAGTTCTGACACCATTGAGGAAGAACAGCAGTTTAATGACTCTACAACAGCCAATAGGAGACAACCTTTTATAGATGACAACATAGCAGGTAAGATTTCATTTCATATCAAACTTGTTGTATATAATACATACCTTTGTCTAACATTATATTTCAATGTATGCAGCTACACAGCAATCTCAAGTATGTGGAAAAGCTGCAGTCTCCAACATTGTTGAAACCAGATCCAAGAAACATCAAAGAAGTCAGATAGTTGAAGTCAGACCAAGCAAAGCCGCAAGAACTACAACATCAGGAAGGGGTGGTAACATTAGAAATATAAGCAGTCAAAGACATACAAGATCAGACCAACCTCAGCCAGTGCAGGTACCAGCAACATTAGCTGCCCATGGTTCACAACCAGTTCAGGCACCAAGGCCAAGACAAGCAGCAGAAATGCCACCACCAAGAACCAAAAGTCAAAGAATCCTTCAAAAGAGATTGTCTGCACCCATCACAGGTCCTGGTTCAAGTAAGGACAATAACATTGTCCTTGATTAGTCTCCCAAAAGACTTGTAACACTGCACAATGTGCAGAAAAACAGTAAGTAGTATCATGTTTATGTAAAATTATTCTGCCCTATTTTGTTCATGGGAGGGCCTTAGTATTGTGCAGTTGAAACTAAAATAGTGCAGCAGGTATGCCCACTATTCTCTTGTGTAAGATATGTTCAATAGTGATGCCAGTATGGCCACTATTAGCCCCTATTTTGTTCACTGGGGGGGCTTAGTAAAGTTAGGGGGTCAAAGTAACATAGTGCAGCAGTTATTGCCGCTATGTTATTCTGTAAGATATGTAAAATAGTGTTGCCATGATGGTCACTATTCAGCCCTATTTTGTTCATTGAAGGGCTTGGTAGATGATGTAGGATGTATGTGTTCTGGTTCTAACATTGTAATGTGCTACTGCAGTAACAATTTATGTTATGAAAGAACACTATTTGATATATTGTTGTATATGTTTTGGTTATAATAGTAGCAACAACATGATACAAATGCAGTCATTTGAAGATGACAATTCATTGTCCAACATAAGAACATAAATGGTTAAGGAAACAGTTAGCATAACATAACAAACAAAAAGCAATGCATTCATAACAACATAGAATATAAGAAACTGCAATGCATTCATAACAACATACAATAACAACTGCAATCCCTTAATACAAACATACAAAATAAAGAGTACAACACCACTTTGTTCCATTTCTAAGTAATACAAATTAGTGGTTCAGTGACACAACAAAGACTGCTCCAATCAACACCATCAACACAATGATCAAACATGTGGAACCTATAAAGAAGGTGTCATAAACTTTTGCCTTGACCTTTAATTCATTCATTTCTTTGTAAATCATTTCCATCGTTACTACATCAGTTGGTTTCTTTCCCATTGCATTATGAGCATGATCTAAATGGCAAATGTCCTCCTTCTGTCCAACCCAGTCTTGAGCATCATCCTGGTGGGAAAGGCTATGTAACTTGAACTCCAAACTCTGGTTGTCCTTATACAGCCTATACATTAGGTCTTTGTAGTATTGAGATGGCAACTCATCATCAAGAAATCCATAGACTTCACATTTGTTATCTTTACCCTAAAAGGATGTTGTATATCATTAATCAAAAGCAATTCCAAATATACGAATTCTAATCTTATATTTACGGGGTTGGTAACTTACACGGGTGGGACATCCTTTGAATCTTCGACCTGGATTGTCCGGAGTCCATGACACTTGTTCATAAATTGGAAAGTTGCAAATACAGTGAGACATACGAGCAATCTCCTCCTTGCTGTACCTTCTACGATAATAACGTGATGTGGAAGAGGATGAAGCCATGGAACATCTGGATTTGAAGTTTTGTTTGGTAATTTTATAAAATGGATGAAGTAGGTTTAGGGTTCATCAAGTTGGACCACAACTAGATGAAAGAGTAAAGTAGCAAATTATTTTTTTGTGTTTTGAATTAAAAAGGAGATGTGAAAAGCCAAAGAAAAAAAAATAATAAAACCCACGTGGATTCTTACCGGCTGAGGTGGAGCAAACCGGGTGGGGAAGTTTGAAAACACCCCAAAAAGGACAAAATAGTCGACTTTCATTAGCAGATAAGCTATTTTTGTTGTACGATACTCAAAAGTAATATTCTTGGCAAGTATCATACGTTTTCAAAGAATTAACCCTTTATGATAACGCATATCTATCTAAATCTTTACACTGATACCTAGCAAATATTGAATTGATTTATTGAGATACACGATACCCAGCAAAGATCCGTCAGCGAAACGCGGCGAGAATGATCCTCATTAGCAAAAAGCGAACCTACTTGTGATCGACCTGAGATTATTTGCAGAAGCAACATACCACATATTGACCCGAACTGCAACCTTAAAAAGATACTCGATCGAAATCAAAACCGAACCTACTATCACAACAGACTAAAACAAGAGTATGTATATTGAAATTTGACTCTTGATTAAACTTCTTCTTTTGCACTTTTCCAGCTTTGCCATTTCAAAGAACAACAATAGCTTATTCCCATTCTAAAGCAAAGGTTAAGATTGTTCTACGTAATTTAATTCTTAGTCACAAAAGCTTCAACACTAGAACTGAACAATGACCAATTTTAAAGACAGAGCAAATTAATGACTTTTAATCACAATTGTACCACCATACACATTTGGTATCTAATTCATCAACCAAGACAAAAGTTGTAGCATGGTTGTCAGGATCCCGATCCTGATCTTATGATCTTATGATTTTACGATACTGCAAAGCAAAAACGATCCGGACCTTACATAGGATCTTTGAAAGCTTAAGATCTTATAGGATCCCGATCTTGACCATAGGATCTTAAGATCTAATCTGATCTGATCCTATTTTTTTCGGATAACAAACTAAAAAACTGTAAATTTCTGGATTATTTTTTATAGAATTTAAAAAAACAACATGTTAATCTTATTAAACATTTCATAATCATAATTTAAGACAACATTTCAATGGAACATTGAAAGAGGTCGTTTTCCCCTTCAAAAATAATTTATAAAATGGAAAGACTATACAAACCTTAATACTAAAGTATCTTGGCAAGTATTGATCTCCCGAGTATCGTTTCGAAGGAGTGGTGAATTGAAATACGGTAGTTAAGTCCAATTTGATGCTTAGTTGTTACAAACGATTTTGGTTTTTAAAAATAAAAATGATAAAGTAAACGTATAATAATAATAATGAAAATGCTTGCTTAGACCCGGTAGCTTATAACGTTGTAAATTTAGTCGTTATTTAAATTTAGTAGTTTGACTTGTAGACAATTTTGACTTCTAAATCAGAACGAGCCGGTATACGGTTGCGTAACTCAAACTCGCCCGTCAAGAAAACAAAACGATATAAACAAATACTATTAGGTGAGTGTCCTCTTTTGGCTCTAGTTAAAAGCATTTTAATTTAGAAAATTATTTCGAAATTAATTCCGTTTAGACCAAACCCAAGTTAAATTACTAACTAAAAAAAAGAACGAACAATCCCTTGCAACATTTAAAACTACCACAATCTAAGCAAGTAACAATAATCTACTCCATATGGTAAAAAAACTAAACTAATCCTAAAACTAACAAACATAGCAATAATGATTAACATACTAAAATAAAGAGATAAAAGGGTAAGAGATAACCAAATGAGAGTAAAATTGTGAAGATGGCGAGACGAGACCCGCTCCATAAGCTCCAAACCAAATCAACTAACCCACTGATACTCATTTGTCACTCACTAGTTTTCCTTTAACTACTAGACTACTTGATTTTTATGACATTAAACAAACTAAACTTTAAAGAAAATCACGATTTGAAAAGAAAAAAAAAAGATTTTAACATAGATAATGATTGCACAAAAACAAGATTAAATAAACAAGGAACCATGTGATCAAAACCAAATCAGGTAAACTAAGATTAAAGCAACAAAAATAAATTAAAAGCTAAGAATGTGAACATTAACTATGACTTTAAATGACATTTATTATAGAAAAACAATTACTTGGACACAAAATTAATGCATGTAAAGAAATGGAAGAACATATGACGTAGTGACAAAAAAAATAGAAGAAGTAAACATTAAAGATGGCATAATTGTTTTAATGTTTATGTGAATTGTGTGTAGACACACACACTGTGCATGTGGCCTCCTCTATCCAAATGACGGCATAATATCTTCTTATATTGCTCCCTTTTTCCAAGTTCAAAACCTAGACAGATTATAACTTCTCTTGCTCTCCAAGCTTGGACCGTGTATTGAGCCTAGAGTGGTTTATTATGTGGGCTTCTTTTTTTTATCTTCTTTTGCAGGCCTGTTTGTGCAGCATAATAAGGCTCTAGGCATGAGGTTGAGCTTGGTTTAAGTTGTTACTTTGGGTCTTTCCTGTGATTTTCTTCAAGCTTCAATATTCTTCGATAAATATTCAAAATCTCGTACTTTTGCTCCAATTTTTTCATGTCTCGTGCCTACAATAATAAATAAATACTTTAAACAATATATGCATTTAAAATACACATTTTTGCTATTTATTATGCCATAAATGAGGGTATATTAGCACTAAAAATATGAATAATTACACATTTATCATCCCCCTACACTTAGGCTGTAACGATTATTACACACGCCAAGGCAAAAATGATTTTCATCCCCTAAATGAATAACATATCACATCAAACAAGAACAGTTATATAATCATTTATGGGATACAAATAAAAACCATTAAAGTCGATAACGCCCCATTTTGACCTTTATTCATACATATAGCTAAAAATATACTTTTTATGGTGACCCGCCATGCTTAACTTTATTTTCACCATACATATAAAGCTTAAGAACGGGAAACACGCAAACTGGGTGCCTCCAGGAGATAATAATCATCATCCTCTTTTTACTACCCCCAACTAAGTTCAAAAACCCTTGCGCAAATGTTTTTGTAAAATGCTAACACTACTTATACTAATAATCTGTGTAAGATAAGTCTTAACTTTTTACTCCCGCAATTATCAAGTTTAGGCGTGTGTGCTTATTTTCAAAAGTTTGACCACCAAAAATTAGAGCTCATTATGGTTGTCATTTATTTAAGCTCAATCCTAACTCACCGGAAACCTCAGAAATTTAAGAACCGAAAATGGCCTTTTCCATGTAGCGGCTTTCTTCTCGGCACATCCCAAACCAGTTGGTTTTAGGTGACCAGGCTTTTGACACCTCACAGAGAATAGTACCGGAATTGGCGGGATTTTGATTCAAAGATTTTTGATATTCCACGTCACATTAAAATCAAAACTTAAATAGATAACAACAAACGATTATCTATAGATTAAAGACGCAAAGATGAGATAACTCCATGTGACGATTTTCTTCTCAGCTTATCCTTTTAGCAAAAGCTTAGGAGGCTAGGTTTTCACACCCTCGAGAATAGTATCGGAGCTTTCGGGGTCTTTCGAAATCAACAATCTATAAATTCCGTTTAGTCGTTACACAAAATTAACGAATACTAATTCAATTTTCTATTTAAATTTAAGAAAAAACAACTTTTATTTATTTATTCTAATTCTATTCAACACATCCTTTTCATTTCATTTTTTCATTTTTCGATTTTTTTCTTTTCTTTTCATACTTTTTTCAACATCATTTTTTCTTTTCATTTTTTTTTTCTTTTTCTCTTTTTTTTCTTTTCATAACAAACTCAAAATTTTGCATCATTAAGCAATTTTTACATTACTTCACTTTGCAATCTTATTCAATTTTTAGAGAAGTTGCTTGTTCCAAAATTTAAATACAAATTTGAATTAGTACTCTATATTAACTTTGCATAAAAACTTTTTTACCTAACGAAAACTTTTAATGGTCAAAAGTTTGAAAACAGCACGTATTTGGATCCGATTAGGAGCTACTGGGAGAAAAAGCCATAGATTACTTATATAAGCTCTAAAGAGAACCAAGTACTCTACGCTTAGCATTTTCATTTGCGCAACTTGTTAAGAATTTAGCCTAAAAAGTTAAGGGAATAGCCAGATCAACACTCTGGTCGAGTCAGGATCTCCTTTGTTCTAGCTTAAGGGACTAGTCAATCACGCACGGTCAAAACTTCTTTTTTTTCTTTTCTTTTTTTTTTTTTTTTTAAGAACAAAAGACAATAATGCAATGACGATAAATAAAAAAAATGGTCAAAATGAGGTTGCATGAGGGCAAACAAGTAGGCATAAGTATGATCATTTTGATATAAACTCCCCTACACTTAGAACCGAACATTGGCCTCAATGTTCAAAAGTGTTCGGGTGCCACCCCTACACTTAGAACATAAAAGACCAATGCTACAATTCCAAGTGTAAAAAGGGTATCTAATGCAACTCCTAAGCCATATATTAATCATAAAAAATGCATGCTTTAAGGAAAAACATAAGACATAAATGATCAGAACTGAGGACTCCCCTGATATAAACGTGCAGATCGATCAGAGACTGAATGAGTGATGATGAAAAGCAACAACAACAATCATGAAAGTGTTCTCGATCAAAAGGTATCCTGTGAGCAAAAATAAAAGCCACGAAGCAGCATAGAAAACAAGACACCCCCAAACTTATTCATTACTAATACTAATAACATAACTTACTCAAAATAAACCTACATGTAGATAAACTACTTATTCCATATTAAGATAACACGGGTTGCCTCCCGAGAAGCGCTTGTTTTTGTTCGAGTCTCTAGCTTGACTCTAGGGTTACTTACTTCTAAGGTCATGGTCACATCCATCACTTAGTGTTAAGCTTGGATGGTAAAAGCGATACAACACCTCCTTAGGTGAGTATGCCACCTGATGGGGTAATGGTGTATGGGTAAATCTAACAGGTTTATCCATCACCCACATCATGTCACCCGACTGTGTCAGGGAGAAAAAAGGATCAAATCTTTCCACTTCCCTTAAGAAAATTTGCTTAGAATCAGGAAGTGGTGTGACTAGTATAGTGGACTCATCAATTAATGGTTTTGACTTAGAGTGGTCCAAGCTACTCAAATCCTCAAACTCATCATCAAAAAATTTGTTATCAAATCTTAAGGTGAAGCTATCATCAAAGTCAAACAGAGGGTTTGATATAGTCACATCAAAAGACCTAGACATCAAATCAGAATTACCTAAAGGTTCATCAGACATCCTTGGGATTGGGATAGGGTCATTGGTAGGTAAACTTTCTATATCACTAGGATTAAAGTCAATTTCCCTATCCCCCATTGAGAGGGTATCTAAATGCTCTCCAAAAGGTAAGTCGATATCTAAATTTTGGTCTCCCGAAACATCAAGTCTAGGTAAGGATAGTGTGTATGCTAGTAGCGGAGATGGGACATGTGCGGTACTTTGTGGGCTAGAAATATGCACCTTGTCCATTGTAGTCTCTGTATCATCTTCATTACTCTCCTCATGATAAAACGAGTTAAGATGAGGATTTTGTTTTTTAAGAATCAGCTCCTTAAGACAGTTTATTTCATTTTGAAAGTTCATGTTGACTTGATTTTGAGCAATAATCATTTTAGTAATCAATTCAGCTCTAGTTAACTCGCTCTGAGGAAGTGGTTGAGGGGTTGTGTATTGTGAAGGTTGGTCAAAACCGGATGTGTCATGATTGTCATAAGGAGTATGCTCATAGACAAGCGGGTCCCTAGTTTGGCAATCAGAGCTATAGTGAGGACCTCCACAAAATTCAAAACAGTAAAACTGCTGCGACTGACTCGGTAAATCATATGCATGTTGGTCATAACCAAAATTTTGATTGTTACACGGAACCTACTCATAGACAAGCGTGTTCCTTGTTTGACAATCAAAGCCTTGGTGAGGACCACCTCCATAAGACTCACACGAGTATGTCTCCATCTCGTGTTGTGGGGGCTGGTGGAAAAAGTCGGTTGTTTCATGGTAAGAATAAGGATTTTGGTCATAGACAAACCCGTTTCCCGATTCTACCATGCGACACCCGGGACAATTTCCACCATTATGAGGACCCCCACACCACTCACAACCATATAGATAAGAATAAGACATTGTGAAGAATTAAACAATATAAGAGAGTAAGAGAAACAGAATTAACAATTAAGAGGAAAAAGAAGATTTTTTTTTTTTTTTTAATAAAAAACTAAGGCACTAACTCGACTCAACTAACGCAAATCCTTACACCAACTCCCCGGCAGCGGCGCCATTTGATTCGTTGTGTTTTGGTGTGTGAAAACAACAATTTATCAAAATATCAACAAACGTGAAGTTTAATTTGTCGTGAGACAAATAAACGTGAAGTAATACGAGTAAACCGTTTAGGAAAACGATTACCTCGCAAAACTTGTGAAAGTGATATTCAAATTGTGAGACCGGGAAGTGATTTCCCGGGTCGTACCCCAACGAGGTGTGAATGGAAAGCTTCGAATGAGATTTGGATTAAAATCTAGTATGATTGGAAAAGTTATTTGGTTTTGTGAATACGTTAACGAAAATTAAGAGTTATTAAACGCAACCTAAATGAGAAATAAACTAAGGTATGCTACTAACTATTTAAAATTTATCTAAAAAGCTACGGGAAAGCAAAGTTAGGTATCGGGAATCCTAATTCACAAATTAAACAAGTAAACGTAACGTTTATTCTAAATAAACGTCAAGCGCAAATTAAAACGTAAAATTTAAGCTACGAAGGTCCTACGGGTCTAAAAATATTTTTCTTATGAACTAAAAGACAAAAGAAAATTTTAGAAAAAAGAAAATTAATTTTTGAATAAAAATTTTATTTATTATGACTTAAATACTATTTTACCTAAATTAAATCCTAATAAAAAAAATTAACAACGAGAAAAATCTAAATTTTTGCTAGAAATTAGTTTGTACTAATATTAACCTAAGAAAAATTCAAAACCCCGAAATTCTCTTATGAATAAGCTGCTACAAGCTTGACAGTTTATATAAGCTAAAAAAATGTTATGAGAAACAAACTAGTTTAAAACATTTGATGGTGAAGAACCATTGACAAAAGACCCAAGGGCATAGTGGTTAAATGTTGTGTGTTTGAGTTCATGAGCTGAATGGGCTGGGTTCGACCCCCACCCATGTCAGTTTTTGATTCGTTATTTTTTTTTTCTTTTCAGTTTTCTTTTTTGCTTCCTGGTTCCACAGATACAAACTAGAAACAAGATTTAACCAAACTCAAACCAATTCAATTCACACTTTCAGTCATGGATCAAAGGGTTAAAAAAAATTTAAGATTCTAATGTTCTTAGCTTACACGATTGCTCATATACATTTTTGCCTCAAATAAACTTAAGTAAGCTTAATGCTTGTAAACTTAACAACAACAACAAGCTGCACCAATGATTTCAAAATATAAACAACAACAAGTTCATAAAAAAAAATCACCAATTTGTTGCTAAAAAAGAACTAAACTACAGCAGCAGCAATCATCAAAATAAGCCACAGGGGAGCTTAAAATTAAGCTCCGGATAAGCCGTACAGAACAGACTAGAATCTAAACCCTAAACACTACCTAGGGGTCATCCTAAAACAACAATAAAATCAGCAATGGGCCAAGACATGGCCATTATATGGTCCCAAGAAAGTGACCCCAATTCTGATGCAGGGGAGTATTTCGACCAACAGTCAGTTTTCAAAGCCTAATTTGGGTGACCAAATCTTTTTCAAAATCAAAATTTTTTCTTGATTACGAACCTCAAGCTGCCAATCTTCACAAAACATCAATCTTTATCCAATTTCATCCCGTAATAAATCCTACGATTTGCTATGAACTTGTTGCAGAAACTAAATAATATAACTTTTGACTTTTCAAGAATTTGAGAAACCTTTTGACTTATATGAAAACTTAACTTTCCTAGTTTACTGCTTATACTACGTTGCGTTAAATTAAGCTTAAAGCTAACAATCTAAATACTTTCTAATGTAATACGATCAGCCACAATTTCAAGTTGTATACTATTAGCTAAAAACCTAGGCCTGGGCTAATAATTTATAAGCATAAAAACTTATTATATGGCAGCAAATAAAAGCAAGATTTGATAACAAGAACATAATATAATCTTACAAGTTGTCGGAGCAGTAAACCCAGGGCCGAACCACTACTTACAACAATTACCTAAACGCTCCCAAGAGCTCTAAACCAACTCCCATCCATGCCGCAATTACTTCTTCTATAACCCTCCATATCTTTCTCTCTTTTTTTTCGAACTTTTCTCTCTTTTTTTTTTTTCGTTTTCACTTGAATTTAAACAATACCCCAACAACAAAGTAAAAATAATAATATTGAAACTGAAACAACTGAGGTAACTTTAAAATTTCACTTTCATTAAACTCTAAAAATTCGGATTACACTTTTTAACTAAAGTTTAAAATAGACAACGATTACAAAACTAGATTAGATAAAAAAAACAGAACTCGAATTCCTTTCTAGCTTACAAGAGATCACCTATTTATACTAAAACTTGGAAAAATGGTAGGTATGCCTTCGCCTCTTCTTTGTCTTCATCAGCTTGTGCTTTTCTTGATCAAATCCAAACCCTTGATTTATCTTGAACTCATCACAGCCCTTGACTCCGTTTTGGCGCCCAAAAATGAGAGGAGGATCTCCAGCTTGTCACTCCTTGAATGGTTGAGGGGTGTTAGGTACGAGTTTGTGAGTGGGTTTAGTGGGATTGGGAGAAGATATGGATGGTGATGGGGAGGGATGGTGATGGTTGTGTTGGCTGTTTGTAGTCATGAGGGGGGGGGGGGAAAGTACACGTATTTTTTTATTCTTCAGGTTGAGTGGGGAGAAGATGGAGGGAAGGAGGGAATCGTATGTTGTGATTTAGGGTTAGGGTTTCTGGGACGTTTTTATTAAACGTGAAAAGGAAAGGGGGAGTGGGCTCTTGGGTGGATAATAACTTGGGTTGTAACTTGGGCTTGGTAGAATGGTGGGCTTGGTGGTAAGGTGTTGGGTTTGGTTTGAATGAAACACTACAAAGGGTCCGTTTGTTTAAGAATTTATCACAAGGATCATATTTGCAAATTCTAAAAATCCAGGGACTGAAATTGTAAAATCCCCAAAGGTAGTACAAGGGTTAATTCCTGCCAAATATGAATAATCAAAGGACCATAGTTTGTATTTTCCAAAAATTTAAATTCCAGGGACCAAACTTGCCAATTAGCCAAAGTACAGGGACCAATTGTGTAATTATCTAAATCTTTTTACCCAAAGACCATTTTTGATTTGTTTTAACTTTTAAAAACAATGGTTGACTTTTTTCTTTGAAAACGACTGACCAGGGACTAGTTTTGTAAAATTTTGAAAGTCGGGGGACTGAAACTGCCAAATATGTAACTTTTGTTCATTTTTCGTTTGTTTTCACTCGTTTTTCATCAGAAACATATAAAATACGATCTTTGGGATTTTCTTCGCATTTTGGTGCGTTTTGGTGCGTTTTTGATCGTTTTGCAGCTTAGATTTGACTCAAAATGATGAGTATTTACACACTCATCAAATATCCATATAATTTTGTATTTATGATATATAATAATTTGTAAATTTGTATAATATTACAAAAATTATTAAGAAAATGATGTTATAGTAGGATCTTAAGATCCCGATCTGATCTTACGATCACGATCTTGCAAAAACGAAAACGATCCTGGGTAGGATCCCGATCTTGAAAACCTTGAGTTGTAGATCTTTCACATTCTTGATAAATGATAATAGATGACTTCGCTAACAGTGGATTCATTGTAAATGATTAGACTAGAAAAATTAATGTCAACCAAATAAATCATGAAGATGTCGAAGTCAAAAATAGAGCAATGACTGCCGGATAACCAGCAGGAACAATAGCCGGCGATTGGATAATTAGATAGATCAGAAAAGGGGGAGATGAATGGATAGGGTTTAGGTGACTTATGAAAAATTGAGTAGTGTGTGAGGATCACGTGCTCTCACCAATCTTTTATTTTAGTTAATTTTTTTTTTTTTTTTTTTTTTTTAAAAAAAAGTAGAAAGCACATAGAGAATTACCATTTCCACTACAAACCAGATGGCAAGGCTGTCAAGATCGCGAGTAAACTAGTAGGAGCGTACGAGTTTACGTGTTCACTAGCTAAAACCGTGTAGGATCGTGAAAGGATCGCATATGTGGTAGGATCGTAACTAAGATCGTAGGATCGCACGTAAGATCGTAAGATCGTCATGCGATCCGAGTTCACCTTTTTTTTTCTATCTTTTAAGTCCATCTCACTTGCTTAGGCCAAAAAACAAACATGTATTTTACTAATGTCAAATAAGTAAACGAGTGTTGTTTCATTTTCTAAATAGATTATAGTTTATACCTACTTTTCTAAATAAATTATAGTATAAAAGTGTTCAATAATTCAATTTACTTTACTTTATTGTGATTAAACTCATCAAAGCGTATGTTTTGGAATGCCACTAATGAAACGTATGTTTCTTTGAAATCATGTAGATGGCTCGTATGTTTTGAGACATTTAGGACGCATGTTATGTAATATTATCCCGCTAAATTGTTAATATAACAATTGAAACTTGATTTTTTTTACTATTACTTTGGTGTTTGAAATTTGAACTTTGTCATTTTCAAGAGATGTTATATGAATTTATCTTTGACGTTGAGTAGAAATGTAAAACAGTTTGACTCGTTTTTTACTATTGTGATAAATGTAAGGTATTTGGACATACTTCGGTTGAGTGCCCTAAGGTTGTCATACCGAATGCTCAACCTACTAAGAACGCAAGTGATGGGTTTCAGCCTGTTAACAATAAGAAGAAGGGAAAGCAAGTTGGTTCGAATCCGGGTCGAGGAGGTTTTACCAAACCTGTGGTTGGTAAGCATTTTGAATATCAGCCCAAAAAGACTCTTCCTGAACCAAAGAAAGCTAATGTCAGTAAGAAGAAGGCTTCTGATGTGGCTAGTACGAGTGGAACCAAGATCACTACTTCTAATCAGTTTGATGCTCTTAATATGGATGATACAGATGGTTTTGGTATTCCTAAGGTTGTTACTAACATGGATGTGGATGCTGGCAGTACAATGGAAGTTAATAAGGATGAGTCGGTTAAGACTGGTACTACATCACAAGTCCCTCTTGTGAGTGATATGCAAGAACCGCTTGTGAGTGATTCTATGGGAACAATGGAAGTTGGTTCTACTCCTATTGTTGAGAAAATTAGTAAGCTTGAAAAGCTACTGATCGATGGGAAAGCTACTCTTGTGGATGATGCTGGTCATCCTATTCCGTCTACCTCTGTCACTAAGAGGGCTAACCCATTTTCAAAGGTGGGTGAGGTTGTGGTTTCTGATAGTGATGAGGATGAGGTTCTTAACACGTTCGACGAATCAGCAAATCTTTTTGGTGGTGGTCATGAGCGTGAAGATGAGTATGACTATGATGATTATTCGAAGCAAATTTTTGATCTTCCAGGGGAATTGGATGCTCTTAATGCCATTTATGGTTTTAATCTCCAAGGTCGTAGGAAGTAGTTTATCTTTTGTCAGAGTCACTACTATCATGTGAGTAATGGTTTGTTTTCTTGTTTTGAAAATAGGAAGTATTTTGTTATGTAAGCTTTTCGCCTATGTAACGGGCTGAGATATGGGATTCACCCGTATCCGTTGTACTTAAACGCTTTTTGGAGTAATATATTTACCGGGTCGTTGACCTTTTACCCAAAAAAAATAAAACAGTTTGACTCGTTTATCATTTGTTTACAAACTATGACAAATTGTTAGGATGGTAGGATCGCGATCCGATCTTACGATCTCGATCTTGCAAAAACAAAATCGATCCCACGCGAGATAGCGATCTTGACAGCCTTACCGGATGGAAATGAAAATACAAAGGAACAAAATCTCGAGAAATTCCAATCATCCGCTTTTTTATTTCCTTTGTTAACCAAACACAGGAAATGAGCCCATTTCCTTTTCTCTTGCTTCATCTCTCTCTACCAAACACACCCTAAATATAATACAATCTATATTTTATTTTAAAAATTAATTATAATTTAGTTTACAAATTTTCTCCACTCTCGCTTAGAACTATAATAATAATAATAATAATAATAATAATAATAATAATAATAATAAATAAAAAATACAAACATAAACAAATTGAAGCAATTAGACATTATCGCCCTTATGCACGGATAATCATCTAGTGTGTAAAATATACTATCTATTTGTAATCACCGAGTTAAACACTCAATGATAATTTGCACCATGTAATAAGTAGATTAAAAAAACAGGAAAATTTGATGAAAGGTTCTCCATTATATGCACTGTCTCACTCAGAGCCCCAAAAGATCGGATTTGATTTTTCATATATGAAATTATAAAATTTTAAAACTATATGCCTGATTTGCCCGATCTAGCCGATTGTTTTTTTATTTGGCCGATTTATGCATGATTTGGCCGACTCCTATCTGTAACCGGGTTTGCCGATTTATCCAATTTTTGTCCAATTTTGCCAATTTATGCCCGATTTGGCCGATTTTTATCCGATTAATTGGTATATTGACCAATTTTTTACCAAACCAATTAATAAGGTGGATTAGTGAAAATTAGGGCGGTTAATTCCCGCTTAGCGTTTAATCGGCCGCCTAGGCCGATTTTTGCAACTCTAATATTTTCTTGTTATCATTCTTAGTTTTCACAACCGCATAGATAATTAAAGACTGACATCTCTAATTATGTTTGTTTTACATTTTAAAAATCAAACCGATTAAAGATTGGACATCTCTAATTAACACTAGAGGTATTTTAGTCAAAATTGTCAGTATCAATATATCTCATAATGTATCGCTATACATAAAACGACAACGTTGTAATGACATTCTGACAATATCAGAAAAGCATATCTTAAGCTAATCACGCAAAAGATATTACTCCCATCACGTCACTTATTTTAACCCATTGTGATATAGATCAATTTTGTTTACAATCTCTTATAAAATGATAAAGTAACATCATGCAAAATACATCCCAATACATATGAAGACCCGAGTTACCCCAAAAATGCAGAAACTACATCAAGTCATTTCGTTATATCGAGTATTTGTACTGTTGTGGGTCTTGATCACTATATGCCAAGCTAGTGTTGTATCGCTAAAGTGAAGAGGACAAGTTTGACCATTTAAATTGCCAGACTTGTTTTAGGTCTAATGACATAAGAAAGTTAAGACATCCTTTTCGTTGAATCCAGCGTCGATTTTGATGACGCAAGTGCTACTTGTAGAGCTGTTATTATAAGGGATTTCTTAGAATGTAATAATCAATATTTAAACTATGTTCATACGGTGTTGTTGAATGTAAAATTAATGTATGAATGAAGTTTTACTTGTATTACGACAAACATGTGCATTGAAATAATCGTAAAAATACCATATCAAATACAACGAGTAATTACATCGCAAGAATCATAAATCAATTAAAGCACGATACATTAAAACATATAGGATCAAAGTTTCGTCGTTTGAAACATTAAAGATACAAAAGACTATGGTATGATAGCGAACAAGAATTCATTAGACAGTTTAACACGACGCTAAAGGATGGCCATTGTTCGAAAGCAAGATCACCGTACGCCATTGATGGTTACGAGGATATGGCAGAAGTGGTAGCTCTAGTGGACCATTGGGTGGCTTTCATCACCAAAGATTCATGGTGTGAAGTGATGAGAGTTTCAAGTGAGGTGATTGAGTGACCACTCAACCTAGCATGAAATGATGAGGGCCTTAATTTAGGAGTTGGACAAAGCAACAATGCAATAGGTTAATGACGTGAAGTGATTAAGGGTTTTTTTTTTTTTTTTTTTTTTTTTTTTTTTTTTTTTTCTTTTTTTTTTAATTGCACTTTAGATTGGAAAAATATGAAATACTTGAGGGGAACCATATTACACATGGTGCATGTGGAGGTCAATGTGACTTTAACCTTATATAAGTGAAAAGAAATACATAATAGATTTATCGGGAAAGTAAAGTGTCTAACATATTTGTAATGCCGGATATCGAAAACGTATCGCGGTTGTTGTTTACATGACACAAAGTGTCACATCAATCAGTCACCAGAATCTTTAAACGTTCGAAAGTATCGACTTCTATCGTTTGCTATATTAATAGAATCGTATTTATCGATTTATATTATTGTTAGTTTGGAATAATAGTTTTCAATGTAAAAAGGTGATTGAGTAGATAGAAAGAGAAATGTAACTTAAAAAAACCTATTAGTTTCAACTTTCAAGCCCTGCGGTAAAGAGAAAACTTTCTCCAACTGTAGGGGGTTCACCATAAAAAGAGAAAATAGCGGTTTGCGTATCAAAAGTCGGCAAGGTTTGGTCCGAAAACTGTTTCTTTTGTGTTTTGTCTTCGATGGAAGCCTCGCCTGGATTTGCAAAAAAAAGCTTTCCTTCGATGAAACACTTAATAAGAATCTTCCGGGAACGACAAAGAGTGACCATAAGTATCTTTCAAAAGATCCAAAAGATAAAATTTCTATCCTATCTCTGTGACTCTGTCAACAGTCTTTGTTAGAAACCACCTATGGGAGGTTGCCAATAAAATGTTAGGCACCTTTTGCCAAAGATTTGGATCAGTTTTAAACGCTCGAGTAGTTAATACAAAAAGTTTCTCCTTTGGTTTTTAATTACATTTAAAAGTCGACAAAAAGCTATTGCAACAACGAATGGACTCCACGGAGTTCTAATCCTCTACTGCTATGTGGGTAGAAATGGCTATAGATATGTGAGTAGATTTCAACACAAACAAACAAGGCTCATTGGTACCATAAAGGTTCCTTAAAAGGTTCGAAGCAGTGAACTCAAGAGGATAAAGATTTAAAGGGTATTCTTAATGATGCTAGTTTTCCACAACTCAATAAAAGTGTCATTTTAGTTGCTCGCAGACAAGTAAGTTTTAAAAAGAACCTTTGAGCTGTTGGAGAGTGTGAATATTAAAGCAATTTATTATCTCGATGGGGAGGTACACCATCATCATGACGCTAAGAGACGAAAAGCAACTTAATATTTGGAAGGCCAATCGGAAAAATCTCAAGCCTCTCTTTATCTCGTCGTATCAATTAGGCAAAAACGGAGGTCCATTTCAAAGATTCACGTGATTAAAGATTAAAGGATTGTTACCTATTTTCTTGGTCCAAAATCAATCTTTAAGGCAATAGCAGAGTGTTGGGGGAGTCACTTAAATATCTGAGAGTTCACATCACAAATGAAATTGCCTACTCATGGTAGTAACATCTTCACTTGTTCAAATTGAAGTATTGTAAAGTGAGAGAGAAAACTGAAAAATGAGTTTATTACAACTTAAAATGAAATGAGTGATTACAAAACTATTCATACTACATACTTGAGCAACTAACTAACCACCCACTTCACTATCTTTTACATGACATTAGAGAGGAGGGAGTCATAACGCAAAGATGGCGTTATTCCTATGTGGCAACTTCACAACGCTTCCATTTCCTGACCCGAGCGTTCGTCCAGCGTTGATGGTTATGTTAACGCACCAACGTGCGTTGTAACGTTGTAATGATATTTTCATTTTGTGCAAAACATCCCCTTCAATTGCAACGGCTAGAATTTGCATGGGAAAATTCAAATGCAACGGCTAGTTTTTTAAAAAAAAAAAAAAAAAAAAAAAAAAAACGGCTAGTTTAATGTAACAGCTAGTTTGCTTTTAAAAAAACATAGCCTTATATAAATCAACAACAACAAGAATTTTATACATTATTATCACAAGCAAGCAAAAAAAATACAATGGATCCACATAATCCAACTTACGCCGCACATGTGAGCCTTTCTGATATCGAAGATGAAGCAGACGCTTAAGCAATCTTTGCCGCTTATGAGTACACGAGAATAGAAGAAGAAGAAGCCGAATCATCTCTCCGGTTGACCCGTAACCCAATTTCCCGTGAACGTGAGGTTGCGGAGGAGCGTTTGATGGCCGACTACTTTAATGAACATTGTAAGTATCCTCCTAGAGACTTTCGTAGAAGATTTCGTATGAGCCGGGAACTATTTCTTCAAATAGTTTCCGCTATGGAATTATATACTGCCGATCCTCTTCCGGATAATTTTGCATACTTTTCCCAAGCACCCGATGCTACTGGTCGGATGAGTATTAGTGTTTTAATGAAATGCACTATGGCCATACGCCAATTGGCATATGGCAGCTCACCGGATGCGTTCGATGAATATTTGCAAATGAGTGCACGTACCGGACGTGATTGTCTAGATAATTTCAATAAGTGCATTATTGATTTGTTTAAGGGAGAGTTTTTATGAAAACCAAATATGCATGACGTTCAAAACCTATATGCAAAACATGAGAAGGAACATGGTTTTCCTGGAATGCTTGGTAGCATCGATTGTATGCATTGGCAATGGAGAAATTGTCCGGTGTCATGGCAAGGGCAATATGTTAGTGGTCATAAAAAATACCCGACTATATTGCTTGAAGTTGTTGCGTCGCAGGATTTGTGGATTTGGCACGCATTTTTTGGTGTAGCTGGTGCGAATAATGATATCAATGTTTTAGATAATTCGCCGTTGTTCGATGACTTGCTGAATGATGAAACCCCTATAGCTCCATTTGAGGTAAATGGACTTGTGTTTGAAAAAGGTTACTACTTAGCCGATGGGATTTACCCAACGTGGGCTACTTTCGTCAAATCATTCACTAACATCGTTGATGATAAACACACTTTATTTTAACGGCGTCAAGAGGCAGCACGAAAGGATATTGAACGTGCTTTTGGTGTTCTCCAAGGACGATGGAGAATAATACAACAACCAGCGCGTGCTTACCAGGTTACCAAGATAAGTAGAATCATGTATTCTTGTATCATATTGCATAACATGATTCTAAAAGATCAAAAGTTTCATGTAAGTGAATACAAAGAAATTTTCCGGGATCCGGCTAGACAAATGCAAGACAGGTGGATTGATAGATGTGATAGGCGTCGTCAAAAGGCAAAAGAAATCCGTGACAAAGATGTTCATGTTAGTCTCCAACTCAATCTTATGGAGCATATTTGGCGTAACCGTGAGGATTTTGAGGAAGAAGATGACGACTAGTTTTACTTATTTACTTATCGTATTGTTCAATCCGTATTTTAATTCGTACTTTTATTATGGTGTTTTTTTTTAATTGTAATGTTTTTATTTTGTATTGTAATGTTTAAGTTTTATTAATAAAATGTTTGAATGTTTAATAAATGAATTTGTTGAGGGTAGAATTTGTAAATTTGTAAAAAGTGGTGTTATTTGGTGTTATTATTTTCTGGTGTTTTTTGGTGTTATATTATTTGGTGCTGATATGATGTGGCGCTAACGTGGCAGCGGTTTTGATGTTATAACATGTTATGACTCCTCATACTCTTACACTTAGATAAATAGCTTTGATGTTTAATACAATGAGCTGAAGTTTATATCTTTGTGTTGTTCTTGTCCTGCTCCTCTGTTCTTGATGCTCTGTCTTCAGCATGCTTGAAGATTGAGTTGACTGCAGAGTCGACTTTCTCTTGTATACCATATCACCCCCCAAACTGGCAAGGTGTAGAGATCACACATGCCAACTTTGGATAAGCATTGTCTGAATGAATATGTAGTGAGAGCCTTAGTGAGAATGTCTACTGGATGGGCTTTTGTAGGGATATACGAGACTTAAATTTGACCGGCTTTGATTTTATCCCTTACAAAGTGATATTCCAGCTCAATGTGTTTTGTTCTTACATGCTGAAGTGGATTTGAAGCAAGAGTAATAGTAGATTTTGAAATCTTTTAGGAGGGAAGTCAACCAAGTTATTTCACAAGAACAATCAACTAGAGCCCTATACTCTGCTTCAGTAGATGATCTAGAGACAGTTGGTTGTTTATTAGAATGTAATCCAGATATTGATCTTCTTGAGGTCGGACAGTTGCCCTGTCACTGTCACAATAAGCATGAAGAGTAGGGGAGTTGTGTCATGGAAGAAACAATCCTTGTCACAAATAAGTATGAGGATACATTTATTGCCTTTTAAGACACTTTTTTTTTTTTTTTTTTTAAACAGAATGTGTAGTTAAACCTCAAAAATTTAAGTCATTAACCACACTTTTAAAAAGTGTCACTAAATGTTAGACCTAATGATATTTTTTTGTGTTATTAAAACCTTTGTCACTATATATCTATTTTTCTTGGAATGTTCCTATTTTTCTATAAAATGGGAAATTATTTTATCAAAAAGTCATCTTGTATTAATAAGTTATTGAAGTCAAAAGACATAGTCTCAAGTAGTTGTTAATCATCGACTAATTCAAAACAAAAACTTGCAAATTCTTCTATATAAAGAAAATTTGTTTATTCTCTATGATCCATCACCACCAAGCATTAGAATCCTCTTTTGCAAATTAGAAAATGAACACAATTTCTGGTTTTCTTGAACTCTTGAAAGGACCATTCAAGATCCTTACAACAAATGGAAAGCTTATGGCCATCACAGCATCGATCTACCTTATCATCTACTCCGTATCCTACATCTTATTCACATCCTCTACGAAACCACTGATTGTCGACTTGATTCTCAAGCTTTTCGCCTTATCCTCCGCACACCCCGGTACACCTGAGTACACTGAACTCTTGGTTGCTATCACAAAGGTTACCGGCACTTTCCTTGGAATCGAAGCTGCTTATATTGTTTTCCTCTTCTTCGTTAAACTTTTTACTGAAACCGCCGTCGTTATTATTGCATCATGTTACTATAATGCTAATAACTTGTCCCTCAAGGAACTTTTCACGATGGTATTAAAAACATGGACAAGACCATTTGTTACTTTGTTCTATGTACAACTTCTTTCACTTGGTTACATAAGCCTCTTCTTTTGGCCTTTCTTAGTTCCATCACTCCTCCTTTTTGACCATTCAAAAATTCTGATTACTCTCCTGATTGTCTTGACTATTATTTTCGTCACATTTATTCTTTATTTAAGTGTTGTGTGGAGTTTGGCCGTAGTTGTGTCCGTGGTTGAGGATACTTATGGGCTTTCAGCTCTAGGGAAAGCTAGAGAGGTTGTGAAAGGTAATAGAGTACATGGATTTCTACTGAACTTGTTACTTTTTCTATTGATGACGATTATTTTGACGGTTGTATACAAGCTATCACGCATGATCATGATGCCTATTGTTGTTGGGGTAATTGAATTCATTCTCATTGGCGTATTGAGCATGTTTCAGTTTTTGGCATACAGTGCATTCTATTTCAAGTGTAAGAATGACATGGTGAAATCAAAGGGTTTGGAATATAGCCAAATACCAACTGCACCGGTTGTTGATGAAGATTTACCATAAAAAGATTGTAGTTTCTTAGAGCAAGGGGTACCACAATGTCATTCTCAGTGTTACAGATTGACGTTAATTATGCCATGGAGGGGTTGAAGCCGTTCTCGGTTTCAATGGCTCATGAATGTCCATCAATGACCCTGACATTGTGTGTTTTATGTATGTATGTATGTATGTATGTATGTATGTATGTATGTATATGTGTATGTGTGTGTGTTTTAAGTATATTTTAGTGAGTTCAATCTCAATGTTATAACTTATATGTACGAGAAAAATAAAGTCTGGTGTCGTGTAGAAATAGAGCGGATGAAACTGGAAAAGAGTGTACCAAGTCCTACTAGATCTTTATGTTCCAATGTTTATGATAGTATGACGATGTTCAACCAATCAACTATCTAGTTGATTTGTATTAATAAATAAATTAAGTTTGTGTTGTATTGACTTATTTAAAGTGTCCATTGATCGACTACTTCAAATTTTATTTTGAACGAGACTACTTCAATTGAATTAAAACATTAAACACTATATTGATTGCATTCTTGTCTTTTTCACACACGCCTTGCGTTACATATTATAATTCTGCAACTTATCTTTTACTTACGTATAAAACTTTTGTTTTATTTAAAAACTTAAAAACAAACAAATAAGTAATGTAGTTTGATTAAAATCAAAGGACTTGTGGTCTAGTGGGTGGGGCTTAATTAGTTAAGCGAGCCACAAGTGGGAGTAGTACCGGGTGGGTGACCACACGGGAAGTCCTCACTTGTGGTTCACTTGCAGACCATTTGTTCCGGAGATATATTGCAATGATGGATTCGAAGCCCTTAGACCAAGCCGCTGGGGTTAGAATCCTGAGCATGGCCCGGTTTTCATCCGTCTGTTTCTCCAGCAAGGTAACTTGTGTGGAGGCAGTACGGTTTCCGGGGGAAACCCGTTACCACCTGAGATCAGCGTGGACCCGGTTCAGACAACATAGTCTGGCGGGGTGGCGATGGGGCCTTCGCTGTCCGCGAAGGTGGTCGATTTTAAGTTGAAATTCACCTTTCAAAAAAAAAATGTAGTTTGATTAAAATATTATTAATTTTAAGCAATATAATCTATTATTTATTTAAGAGTTCATTAGTGCTCTGAATACATTAGTTAAAATGTATTTATTAACCAAAAACTTTCCTTTATATGTAAAAAATGTATTTTATGTATAATAAATAAACTTATAAATTACCTTAAATACATGAGATTTTCAATTTAATAGAGTCGAAGTTTACTTTTATATTCATCTTAACCCTTGCCTCGAGAGCACCCGTTAGACAATCCTTTTATTTAAAAAGTTAATTACAATTTAATTCACAAATTTCTCCACTCTTGCTTACACTTATATATACAAAAAATAAAATTACACACACAAACAAATTGAAACCATTATACATTGTCGCCCTTAAGCACGAGTAATCGTTTAGTGTGTATAATATATTATTTATTTGTAATCAGTGACTTAAACACTTCAATGAAAATTTACAGAAAACCCGGTCTCCGATAGAAAAGTAAAATGAAGAAAAAGGAAAATTTGACAAAAGTTGCTCAATTATACATCCTCTCTCCCACCCAATTGATTCAAGAGTGCACGGTTTGAGTTTTCATAGTTAAAAAAATAAAAATAATAATAAAACAAAAAAATAGTATATAAAAAAATCTGAAAATGCCCTTTTATTGTATTTTTTTTACTCTCTTTCTTAATTCTCATACCCTCATGGTTGATAAAAGCCTCGAAATCTAGAATTCTGTTATGTTTTGCATACTAAAAAACATACCTTTCAATACAGAAAACATTCCTCTTTAATTTCATATCTATTTCGACATGGTTTCGAGGTGTATTTTGAAATCTCAATATCAACTCGGTAGCCTACGAACTTTTACGATACCTTGGCGATTTTCCGCCATGGCTGCAATATGATAATATTTGCCAGTTCCCATCCACTTGCTATGGTGTCTAAGTAAATTATCACCTCAATCTTGTCACACATGTGATATACTATGATGCTGACAATGAAAAATTAAAATTTAAATGTAGAACATCGATATGAAACGAATAGACATGATATGAAATTAAAATGTTTTTGTCATGGGATTTCGCATTCTCTTTCCCTATAAATAGTGTGGTTTACCCCTCATCCTTGTGCATCCCTTCTAATTAGTATATGTTTCAATGTCTTGCCATTGTAAACCTTTTCCCTTACCAATTTAATTTATCCAATGCAGAGTCACATCTCAAATGTTACTAATATGTTGTCTGCATGTAATACATTTATGGGCTACAAGGTCTAACTATCGAACCGGTTTTAAACATAAGTCTTCATCACTTAACATCAAACAATGCAAACTTCGTCTTGTTGCACCACAAGTCTTGATCACTCCATGTTGTATGCGTTGGAGTTGTAATTTCATGATAAGGCAACATTTGGGTTTGTTCAGAGAGAGGCATGGTCTGGGATAACCTTTTGTTTCGAAAATTATCCCTAATGCTAGTTAGGAAACACTATTGAGACCAAGCATTTGGTAGTGGTTCTGCGTGATTTTATGGTGCCAGGTATAAGTATTTTGTGATGGGTTTAAGTATCTTATTGTAGTTGTAAGTTATTTTATGGTGAGCGAGGTATTCTATGATGGTGGAGGTAGTGAGAAGAAGATGATGATGGGTAGTTGGTGATGAGAAGATGATGATGAAATTAATAAAAGAATGTTTGAGAGTGATTTTATCGAAAGTTGTGTTTGACTTTTAGTAGATAAAGGAGACAACAAAGAAAAAATTACATCGTTAGTCTCTGGTGATGTATTATGTTTAAGTTTTACTAACTAAAAGATGCTTTGTGCAAAAAGTTTTCAACAAGGATGTTTAATGTAAAAACTGACAAAATACGGTGATGTATTTTTCGGTTTACTCCATAGTTTATATTGAGTATTTTGTATGCCTAGTACGCACCCATGCAACGCTTTGGTGTTGTATGTTATTATCATTCACGTTGTTTTTAGTAACCTTTTACCGTTCAAAAAACAAATTTGGCATAGAAATTCCTTGACAGAGCCTATGGAATTTAATTTAAATCCATTAATTGCACACTCTACATTTAAGAATCATACCAGTTATTTACAGAGACGAAAACAGGAGACATATTAACCAGATGCATTTATATAGAAGATAATATATAAAACTAGAAACACAATTTTGATTGACTAAATGTATTTACGAAAAATCGATGTTTTTATCAAAAATTAATACTACGTCGCAAAACTTCATGGGTGTCCCGAATCACCCAAGATCTACACTGGCTCCGTCTAATATGTCATAAATCTAAACCCTGTCAATCATTTATTTTACTAGCCAAATTTTTAGTTTGAAGGGTTTCCACTAATAGTTGCACTCCAACTTCGTCGGTTTGTTCCTTCTTTTTTTTTTTTTCTTTTTTCTTTTTAATTTGCTTACCTCAACGTACTTCGCCAAAATGCTTGTCTGAATGTTGAACAAAATGCTCGTAACAGTTTTTATCCCGTTATCATCATCTACTTAACTTTATGCTTCAAAGACTACGGAAATGGGAGGCGGTTTACCAAGGAATTTGGAGGGAATACTAAAGGTGCGTTTAGTTGGAGAAAAAGTTCTCTTGTTTTCTATCTCTAGTTTTGTAAAAATTTGGAAAGAAAATTTATCTTCATAAAACACTTGAAAATATAGAAAACGCGTTTAGTTGATATTTGTATTTTTTTTATTTTGAAGAAGGTGAGGGAGGGTTGTGAGTTACAAAAGAAAATAACTAAATTTTATTTTGTAATTTTCCTTGTTAAGTTAGGAAATATGGGTTTTGTGTTTTGCAAATATTTTGTTTGAAAACGCTTATTTGAACGTGATTTCTATTTTCCGTGTTTTTTAACAAAACATTTTGTGAAAAATACCCCCAACTAAACGCACCCTAAACATTGAGAATGTGCTACAAGTATGCCCACTGTCGCTAATGCAACATGGTATCTCTCTAAAAATAAACTAAATAATAATAATAATAATAATAATAATAATAATAATAATTAAAGTTTATATTAAATCCCACTATAAACGACACCGTTTTGTGTCCTATTTTCCCGCCATTTTTTGGCCCAACACATTAGCCCAACTGCATTCCACTTTAGCCACAGATTTTGGCCCAGTTTGTATACACATAATATCTGGAATTCTCCAAACGCTCTCAAAATCACACACACGCACACCAACAGGTCCGGATCAATCGTAGCTTGAAAATGGACTTGAAATGGATGAATATTGCAAAGAAGAGTATTATAAATCACATGTTTCAGGTTAGTTATCAGTTTTAGGTTTTTGATTTTCATATACACTTTAATTTTAATTTAGGGTTTTGTTATAATTTGGGGGTTTTTGTTAATTTAGGGTTTCAGTAGCTCTTTCTTCCACACAGATCCACAAACCCATTCTTATCGAAAACCAGAGGGTGCGTATCCGGAATTAATCAAGGTATGTTTGTCGTTTTCTAATTTGGTTAAGATTAGGGCTTGATTTTTTTTGTTTTCCTCGAGATCGGTGAATCTGTGTTGTTATGAAGAAAGTGGTTATTCGGATTTTCATATCGAATTTGTTGTTGTTGGGTATTTTGTAATGGCATGATTGATGCTATTTGTCTTGATCCAAAGTCAGATGCTTTTTTTTAAGAAATTTATTTTTTTAAATAAAATTGGGATTTGATATATATATGTGGATAAAAAGATTGGGGTGCTTGAAGAATTAATCAGGTAATTTGTTGTTGTTTTTATGAAAGAAATTGGTTGCACACCAAATGTTTGATCAAATGCTTAAATGAAAGATGCAAAACCCCAAAAAAAACTATTTGGAATAAGTGAATAACACACTTTATCTCACATTTTTCTCTCTAAAAATCAAACAGATCTTGAAGGTTGGAGTGTTGTTCTTGGATTTGGGTTTTAGCGTTAGTAATAATAATTATGCTCGGCTTAGCTTCAGGTTTGCAGCTAAGGATGCCTTTTGATTACGAATTGTGGTCGTAAGCTGTGTATAGGCTGCCATTATGTTCATTGATTTCATAAATGCTATAAGCTGCATTTTACATGGTTGTGATGATCCTTTAACCATGTTGCCTTGCTGCGGAATGTGGAAGGATGGTAGAGTGCGAGAAAAGTTCGCCTCAGCAACCTCCACGTGCCCAGCCACGACATGAATTAATCTGATCCAAGCTTCGGAATATCTTTCGAGCAGTGTAAAATGACGTAGTATCAAATACCCACCCAAAGGCTACAACAGTTAGCCTCACATTATAAAGTTTATTTGTTAATGCATGTGCTTCTAGACAAACTGACAGTGTCGCTCCACATAATGGCATGGCAACACTTTATGAATTTGTGTATGCAGCTATGGTGGAGAAGGATAACACGTTGTCGTTTGCACCACATATGTATAAAAGAGTAATAAAGGGATGCCCATATTCAATTACACTTGGCATGCCAAAGAAGCAATAAGGTGTTATTAAGTCGTTTCAACGTGTTTTGCTTCATTCTAAACTACAGATCTGAGCCTAATCTTTGTTGCACCATAAGAAGGTGTCTCCGGAATTATGTTTGCAAAACTGAATATACGTTTTGAAATACACCGAACTAATAGGTTCCTTTAATGTTTTTGTAGGTGATATTTGAGACAGCATGTACATATGTGTGTTTAGTACAGTTGCAAATATCAGGTACTCTTAACATATCCCAATAGATTACAGTAACACTAAACTTTTAAATAAATTGTAGGTTGTATTCATACAATATAATGTAGATGATCCACTCATATGTAAGAGACTAAGAGGATATTTTAGATTGCTTATTTGTTTACCGAAAACACATAAGCAGCAGTTCACGTAATAGCATTTACATTTGATTATGTTTTTTTTAAAGACGCCAAGTTTGAATAGACGGTTATTTCAGTATTGGCTATAATAGGCAACTTGAAATGAGCAAGCCTGTAACACCCCAACCCGATAAGGGTAGAAGTATTACATTACAGTGACCTATCAGAACAAATACAAGCATATGATTCATACATACAAAGAAATTCAGGGTTACAAATGAAAATCTGAAACTACAAGGTTACAAAACAATAAATACTATGTCTAATAAAGTGAAACTTCATCTAATCGTCTCTAGTCCAAAGCATAGTCTTCTAAGTCCAGTCACACTCTCTTCCCATAACCCAGCTTCCTACTAAAACCTGCCGCAGGAAAAAGAAATGCGGCTGAGCTTAAAAAGCCCAGTGAACAGATACATATACAAAGCAATGATAATGAAACAGAACTGAAATATAGTGCATTGGGGAAATAGAATAAGGAATAGATAAAAGAGTAATAGAATAGAAAGAAGAAAGGATAGTCATCTACCACGAGCCCAGAAACATATCATATCATATAAGCCGTCAATACCATAATTCTTCATAATCATATAGAGGGGAGTCCTCTCAGATAATCAGATAATATGAGGGGTGTCCTCATTCTTCAAATGGGTGGAGTAGCGAACTCCCAGAAATTGTGAAAGGCATGTATAGCACACAGTACCAGTCACCAGACATATATCATAATCATAATCATAGTTAAATCCACTAAACAGAACAGATCTAGGATGCATCCATACGCCCCCGCAGAAATCATAGTGGCCATAACAAATCATATCATAAAGCGCGCATATCATATAACAGAAAGGGGACGGTGTAGCCAAATCACTAGGGCCACACACTAGTCATGCCAGTGGTGCATCACAGACACGCCTATGGTACCTCCATAGGTAGGGAAAACAGAAATGGCTCGGGTATCAAACTAAGAGTCAGGTCTCATATCATACAAAAGGTCATATAGCAAAGGTGTATCTCAGAATCATATCAAAGGTTCATAATAGCAGCTCATAACAAAGGGTTCATATCAGAAATAGTATTGCAAGGTCCAATCAGAGTTTATCAGGTCAATTCATATTCAAAAATCAATTCATGGTTCAGTTCAAAAGTCCGTTTCAAAAGTTTCTATTAAAAGTCCAATTTAAATAATCTTTTAAAACAGTTTTCATAAAAATGGTCTTTCAAAATATAGTGTTCATGAAAGTTAAATAACCTTTCTTTTAAAAAGAAATTTAGCATCATTTATAAACATCTTTTCAAATCGGTTCTTCTCAAAACATTTCCATGGTATCATTAAGAAGGTTTTCATAGCATAGGTTCATAACGGATGTCATATCAAGTGGGATCAACAGAGAAGGTTCAAGTAAAGGGGATCATAGCAATGGCATCAATTCGGGAACTAACGGATCAGAATATGAAAGAGATCATGAGAAACCTTTTGAGAAAGGTCAGAATATCTGTACCTCAATCGCCATCGAAATCATAACATACGTAAGCATATGGAAACACTCCTTCTTCAACGAATCTACATGAATTAATGATCGGCTTATTATTAATAACTTATTCAATTCAAATTTCTCATTTTAGTCGGCTTTCCAGTTTTAGTAACTTTCCATTTAAAGTGACTTTCCACTTTTAGCAGGTTTCCATAAATAGTAAATTTCCACTTTTAGAAAGTTTCCATAATTAGAAAGTTGAGTCATTATTAATGGAATCAAAGTATCTTTTAACATATTTACACATTTGGTCCTTAGGGTTTCATAACTTTACCTTTTACACCCTTTTATTTCCAAAATTACACTTTAAACCTTTTAGTATTCAAAGTTACACTTTAAACCCTTAACTTATCCATTTTACATAATGATCCCTTATTTTATCATGTTATACAAATATACCTTCAAGTATTCACAATTTACACTTTAAGTCCTTCAAGTTATCAAAGTTACATATTTAACCCTTTAATTTACAATTTCAACTTTTAATTATTAATAATTACATATTAAGCCATTTATTTACCAATTTATCACAAAACCCCTTGAATACTTTTAAATACTCAAAACAGATCCAAGTTTCTGAAAATTACATTTTTAGTCCCTCTCTTTTAATTATTTTCAAAACAAACCCTAATTAATCATTAAATACATTTTAATCCATTTAAATGCAAAACTTACACTTAGCACCCTTAGGTTATATTTTTGTCGAATAGAATACAGCCCAAATAAGTTCCAGAATTAACCTTGAAGTTTTTAAAGTTTACAAAACTCACCCAAAACTTTTAAATGTAAATCGTATAACATAAAATCATGGAATTAGGAACCCTACCCAAATCAAATCCTTTTGTAATCATTACCTTATCATTAAATATTATTAATAATCATCAAACAAACCCTAATTCATCAAAAATCAGATCGCATGCTTTTCTTCCTTTTCTTTTTATACGTTTTATTCAAAAACACAATTAGCCAAAATAATTCGAAATCAAGGATTCAAGCCATGTTAATTCTTTCCAATAATTTTCCAGGTCATAATAGATTATAATACACGTAAATAAATTATATTCAGAATTATTATGGATCGCATGGTGTCTTTTACGTTTTACACATGTTTTTAGGGTTTAATTCACGAAAACAATATAGAGCATGCATGGATCGAACCAAACATTTTATTTGATGTTTATAAGGTATAAAGGACCTGAGAAAAATACCAAATCAAGAATGGAACGTGTAGAGAGGGCTGTACGAATTATAGCATACGCGTAGAGCCAAAACGATCCAAAAATCACCATGACTTCACCAATGATCTTCCAACCTTGAAACCAATTTTCGTGGGTCTTATATGATGTAAGGAACATCAGAAAAATAAGAAATCATTTTTATAGAGGTCGTATGAAGCATAACGAATTTACCTTTGTTTTAGGGCTCGACACAAAGAAAGCAATGCCACGATCGTGTAAGGCTTCAAAAATTCAAATGGGATTTTTCTTGGCTTCTTAGGATGATGATAACTCACAGAAAAATGCTTAGGAGTGCTGTGTGAGTCGAATGGGGGCTATATGATTTTTGTGTGTGTTTTTCTTTTAATCGGCAATTAGGGTTTTGGGTGAAAAAGGTATGGATTTATTTTAAATGGGGAATGCCGTGTGAGGAGGGGGATAGGACCAGAAATTTCGAGATTTTGGTTAGGAGAAAATCTCTTGATGATTATCTTGTACATTTACCATAATTAGATCCATTTAAATTCAATTTAAATCAAAATAAACCACATATTAAGTCAATCGGCCCTATAGGGGTATTTTGGTAATTTTACCACTTGTATAAATGTGTAATGAAGTTGTTAAAAATATTTGGTATCATAACTTATGCATTGTTAGTAGTTTGGGATTTATTTGGATACTTTTATAAGCTTTTAATTAATTATTAAATATGTAGGGGCATTTTGGTCTTTTCACTTGCTTTTAGATTTTAGGTGTTACAACTTCTTCCCCTCTAAAAGAAAAAAATTTCGTCCTCGAAATTTGAAGTCGCAAAGTTAGACGAAGTCGTAGCAAACCGCAAAAGTCGTCACAACATTCTCACGCCCGGGGAGGTTCTTCCAAAAGATATTCAGACCAACTGGTTTCTCATGACTCGTAATTATTGTCAAAACGGTTTCAGATTTCTCAGAAGGGCATATCATATTGAATTTGAATCAAAAGGATAATGTACCAAACATAACGGATGATAAACGAATTCTCCAGGAAGAGGTATAAAAATACATAGGATTTTCATCGAATTGATTAGGCGAATCAGATGAGAATACATTGAATTGTAGCAAACATGGGGTGATTTAAGGTTTAACTCTTCAGCTTCTCAGATAGTCTCGGCTTTTAGATAACCTTCCAAAGGTATTCTCATAAACAAACAGGTCTCATTTCCTCAAAGTCCACAATCACATATTTTACTCATAGCAGATCATAATGAACAACTTCACGAATGCGAATCGTATACGGACAGAAAGCATATCGTTAGATATCGTCAACGGCAGAAATTTCATAATGGAACCTAAGATCAGCAAAACACGTGTCGAGAGTCCAAACGTATCGAATCGTATAATAAGGACAGCATATCAAACGTATAGGTAGAATGAACCTAAAGTCTCACTAAACTCAGATGATCTTGATCAGATGCCAGAATTCTAAAGCTTCTAAGGCACTTCTTAAAATATCATATGCCCACCATAAGTGCACGTTATATGATGTAAGTATTATCACGCTGGCCAGACGTCATAATACTGGCATCATATACATATGCCCTCATGATGGTCATACTTTATCTCAAGTCGTGAACAACACAAACTTATCTAAATCCACCTAGTCCACCTACAGTCTCAGAGGTCACCCGAATCAAACAACATAACTAAGAGAACGAAATTACTCGAAGAGTAACGGAAATCCGAGAATGTCATTCAAAATTAAGGTACGTCATCAATAGCGTCAATCCTTTACAGAATCATCTCGTCTAAACACAATGTCCGCTTCAAAATCCGTCCACTCAAATACAAATTTCAAAATTTCTTCCAAGTTGGGGTAGTCTGTTTACTCTTGTCCATCTTGCCTCATGATTAAAAGAATTTAAAACTCGAGTCTGGTTCCTCAAGCCTTCCGCAACTCTTCTTGGTATTGTGGCATCGTAGCGGCAGTCTCTGACACGATCAATGTGCATCCCTCCATCCGCAGGTCTGCTTCTGCTCTCAATTCATCTTAGTACAACTAAAATGAATAGAGAAACAAGACTGCGTTTCTTCGACAGGTCTTCTAACATAGCTCCAGGTTTTAAGGTACATGATATTGTTGTCGACTCCAGGTTGTGTGTTGAATGGTTCGTCTTCTTTGGTCTGGTTGTCTTGGTGCCCAAACTGAAATCTTCACGTGTTGCGTGATGCATGATTGAGCACTATCCTAGTTCCTCACTTCTTCTTGTATGCTTCTTCCATGGTAATGCTTGTCGCAACCATCTTCTACGACTCTTCCACCAAGTTTCTAACTCCGATAACGATCTTCGATCTTGGTCCTTCTTGTGAAAGCTCTGTCTTTACATTATACAGGGTAGTGTTGTCTATTATGCTTTCTGAACGTCAATCAAATTTCTCTTCCAGAACAAAGGGTTGTCTCACCAATAATCTCTATGTTCTTCTTTCGTTTTAGAACACAACACAATGTCATACTATGACAATTTGTCCAAAACACACGAAAAACATGATTATTCTAGCCAACACCATTGGCATCATTCAAGTTCATAAATGTTATAACGAGTGCAAAGGCAACTTCAGAAATCATCTCAGGGAATTTTCACATCGCCTTCTTTCTTCTTCAGGAACTGAAATACTTCCCAAAGGTTACTCTCGGTTAGTTAACCCCCTTCTTAGAAGTTTTTTTTTGTGGTTGCTTCTTCAGTCCTTCAAATCTAAAATGATGCAATCAGACGCGGAGTTTCAAAGGAAGACCAAATTAATTATTGATACGCGGAAACATATAATGATTAGTGATAGTGGTACGTTTAAGTTCACGATAGTCGATACGTCATCGCATACTTCTCTCGTTCTTCTTCATAAACAAACAAAAGCATCTAAAGAGAATCACCAAGGTTAAAAATCATATTCCATCAGCTCCTTCAATCTCTCAACTTCTATGGCACCATGGTTTCTTCACTGATATCAGTTCAATGTCCACTCTACTTCTTAAGCAGGAAGGAGTACCAAAAGGTTCATCAGAGAATACCGGAAAATCTTCGTATGACAAAATATTTCCCAATAGTAGAACTTTCCAAGGGTTGATAATAATGGTTTTCAGGACAAACTTTATAATCACATGAGTTCGGGTTTGGGGTTTTCCATAGTGGTAGAAATTTTAGCAGATGTAGAGAGTCATCATAATGAAATAGAGTGAAGCAGATTTTTAAGGTCACATTTCAGATATGGTAATCTATGGTATCTTCACGAATAGTCATTCAGTCCAAAAGACCGTACAATCAGGCATATCAAAGTCAAAGGATTTCATAGAGTGAATACAGTCGTCAAATCATACAGATAGTCCATATATCATAGTCAAGTACATGGTTCAACAAAAATGTTGGGATGGATAAACGAACAGTTCAATGTGTGGGAATTTCGTTTAGCTTCTTAGCATAAGTAGCAGGTAGGATGTGTATCATTGGTAATACGAACATCGTATAATTGTCAATAGTGAGATGTACAGAGTCTCAGTTATCAGCATCATCATGCTTAGTTAACAAATCCATACAAAGATAGTATTTACATCATACCCTTCCAAACGAAATGGTTGGCAGAACAAGGTTCATCATTCAAAGAGAGGAAACAAAAACTTCTCATATTTGTGGTTCATAATTACCAAAAATTCTCATAGGAGTAATAATGGATCATACAGAGTTAAGTAGTATCGGATGATACATTCATACCCAGCATAAGTAATGAATTTACAGAATGTGTCGAACACATTGTGGTTGAATGACCTACGACGTGGTCGAAAAGGTGTCAAACAGCTTATCAAACAAATCGGAGGCGGAGATCAAAATCTGAAGGTGAAACTTAAATGTGTAAGGTATCCAGGTAGCCTTCCGAGGTATTCCAAACTTACTTGGTTACTAAGCTTAAGTTGCAAAACTTCTAACTTCTGAAACAAAGGTCCTTATAAGGCTTATCTAAGAGCAAAGGCACGATCAGAGTGATACGGAAGCAAATGATACTTACATAAATGTCTTAGTCTACCCATTCCTCACTGGTAATAACTTAGGTTCCTATGGGGAATCCTAATGTAAAGTTTCAAAGGTTGTCTTATGAGCGCCTACAGTGGAAACTTAGGGGTCCAAACTTCACAGGTCAAGGGTAAATGTATTACGAATCGCAGCCTGGTCTCTGATGCCATAATTGTAACACCCCAACCCGATAAGGGTAGAAGTATTACATTACAGTGACCTATCAGAACAAACACAAGCATATGATTCATACATACAAAGAAATTCAGGGTTACAAATGAAAATCTAAAACTACAAGGTTACAAAACAATAAATACTATGTCTAATAAAGTGAAACTTCATCTAATCGTCTCTAGTCCAAAGCATAGTCTTCTAAGTCCAGTCACACTCTCTTCCCATAACCCAGCTTCCTACTAAAACCTGCCGCAGGAAAAAGAAATGCGGCTGAGCTTAAAAAGCCCAGTGAACAGATACATATACAAAGCAATGATAATGAAACAGAACTGAAATATAGTGCACTGGGGAAATAGAATAAGGAATAGATAAAAGAGTAATAGAATAGAAAGAAGAAAGGATAGTCATCTACCACGAGCCCAGAAACATATCATATCATATAAGCCGTCAATACCATAATTCTTCATAATCATATAGAGGGGAGTCCTCTCAGATAATCAGATAATATGAGGGGTGTCCTCATTCTTCAAATGGGTGGAGTAGCGAACTCCCAGAAATTGTGAAAGGCATGTATAGCACACAGTACCAGTCACCAGACATATATCATAATCATAATCATAGTTAAATCCACTAAACAGAACAGATCTAGGATGCATCCATACGCCCCCGCAGAAATCATAGTGGCCATAACAAATCATATCATAAAGCGCGCATATCATATAACAGAAAGGGGACGGTGTAGCCAAATCACTAGGGCCACACACTAGTCATGCCAGTGGTGCATCACAGACACGCCTATGGTACCTCCATAGGTAGGGAAAACAGAAATGGCTCGGGTATCAAACTAAGAGTCAGGTCTCATATCATACAAAAGGTCATATAGCAAAGGTGTATCTCAGAATCATATCAAAGGTTCATAATAGCAGCTCATAACAAAGGGTTCATATCATAAATAGTATTGCAAGGTCCAATCAGAGTTTATCAGGTCAAGGTTCATATTCAAAAATCAATTCATGGTTCAGTTCAAAAGTCCGTTTCAAAAGTTTCTATTAAAAGTCCAATTTAAATAATCTTTTAAAACAGTTTTCATAAAAATGGTCTTTCAAAATATAGTGTTCATGAAAGTTAAATAACCTTTCTTTTAAAAAGAAATTTAGCATCATTTATAAACATCTTTTCAAATCGGTTCTTCTCAAAACATTTCCATGGTATCATTAAGAAGGTTTTCATAGCATAGGTTCATAACGGAGGTCATATCAAGTGGGATCAACAGAGAAGGTTCAAGTAAAGGGGATCATAGCAATGGCATCAATTCGGGAACTAACGGATCAGAATATGAAAGAAATCATGAGAAACCTTTTGAGAAAGGTCAGAATATCTGTACATCAATCGCCATCGAAATCATAACATACGTAAGCATATGGAAACACTCCTTCTTCAACGAATCTACACGAATTAATGATCGGCTTATTATTAATAACTTATTCAATTCAAATTTCTCATTTTAGTCGGCTTTCCAGTTTTAGTAACTTTCCATTTAAAGTGACTTTCCACTTTTAGCAGGTTTCCATAAATAGTAAATTTCCACTTTTAGAAAGTTTCCATAATTAGAAAGTTGAGTCATTATTAATGGAATCAAAGTATCTTTTAACATATTTACACATTTGGTCCTTAGGGTTTCATAACTTTACCTTTTACACCCTTATATTTCCAAAATTACACTTTAAACCTTTTAGTATTCAAAGTTACACTTTAAACCCTTAACTTATCCATTTTACATAATGATCCCTTATTTTATCATGTTATACGAATATACCTTCAAGTATTCACAATTTACACTTTAAGTCCTTCAAGTTATCAAAGTTACATATTTAACCCTTTAATTTACAATTTCAACTTTTAATTATTAATAATTACATATTAAGCCATTTATTTACCAATTTATCACAAAACCCCTTGAATACTTTTAAATACTCAAAACAGCTCCAAGTTTCTGAAAATTACATTTTTAGTCCCTCTCTTTTAATTATTTTCAAAACAAACCCTAATTAATCATTAAATACATTTTAATCCATTTAAATGCAAAACTTACACTTAGCACCTTTAGGTTATATTTTTGTCAAATAGAATACAGCCCAAATAAGTTCCAGAATTAACCTTGAAGTTTTTAAAGTTTACAAAACTCACCCAAAACTTTTAAATGTAAATCGTATAACATAAAATCATGGAATTAGGAACCCTACCCAAATCAAATCCTTTTGTAATCATTACCTTATCATTAAATATTATTAATAATCATCAAACAAACCCTAATTCATCAAAAATCAGATCGCATGCTTTTCTTCCTTTTCTTTTTATACGTTTTATTCAAAAACACAATTAGCCAAAATAATTCGAAATCAAGGATTCAAGCCATGTTAATTCTTTCCAATAATTTTCCAGGTCATAATAGATTATAATACATGTAAATAACTTATATTCAGAATTATTATGGATCGCATGGTGTCTTTTACGTTTTACACATGTTTTTAGGGTTTAATTCACGAAAACAATATAGAGCATGCATGGATCGAACCAAACATTTTATTTGATGTTTATAAGGTATAAAGGACCTGAGAAAAATACCAAATCAAGAATGGAACGTGTAGAGAGGGCTGTACGAATTATAGCATACGCGTAGAGCCAAAACGATCCAAAAATCACCATGACTTCACCAATGATCTTCCAACCTTGAAACCAATTTTCGTGGGTCTTATATGATGTAAGGAACATAAGAAAAATAAGAAATCATTTTTATAGAGGTCGTATGAAGCATAACGAATTTACCTTTGTTTTAGGGCTCGACACAAAGAAAGCAATGCCACGATCGTGTAAGGCTTCAAAAATTCGAATGGGATTTTTCTTGGATTCTTAGGATGATGATAACTCACAGAAAAATGCTTAGGAGTGCTGTGTGAGTCGAATGGGGGCTATATGATTTTTGTGTGTGTTTTTCTTTTAATCAGCAATTAGGGTTTTGGGTGAAAAAGGTATGGATTTATTTTAAATGGGGAATGCCGAGTGAGGAGGGGGATAGGACCAGAAATTTCGAGATTTTGGTTAGGAGAAAATCTCTTGATGATTATCTTGTACATTTACCATAATTAGATCCATTTAAATTCAATTTAAATCAAAATAAACCACATATTAAGTCAATCGGCCCTATAGGGGTATTTTGGTAATTTTACCACTTGTATAAATGTGTAATGAAGTTGTTAAAAATATTTGGTATCATAACTTATGCATTGTTAGTAGTTTGGGATTTATTTGGATACTTTTATAAGCTTTTAATTAATTATTAAATATGTAGGGGCATTTTGGTCTTTTCACTTGCTTTTAGATTTTAGGTGTTACAAAGCCTTTGCTCCACAATAAGCACCTTTTTGTGCATTATGTATGCCTATTTAGCGTCGTACACTTGCATGGTTTTTGGTCGCATTTTTATATGTAAAGAATTTCTGTTATATATGTATTAAGTTGCTTTGCTCTTTTGTTTTCTTATTTTACAGGTGGCCTTAAAGGATTTGACAATGTGGTTTGGGAAGTCGCTGAATATAAACAAAATAAGAGGCAAGGTAATAATCAACACTAATAAGAATTACACGGTACACAAAAGAGCTTACCTCAAGTTTGCAGTTCTGGCAGGGCAAGCAATCATGTTTGCAGCCATGAGTTACGGTGTCATTTATAGTGGGATTTAATATAAACATTAATGTATTCTCTTCTTGATGAGGTGAGAATCTTATACAAGTGATCTTATTGGATTTTCTAAACTCAAATAAGCCCATAAGTCGGATTAATAACCTAATCCAAATATGACTGTGTGGCTGTTTTATAACGGTACATGAAAAAGGCAGTGATGATAGTTAATGGTGAATGATGACTGTTATACTGTCAGTCAAATGAAATGGGTCATTGAAAACCTGGACGTAACCTGGCAGGGAAATGACCGGAGGGCATGGTATAAACATTTGCTATGCAATCAAGTGCATTTGCAGCCATGGTGAAATTCAGAGTTTTATATGAGCCGACACACAATTACTAATCTGAGCCTGATATCAATTCCCGTGACAAACGACGCCGTTTTGCTTTGGGCTTTTCCCGCCAAAATTACTGAGCTAACCCTAGCTTGCTTCTATGGTCTGCTTTTGTTTCTAACCTGCTTCTATGATCTGCTTTGTTCCTATATAATGTATGATATTTCTGGCGATGACGATGGATGATTACAGTTGTATAACTATGCTGACATTGATTACAAGAGGCTGTGATGAGTTTGGAGGGGAGATGAGATTGAAAATGAGATTCTCCGCACCTTGGCATGGCAAGTCACTACACTTGCAGCCATGTCGGACGTATCCTTTTTTTGGTCACTTGCCTGCCTGAGCCTCACTTTGATCACGCTTTGTTGATCTGATTTTAATGTATGTATCTGTGTAAATGTTTGGGAAGATTCTGATGTCCGTGTTGTGTGTGATATAATTAGTATACAAAAAATATTAAGGAGGCCATGATGAGTCACCATGAGATCGGTTTAAAGCTGAGACCGTCCGGATCTTGGCGGGGCAACCTATTAGGTTTGCAGCCATGCCGGATGTGGCCACATTTGTTCCCTATCTGAGCCTCATACTAAATTTGTTACTTTGTTGAAGATCCTATTTGGACCTTACTAATATGACCTGCCTTAGTGTTTTTTTTTATACTCACTCTTTCAGACACAGCTCCTGACCAAAATCTTGCAGAATACATGTTCGCAACTTGCTGCTGTGTTTTTGTAACAGGTTTCAACGAAAAGCAACAAGAAAGCGGCTCCAGTTCAGTTATTCGTTAACAGGTTGTGCTCGAAGACAGCAAAGAAGCTGATAAATTCAGAGAGTATGCTACGGGCAGATATGGCGACTTTGAGCATCTTCAACTTTGATGCCGTTCAGGAATGGTATGTGTTTTTTAACCTTTTTTAATTAGTAACGATGTAATTTGTAAAATTGGGTAGTTAGGGGTTTTTGTCCAAGGACTTTTTCCCAATATTTCCGAGCATGTAATCTTATCCTTTTGTTGATCAAGAAACTGATATTTGAGCGACCCGTAGTTATAACCAAAACGCAAAGTTGGTTTGTTTTTTGTTTTTTCGTCTCATGTAAACTTAATAGTTGTACTAGATTATATTTTGTGTTCTTACTTATATCAAAGACTCATTCACTTGATACATTGCCTGTTAGGTTTTTAACAGTTTAAATAGTCTCTTCTGTAAACAGGTATTTAATTCATACTTGGCTTGATATATTTGTGAAGCAAATTGTTATCTGAACAAATTTTTGCATACTATAGTTAAATATATTGATCGACTAACATTGGTACGTGGTAATTCTTTTTCCTGGCTCTTTTAGTGGTTGTTCGGTATTTCTTATAGAACTGCTTATAGGAAATTTTTTTGGATATCAATGTTTCACAAGAACTATGGTCAGTATGCAATAGAAATTCGAGTATAATAGGATCACTTCACATGCTAAACCATATTACTTTGACCGTAAAGAAACTACACCATTTGTTATCTTTTAATGAAGTAAGCGAAGATGCTTCGTAATATTAAGACATTGTATTTGTGCAAACTTTTTACGTTACATATAATTTTGGCTTATTCTTCTAACTTTAAACATCAACTTAATATGCCATTTGTGCTTTGTTTTCATTGTTTAGGAGAGCGCTGAATCTGGAGGAAAAGTGATTGTAGCTATGAAGCAAGGCAATTTACTAGCAACTGCGAGTTGACAATCAACTCTCGATGGTATTTTCTATTTCCTGTTCTATTTTCTTTATACATTGAGATGCTGGAAATTGGATGGGTTTGTTACAGATATTTACCTGAATTTTTCTTTTTCATTTTTTTATATAGATAGCAATTTGACAAATAAATATGATTATAAAACCTATAGCTTTTACAATGATAATATAATGTTTTGAATAACAGATTTAGAAGGTTGTATGCAATAAATACACTTTACGAGTTTACGCTAATTTCAATCCATTTGACCCGTGAAATAACTTTACCCAAATCTATTCATACATAGGATAATGGGTCGATTCTAATGTATAAAATAGACATGGAAAAGAAAGTGATGATGTATCTATTTCTTTTACAGGCATAGTTACTTCATGAAAATGTCTTCTACCAACAATGAAATAGTGTTCGATAGCGAGTAGCAGCAGTAGCAGCAAAACCGACCTTCCTATATACCATTAGGAGCAGATTTCATCAACATACAAGTGACTAATTCTTTTATTCATTTGGAATGATCCCTGACATGGTGTCTTTGCAATTTACAGTTGTGTATATGTATAACAATGGAAATTGGTTCATGTTTAACAGACCCTTTAGAATCATTATATTTGTTGTCACAATGATTTATTCTTTATGCACATGAAAAAAGCTTAAACAAACCTTAAGACCCTTTAAACTCTTTTGACCCGTTAGTGATTAACCATTACTCAATAAAAAAAAAATTATATGCCGAAAAAATTCATACCTTAAAATAACCGACAAACGAAACAAGTACCGGTTAAATTAATAGAACAACTGCCAGTTAAACATTATACTTTGCCAATGCAACAAAAAAAGAAAACTAAAAATTTGCAAAATTAACAGCCGTGCAATCACTGAAAAAACATTTATCCGGGTAAACAGGCACGCCGGCAACGCGACGTTCGTAGCCATTCTTGTAATAATAATAACGTGACATAACACTTGGATCACTTATCGGTCTTTTTCCTTTACCAACTTTTTCTTTCATGACAAATCATTTTGTAAAAAGAACTTCGTAAGTTTTACGTGATTACAGCATTTATCACCTTTCTTATAGTCAATCCAAACATCAAATGGAATCTCACGTGTATTTATTCACATATCCAAGCTAGATTTTTAAATTGGGTCGCCTATAAATATGTAGGGCTCTTTATTATTCATGGACCAAGTGTGTGTGTATAACAGTCCAACAGGCCTACAATCCAGCTAAGTTTCTATACCATGCATACTAACGTAGCCCGTGTAAGTTAATACTCTTCGCTTTAAGAGTCGACAAAACACACATAAATGAATTGTTTGAATTCTTTATATGAACTGGTCTTGTTCATATATCAGTGTCATAACACAATTAACTGGTGGCCATGGTAACTTGGTACACAATTCGCTGGTGTTTCATATATGAATGTCATAACTCATAACACCAAAGTATGTGACTTACGTCTTAAAATAAAAGTCGACTCTTATAGTGTCCCGCGGTTTTAGAAAAAATTACAACTTCACCAATTATATGCTTTACTTTTATTCTAAAACTATTTTGATCAGTTGCAATTTGAAAATGAACATTTATATTTGAGTAAATCTAGTAAGATAGAATACAACAAACATACAATAACCAAATAATTGATCCTGACTTGAGAAAATGGCATGTTTAATTTCCAGATCAATTTTCACATGTTTTATACGGCTTTGTAATAAATTCGTATCTATTGTAGCAAGTTCCTTAAAAAGAAACTAAAAATGAAACGTACAAAATAATAAAGTTTTCTTGTACGTAAACTTTATATTTAGTACAAAATTAATTGCTATAGTTAGATTCAAACATGGGCTCCAAAATATTCCCACATTTAGAAAGCAATGTAAATATATCGTTGATTTGCACGAGAAGGGAAAGGATGCCACAATTATTTTGAACCACATGGATAAGAATTAAGACCTACGGTGTTATTTGTTGCACATTAAATTTATAAATTATAATAGCGTGGTATCTGAGCAAAACAGCGGGTTCGGATAGCGAATGTTGTGTAGATATTTTTTTATTTTACGTTTTTTTTATGAATGTTGTTTAACGATTTTTTATAATGAACTATTAGTTTCAAGAAATTGTGTATTTTGTGTTGTGAAATTATGAAGATTTAATATGTTAGAGTATATTATTGTATGTAAATTTAAAAAGTCAATGCTTTTAATTTGAACTATAAAGATAATAATCTATTATATTAGTTATATTTTATTAGTATAAACTTCAATTTAATGTTATAATTTAATGTGTAATTAATGTATTTTTAAATTTTTATTTTTATAATTACTAATAATAGAAGGTGTGTTAACTTAACTTTTTAAAAATTTTAAAAATAGAAGGACCTAAATGATCATGCATATTTGCTACTTTATCTCAACGAAACTGTTGTAACTTTCATTGTTTTGTTTATATGAATTCATTGATGCATGCATGATAACATAACGTGATTCATACTATATTTTATCGACTCAATAAAAATGATATTTCATGAATGAGATGATAAGTAACAATTGTAAACTAAGGACTATTGACATGTATTTGAGACCGATGATGCTTTTCAATCAGCTGTTTCTTCTGAATCCACTTCTATGCCGACGACTAATGGCATCTCGCATGAAAGTTCACGTAAGTGGATCCCCCCCACTTCAAATCTCGTGAAGCTTAACTGCGATGCTTCTTTTAAGGATTCATCTGCCGCTATTGGGATTGTTGCTCGTAATTGTAATGGCTCTTTGCTTCTATGTTTAGGTGTAAAGTGTCGTAGTGAATCAGTTCTTGCTGCTGAGTTAAGTGCCATTCGGTCAGCTTGCATTCTTGCTGCTATAAACGGATGGAATTATGCTATTATTGAATCTGATTCTCAATTGGCGATTTCACTTGCTTTTACGGAGGATGTGCCACCCTGGGCTTTAGCGGCTTTGGTTTCTGATATTCAATATTGGAAATCTCAAATGAATTTGCAATTGTGTTGGGCTTCTCGAGAATGTAACTTAGCAGCTCACCATGTTGCTAAAGTTGCTTACTTTTCTGATGTAAATTTCATTTGGCTCGATAACTTTCCTTCTGAAATTACCTCCATAGTGAGGAGTGATGCTTTGTAGTGTTTTGGCTTCGGCTTTGTTTAATATAATCTGATGTTCAAAAAGAAAAACATGATTAAAATATTATACATTTATATAATTCCCATCAAAAACGCTGCCGTTTTGCCCCCATGTTTCCCGCCAAAAAAATGGCCCCAACGCTTAGCCCAAATTGTTAGCCTCTGTCTTTGGCCCAGATAACCCAAACGCTAACATAAAGATATCTCAGCTCTTCCACCACTTTCCAGAAGACGCTTCCATCATCCATACCTAAAACACACACAGTTGCAGTAATAATGAGATCGACCCTAAATCTCTTTTGGTCTTTCTTATCATCATCAAAACCCATACTAATAGGAAAGGATCAATAATGGTGGAGGTTGCTGGTCTTCGTGGTGAAGTCAGGTTGTAGCGGTGATAAAAGTTTGCAAAAGAGTAAAGATACATGTAAATATGGTTTCTTTGAAGTTGGGATTAAGTGTTTGAGCTTGAAGGTGAATTGGGAAGTGGGTTTCTTCATGTTACATTTGTCTCCCGCCAAGTGTTCGATGAAAGGCTTGAGAGAATTTGGTTTGTGGTAACTTTTATTTTCATCATTATTCTTTGCATATTGCTAGAATATAGAATCACTAGAGTGGAATGATTTTTGGTATCCGTTTACTCATTTTTTAGATACCTTTTTCATGTTTCTTGAAGCTAATATGGTGATGGCAAAAATAGGCGTGGTGAGTAGATGGGGTAATGGGTCACCATAGATGATTTTTAACTTTTTGAGGTTAAATAATTACAGCTTTTGTTCTTTTTTGAGTTGAAAAGATGCTCATTATTTCTACAAGGCATAAGAAAGCAAGAGTGAACAAATGAACATTCGGTAAGCTGTTCTTCGTTTGCACAGGTATTGAGTGGCCAATTCGATATGTGTATAGTTCATTTTCTAAATTTTGTAAGGGTTTTAATTTCTGAATTTTAGGTGCTTGATGAATAAATGTAAATATGAGAACTAAATTTCTGGATTGCAATGAAGAATCGACAAGGAAAAAAAAGCGGCTATGTTTGTGATCAGACCCGAGCAGGATGATCCATCAAAGTTGTGAATATTTTTGTTAGATGTTCATGTTTTCTTTTTTACTGTCGGTTTTCTTCTCTTTAAGGAGTATACAATAACTACTTGACATTTTTGTTACCTATGCTTTTGTTCCATACATAAATAGTTAACAATTTTTGCGCTTATTATTGCAGGCGGACATTGTAGGTTCCGGGTACTTGATTTTACCAAAGGCTTTGCCTGCATTTCAGGTACTTTTTTTCATGCTCCTGGTATTACGTGTGCCCATATATATCAGCATTGTGATGGTCTTAGAAATTGTGATGGTCTTAGAAATCAGAATGAACAACATTGTGTAGCCCCAACATTTTGAAGTTTCTCTAGGCTTGGTAAATGATTACGCTTTGTAAAGTAAAGCTTGGGGACGTGTCAAATAAGTAGGAGTGTAGCTCATATTGAACAACTAAAGGGTAAAGTATATTGTCTCATCGTAATTATCAATTCATATCGAATATATAGTTATTTTGGTGCCGGGGTCATGTTCTGAACTTTATATTGAATCTATTGAACAACTAAGTAATTATTATAAGCTAAGTTTGTCTTTGTGTTATGAACTATATATTTAATCTATTGAACAACTGACTAAGTTTTTTTATGGTAAATTTGTGCTAAGTAGTTACATATCTAATTTGTTTGTTTCATTGTGAATTAGTTCTCGAATATATAGTTGCTGAAGCCATTTTCGGATGTAGTATGGTGTGAATCGACTGATATAGCTATTCTGTTTTGATGCGTGTTTTGCTCTGGTGGTTTTGTAAGTAGATAGTGAGGTTGTGATACCTTTTTCAATTTATTTTATCTTCATCTTTAAACCCATCTCTTTGTTAATGTTCATCCGTCGTCATTTTTCAACAGGGGGATTTACATATGAAAAGCTACAAAATACGTGAGCTAAGGGCTATTGCGAAAGAGCACAAAATACCAGGTTACACAAACAAGTTAGAGCTTGCACAAATGGTGGAAACTGATTCCGTTGCAGGTGCGTGGGTGGCTAATTGAAACCAGCATATGCTGCATAATCAATGACCAAAACCAGTTAGGCTATACTAACAATTTTCTGTTGTAACAGGCGTTAAAAGAGACGCACGAAAAAGCGGTAGCAGCTCATACATGATGTGTGGCCGTGCGTGTATTACGGATCAAGGTTTTGGATTTGCATTGAGAATATGTTACAGATGAGGTAACCACGTATATTGGAAAGAACAAACATGTCATATTTAGCTTATTTACTCGACATCGAACCATATTAATACTTCTTTTCATTGATATACAGACGCCAATTATCAGTTATATAAATGTGCTTGCTGTACTCCAAGGACGCATCATTGACGCAAAATAGGTCAAGTCACATCCTTCTAATAGTCTCAGCTACAAAGTACATGAGCTAAGGGCTATTGCAAAAGAGCACAAAATACCAGGTGACACAAAGATGTTAGAGCTTGCACAAATGGTGGAAACTGATTCCGTTGCAGGTGCGTGGGTGGCTAATTGAAACCAGCATATGGTGCATAATCAATGACCAAAACCAGTTAGGCTATACTAATTCTTAACAATTTGTTGTTGTAACAGGTGTTAAAAGAGACCCACGAAAAAGCGGCACCAGCTTATACATGATGTGTGGTCGTGCGTGTATTACGGATCAAGGTTTACTCAACTACTGGTACATTCGCGTTCTTGGATTTGCATTGAGAATATATTACAGATGAGGTAACCACGTATATTGGAAAGAACTAACATGTCATATTCAGTTTATTTACTCGACATTGAACATCAGCTTGAACACCACTTTTGACTTTTTGTGCAAACCTGATTTTGACCAAAGTGATTTTCTACTGTGCAATTCTAATCCTAAACAATGTACTAAGCTAACTTATGACTAAATATTCCTAAATGCAACTATTCTCTAACAGTTATAAAGGATCACATGTTCAAGTGAACACTTATGAACACAGCAAAGAGATTTAGAGCTAGCTTTGACTTTTTGTGTAATAGACTATAGATTTTATGATTTACTTATCCTAATTACACCTAATGTAAACTACCTGGACTTAAGTTAACCCCTACAGACTACTAGAGATCAGATTTTAAGCCTAAACCAAACACCCCTTAAACTAAGCACTTACACTAACTTTTATGAATTTAACCTTGAACTTATCAATTTTATGATCAAAACAGGTTGCTTCACTAATATGAAAGCTAGATGAACTATTAAAACCAGCAACTAACAACTAGAACACAATAATGTAGTTTGCACTATTCTAGGCAGTGGGAATATGATATAAGCATTAGGCAGTCAAAAGCATAGAGTAAGCACAAGATAAGCTGTATATAACTAAACTAATAAGCAGATTAACACTAATGAACAGTAGCTAAGGTAAGAGTACAGAAATTAAAAGGAAGACTTACTTGGATATGGCTATGAAAAGGAGAATGCTACTGAGAGAAGAGATAGACTCACTTAAGCTATTGAAAAGGTTAATGAGCTTATCCAAAGGGATTAGTAACTTAAAAGAACTTAAATAAGCTTAAAGAAACAGAAACTTAAGAGCTTTATAAGAGATTTTAGCAATCCATTTGACAGCATGCCATTTAATTCACGAGCCCTTTACCAATATGATATTGTGCATATTTCGATTATTATATTTCGATTGCAACAATTTTGTGGGTTTCGTTAACTTTTTCTTTTGTGCTTTTTTTTCCGTGCTAGGGATTGAACAATTAAAGAGCTAACGGAAAGATAACCAAGGTTGCTGCAGCAGCAGAGGGTGCGGCGTTTGCAGCTTATACAATGTATGAGCTACGGAAAATCATAATTTCTGAAATGAGGCCAGCAGTCGTTGCGTTTGGGGGATGAAATGTGGATCGGTTAGGGTCATGAAATGGGCCTGAAATTGGTGTGTATGGTAGGGCAAAAATGGGACAGTTTTGCAGCTCAAATGGGTGTGGGATTCAGGTCTGAAATGGTGCGTGAAAAGCGTGCGTCTAGCTGCTGAAATGAGGCCTGAAGTCTGTGCATTTGGGGGGCTTAAATGGGGGCTGGAGTTGGTGCATTTGGTGGCTGAAATGGGTAACTTTTTTTGATGATATGAGGCTGAAATTTAGGTGTTTAGGGGCTGAAATGGGTCACTTTGTGATGATAGGGTCACCTTGAATTACTACTGATGTGGATGATAAAAATGCCCAGCCCTGTTAGTGGACGTATAACAGGAGAAAGAACGCGGTTAGTTTTTGTTGTATATTGGATATCTTTTCATTTTTTTAGGTACGGTAGACCCACTCCAAAATGGAATGTGTATTCGGATGACAAACTTTCGTATTACAATGTTCTTATTTATAGAAAACTATCTCGCCAAAAAACATGGCCCGCCCGCAACGCGGCGGATTATCGCCAATCTAGTATATTTTATGTAATGTCGATGTATCACGACAAATATAAATTCAAGAAAACAAAATAATGGTAAGTAAGCATTAACGGATAGAGACGTAACAAGATGATTACAAAAAGCATTATGTTTTGCATGCATCGATAATATGTAAAACATTTTTTATTACGAATAGTGAGAAATCTATTTGGTGCAAAACTGCAAATCACGAAGATTGCCCACAATTATTGACATCTTGTTGGTTTCCAATTTGATTTACATACTACTTTCTTGATATGCTCCAACTTTTTTCCAATTGTTTGAATGCTAACCTGAATTCGTTACGGCTTAATGTGAATATGAGTTGTCTCTATCTTGTTGATCTTCAAATTTATGAATCTCTAAATAACATATATCTTTTATTGCAAATGACAAAACTAAACAAATATAATTGATCAAGACATATCAAGTGCGCGCGTTTTCTTCGAAACTAATCCAACATTTCCAACATATATTAAATACACATTCTTTTAATAAAGTGCATTTCGAAAAGTGAGTTGTTTTGGCAAAAATTTTACATTATACAAAAAAAATCATGTGATCCTCCCAAATCGCCCTAAATTAAGTAGTGATTACATTTGTAAAGAATTCCTATGGTGGTAATATAAATCCTTTTTTTTTTTTTTAACAAACTTGAAAACAATTGCATGTTTTTTCATCTTTCTATTGTATCTTTTTAGTGAGAAGGTTGAATTACAACATGGGAGGATCAAGCCAAAGACTAAGAACATGAGGCAGCCTCCTAGGAAAAAACATTGTTGAAACTTAGCCAACAAAGATATGGATAAGAAGAGATAACAACAATGATACATGAAATAGACCTCTAAACCAATAGATTAAATTCAGACACAATTATTTATATTTATTTGACCAATATTCATTGAATATATTATAGATCTTTTTGGATAAGTTGTGGCAAACAAGTTTGTCATTTGTCAAAGTTTTGGCCTCTACAAATCTACGATAATCTTTTACATTCATATATTATGTTATTGATTTTCTTCCTACGTTTTTGGATATATTGTGGCAAATAACATTGTCATTTGTCAAATTCAATCCTAGGTTTCACTAAATTTTCCATGTGAAACAGCACATCACGTTATTGGTCTCTTCACAGAGAACAATAGTTCGAGAATCATTAAAAGATATATAAGTATAATTAAAAAAAACAAATTAAAACTAATTTTGAGTTCATTATGTGATTTTACTAGAAATACCACGAATCACTATTTGTTGATCATCCATCTAAAAAGGTTAAAAAATTAAAAAAAAAATAAAAATAAAAACAAAATAAATTTATGCGACTTATCCAATATAAAGTTTGATTTTAGAAGTTTTTCAAGATATATGGATATGTACATCCATACTCTCACCTTTAACCCATAATGTACACTTGTTTGTGTCATTGTATTCTCTAACATTTTGATAGGTTTCTATTTATGTAATCATTACCTTTAGACAATATGTAAATATAGATACAGCAAGATTTTTATTTGGGTAAAGAGATATAACCTAAGATTTTTGTTGCATGCCTTACAAGGAAAACAATCATACGAGAAAAGCAGTGGTGCAAAATCTCTTTAGAGATTTCCATGAGAAAAGGTAGGCTCTACTTTTTAACCATTTGATTAAATTAAGGTTAGCCCAATCCATAATATTTGTTTACTAATGTTCCAAAAGAGGTATGATAGTGGCCATTTAGGAGATATTCTAAAATAGATCATATCAAAGTATATCTCAAACTTTTTGAACATTAAATAAAAAAAACAATAAAGAAATAATAGCCCGTTCATTTCCAAACTAAAAAAACTCATTTTTCATTTTTATTTTTTTTAAATAAAATATATTGTAAACGATAAATCGTTAACGACAAAAAATATACCATCACAACGATATTTTTTTATCTTTCAATAGACGTATACTTAAATATATAATTTCGACGACTTTTTTGTGAGAGGTTTTTTACAGTGCTTAAATTTACGTCTTGTCCTTTATGTTCTGTTATTTTAAAAATCTCGTATTGCCCTTTATAGAATGATTATTTAGTTCTCATCCCGATTGCATAGTTCGTTACGCGTAATTTTTAACGGCTTGTGAGATATCTAGTTTTTTAAAATAAAGATGAGAATGATTTTTTTTAGTTTAATGAAAAAAATAAACTATGAGAATTTGTTTATTTGATATTTAAAGAATTTGTGATTTATATTAAACTACTTACATTCTCAAAAGATGTGATCCACTGAGAAGAATTAAAATTCTTTTTAATTGTAAGAGATTTTTAAAACCGATAGATTTTTAACTTCGATTCAAAATTTTCAAATGTAGAACTCATTTAATGTGATTCTCGTCCAAAATGTGTAAAAGGAAATTGAATCAACGTTAAAAATTTCATAATTTTGCGATATAAGTTGCATTATGAATCATCTGTACAAATTTAATGAATCATTGTTATAACTCGATTTTTACAAAGATTTGTGAATCAAATTTGTGATTTATATATTTGATTCACTATTAATTGATGTATATTTGTGAATCAAATAAAAAAAATTATGAATCAATAGCTCAAACGAATATTTCTCAATCTTTTCAATCTAAAAATATTCTGAATGGAAACAAAGCCACATCAGGAGTACCCTTAAATAAATAAATAAATAAATAAATAATAATAATAATAATAATAATAATAATAATAATAAACAAAAACAAAAAAAACAAAAAACAAAACAAAAAACAAAACAAAACAAAACTGTTAATCTATGATCTAAAAGTTCATTTAATAAGTAGTACAAAAGACCTTATAAACCGGGGAAATAAATACATAATTTACTTGTAACATTTATATAGAAAATCACTCTTTCTTGTCCAACTAAAAAACTAAAATTGGTGGGTTCCTTTTATGTGGTACTTTTTGGTTTCTACTTCTCTTGCTCTTCTTGCCGAAATATTTTCCTACAACTATTGATTGAATATAACAACATAATGTTTGTAATTAGCCGAAAGCATAATCCTAACAGAATATCATTAACCATCATGCAAGTTGATACTCCTAGTTTATATAAAAACAATATCTGATTTTTTTTATTTTTTTTTTATTTATTTAATTTTTTTTTTAACGGCAAATTTATTATAGAAAAAACTAGCAAGGCACTAGAAGTTTACAACAAAATAAGATTAGGGTTTTTAAGCCACTCAATCCAACTAAAACTAGTTTTGCTTCTAAACCGAATCCAAAAGAAAGAACGAGAAACAACTTCATCAAACATAATTGCCTTTGGAGGAATCTCTTGACCGAAAATCGTTCGGTTGCGCCAATTCCATATGTACCACCACACAATGTAGCATACACCTTCGAACGCCTGTTTTTGCTTCATCGGGAGCCGAATAGACAACAACCAATCCAACCAATCATCATAAGAATTAAGCTCCTTGTACTCCATATCCCACCATCGAGTGATCTTATGCATAATCTCACAAACTAATTGGCAAGAGAAGAATAAATGCCTAGATGATTCAACCGTCTTCTCACACATAGGATATAATATAGACTCAATCTCCATACCTCTACGAGAAATATTGAATCTGGTAGGAAGACAATCGTTTTTAACTTTCCAAGCATGAACATTAATCTTGATTGGAACCGCCTTTATCCATCTTGTCTTTGAACTACCATTCGGAAGTAAAGTGTCGTCGATAAGTTTCCTAACCGAGGATACCGAGAACTCACCCGATCCATCAAAGGACCACGACCATCTATCTTTCGAATTACTTAGAATACACCCATCTGTCTTTTCCTTTAACAACTCCATCTGAACCTGCTCTATTCCACCCCTAGGATTTCGACGAAGAGAAAAATCCAACCCTCTATGAGACATTTTCAACGCAACCTCAATCCCTTTCATCGTTTCCAAAGCATAAATTCTAGGGGCCAAATCTTTAAAAGCAACATCACCACACCACTTAGTTTCCCAAAACGAAGTATTCATCCCATTACCCAATATCGGAGTAATATATCTAAGAAGATCAATACCATACAACTTCAATGACTCGATTTCCTGAATTATACTAATCCATATAGACGGGTAGCTCAATTTAGCTTTCATACCAATTTTTCCACTTTCACTATGTAACGCTTTTATGACCCTAGCCCATAACGAATTCTTTTGGGTTATAAACCGCCACACCCAAGACCTCCTGTATCCTTATAAGCCATCACATTTCTCTATCTGACCCAACTTGATTTTCTCGAATTTATGTTTATGCCATTAAAAAACCGTGCCCGGATTGATTCCATATTCTGCAGCACCTTCATAGGCACTTTAAAAATGGACATATGATAAATAGGAATCGCGCCTAAAACCGATTTAAGGAGAGTCAATCTTCCTCCTATTGAGAGTGTCTTTAATTTCCATCTAGATAGCCGAGAAACCATACTATCAATGACCTCCTTCCAAGACTGAATTCGTGACATAAAATCTCCCATTCTAGATCCTAAGTATTTGAACGGCGTCTTAAGAACCACACAGCCAATCTTGACCGCAGCCTGCTCCACTTTACAAGAGTCCACAGATATCCCCATCAACTTACTCTTATTCATATTGATACGAAGGCCCGACGCACAATGAAAAATCTCCAACACACGAGTAATAGTTTCAATATTCGATTGGTTCCATTGCCCCATGAAAATAGCATCATCCGCATAAAACAAATGAGATATCTGTAAAGATGAATCCACCATAATCTCCTTAAATAAACCTGCGTCCACCACTCTTTGAAATGAAGTATGTAAGCTCTCCATGACCAAAATAAATAAGAAAGGTGACAACGGATCACCTTGTTTAAGCCCTTTATAGAACTGAAACTCTTGCGTAGGGCTTCCATTAACAAGAACCGAGCCCCTAGAAGAGTGAAGACAATTTTGTATCCATTTACACCATTTTTCTCCAAATCCAAACTTCTTTAGAATGTCGTCAACATAATCCCATCTAACTGAGTCATATGCCTTTTCGAAATCAACTTTAAACACCATAGTATGTTTCTTCTTCTTCTTGCACCATTGAACAAGCTCATTCAAAATAAACGGACCGTATAAAATTTTGCCTATCCGCCACAAAAGCGGATTGAATTTCATTCACAATATCACCCAAAACCGTAACCAGACGATTCGCCAAAATCTTAGCAACAATCTTGTATACACTCCCAATAAGACTAATAGGTACAATATCTGATTTAATGAATAGTTATGGATCAAATTTCAAATTATCTGCGATAACTTAAAATAATTAGTGTCGTACATACGCATGCTTAAAGCCAATGTATTAGGTACAGTTTAAATTGATTTTCAACCTTCACGACTTTGGGTACTTACGTGCTTTTGTTTATGTTATCTTTATTATAGTCTTATACCGACAGAAAGTATAGTGGACATACTGTCTCGATGATTATCCTACACGGATTATCCTAAGGTAGTGGACATACTGTCTCGATGATTTTAATCTATAGGTAATATATTTTGGCTTACAAAGAGATAACGCGTTTTGGAGTTAATTGGTGATAGTAGTTTTCATAAAACTTTGTAGGTAAAAGATCGAATACTCGTGTAAGGAAGTCTTCATCTAACCTCTCAAAACCAAGACGTGAACTAAGGGCCAAATCATAATATTGTGAACGTTATAGACATGATGATTTTTTTATTAATTTTTTTAACCATATTTTCCGACCTTTTAACTGACTAACTTTCACATAGTTTCCGACCTTATAGACGTGATGCATGTTACAATATAACATAATGTATACGTAAGTAGTGTTAGCAGATTGTCATGACAGTATGACACGTAATTAAAATTACTGTTTCACGAAATAAAACTGGAGCAACCAAACTGATGCAATTGTCTATATGTTCCCAATCTTGTCATGTTAGTATTTTTACAAAGAAAAACCTCCTCTTTTTTTTATTCGGAATCAATTTTGTTACGTTAATATATATATCATATTTTTTTAAAGAAGACCTAATTAACAATCTTTCCTTTTTCTTTTTGTGAACAAAAGGACATAACAATCTTGTCACGTTAAAATGAAACCAATTTTTCGCGTCTCATGTTTCTTATATTCAAAATATTGACACATATTCAAAACTTTTCGTTGTAAGCTTGCTCAACAGCGCATATTAAATTTCATGACTTCTACTAAAAACCAGCTGTCTTATGAGTTATGAAGCTTATCCATTATGGAGTATTTAATTTTTGGTGGAAAAGTCCTTGTAATTTGTAGACCTATAAATGGACCTAGCTATATGTTTGATTAAGACTCTTGGCTTGGCTCTATTGATTTATCTCATTCACGTCGACACATATGGCATAAACATTATCTCACACGTTAAGCTCAAGATTAAGTAAATGAATAGAGACTTGACGAAATATTTATCCATATATTACTATATTTCTAACTAAATCCATCCAACCACCTATAGTTACAACTACCATCATAATGCCAAATCACCAACTCAAAAACTAGAACAAAAAATCGACAATGTAGATAAAATTATAAACTAGAAACCAAAATAATCGATATCGACTATAATCAAAGGTAAGCATAGACGAAAATTAGGATACAAGCAGCGAAAAAGGTCTAGGGCAAACAAAGATGAAAACTTTATCGAACGCCAAGGTGATGGTATAATGGTGATCTAAGAGGCCAGTATTATTGGTGATGCCAAAGATCAAAGTGCAAACTCTTTTTAGCTAAATGAACTGTTTTTGGTTTTGTTTTTGTCTCTTTTATAATTTACGAATGAAAGAATGGTTAATAATTTGTTAAAATAATTGTGCCCCGTCTTTAAATTGTCCATGCTCGTCTATGTGGGGTTTAGGTGATAGGGACAAGAATCAAGATCAAGAAACGTAAAAGTTGTGACATGTACGACATAAGCTCTCTCTCTCTCTCTCTCTCTCTCTCTCTCTCTCTCTCTCTACGTTATAGAGCTCTCGAATAGAGTTTGTTTGAGGCTTTCAATCTTTATGCCGTAAAGGGATAGATCCCTTTACACCGTAAAGACAACGATTCCAGAATGATCATTTTATTTTTAAATTCGTTTTTTTGCTATAAATAATTTATTTTTCTGCAAGATTTACTTTCTTATAAATATATAGCTTATTATTATTGTAATAACATCTTGGATCATTAATATAATTGTGTTTTTTAAGAGTTTTATCTTTTATTTGGGTTTTATTCCCTTGAGGCGCGCCTCGTTATCAATATTAGATTAGGGTTTATCCAAATTCGTTTACGTGTCTAGCGTCAGTTGGCATTAGAGTTTGTTAGTATCCTGAAGGTGAATGGTGTAGAAGAACCAAAAACTCGTATTGTGTGTGTGGTACGGTCGACCGAAGACATTGATAGTGCGATAATGATCTTACATCCAAATTCACGAGTATGTCCACTATTCTTGAAGAGATACGATCCGAGATCAGGGGTGGTGGTAGTCGTGAGGGTAACAATCATGGTAATCATAGATCCCGTTCTAACAATGATGGACTCTTTGATAATCATGAGTATGACCAATCTCCTAAACAAGTGGTCCTAGGGTTATGATTACGAGGAATAAGGGTCGACTTGGTTATGGAGATCGACAAAGGTATTGTGTTAAGGCTAAGATTCCTAATTTTCTTGGTAATCTTTACCTTGAAGTTGTATTGAATTGGTTGTATGAGGTTATAAGTTCTTTGATATCATGAATGTTCCTAAAGAAGAGAAAGTCAAGGTTGTAGCTTATACATTACGTGGAAGAGCTGGAGCTTGGTGGCAAAACAAGCAAGACAATCGTTGGAGACAAGGAAAATATCCAATCTACACATGCCAATGGATGAAGAGAATGATAAAAGGTATTTTCTTATCTTTGGATATTGAACAATTTTTTTATCAGCAATATCATAATTGTGTTCAAGGGAAAAGAACTGTGGTGGACTACACGAGTAAATTCTTGAGGTTACAAGCTAGGTATAACTTGAAGGAATATGAAGAAAAAATAGTTGTTAGGTATATTGTTGAGTCAAAATAGTCAATCCAAGAGGAGTTAAGTTTGTTGTCAATTTAGACTGCTGATCAAGCTCAAAATTTAGCTGTGAAGGTACGGAGGTCAATGTTCAATCGACATTTAAACTTTGGAGAAACGTAGGAAGAAAAATTAACTGTTAGAACTATTACATCTTCAAGTTTGACTTCTCTAGTTTTTTCTAGTAGGAGTAATGCGAAAATCTTTGTTATTTCTAAGAAGACGAATTTCAATCCATATGTGAAACATATGGCATCTAAGTGTTTTAGGTGTAGTTTACTGGGTCATAGGTCGAATGAGTGTTCTAACAGGAAGTTGAATGCCTATGTTGGGGAAAATCATGAAGTTGAAATGGGAATTGATTTTGGTTATGAATTGGAACTTGATGAATTTGCTCAAGTTGAAGGTGAAGTTGTGAATTTAATGGTGCAACGTACTTTATATTCAACAAAGTTTGAAGATTTTTCACAAAAAAACATGATTTTTGAAACTAGGTGTTTGGTTGAAGACAACGTTTGCTCATTGATCATTGATGGAGGAAGTTGTGAATATCTAGTTTCGAAAGAGCTAGTGAAAGCTTTGAAGTTACCAACCAAACAACATCCTAATCCATATTAGTTAGATTGGACAAAGAAGGGTCCTGAAGTAAAGCTGAATGAGGTTTGCAAAAATTTTGCTATTAGAAGTTCATATCGTGATGTGGTGTCTTGTGATGTCGTGGATTTAGGTACTAGCCATGTTTTGCTAGGAAGAATGTGGCAACATTATGTGGATGTGATACATAGGGGCAAGAAGAATTTTTATGTGTCTAATCAGTATGGAAAGAAATTAGATATTCTAACGAATGGTACTCGGCCAACGGATTTAAGACATTGTTCATTCGCCCATTTATTGGAGGTAGTGAGAACTCGATGCGAGTTCGTTTTAAGTGAGTGGCAATGATGGGGACAAGAATAAAGATCAAGAAACGTAGAAGTTGTGGCCTCTACAACATAAAGGTTTTTTTCTCTTACGCCGTAAAGCTCTCGAATGGAGTTGCTTTAAGTATTTACGACATAAAGGGATAAATTTAGCTCTAAAGACGACGATTCCAAAATGTTCATTTTATTATTTAATTTGTTTTCACTATAATTACTTTACTTTTCTACAAGTTTTACTTCCATACAAATATAGGGCTTATTATTATTATAATAACATATTGGATCATTAATATAATTGTATTTTTTTTGAGTTTTAATTCTTGTTTTGGTTTTATTCCCTTGAGGTGGGCCAGTTAACTCGGACTGGCATGTACATTTGAATTCGAAGCTTACATGCATAAAAAAGTATGACGTAGTGTATGTTATGCAAGAAGCATTCAAGAATGTTTGAAAAGGTTTGGTGTTTAGAGTACTAGGTATGCATGGTGTTATCCGATGGGGATATAAAAAGTGTTGTCATCTCAGTTTTTTTCTCTATAATTCAAAACATATACCTTAACCAAAAAACATTATTCTCCACACTCAAGTTACACAGGACACCTCAGGCCTCACACCCCCAATAATATACAAATAAAGCACATAAAAAAGAGGAAAAAAGCTCTATGTCTTGGTTGGTAAATTTGGCGCCATACCCTATAACTTGAGGTTTGGTATGATATATCTCGTACCATATGATCGCATTCTAGAGCTATAACGCGACGTATAACTTGGAGTACCGAGTGCTATTAGCATTAGCATTTAACTTTTACATTATTTTACACTTCACTACTAGAAAACTGCCATCACCAACCAAAATTTACCAACAATTATGTAGTCATTGGTAAAACATAAAGACAACCTAAACTATAAATCACTTCATTTTTTCTATCCCCAACTGATTTCTCCCCCTATTCTCCTTCTCTCTTTCGGTCAGATCCCTTAAGGGTTTCAAACACTAGTTGACCGGTCAACTCCCGATATTTACCTTAGCTATACTAATCGAAGGATACCCGACTTTAAGGGTTGTGAAACTCATCAATATAAAACTCAAAAGCAGAACCACAATAACATGATCAATGTAGTACAATGTGGAATTCATAGATGACTTAATTCGATTGCATCATTTCCACTTTTCCACATCTCTTCTCTTAATTGGCTTATCACCAGAAAATCATATCATAACGTACATGTTGGTATGCCATTGATTAAAATTGTTTCACGATTTTACCGTCGCTAAATGCCAAATATAATTTTTAAATATTTGTTTCCGTATGTTAACTTAATGCCTTTTAGACGTGATATGCGTAAAAATTTGAGACACAAACTAAACGAAGTATTCGAAAAGGATGTGTTGACCGAACCCCCTCTATGGGGCTAGGTTGTACTTTTTGTCTCAAAATGTACAAGCATTAAAGCAGACAGTACAAGCGGCGGCAGCACTGTGTTCCACAAACCCTCTCTATATGGGGGGTCCGGCTATCCTCACCCATTCGAAATGCTCGCATGCATAAAAATGGATGTGTTAACCGGACCCTCCCTACCATGAGGGGTCCACCTACTTTAGTCAAAATGTACAAGTTTTAATGCAGACAGTACAGGCGGCGGCAGCACTGTCTTCCACAAACCTTCCCTATAGGGGGGTCCGGTTAACTCATGCCCATAAAAAACAACATCTTTCACATCTACTTCATTTTGTTATTATACTTGCACACATCGGTCTCACATTATTAGATACATTTTTTATTTTTTAATAACTTTTATATATCTTTGTATACTAGCAAGGTATCCGCGCGTTGCAGCGGCGGGTATCTTAAAATAAAAAATTTCGGTGAATCATGTATTTTAGTTTATTATTTTGATTGCTTACCCCATCTATTTATACATGTGTGTAGATTTTTTCAAGACAATTGTAACACCTAAAATCTAAAAGCATGTGAAATGACCAAAATGCCCTTACAAATTTAAAAGTTAATTAAAAGCTTATTAAGTATCCAAATAAATCCCAAACTTCAAACAATGCACAAGTTATGTGTCCAAATAATTTTAACAACTTCATTTAACATTTGTTCAAGTGGTAAAATTACCAAAATACCCTTAAAGGGGCCGAATGACAATTTATTTATATTTACTTGGATTTAAAAATCATATAAACCTTTTAAATATGGAAATTAACTATCAATACTTATCCTCAGCTACTAGGCCGAATTTTTGGCCCATATTCCCCCCCCTAATCGGCCAAAAACTGAATAAGGTCAAATCATTCCATTTGTTTCCCAAAACCCTATTTTGCCGACTTGCACAACACACAAACAAAAATCACATAGCCTCCATTCGACCACCCCATATGTTCTAATCAATTTTCTGTGATCAAATAACATCCAAAGAGTCCCAGAAAAATACCCATTCGAATTGCTAAGGCCTGGTACGATCGTGATCTTGGTTTCCTTTGTCGAACCCTAAAAACAAGGTAATATCGATTCTGATTTATTCGACCTCTCTAAAATTCGTTTATGATTTTTCTCCTAATCCTCATATCATATATACTCTGGGAAAAATGTTGGAAAGGTCGTGAAGAAGCTTTTGGAGTCGTGGTCATTTTTGGTTCGATTTGGATCATACGCGAATACAATAAATTGTGCAGCCTTTTTCCCACGTTCAAATCTTGGTTTGGTATTTTTCTCAGGTCCCTTACATCATATAAACATCATCTAAACTGGTTGTTTCGATCCATGCATGCTCTATATCAATTTCGTGATTTAAAACCCTAAAAACATGTTTATTTGTAAAATATATGATCCGATCCAGAATAATTATTAATAAAATTTTTATAGGCTTATTATGATATAATATGATCTGGAAAAATGTTGGGAAGAATTGTCATGGCCTAAATCATGTATTTCGAATTTATTTTTATTTATTGGATTTTTATTAAATCGTATAAAAAAAATGAAAATAAATTCGTATGAACTAGGGTTTGTGATCTAGGGTTTGTTTTGTGATAATAAATGATAATTAATGATGAGGTAATGATTAAAAATGAATTAGAGTTGGTTAGGGTTTTTAATCTTGTTATTTTATGTTATACGATTTGGTATAAAAAGATTTGGGTGAGTTTTGTAACTTTTAAAACTTAAGGGTTATTTTTGAAACTTAATTTGGATCAGGTACTATTCGAATAAAATGAGAGATGAGGGTGCTATGTGTAATTTTTGTATTTAAATGGATTAAAATGTATTTTAAACCTAATTAGGGTTTGTTTTGAAAATAATTAAAAGAGAGGGACTAAATATGTAATTTCTGGAAACTTAAGGTTGTTTTGAGTAATCTAATATATTCAGGGGGTTTTGTGCTATTTTGATCATTTAATGGCTTAATATGTAATTATGGAAATTTAAAAGTTGAAATTATAAAATTAAAGGGTTAAATATGTAACTTTTATAACTTGAGGGACTTAATGTGTAAATTATGAATAATTTGAGGATTCATTCGTATAATATGATAAAATAAGTGCTCATTATGTAAAATGGATAAGTTAAGGGTTTAATGTGTAACTTTGAATACTAAAAGGGTTAAAGTGTAATTTTGGAAAGTAAAGGGTATAAAATGCAAGTTATGAAACCCTAAGGATCAAATGAGTAAAAAAAGATTAAAAGATACCTTATTTCCATTAATAATGATTCAACTTTCTAAATATGGAAACTTTCTAAAAGTGGAAACTTACTATTTATGGAAACCTGCTAAAATGGAAAGTTACCTAAAATGGAAAGTTACTTAAAATGGGAAGTTACTTAAAATGGAAAGAATGAATTATGATTCACCCCTCTTCTCCTCTAGGTGTGAAGAAGGAGAGGTCCTGAGCCACATCTGTTTTTCCGAGTTTATTTCTATTTTCTGTGCTTGCAATAAGGTACGGATACTCTGCCTTTTTCAGAAAAAGGTTCCTATACATTGATTTTGAGTTATGATTTTAGTTAAGATTCCCCAAGCCACTGCTATGTTCCCTTTTGATTGAAACTTTGATATGATTTTGAGCTGACTTTGAGATAAAACTTTACCTTATGACCTTTTGTTGATTTTGAGACCTGACTCTTAGTTTGATACCCGAGCCATTTATGTTTTTCTACCTATGGAGGTACCATAGGCATGTCTGTGATGCACCACTGGCATGACTCATGCGTGGGTGAGTGATTTCTCACGTCGTCCCTTTTATGATATTATTATGGCCATTATGACTTTGAGTATATGACTTTGAGATTGACTTTGAGTAAGGGGCGTATGGGTTGCAATCCTAGATATGTATGCTTAGTGGATTTAACTATGACTTTGAGTTGACTTTGAGGTGACTGGTGTTGTGTGCAATACACGCCTTTCACAACCCTTGGGAGCTGATCACTCCACCCTTATGATACATGAGGACACCCCTCATATTATCTGGTTGCCTGAGAGGTATCCCCTCTGATTGTGAGATTATGATATTGACGGCTTATGACTTTGAGATATGACTTTGAGTTTTTGGGCTCGTGGTAGATGACTATCCTATTTTCATTTCCATTATTCATTTGTTTATTCCTTATGATTTTCCCCAATGCACTATATATATCGGTTCTATTTCATTATCGTTGCTTTGTTTATGTATCTGTTCACTGGGCTTTTTAAGCTCAGCCGCACTTCTTTTCCTGCGGCAGGTATCTAAGCTAGGAGCTGGGCTCTTGCTATGGGATGAGAGTTAGAGCTTGTGTTGGAGCTTTTACCTTAGATGACCACCCTATGTTATGACTTTGGATTTGGATTATGTTCTTATCTCCTTTGGATTATTTCTTCATCTTTGAACTTATGTACTTTGACTTAAGCTGTGTTGGCTTGGTCTTTCTTATTGATTTATGTTTTAGACTTCCGCTGTGTATGATATTATGTATGTATGCTTTGATATGTCACCATTCTTGTGGCACTTCTACCCTTGTCGGGTTGGGGTGTTACAATTATGGTATCAGAGCCCAGGCTGCGACCTGTAGTACATAAACATGGCCTGTGAGTCTTATGGACCTTAGGATTTGACCCTTAAGACTTTAGGTTTGACTGGTGAGAATTTGGGTAGCATAGGTTTCTGCTTCGTCTCCCATTTCGTGCTTATTTTCTTTTATGTTTTGCTAATCCTTTCCATGATCATTCAGATGGTGAACACCCGCTTTACTCAGTACACTGATGGGGATGCCCCTGATTTCCAAGCTATGATTAACGCTGCTTTGGAAGCTGCTCTTCCACGAGTAGTGACTGAAGTGACCAATAACCTCAGGAATGGGCCGGGTCCTTCTAGTAGTGGTGATAGACCTCCTACTCCACCGAATGCTCAACCTAATGCTAATGCTTCACCTCATGTTCCCCCAACTGGTATCCATGTGTGGATCGAGAGGTTTAACAAGCTCAAGCCTATCACATTCAAGTCCGCTGCTACTCCCCATGAAGCGGAGGATTGGATCACACATGTTGAGAAATTGTTTCGTGTTCTGGGATGTGGTGACGAGTTTAAGACTCGTTTGGCTACATTCAAGTTGGAAGGTGATGCTCAGAACTGGTGGACTGCTCTTGTGCAGGCCAAAGGAGGTGATTTTGCTGAGACTTGTTCGTGGGCTGAGTTCATTGAGGCATTTTACCGACAGTATCTTCCTATGGCTGAACAGTTAAGGTATGAGAGAGAGTACGGGTCGATTCGTCAGGGTGATCAGGAATCATCCGGAGAGTTTATGCAGAGATTTTTGCGTTTGGCTAGTTTTGTTGGACCAGAGGTTACTGGTGATGCTGTGCGTCAGGCACGTCATTTTAAGTGGGCTTTGAAGAAGTGGGTTTTGGACAAGATCGTTAACACTACTTTTGAGGATGTTGCTGGAGTGCAGGATGCCGCCCGCAACATTGAGTTACTGCATGCGGATCGGGTATCTTATAAGCGTGATAGGGATGGTAACAGGGTGGATTCTCGTAGTCATGGTCGGCAGGACCATAGGCAGGATTCTCGGGGTCGACAGGACCAGGGGTATGATCAGAGGGGTCGTCAGGACCGTGGTTATAATAATAGACAGCAGGATTACAGGAACCAGGATCGTCGGGATACTGGTAGGTATGGTGGTGATCGGCAAGGGCAGAATAATAACAACCGACGTAGGGACTCTCAGCAGTATCAGCAGTCGGGATCGTCGGGTCAGAAGAAGTCTTTTGAAGCTCTACCCCCTCCTCCTACATGTCCTTCTTGTGGGAAGACTCATCCAGGTCCTTGTTATAAAGCTTCTGGTGGTTGTTTCTGGTGTGGTTCTACTCAGCACAAAGTCGTAGACTGTCCTAAGAAGAAGGCTGGTGAACCTAAAGTTGATGCTAGGGCTGCTCCTAATTCAGGCCGGGTTTACTCTATGACTCGTGATCAGGCAGCTGGTTCCTCAGGTACTATTACGGGCTTTCTTTATATTGGAGATCGTACTGTCTTTGTTTTATTTGACACCGGTGCTACACATTCCATAATATCTACTTCACTTGCAAATAAGATAAACATAACCCCAAAACGACTAATGAACCGTATATCTATTGCTACTCCGATGAAAACTAATGTGATTATTGATGTTGAGTATGTGAATTGCCCTCTTCGTTTCGATGATCGTATTCGTGCTGCGAACCTTCTTCCCATCGATATGATTGACTTTGATATTATTCTGGGCATGGACTGGTTGGCTACTCATAAAGCGACCATTGATTGTTATGCTCGTAAAGTGATCTTTGGTAATCTTCATCATCCTGATTTTGTCTATTCTGGTTCACAACCTCTGAAATCCGTGAAGATTATTTCGGCTATGAAAGCCCGGACACTGATTTCACATGGCTGTATTGGTTTCCTTGCTTCTATCAAGGATACTTCTGTGGATGTTCCGAGCATTGATAGTATTCGTGTTGTGCGCGATTTTACTGATGTGTTTCCAGATGAACTTCCTGGTATTCCTCCTGTTCGAGAAATTGAGTTCAGTATCGATCTGATTCCGGGTGCTGAACCCATATCTAAGGCTCCATACCGTATGGCACCGATCGAATTGAAAGAATTGAAGGAGCAATTGCAAGAACTGTTAGATAATGGATTCATTCGTCCGAGTGTGTCTCCATGGGGTGCTCCCGTATTGTTTGTTAAGAAGAAGGATGGAAGCATGCGTCTTTGTATTGATTATCGGGAACTTAACCGTATCACAATCCGTAACCGTTACCCTCTTCCACGCATTGATGATCTATTTGACCAATTGCAAGGAGCGAGGCATTTCTCTAAGATTGATCTGAGGTTCGGTTATCACCAACTTCGGGTGAGGGAGCAAGATGTTCCTAAAACGGCTTTTCGAACTCGGTACGGTCATTATGAATTCTTGGTTATGCCTTTCGGGTTGACCAATGCTCCTGCAGTTTTCATGGACCTTATGAACCGGGTATTTCACGAATTCCTCGATAAGTTCGTCATTGTCTTCATTGATGACATCCTTGTGTATTCTAAGTCCGAGGAGGAACACGAGCAACATCTTAGTATGGTTCTGGAGATTCTTCGACAGCAGAGATTGTATGCGAAGTTTTCGAAGTGCGAGTTTTGGTTGGATCAAGTAGCTTTCTTGGGTCACATTGTTTCGGCGAACGGTATTACTATGGACCCTGCGAAGGTTGAGGCTATCACAAAATGGCCGAGACCTACAAACGTGACGGAAGTAAGGAGTTTTCTGGGTCTTGCTGGGTATTATAGGAGATTTGTTGAAGGCTTTTCACGTCTCGCTTTGCCTTTAACACAATTGATGAGGAAAGGAGAGAAGTTTGTTTGGACTGATGAGAGGGAAAGTAGTTTCGAGGAGTTGAAGAAACGTTTAGTGTCTGCACCTATTTTGACTCTTCCATCTGGTTCAGGTGGTTTTCAAATATATAGTGATGCATCGAAGAAAGGTTTGGGATGTGTGTTGACACAGCATGGGAAAGTGATTGCTTATGCTTCGAGGCAGTTGAAACCTCACGAGTTGAACTATCCGACACATGATCTTGAGTTAGCGGCTGTGGTTTTCGCGCTAAAGATTTGGCGTCATTATTTGTATGGAGAGTCTTGTGACATTTTCACCGATCACAAGAGTCTTAAGTACATCTTCACTCAGAAGGAACTGAATATGAGACAGAGGCGGTGGTTAGAACTCCTGAAGGATTATGATGTTAATATTCAGTATCATCCCGGTAAGGCGAATGTAGTCGCGGATGCTCTTAGTAGGAAGTCTGGTATGGTTGCGAGTTTAGAGTTTGATCCTCGTGTTTTGCATGACTTAGAGCTTCTGGATGTGGAGTTTTGTGTTCGAGGTCAGGATGGTTATTGGGCTAGTCTTAAAGTTGAGTCCAATCTTATCTTGCGAATAAAGGAAGCTCAGAAGGAGGATGGTGAGCTGTGGTCTATAGTTCAGAATGTTGAGGAAGGCAAACCGTCAGAGTTCAGAGTTGACGAATTCGGTGTGGTTTGGTTTGAGGATCGTCTTTGCGTTCCTAACGATCCGGAACTTCGAGAGACTATTCTATCAGAGGCTCATAGTTCCCCGTTCACTATTCATCCTGGTTCTACCAAGATGTACAGAGATCTTAAACAACATTTCTGGTGGAATGGTATGAAACATGATGTGGCGTTGTTTGTATCTAAGTGTTTGACTTGCCAGCAAGTAAAGATTGAGCATCAAAGAGCGAGTGGGTTATTACAGCCGTTAGAGATTCCGAAGTGGAAATGGGAGGAGATTTCCATGGATTTCGTTACAGGTTTACCTCTTACCCGTAAGAAGCATGATGCGATTTGGGTGGTTGTTGATCGACTAACCAAGTCTGCTCACTTTCTCCCTATTCGTGTGGACTACAGAGTTAGTAAGTTGGCGGACATATTTCAGCAGGAGATCGTTAGGCTTCATGGTATGCCTACGGCTATCGTATCAGATAGAGACCCACGGTTTACATCTCGTTTCTGGAAGGGATTGCATAAGGCATGGGGTACGCGCCTTAAGTTCAGCACGGCTTTTCACCCTCAGACAGATGGTCAGTCGGAGAGGACCATCCAGACATTAGAGGATATGTTGAGGGCATGTGCCTTAGAGTGGACTGGTAACTGGGACGAATATTTGTGTTTGGTTGAGTTTGCATACAACAACAGCTGGCACGCGAGTATTCGTATGGCTCCTTTCGAGATGTTGTATGGTAGGAAGTGCAGAGCTCCAGTTTGTTGGAATGAGGTTGGTGAGCGTATTATTGAGGGACCAGAGTTGGTTCAGATCGCTACCGAGAAAGTGGATGTTGCTAGGGAAAAGTTGAAGGAAGCACGTGCGCGTCAAAAGAGTTATGCTGATAAACATTGGCGTGACTTAGAGTTTCGTGTTGGTGATCGGGTATTCCTTAAAGTTTCACCGTTTCGTGGAGTTAGACGTTTCGGGATCAAGGGCAAGCTTAGTCCTCGATTCATTGGACCGTTTGAGATTTTGGAGCGCATTGGAGAGGTTTCGTATCGTTTGGCTCTTCCTCCACAGTTATCACATGTTCACGACGTCTTTCATGTATCTCTCCTGAGGGGATACAATTATCATCCTTTGCATGTGGTGTCCTATCCTTTCGATCAGATTCAGCCTGATATGTCTTTTCCGGAGGAGCCGGAAGCTGTTCTGGATCGCCAAGAGCGAGTTATGAGGCGTAAAGTTATTCCTTTCGTTAAGATTCTTTGGCGGAATCACCCAGAGCGAGAAGCTACCTGGGAAACCGAGGAGTCTATTCGAGCTAGTTATCCTCACTTTGTATTCTGATCTGGTATGTCTCCGTTATGTTTCGATTCGTTTCATTTCTGATTCCTTTCAAATTTCGAGGACGAAATTTTTCTTTTTAGAGGGGAATAAGTTGTAACACCTAAAATCTAAAAGCATGTGAAATGACCAAAATGTCCTTACAAATTTAAAAGTTAATTAAAAGCTTATTAAGTATCCAAATAAATCCCAAACTTCAAACAATGCACAAGTTATGTGTCCAAATAATTTTAACAACTTCATTTAACATTTGTTCAAGTGGTAAAATTACCAAAATACCCTTAAAGGGGCCGAATGACAATTTATTTATATTTACTTGGATTTAAAAATCATATAAACCTTTTAAATATGGAAATTAACTATCAATACTTATCCTCAGCTACTAGGCCGAATTTTTGGCCCATATTCCCCCCCCTAATCGGCCAAAAACTGAATAAGGTCAAATCATTCCATTTGTTTCCCAAAACCCTATTTTGCCGACTTGCACAACACACAAACAAAAATCACATAGCCTCCATTCGACCACCCCATATGTTCTAATCAATTTTCTGTGATCAAATAACATCCAAAGAGTCCCAGAAAAATACCCATTCGAATTGCTAAGGCCTGGTACGATCGTGATCTTGGTTTCCTTTGTCGAACCCTAAAAACAAGGTAATATCGATTCTGATTTATTCGACCTCTCTAAAATTCGTTTATGATTTTTCTCCTAATCCTCATATCATATATACTCTGGGAAAAATGTTGGAAAGGTCGTGAAGAAGCTTTTGGAGTCGTGGTCATTTTTGGTTCGATTTGGATCATACGCGAATACAATAAATTGTGCAGCCTTTTTCCCACGTTCAAATCTTGGTTTGGTATTTTTCTCAGGTCCCTTACATCATATAAACATCATCTAAACTGGTTGTTTCGATCCATGCATGCTCTATATCAATTTCGTGATTTAAAACCCTAAAAACATGTTTATTTGTAAAATATATGATCCGATCCAGAATAATTATTAATAAAATTTTTATAGGCTTATTATGATATAATATGATCTGGAAAAATGTTGGGAAGAATTGTCATGGCCTAAATCATGTATTTCGAATTTATTTTTATTTATTGGATTTTTATTAAATCGTATAAAAAAAATGAAAATAAATTCGTATGAACTAGGGTTTGTGATCTAGGGTTTGTTTTGTGATAATAAATGATAATTAATGATGAGGTAATGATTAAAAATGAATTAGAGTTGGTTAGGGTTTTTAATCTTGTTATTTTATGTTATACGATTTGGTATAAAAAGATTTGGGTGAGTTTTGTAACTTTTAAAACTTAAGGGTTATTTTTGAAACTTAATTTGGATCAGGTACTATTCGAATAAAATGAGAGATGAGGGTGCTATGTGTAATTTTTGTATTTAAATGGATTAAAATGTATTTTAAACCTAATTAGGGTTTGTTTTGAAAATAATTAAAAGAGAGGGACTAAATATGTAATTTCTGGAAACTTAAGGTTGTTTTGAGTAATCTAATATATTCAGGGGGTTTTGTGCTATTTTGATCATTTAATGGCTTAATATGTAATTATGGAAATTTAAAAGTTGAAATTATAAAATTAAAGGGTTAAATATGTAACTTTTATAACTTGAGGGACTTAATGTGTAAATTATGAATAATTTGAGGATTCATTCGTATAATATGATAAAATAAGTGCTCATTATGTAAAATGGATAAGTTAAGGGTTTAATGTGTAACTTTGAATACTAAAAGGGTTAAAGTGTAATTTTGGAAAGTAAAGGGTATAAAATGCAAGTTATGAAACCCTAAGGATCAAATGAGTAAAAAAAGATTAAAAGATACCTTATTTCCATTAATAATGATTCAACTTTCTAAATATGGAAACTTTCTAAAAGTGGAAACTTACTATTTATGGAAACCTGCTAAAATGGAAAGTTACCTAAAATGGAAAGTTACTTAAAATGGGAAGTTACTTAAAATGGAAAGAATGAATTATGATTCACCCCTCTTCTCCTCTAGGTGTGAAGAAGGAGAGGTCCTGAGCCACATTTGTTTTTCCGAGTTTATTTCTATTTTCTGTGCTTGCAATAAGGTACGGATACTCTGCCTTTTTCAGAAAAAGGTTCCTATACATTGATTTTGAGTTATGATTTTAGTTAAGATTCCCCAAGCCACTGCTATGTTCCCTTTTGATTGAAACTTTGATATGATTTTGAGCTGACTTTGAGATAAAACTTTACCTTATGACCTTTTGTTGATTTTGAGACCTGACTCTTAGTTTGATACCCGAGCCATTTATGTTTTTCTACCTATGGAGGTACCATAGGCATGTCTGTGATGCACCACTGGCATGACTCATGCGTGGGTGAGTGATTTCTCACGTCGTCCCTTTTATGATATTATTATGGCCATTATGACTTTGAGTATATGACTTTGAGATTGACTTTGAGTAAGGGGCGTATGGGTTGCAATCCTAGATATGTATGCTTAGTGGATTTAACTATGACTTTGAGTTGACTTTGAGGTGACTGGTGTTGTGTGCAATACACGCCTTTCACAACCCCTGGGAGCTGATCACTCCACCCTTATGATACATGAGGACACCCCTCATATTATCTGGTTGCCTGAGAGGTATCCCCTCTGATTGTGAGATTATGATATTGACGGCTTATGACTTTGAGATATGACTTTGAGTTTTTGGGCTCGTGGTAGATGACTATCCTATTTTCATTTCCATTATTCATTTGTTTATTCCTTATGATTTTCCCCAATGCACTATATATATCGGTTCTATTTCATTATCGTTGCTTTGTTTATGTATCTGTTCACTGGGCTTTTTAAGCTCAGCCGCACTTCTTTTCCTGCGGCAGGTATCTAAGCTAGGAGCTGGGCTCTTGCTATGGGATGAGAGTTAGAGCTTGTGTTGGAGCTTTTACCTTAGATGACCACCCTATGTTATGACTTTGGATTTGGATTATGTTCTTATCTCCTTTGGATTATTTCTTCATCTTTGAACTTATGTACTTTGACTTAAGCTGTGTTGGCTTGGTCTTTCTTATTGATTTATGTTTTAGACTTCCGCTGTGTATGATATTATGTATGTATGCTTTGATATGTCACCATTCTTGTGGCACTTCTACCCTTGTCGGGTTGGGGTGTTACAATTATGGTATCAGAGCCCAGGCTGCGACCTGTAGTACATAAACATGGCCTGTGAGTCTTATGGACCTTAGGATTTGACCCTTAAGACTTTAGGTTTGACTGGTGAGAATTTGGGTAGCATAGGTTTCTGCTTCGTCTCCCATTTCGTGCTTATTTTCTTTTATGTTTTGCTAATCCTTTCCATGATCATTCAGATGGTGAACACCCGCTTTACTCAGTACACTGATGGGGATGCCCCTGATTTCCAAGCTATGATTAACGCTGCTTTGGAAGCTGCTCTTCCACGAGTAGTGACTGAAGTGACCAATAACCTCAGGAATGGGCCGGGTCCTTCTAGTAGTGGTGATAGACCTCCTACTCCACCGAATGCTCAACCTAATGCTAATGCTTCACCTCATGTTCCCCCAACTGGTATCCATGTGTGGATCGAGAGGTTTAACAAGCTCAAGCCTATCACATTCAAGTCCGCTGCTACTCCCCATGAAGCGGAGGATTGGATCACACATGTTGAGAAATTGTTTCGTGTTCTGGGATGTGGTGACGAGTTTAAGACTCGTTTGGCTACATTCAAGTTGGAAGGTGATGCTCAGAACTGGTGGACTGCTCTTGTGCAGGCCAAAGGAGGTGATTTTGCTGAGACTTGTTCCTAGTGAAGCCTCACTCCAATTCTGCTATGCTACTGTGGTGGCAGGTTGAGTGGTGTAGTGATTGGAGATGAGAAATGTAGCTAGATGAGAGGTGCAACAAAGGTGAATTGATGAAAGTGAATGTGATTGTTCTTCCGTTTGAAGAGATGGAAGCTTGAATGGTAGATACTCTGTTTTGATAGAGTTAATATGGTCAGATATAGTTTGGATTTAGTGGTATCCGATATCTGCCAGTATGGAAATGTATGTGAAAGTTTAGTTTAGTTTAAGCTTCTGTATTCAAGATTGGGTGTTGTCCAATCTTGTCTTTATTCTTATATTGTAAATTTGTTGGAAGTTAATATAATACATTCACCTTTTGCGCGAAAAAAAAAAAAAAAAAAAAAAAAAAAAAAAAAAATTGTTGGTATTCTTTCAAAGATTAGCAACAAGTTAAAACTGTTACTATTTTGAAAATACCAACTACTCTTTGTTCTTTGCTAATTGCAAATTACCAACGATTTAACCCATATCCAAAATTTTACCAAAGACTGCAATTTATGTTGGTAATTTACCAACTGTTAGAAAAATTTTGTTGGTAAAATAATTTACCAATGAGTGTATTCCCAACGACCAATATTCGTTGCTCAATTCATTAATAACGTCAATTACCAACGAATTTAGGCAATTTAACAACGAATTTCATTTCGGTCATTAGAAATGATAGTTTTTCTAGTAGTACTTTATAACTATAAAACATTTATGTATTAAGTTTTTCTAAACAAACAATACTGATAACTGTTATTGTTTGTTTATACGGCTTACGGTGTATAGTTCCTTAATTCATGACTCTTTTATGAAACAAAGTGTAATAGTTTTAAATGCAATACACATAGATGCACTTTTCAACGTATAACTTTTATGATAATTAATTAAAGAACTAAAAAGTGTTTTGCCGATAAACACTTAATTCAATGACAATATGTTTAGCTCTATGACAAATAAATCAAACAAAGGTTAGAGTTTGCAAGTGAACTCGGAGATCGTTGATTGGAGCAGGGACTAAGACGAGTTTAAACGAGAGTAAATGCTTTTCTCTTTATATATAAGACAAAACAAGATGTCATGTAAGGGTTGTTGAGACATGTCAAGCATTTAATAGAGAAGTACACGATTACTTTAGTGAACACGATTACTTTAGTGAACAGTGCTGCCAACTGTTCACTAACTTTTCACAAACCCGCACTTGTCTTGACTTTCTCAGGGATGCACTTTATCTCGCTCGTCCGCAATCTTGAAAAGTTCCACCTAAATATCTAAGAGATATTTCAAGCTAAGTTTTGTTGATCGGATTAGAGAGCCAATAGGTTCAACAAAACATTTCGATCCTAAATGAACCTTTGTACTTCAACTTCTAATTTCTTATACATGCTAGTTGACTCCACGTCAACTAAAGAGCATGTATTCAAGTTTTCTTTGACTCCTCGATGATGTCTTTGACTTGAATTTTGCTGAGATCGTTCGCTGATTTTTTTATCAACGAGTCTTATTATATTTGATCTAATTTATGTTTAAATTTTGTTAGAGAAGTGTCTTGAAGCTTTATAGCCTATGTAACGGGCTGAGATATGGGATTCACCAAAATCCTTTGTACTTAAATGTTTTTTGGAGTAATACATTTACCGGGTCTCTTGACCTTTTAACAAAAAAAAAAAAAAAAAAAAAAAAAAATTGACCCAACAAGATCCACGTCTATCAACGTACCCATAATAGTTCTATGGTACTTTTGTTAATAAATACTCTAGGGATTATCAAGCAACTAAATTATCAAATAAGTTATAGTGACTTTTGGAAACAAAAATAGATAGGAAATATGATAAATCTAGTTTGCAAAGTAAAAAAGGAAATAAGAGTGAGTGTTACGTGTAGAATCATAAGTGCATGGGAATTGATTTGCACACTTTGATTTTTTATTGGGACACTCCAATTAATGCATCAGACAGTTGTACAGTATTTAGATCATGCTTTATTTACTTGTACAGTGAGTGTGCAAATAAAAAAGTGGAGTGTGCAAATCACCTCCCTAAGTGCATGGGTTGTCACAACACAAACCAGGACCCCTATCGAAAGTTTTTGCCATATAAGCATGGGCCCACAAGCCATGTCAACACCTGCCAACAACAAAGTGGGACCACGCGGCTGTGGATAAGTGGATAACTATAACTGAGAGCAACTCCCACCGACACCTCTTGCTATTCACGTTTTAACGTTATTATTCTCCCAATTCTATCACAACACGTAGCAGAATATTTGCCAAATAAATATTCTAATATTTCGGCAAAGGATTAGTAAAGGAAAATTAGTTTTGAGCAATGATTTGAAAATCAGGTTTTTAATTGGTCCGGTCTGGTCATTGGGTTATCAGTTCAATTGATTCGACTGTCAGGTCAAAGCATTTTTCTAATAAAAAAAATAAACCCGGTTGAGTTTCGAGAACCGGGTTAACCCGTTTACTTAAAACACGGCGAGTCTAACTGAGTTTCGAGAATTAACTTGTTTTATTTAAAAGAAAAACATGATAAAAGCCAAACCCGATCATGTTTCGAGAACCGGGTTGACCTGGGTCACTTAAAACCCGACGGTTCTAACTGGTTCAACCGTTTTTTATGACATGTTTTTTTGCCGGAATTGGTTTAACCGGTTAACCGGGTCGTATCAAAGTGGGTTTCAAAACATTGGCTTTGAGTGACGGAACTAAGAACATAAAAGATTCGGTGCACAAAAATTATGCGCTAACTTAAGAACTTTGATTGAAATTTAAGTGTACTTTTCATGCATTAATGAAGTAACTGAACAAGAAATATAAACACAAATTAGAATCGATTGCAATTAAGAAAAAGTGATTTTTTATTATTTTATTATTTTTTAATATCTTTATTTCCTTTTTAAATTAGCATTAAGATACAAAATTTTGTGGGGTGTTGTGACACCGCAGAATAACATTAAGAGCACTAGGTACTTTAGAATCGTTTCGTTGGTGTCCTTGAGAAAAGTGCTACTAAATTAGCATCTTTTCTCTTAGGGAATGTCTAACTAATGCAGGGCATTTGATAAGATTTTTTTTTTTTTTTTTTTTTTTTTTTTTTTTTTTTTTTTTTTTATGGGCCTCTGTCACTTTTTAACAAAAAAAAATATTTTTGTTTGTCTTTTTTTTGTCCTTTTAGTATTTTTTATGTGGGTCCTTGCCCTTTTATCCAATGCCCTTAGGGCATTGGTTAGACATTCTCTTTCTCATATACCAAAATTCACAACACCACCAAATACACACCTCTCATATAATATCATATTCTGGTACGGTCGTACACACTTGAACCCTACATAATTGAGAGAGAGAGAGAGAAAAGAAAACGCGAGCCGCGGTGTACAGGTGATGCCATCAAGTTACGTTTTTTGGGACCATCTTGACTGGTCATGATGGCTTAGGATGCGAAAACGCGAGCCAAGATATCGTGGTGGCGCCGTCGCATTGTGTTTTGGGAAAAAAAAAACGCCACTAGTAACGCGAGGTACGCCTCTAAGTGTACTCCGGCTTTTTGCTAAGATATATGAAGATATTTAATTTAAAAGGTTTTGCTGATAACTAATTAATAAAATTTAGTTTACATAACATCCAATTTTCAAACTAAATTACCTAAAATTGATTATCACTTTCTTAAATTTCTCAACTACAAATATAGTACAACAACAACAACAGCAACATACCCAATCTCGCTGAAGCAGGGTATGAGGAGGTAGAATGTAGACAGGGATCCTACCCTACCTCTGGAAATACCCGGGGATATAGAGAATGCTTCCAACGAAATCAACCACAAATATAGTCTCACCTCATAAATATTATGATAGGGGAAAATGCAAAGTTAATTTTATATCATGTCTGAACATTAGTGATTATGTCCAATCACTACACATTGTTTAAGCTAGATTTTTAGCAACTAGTTATTAATCTAGACCGTTAAACCTATTGTATCAAAGCAACTAGATATCTTCCGGAACACTCAAATAAAAACATTGCATTTTACATATGGTTTTTGATAAAAAGGTTTAAAGTTTAAAGTTTAAACCAATCAACTTTCCTTAGTTATCAACGGTTTTGCAATATATACATTTGATTTTTCTTATTAATTATTGTTGATACGAGTACCTATCTATACATAAGGATAATTAAAAACAAAATAATCAGGATTTTAATATGGGCAAATATCATAAAAAAAGTATCATACTTGTCTTAAAATACACTTTTTGGTATCGAACAAATTTTTTTTCCTTATACGAGTACTAAACTTTCATTTTTTAGCCTATTTGAGGCACTTTGTGACGTTTTTGCCCCTCAAATTATTAAAAATCCAGGGACAAAAATGTCACAAAGTGCCTCAAAGAGGCCAAAAAATAAAAGTTCAGTTTTCATATGAGGAAAAAAATTTGTTCGATACTTAAAAGTTATTTTCTTAACAAGTATAGTACTTTAATATGATATTTGCCCTTTTAATATTAACTAGACGAGTACCCGTGCATAGCAACGGGATTTTATAGCGGCATTTAATTATAATGATATTTTGGTTAAGTGGTTTGTGTAACGTTTTGTGTAACCAAAATATCACTATAACTATCTGCCACTATAAAATTCCGTTTCTATGTACGGCTACTCATCTACTATTTAAAAGTTTATTTTTATATACGTGTGTATTCATTCTTAAGTTGACAAAACAATTTTACATTTTTACAAGGTTTTGAAACCCGGGTCGACCCGGCCGGGTTAACCGGTTCGACTGGTTCCGGCCGAAAAAAGGGTCAAAACAACCCGGGTTTCTAAAACCGGGTTAACCGGTGTGACCCGCCGGGTTTTGAGTGACCCTGGTCAACCCGGTTCTCGAAACCCGGCCGGGTTTCATTTTTTCAAAAAATTTTAATAAAACCCGGGTTGACCCGGTGGTCGAACCGGTTGACCCGGCGGTCGAACCGGTTGACCCGATCAAAAAAATAAAATAATAATAAATTGAAAACCGGGTTGACCCGGCGGTTCAACCGGTGCCCGGTGACTCGACCAGGTCGATTTCGAACCCGGTTTTCAAAACATTGCATTTTTATGTTTTCATTTATTAATTATTTATTTAACTTTCTATGTTTTTAAGTTGACAAAAAAATTGAATGTTTAATGTAAGTTTTCATGTTTTCATTTAAGTTTTGATTAAGTTTTAAATGAGAGGTATTAAGGAGTGTTAAATGTATTAATTAAGGATAATTTAGGCAAAACATTAATTTAAGTTTTTCACTTTTCACTTCTTGACTTTTTGATCATTTACTCTTTATAAATAGTATAGATAAAGATAAGTAAAAGGATAAATGGATTATCCAATGTGCTTTGATAAATGATAAATAAAAAAACTTTGGCAAGTAGCGTGAGTTTGACCTCCATTTTACCCAGACACGCCACGTTTCCTTCTTCACTGTAGAAAGTCGATGCACCAATAAACTATTTTTCCATTTTGTATTCTTCTTCGGTTCTTCCTTCTTTGTTTCATATGTAAACATCTTGTTTTAATTAGTTATCCAACATAGGTTTGGAGTCTTTTTCACATTTTGTATATTTCTTTGGAACAAAGAATCTTCACAGTTCACACACATATATCTCACGTATGTTACAAACTACAATACTTCACAAAAGTTTTTAGTATCACCTAAACCTATAATTTTTTGTCTATTTATCACAACCACATACCATAAAACCAAATTGTGATCACATATTTAAGATGTGACAAGCTCACGGGTCACCACTCTTTGTTAAGCAATTATGAATTACTCTATTATTTAAGCATAATATCTTAACCATATCTAGTCAAAGAACACATACTTACCGACATGCATGTTTATTTAAAAAATGCCACTTTTTCTAGCCTTGTTTATTTAGGTCTTTGGTCCCGTATCTTGCAGGAATAATGTCTTTGGATTTGTCAGTTGATAAGTGTGGTTTATCAATAGATTTTTTTGTCTTGTTCTTGAAAGAGAAAATAACCCAAGAATTATGCATTTTTTAGGTCAACAAAGTCATTATTTAATTATAAATCCTTTCACAATTATTTAACAGATTGTTACATTCGTAAGATAGAAACTTGCATTTGTTTCTTTTCTAAAGTGACGAGGATTTAAAGTTTGGTCAGGTTCTTTGTCTTCTTATCTTGATCTATACTCGATCTACAAGTTCTTTATACACTCTCTTTTAATATACTCCGTATCCTTTTACATATATTTTCCCAAAAAGCATAAGATAAAATTTGCTTTCAAAGGAAAACATAGAAGCTAGTTAATGTATTTTTAAAAATACTGTTACACACATAAATTTCAACATAATAAAAACGCATTTAGGGGCAAAAAAGATAAGGTGGAGTTGGGTGATATCTTCTACGTTTTATACGCGGATAACGTTATGCCTTATCTTATCTACACACGTGATGGTTTTAACGAATCAAACATGATCTTCGGTTACAGTATCATACAGATAACACGTAAATCAAGTACACACTGGCACTCTTCTATACATATCATAGATACATGCATGCATGTGCATAAATACAAGTACACGTAAATCTATTAGAACACGGAACTAAATAGTACTACATAAGTTTAGTCAAATGGACTACATTTAGGGTGCGTTTGGTATATTGCCAAGAATCACAATAGATATATGAGAAAATGTATAACGTGCTCTTTAGGTATGAAAAATTCATACCTTCATTTTTTGAGTGATATGGAGTATGAAACATATTTATATTCCATTATCATATTTGAAAGATTTACATCTTAACCAAACACTTGAATCATATCTACTATGATTCCCTCATACCGATTCCTCCTACTAAGCGCACCCATAATAAATTTGATGTCCTTCGCCCCACAATAAACAAATTTCGATTTCTAATCTCACTAATATACAAACAGGGTAATGCAATGAAAAAAGTATGTTGCATATTTGCAACAGTTTTGCAATAGGTTACGAACAATTTTGCAACGGAACAACAAACGGTAGCAAACCCGTTGCTAAAAAAACAAATTAATTTCTTTTTATATTTCAAATCCGTTTCAAAAATTTAGATGACACTCTTAGGAATAAATTATATTTTTAGAACTTTTTAACTCATTCTAACATTTTGCAATTCTTTTTTTTGGGTAAAAGGTCAACGATCCGGTAAATATATTACTCCAAAAAACCTTTAAGTACAACGGATATGGGTGAATCCCATATCTCAGCCCGTTACATAGGCGAAAAGCTTACATAACAAGATACTTCCTATTTTCAAAACAAGAAAACAAATCATTACTCACATGATAGTAGTGACTCTGACAAAAGATAAACTACTTCCTACGACCTTGGAGATTAAAACCATAAACGGCATTAAGAGCATCCAATTCTCCTGGAAGATCATAAATTTGCTTCGAATAATCATCATAGTCATACTCATCTTCACGCTCATGACCACCACCAAAAAGATTTGTTGATTCGTCAAACGTGTTAAGAACCTCTTCCTCATCACTATCAGAAACCACAACCTCACCCACATTTGAAAATGGGTTAGACCTCTTAGTGGTAGAGGTAGACGGAATAGGATGACCAGCATCATCCACAAGAGTAGCTTTCCTATCGATCATTAGCTTTTCAAGCTTACTAATTTTCTCAACAATAGGAGTAGAACCAGCTTCCCTTATTCCCATAGACTCACTCACAAACGGTTGCAATTCTATCTATTCATTTGTGTATTTTTTTCATAGAAAAATACACAAATTCAAATTAAATAATAAATGAGGCATTAAGATGTTATGGAATATAATTTAGTATCATCATTTTTTAGGTGTATATGATGCATTAAAACTTGGATCGCTTATAAATGCATTAATGAGTGTTTTTATAAAATTTATTATAGAAAATGTTATTAATGCATTATATGTAGTATAAATATGTGTAATTTGTATTAAAACACATATTTTGTTTTTGCGGTTGATTTTTTCAAAAAATTTCAAAAGGTGTCTTGAATGGATGAGCCTTTGACAATTAAATCGTATTCTTCGAACTTGTAATTACCTGTTCTAACGTTTTACATTTATTTGTGTATTTTTGCATAAAAAGACAGATTCAAAATAATAATAACGAGATATTAAATTGTTGTGGAAGATAATTTAGTAATTAGTACAAGCATTTGTCATGTGTATATTATGCATTAATACTTTTATTGCTTAAAATACATTGATGAATGTCTTACAAAATTTATTACAAAAATGTTATTTATGATTAGTTATTCATACCCATCTAAATGGATTCTGGCACACCCCTCCTATTTATTTATTTATTATTTTTTTTAATTATAAAACTACGTAACTAAAAATACGAAATATAAAATATAAAGTTTGATATTTCAAAAATATTAAAAGACACAAAATACGGAACATAAAACAATAAAAACTTGTTTTTTTCTGTCAACAGAGTGGCTAAAATGTGAGGTATTGGTGCCACTAAACACAAGGTGGTGTACCAATAACACCAACCATGTCATTTATTCATTATCTATATATTCTAATAAAGGAGGGTATGAAAAAGACCATTATGTTCCTCTAGAAAAACAATATTGAAATTATAGAGTATCTAGCTTGGTAATTTTACATACTAATTTAAATAAAATGGCTAATTAAGGAAATGATACATTTGGCAAAGTCAAAGCTTGTGAGGAAAGCCTCACTATTTTTGGTCCCGTGAAGCCTTCACCACTTCTTGTCTGGCTTTTCAAAACTCACATACGTAAACATGACCAACTAATACCAATTCATTCCAAAAATCTCAACCAGATGTGAATCATAAACCCTGACGCTTGATCATCATCACAAATTCTTTTGAAACCGGTAAGTATCTTTAATATTTTATAATAATAAACGATATGGTGTTTTGAATTTTGGGATTTGCAGCCTTAACAGGTCAATCCATAAAGAATGAGTATAGATATTTTGCTGGTCAAGATGAGAATTAGTTCTTCAAAAGGTAGATTCCTTATTTTCTTAAATCCAATCTTTTGTGTTTTTATGCTGAGTTATTATTGTAATTGTTATCATTCATCTATTTTGTTGTGTATTTGGTTTTGTTTTGAAAATTTAATTCATTTGAATCTTCAATGAACGAGGAATGAACTTCCTAAATGAGATAGAAGTAAAACCTTCATTTTTATCATATGTATTGTACCATTTGATATGCATATGATGTGAATATTGTCTTCGGTTACATGATGAACACCAAGTGTTCGATAAAATTACCAAATGAAAATAATGTCAAAAGAATTTGCTTTAGCTTACAATAAGTTTTTTATTTGAATTGATTTGATAACTAAGGAATGTTTTTAACTGGTAACATAAGTTTTACTTTGTTACGAATTCACATTTCAAATGAAGTGAACCACATCATTTTTCCCTAAACTATCTCAATAGTAACAACTAACAAGGACTTTTTTTGAATATGAACACGGACCCTATCATTGAAAAAGTTGTGCCCAATTAAGTGTTAGGTCATATATTTAACTCTAATGTACTTACGTTTGACTAAAGATGCACATCAAGAGTTTATGTCAATGTTGAAGAAGCGTTGAACACGGAAAAAAGGTACTTAAAATTAGCAATTAACAATCCATCATTTTAATGAATGCATAAACTTATAGGGGCTATTTGGGACTGTTCATTGAAATAACCCCTTTTATAAGGATTGTTTTATTTAAAATGCTTAGCTTATTTGGGAGTTGTTTGGTATTGCTGCTTAGCTTATATAAGAGTTGTTTGGTTTTCTTATTGTAACTGCGCATATAATATATTATAAAGGGTTGATCTGAATTGCTTATTGATTTTCATATGATTCGTTCAAGTTGTTGCTCTTGATTAATTATTTTCAAATAATTCGTTGGTTGTTCTCTTGATTAATTTTCTTTTTAACCTGGACTTTGACCGATATATTTGTGTTACATTAGTGTAAATGGTCTTAAATTCGATAAATTTTGACTAATTTGTCTATTTTTTGGTACAGATTTTGTAATGACAAATGGAGACAACAACCTAAATTTTTAGAAGAGCTCATATTGAGGCAAAGTTGCAAGCTGAGAAGGAAACGTTAAAGATGGGGATAGAACATCCACGTATTGTCGGAGCCGAAGATTAAAAAAAACTTTGCACGAGATGTCTTGATGTTTTTGTTCTTTCATCATTGAAGAGTTTAGTTATTTGAAAAACCATATCTATCTAATTTATTATAGATGAATTTTGACGATGTCACTAAAGCACTATTTTGTCTAATGCGTCGTAATGTGAGTAAGTTTTTAAAAGAGTACACACAAATATGATGTCACATGTTTGTATACATTTTAAGGTATGAACAATGATTTTTTAGTTCATTTTTGTTACACATTTCAAGCTGTTGAAGTTATAACATGCTTGAATAAAAAAAATTTGTTTAATCTAAGTTAGAAATAGATTAATACATAGAAAATAGATTTTTAAGAGCATCTCCATTATCTGTTCCTCAACTTAGTGTTCGAATGTTAAAAATTATTTCAACTTAAAGCTTGAGGAATAGCGACGTATCATTTCACTAAGTCGTCTTCAATCTTTAACTCTAATGCATTAATCTATATCCAATTTATATTAATAACTTTTTTGACTTTGCACTAATGCTCAACTGCGATATTTGATGATAGTCCATATGCTATTGTGGTGTTCATTGTTGTTTAGTGTTACTTTTATTCTTTATTGAATTTTACATATTTTTATTGGAATCTTAAGGGCCTGTTTGGTTTGTGTGATTTGACAGGGTTTAGATTTGAAAAGAAGAAAACAATTGTTTGGTTGATATTTTAGCATCCGGATTAGGATAGGTAAACCAAATAGTTGGGCTTGTATGAAAGAAAGGAAATTGGTGGGTTTTAGTGAAAAGTAGTGGGGAAAATGATAAAAAAATACATTGAACTTGACACTTTTTACTATTGTATGTTGCCAACTATTTTTTTTACCATTGTAACATAAAACTTGACATTTTTTGTCATTGTATGTAAAAAATGTCGCACCGTTAGTCCTTTACACTAACGGTCGTTAGTAAATTTTCATCCGTTAGTCCTTTACACTTGATAACAAAATACATTGAACTTGACACTTTTTACCATTGTATGTTTTCATCCGTTTTCTTACGTTTTTGTCCGTATTCTTCCGTTTTTTTTTCGTTTTCGTCCGTTTTTTTACGTTTACGCCCGTTTTTTTATGTTTTCACCCGGTTTTTTACGTTTTCTTCCGTTTTTTTAAGTTTTCGCCTATTCTTTTACGTTTTCGTCCGTTTTTTTACGTTTACGCCCGTTTTTTTAAGTTTTCAAGCGGTTTTTTTTACGTTTTCTTCCGTTTTTTACGTTTTTGCCTATTTTTTTACGTTTACGCCCGTTTTTTTACGTTTTCACCCGGTTTTTTACGTTTTCTTCCGTTTTTTTTACGTTTTCGCCTATTTTTTTTACGTTTTCGCCCTTTTTTTACGTTTTCATCCCTTTTTTTACGTTTACGCCCGTTTTTTTTACGTTTTCACCTGGTTTTTTACGTTTTCTTTCGTTTTTTTTACGTTTTCGCTTATTTTTTTACGTTTTCGCCCGTTTTTTTTACGTTTTCATCCGTTTTTTACGTTTACGCCCGTTTTTTTACGTTTTCAACCGGTTTTTACGTTTTCTTCCGTTTTTTTACGTTTTCACCCGTTTTTTTACGTTTACACCCGTTTTTTTACGTTTTCGCTAGGTTTTTACGTTTTCTTCTGTCTTTTTTACGTTTTCGTCCATTTTTTTACATTTACGCCCGTTTTTTTACGTTTTTGTCTGTTTTTTTACGTTTACGCCCGTTTTTTTACGTTTTCGCCCGGTTTTTACGTTTTCTTCCATTTTTTAACCGTTTCGTCCGTTTTTTTTACTTTTACGCCCGTTTTTTTAACGTTTTCACCCGGTTTTTTATGTTTTCTTCCATCTCTTAAACGTTTTTTACGTTTTTGTCTTTTTTTTACAGTTACGCCCGTTTTTTTACGTTTTCGTCCATTTTTTTCGTTTTCTTCCTTTTTTTTTAACATTTACACCCATTTATTTTAAGTTTTCACCCGGTATTTAATCACTCTATCTCTCTCATCTCTCTACCTCTAAATATAATTAATTTAATATCAATTATATATATAAATTTATAAAACAATATTTTATTAATTTTATAATATATTTTCTTTCTCAAAATCTAAATCCTAATCTACAACTTTACTTTTAAATTCTAATTCTAATCTAAACCCACTTACAAACCAAACGGCCCTTAGTTTATAGTCATATTCTTAGTTTATATAAGACTGTTTAGATATCTTTTATCCATAACTACTTTATATGGTCACATTATTTTTAAACCATGACAAACCATATTACGTACTGACAAATAACGTTATAAAGACATTAACACCGTTTGATTAGCTTTAATGGCGTTAACATTGTTTGAATAAAAAATATCAACTAAGTTCAACCTTTCTTACATTATACCCGACACTGTTACAAGTCTGTCTATTGTAATTCCTCATTCATGTTTATTACACACATCTATTCAGTAACTAATACTTACATTATTATATCACATTTATCAAACATATTATTTACTCACAAATTCTTAACAATCGCTCATTTATCTGTTAAATGTCTTTATATAATACATTCTCTATTGATTTCACAGTTTTTCATTTAATTCCGTGAATTTCACGGGTTAATAACCTAGTATGTAATATAGATTACTTAATGATAAACGTATACACCAAAAACCATAAACATGTTCACACATATAATTCAAATCAACGCAAATTCAAAATACTAACTCTGTTCTAAAATTATTGTTTCCCGACAAAAAAACATATATTTTAAAAAAACTGAAATCAGTATAATTTTTAACCAATTAAATATTATTCTCACTTGCTAAATTCATTTTTGGTTAACACAATATATATATATATATATATATATATATATATATATATATATATATATATATATATATATATATATATATATATATATATAATAAGAAGAATAATTAAAATAAGAAGAGTAAGAAGTAATTCTAACCACACATTTTAATTTGAAAGGGAAAATTTGAAGAAAATACATCCATTTTTGTAGGTGTATCTAGAATATGTGGTTGTCGTTTCTTCTTATTCTTCTCATTTAAATTTTTATTTTTATTTGATCCTAACTCTCTCTATATATCTATAATACTTATAATACATTTAGACACTTCCCTCCTATTAATTTTTTAAGATTTTCTAATATAAATTTTAAGTAAATACTACTTATAAAACATAGTTTACAACATATAAAATAAAAAGACACTATTCATCTAATATAATTAATACACCATTAAAAACACCATTCATAAAAAAATACAACTATTTAAGCACAATGTATAATATAATTAAGCTTTCAAAATATTAAGCTTCCACCCATTCATAAAAAAGAAAAGAAAAAAAAATACTATTAATACAATTAATACACTATTAAAACACCAATTCAAAAAAAAAAAAATATACAACTTTTTAACCACAATATACAATATTATTAAGCTTCCAAAATATTAAGCTTCAAAATACAAAATATGAGATCCGGCAACTCGAAACAATAATTCGAGATATTCATGGCCGCAAATTTTATTACAGGGTACCCGCCGCCGTATCGCGCGGGTACCCTATTAGTATATATTTTAAAAAGGGTTGCCCTATAAGGACGGAGTCTATATAGGGGGTCCCACCTATTTTAATCAAAATGTACAAGCATTAAAGCAGACAGTACAAGTGGCGGCAGCACCTTTCTTCCACAAACCCTCCCTAGGGGGTCCTTTTAACTCATGCCTTTAAAAATTTATGAAAATGAAAATAGACCAAGGAAAGAGGGAGTAAAAGCATTCAACAAAAATAGCAACAAGTCTTTCTATTTATAGTCATTTTAGCATCTAAAAGTCAGTCTGTCTACTTCTTCCTCTTCGTTCTTATCCACTTTTCACCACCTTCACCTTCTTCTCCAAATTTCCCATCCCCAAATGTAATTTAACACCCCTTAAAAAAATTCATCATCATTTCAGTCACAAAATTAACCCACTTAACCTCACTCAAATCCAAATCAAACCAAAACCCATCTCTAATTCACTCTTAATTTCATTAACCCCAATTCAATTTCACCCAATTTCATCAAATTTTGATCCCAATTTGACCACAAAAAGCTCTAAAAATCATGTTATCAAGATCCTCTTTTAATTTACTCAATTTAGATGACTATTCATGTGTGATTGATCGTCCAAGAATACCCAGAATCATGACAGTACCCGGTGTTTTATCAGATTTTGATGATGATGATGATGACGTCATCAATCACCGGAATGTGACGTCAGGGAGAAGGATAATTGTGGCTAATCAGTTACCATTAAAAGCTCGGTTTGAATCGGGGAAATGGGTATTTGAATTTGACCCGGATTCGTTAGTTTTGCAGCTTAAATCCGGGTTAAAACCCGGGACCGAGTGTGTTTACGTCGGGTCATTATCCGTAGATATTGACCCGAGTGAGCAAGACGAAGTTGCTCAAGTTTTGTACGATGGGTTTAAGTGTGTGCCAACTTTTTTAAATGTGGATATACAAAATAAGTTTTATCATGGGTTTTGTAAACATTATTTATGGCCTATATTTCACTACATGTTGCCTGTCACACGGACCCACGGGGTCCGTTTTGACAGGGCTGGGTGGAGGGCTTATGTGTCCGCGAATAAAATATTCGCGGATAAGGTGATGGAAGTTATTAATCCAGACGAGGATTATGTTTGGATACATGATTATCATTTAATGATAATGTCGACTTTTTTAAGGAAAAGGTTTCATCGGATTCGGGTCGGGTTTTTCTTGCATAGCCCGTTTCCGTCTTCCGAAATATATAGGACTTTGCCCGTTAGAGACGAGATACTTAGGGCGTTGCTAAATTGTGATTTAGTCGGGTTTCATACGTTTGACTATGCGCGGCATTTTTTGTCGTGTTGTAGTCGGATGTTGGGACTTGATTATAAGTCGAAACGTGGGTATATCGGGTTGGAATACTATGGTCGAACTGTTAGTATTAAGATTTTGCCTGTGGGAATAGATATGGGTCAGATTGAGATGGTTAAGTCGTCGCAAAAAACCGTCGCGAAAGCTCAGGAGCTTTCGCGACGGTTTCAGGGGAAAAAGGTGATTTTAGGTGTTGATGATATGGATTTATTTAAAGGGATTAGTTTTAAGTTTTTAGCATTTGAGAAACTTTTGGAAGATTATGAAGAGTTGAGGGGGTTAGTGGTATTAGTTCAAATCTTGAACCCGGCCAGAAGCCGGGGTCAAGATGTACTAGAACTCGAAACCGAGATGCAGAATGTGGCTAGTGAGGTTAACCGTAGGTTTGGAAATGACGGGTATGAGCCGATTGTGTTCATAACTGGTCCAGTGTCGACACATGATAAAGTCTCGTATTATTCCATAGCAGAATGTGTAGTTGTGAATGCGGTTCGGGATGGGATGAATTTAGTTCCTTATAAGTATACAGTCTCGAGACAAAGCAACCCCGAGTTAGATAGAGTGTTGGTTACGGAACCTAGAGCTAAGAAAAGTGTTATAATAGTGTCGGAATTTATCGGGTGTTCACCGTCATTAAGTGGTGCGATTCGGGTCAACCCATGGAATATCGAATCTGTAGCCGAAGCAATGAACTTAGCAATCACAATGCCTGAACGAGAAAAGGAAATGAGACACGAAAATCATTACAGGTACATTAGTTCACATGATGTTGCCTATTGGGCCAAAAGTTTCGATCAGGATCTTGAGCGGGCTTGTAAGGAGCATTTTCATAAACGCGGTGTTGGGGTGTCGGATTTGGTTTATATTTTCGTGTTGTGGCTCTTGGGCCTAATTTTAGGAAACTGTCAGTTGAACACATTGTGTCGTCTTACAATAAGACGAGCAGTCGTTTGATTTTGCTTGATTATGATGGTACGGTTATGCCACAAGGTTTAGTCGATAAAACGCCTAGTAAAGAAGTTATCTCGATTTTAAACAACCTGTCAAACGACCCTAAAAATGTCGTTTTTATCGTTAGCGGCCGAGGGAAGGATTTGCTAGGCCAATGGTTTGATTCGTGTAAGAAGCTTGGTTTATCAGCAGAACATGGTTATTTCACTAGGTAAAACCTGTCAATTTTTTTTATTTTATTTTTATTTTTTTTTTTTTTTTCAAATAAATTTATTTGTTTTTTACTGATTTTTTTGTTGACTATTAGGTGGAGTGGGGAGTCGGGTTGGGAATGTGGTGGTGCAACAGTGGATGTGGGGTGGAAGAAGGTGGCATTACCGGTGATGGAACATTATACCGAGGCGACAGATGGCTCTTTTATTGAGCAAAAGGAAAGTGCCTTAGTATGGCATCATCAAGAAGCGGATCCTGATTTTGGAACATGGCAGGCAAAAGAGTTGCTAGATCATCTCGAAAGCGTGCTTGCTAATGAGCCTGTGGTTGTGAAACGTGGTCAACAAATCGTCGAGGTTAACCCGCAGGTAACTTCATTAATCCGTGTATCTTCAGACATTTTAACAGATTTTTAATGTGGCAAAGAAGCTTGTGGGTCATCTGAAGTTCTGAGTACCTATGGGCTGGACTGGTCGGGTGACCTGCATACACCCCTGTCGGAGATGTCACGAAAATTACTTTATACGGAGTAATTGCGAAATGATATAAGTTTATTAAATAAAACAATTTAGAAACTTGTATTATATAATTAATATCATTAACAGTTTTAGGAGTTCTAACTGTTTGGCCCTAATTAGATGGTTTAATATATCTTTTGAAATAAAAACAAAAACTATATATGTCCGTTACGAGAAGTGCTGGTTTTATAGAACTTAAGTTGTGTGTAACTGAAAATTATGTTTGTTTATAGGGTGTGAGCAAGGGAGTGGTGGTCGACAAACTCGTGACAACGATGCAAAGCAAAGGAAGACCACTTGATTTCGTGTTATGCATTGGTGACGACCAATCAGACGAAGACATGTTTGAAAAGATCTCGAGTTCAGTCGGGAATGGGATTGCAGAAGTATTTGCTTGCACTGTAGGACAGAAACCAAGTAATGCAAAATACTATCTTGATGACACAGTTGATGTCATAAAGATGCTTCATGGGCTCGAAGCAGCTTCGTCCCATGTGCCACACAATACTGGTTTTCATGTCGAAACACAAACATAAACTTATGTAGATAGAATCGCACTTACCCTTTAGTAAAACCCAATTCCCCGAAACTAGAATAATCGTATCCAAAAATAAAATAGGATTTTTGATTCATCTGGATTTGATGATTTTGGTTTCGGGAAAATGGATTTTTCGTCTAGTGTTTAGAATTTACTAGGAGTAACATTTTCTTTGTACATACATATCTTACATACATGGTTTTTTTATACAGATTTTCTTTTTGGATCAGTTGGATTTCTTTTAATAGGTTCAGAAGACCAATCTGGTTTTTGCTGTTGGATAGTCAAACATTCATTCTTAAAAGTCAATATAAAAAAGTCAAAATATGTCCCAAATCCTATTCAAATGTGGATGATGACTAGTTTGTCTAGATTGAGGTAGTCAACCTTGGACAAGACAAATTTGTAAAGTTCTAGGAATCAACAAAACCAATGGAAGAGTCCTAAATAGAAAAATCATCTTAAGTTGACTTCTTTATGCCTTCATCCTTAGAAGAGATACAATTTTGAGAATAGTGATGCTTTATGTACATGATAAACATGCATATAAACATGATTGTCACCTAGCATGTCCAAATTAAAAGATGGCATTGGCATTGTTTTATAGGATGAGATGAGACGTAAGTATGATAAATACGTACAGAAAGGCCAAGTTTAAGAAAGCATAACTCTAAGCCATGAAAAGCAATATGTGCGCCTCGCAAAAGGCTGGTTTATGCAGTAAACCAATTGTTTTCTTTTTTGGTTTCATGGGGTTCGACGAATGACAATGTTTTACCTCTCATAGTCTCATATATTGGTGGGAATGCCTGGTGGCATATACAGCTAAAGCAATACTACTAACAGTAAAGGAAATCACCGGTAACGGGTCTTTAAGAGTAATGCTATAATTATGGGGGAGTATGTGAAGAAGAGGAGCTAATTACATGCAAGGAATGCAAATTAAAGAATAAAAACGGGACAACCGTGCCAAATGTCGCCAAAACGTGATCTGTTGTACCTTTCCTTCAACACCCGAAATGCGTGTCAGCATTCATAAAATCGCAGTTTTGGACTTAATTTTCTTGTTAAAAAACTTCTAATCATGCCAAAACTTGCTTTATTAACCGTGCTAATAGCTAAGATGATTATCAGTTTGTGTGTATTGCAAAGGTTGACACTTGACAGTGCATATGTATTATTTGAAATGCTAATTTGATTTAGGGGCAATTCTACAAATGGACCAGTCACTCAAATTGGTGTGTTTTTTTTTACCTAAGTAAGTTGTTTTCTTAAAATGGCCCGAGCGACTAGCAAAGTTAACATATGTTCGACATGTGGCACCACAAAAGTAGTGCCCAATCATTATGTGTAAGGGTTACTTTTGTGCTACTTATCACAGGCTACTTATCAAAAGTTCGAGCGACCTTCTATTTTGTCACTTCCTCCAAAATAGTCAAACTTCGATAAATAATATTTATTCTTTTTGAACCTTCCCAAAGCCGAGCGAACTAGCGAAAAGTTTTAAGCGACTGACAATATTTCACCTTTTTGTACTTTACACCTCAACCTTTTTTTGTACCTTTTCAACAACTTTTTTTTACTAATAATTCGTATTAAAGCATTTTTTACACACTTTTTTAATCCTAATTATCCAACGAAATAATTAAAAGATCTGAGCGATATTCAAATATTCGAGCGACTTTTTTTATATCCCCAACTAATGAACCGTTTTGTATATTTTAAAGTTTTCAAATACCAAGAAACTCACAACCAAACTTCCTTTCCACAACTGCTCCCACTCAAAATTCAAATCAAAATCAAACGTTAGAACCCTAACCCTAAATTTCTGTATACAAATTTCGAACCCCAAATTATTAATAAGTCAATGCGTAAATGGAAAATATTGACGGCTACTTTCATGCAAAGGTAACGATTCGTTCCAATTTAGAGTTGCTGGAAAAGATTAAAAGTAAGTTGGGAAAGAATCAAAATCGAATTAGCCTGTTCCGGGAAAGTGTATTCGGGCAATGGTTGGCTATTCCCCCTTGTCATTCAAATGATAACCATCTCCTAAACTTCGTTTTACGCATCAGGTATATATTCCTAAATTGCTTGATACTTGTCCACCCATTACATATAGAATTGGGGATAATTTGTTGCGCTTTGGCCGTGAGGAGTTTCTTTTGGTGGCTGGTTTTCTTTTCGGCCCTTTACCTGACCACGTAGTAGTTGATCGTAGCCCGTTTGCCTTGCGAATCTTCCCTCATAAGCAGTTTGATAGAAAGGTTACCGTAAAAGGGAATGAGCTTTTACATATTTTGAACAACGATAAAGTATTTGATGCTTTGCCAACTGAGGATGCTGTTAGGGTTTGTCTTTTGATATGTGCTGAGGTCATATTTACCGGTTGTGGACCTTAGTACAATGTACCTAATGAATTTTTGCAGCTCGTTGAGGATTTTAATGCTTGGAATGCTTATCCATGGGGAGAGTACTTGTGGAGACGTTTGTACGCCAGTCTAGCCAATTTGGTTCCTAAGCATTTTCAAAGGTATTACAAGAAGAAGCTGGCGAGTAACCCCAGCTAAAACTGCCACATATAATATTTGTGGATTTATTTAGGCTTTTAAGGTTTGATTTTTTTAAATCAAGCTGTGTAATTTTTTGGCATTGTTTTCTTGTACCAAAAATAACTTTAGATTCATTGTTTTATTTAATTTTAGATATGGATTCTTGAGAGTTATCCCAATAGTCAACAATGGTTTAATTAAGTCCCTAATAGGATCCCACGTGGTCTTTCTTGGTTAAAGAGTAAAACATTCCGAAAACGTGATTATTCTATACTGTTTGGTCAGGTATTCGCTGTCATTATTCTGTGTTATTTGTTTACTAATTTAGGACTTGTATATATATATATTTGGTTTTGACCTTTTATAATAAATTTGTTACACAGGATTCGGATCCTGTGGAACTTGTTCCGACTAATCATGAAAAGTTGAACCCACGCTTTGTGCGTAGTATTGCATATTTTGGACAACTAGCAGATGTCACTGATGTTTCAGATGATGCCATTCCTCGACTATCAGATGTTCCTTTTGAGGTACATTGTTAACTTTCAAAACATTATGTTTGACCCTTAAGGCCTATAAGATATAAATTATTAATGTACATCTCCTAAATCTTTTAAAATTATTTGTTACTTAGGTACAAGCAAAAGAGCTCAACGATGCAGCAGAAGAGCTCAACGATGCAACAGATGGAGGGCTTCTAACAGCCACAGCAGAATCAAATACCAAAGTACCTAAATTAGTTGCTGAGGTTGAGGCCTTGAAGACAATAGTTCATTTGATTGGTAAATCAGGATCGAATGTTGAAGTATTCAATGATGTTACAAAAAGGCTTGCCATTGTTGAGAAAGCTTTGAACATACATCATCCAGAGGTCAGCGGTTTAATTTTATTTTTTAATCTATACCACACTTTGATAATAACAATCTTAGGTCACCATAAAAGCGTGTATAAGTGTCTTTTTAATATCAAGCTTCGACACCTATACAGACCTCAAATATTATTCATGCCAATCCAGAGCCACAACAAACTGGCAATGAAGATTTGCATTCCAAAGATGCCATGGTAATATCCTATACACACTTTATAATCGTTTATTTATAATTATTTTATTATTTTATTAATCATTTTTAAATTTTTTTTAAAAATCATCCTTGAAACACAATTTTTCTTTAATTTCAGGCTTCGACACCTATTAAAACCTCAAATATTATTCATGCCAATCCAGAGCCACAACAAACTGGCAATGAAGATTTGCATTCCAAAGATACCATGGTAATATCCTATACACACTTTATAATCGTTTATTGATAATAATTTTTTTATTTTATTAATCATTTTTAAATTTTTTTAAAAAACATCCTTCAAACACCATTTTTCTTTTATTTCAGGCTTCGACATCTATTCAAAGCTCAAATATTTTTCATGCCAATCCTGAGCCACAACAAACTGCGAATGAAGATTTGCATTCCAAAGATGCCATGGTAATATCCTATACACACTTTATAATCGTTTATTTATCCTTCTTTTATTATTTTACTAATCATTTTTAAATTTTTTGTTAAAATCATCCTTTAAACACCATTTTTCTTTTATTTCAGGCTTCGACACCTATTCAAAGCTCAAATATTTTTCATGCCAATCCAGAGCCACAACAAACTGCGAATGAAGATTTGCATTCCAAAGATGCCATGGTAATATCCTATACACACTTTATAATCGTTTATTTATCCTTCTTTTATTATTTTACTAATCATTTTTAAAATCATCCTTCAAACACCATTTTTCTTTTATTTCAGGCTTCGACACCTACTCAGTCCACAAGTCTTATTGATTCAAATCCAGAGCCACAACAAATTGGCAATGAAGAATTGCATTCCAAATACCCCATGGTAATATCCCATACACACTTTATAATCGTTTATTTATCCTTATTTTATTATTTTATTGATCATTCTTTAGATTTTTGTAAAATCATTCTTCAAACATCATTGTTCTTTTATGTCAGGCTTTGACACCTATTCAGACCACAAGTCTTATTCATGCCAATCAAGAGACACAAAGAATTGCCAATGAAGATTTGCATTCCGAAGTTATCATGGTAATATCGTTTACACACTTTATAATTGTTTACTTATCCTTATTTTATTATTGTATTACTCATTTTTAAATATTTTTGTAAAATCAGCCTTCAAATAACAATGAGAATGAAATTCATAATGAAAGCCCCTTTTGTAGTCCTGTTAACGCCGAAAATGAGAACACGGTAAACAATGATGTTGAATAGGTAATATTCCACGTAATATTTCATTTTTTTATATTTAGTTTGTAACCCAGCTACTAATAAGTTTTTAATTACAGACCTGCCCAATGTATGATGTATCATGCGACAAATCAACATACCCTTCCTCTGTTAATGGCGATCATGGAAAGCTTAATTATCTTGACCCTGCCGCGTACCCATCCTACATGTCACAACTTGAGAATCTATGTCATCCGAATTCTCTTTTTACGGCAGTTGATCACATCCAACTTGATAATCAAAGTGACTTCCACCTAACTAATTTAAATGTACGCTTTTCTCAATTTGTTATTCATGTAACTATAAACTAGCATAAGAAATAAAAGGCATTTGCAATAACATAATAACATTAATTCGTATTAATCATAACATAATTAATAAGTACATAAACATGATTATCCATGATAACCATGTAATTACAGCATAATTTTTGAAATTAAGGTGATTCATAACCAAACCCTAGCATAGCATCACTTGCCCAAAAGATAACCTTAAACAACTAATAACCAACAACAAAGCATTAAACACTGCCCAACAAAAGAAACCCCCAGCACACAAATCCCACCAGATCAATATTCTAACTTCTCCAGCTTTTCAATGAAGGCGACCAAGTTACGAATTCAAACACGCTTCTGTGAAGCATCGACGAGTTGTTTAGCAAAGTCACTTGAATAAATAAGTCAAAAAAAAGTCGCTGAAACAAAAATGCCTAAACATAATTACAAGTCACATAGGTGCAGGCCACGTGCAACCTAACATGTCAAGTCAGTTAATGGCATTGACCAAGAGTAATTACTAAAAAAGTTGGATTTTAGAAAGTCGCTTTTTTGTTCAACTAAAAGGTCGCTTCGTTCAATTTTTTGAGTAATTTCCTATTCCCAATGGAAAATTTTGCCACCAAACCAACTATATAAAGTCCATAAAAAAGAGGTTTAAGCCAGAAATTTCCAATAAAAACACAAAAACAACCCAAAAGTAACAAATCAATTAACAATGACTGTGTACCCATTTGCGAGTGATAAAGAGGAGTATGAGATGGTGTTAGACAACACTTTTCTCTTTGACCTAGTTCTTGAAAGTTTTGGTGCCGAACCAATTTTTGAATACGGTTCTTATAGGAAAGTAGATGATAGGACGAGGGGGCAGATTCTAAACTGGCTAAGACAAAAAGAATTCTACTATGATGAGCTGCTAGGTGTTATTCCGGAGGAAAATCAGGAGAATGATGATCCGGTATTAGAACAGCTATATGCCTTGGAATACAGGATAAAAAATCTTGAAAGAATCTTTCAAGATCTAAAGGAAATCAACGCAAAATAAGGTTGTGGTTACAGTGGAAGGAACTGATGAAATACTGATCAAAATTATGTTGTGTTATGGTTTATTTATGTTGTTTTTTTGCTCTTTTTAGTCATCTAAATCAAATGGGATCATATGAATGTAACGGATCATCTTGTATTTTGTTCTTATGAATCATTTGAATGTATTCTTGTAGTTTGGTTGAAATGAATTAAATACGAGTTTATAAAAGTGTTATTACCCAAAGGTAACCACATTGTGGTGGGCTTTTGGCGGGAAAGTGTATTTTGGGGAAACACAAATTAGTCGCTTAATTTTTTTAGCCGTAACTAGGTTTGTCGCTTAAAAAGTACAATAAGCAATTAACCCCTACTTAACACGACTGTCCACACACACCTTTATTCACTTCTCAACCAATTTTCCCCCAATACCATACGACATCACCCCTGATCCATACGACATCACCAAGATCTATTCGAATCAACAGTCGTATAAAATCGATGTTTGCTAGGGTAAGTATTTTGAGATTCATTTAAGGTTATTGGGCTTTAGGGTTACGGTTTTCAGTGTGAAATCGTTTATATTTTAGGGTTAGTTGTTAAGTTTTGTTGAATTATTGGAGGATTATTTAATTGTTTTTGGATTATCTGATTGTTTAATTTTTTTTATTTGGGTTTTTAAATTAATCTAGGATTATTAATTTTTTTTATGGTTAGGGTTCTTGTTTGTTTTTCAAATATGTGTATATGGTTAGTTTGAGAAAATTTTCATGGATGATCTGAGTTGGGTTAGGGATTGTATATTTGCTTAGTTCTTACAAGGAGTTAGCCGATTATGTGACAGTTGATGGGTGAAACTTTGTGTTTCAGTCAGTATTCGTTGGAGTTAGTGGACCTCTTCAGCTTAGCAATCGTGAGAGTCACTAACCTCTTCAACTGATCTCATTCTGAAGAGGTTATAGACTCTCACGATTACTAAGTGGAAGTACTATTAAGTTGAAAAAAGTTGGATGTTTATAGCTCTCTAATGTCGTAGAATGTACATTCATGCACGATGCTCCTTAGAATGTCATTGAATATACATGATTAATATGTATGTTATGGACATTTAAGTTAAGTGAGCTATATTAAACCAAGTCTATACAATTGTGTACTTAAGAAAATGCTCAATTATCAGGGCAGATATATGTAACGTTGTAGACGGGTTACATTGCTCATCTTGCTATATATTGTAGACTGTCTAGTACCCTTTGTGGGTGTGATCTTTATCACAAGTTTTGCCTCTTACTAGAAAGTATCTTGATCGACAGGGTATCGGTAGAAAAACAAGATACTTTCTTTAAAGAGCCCAAGCTTGTGGTGAAGATCAAGCCCACAAACGGTACTAGACGGTGTCCAAATAACAAAACAATGGAACCCACGTGCTATGTTACATAAATCAGCCCTTATAATTGAAACGTCTTGATTGAGATAATGAAATAGTGTGTATTGTTCAGGGCAGGCCACGCTCATTCTTTATCTCCGTCAATGATGGTTTCTGTTACTTACACTATATTCTAGACTGTACATTTTTGTATTTGTTTGTAATGTTTTGTTTTTGGTAACTTATTTCTTAATAAACACTTGATGATTGTTACACAGTTATATATCTAAGTTTGACTAATAAATTCCGCTCTAATTTTTTCAATAGTTTATAAATAACATGCCATAACAATAATTTTTTCACACACTTTTACATCTAATATCTTTTACATTTCATAAAAAATATTGAAATGAATACTCGTTGGTTCAAACTGGAAGAAATCTTGTTGCTTGATGTTTGGCTTGAAGTGAACCGACACACACATGCATACAATGATGACACATTTTGGGATAAGGCTGTGGATATGTTCAACGCTCATACCGTCGGTGACAAGCGTAGCAAAAACATGGTCCGCGGTAAATGGACAAGAATTAATTTGGATTGTCAACAGTTCAACAGTATTTACAATAATTTGAAGCGTACAAGTGGGGAAAATGACGTTGATTGTCTAAAAAATGCAAAAACAGTTTATGAACGCCGTTCTTTTGGTAGGAGAAGTTTCAAATATGTTCACGTATGGGAGTTTATGAGAAACAACCCCATATGGTTAACGTATTGTTAAAAATCATGTTATATGAATTAAAAATCGTGTTTTATGAATTAATTTCATGTTATGTTACAATTGTTACAATTGATTGGTTGATTGTTTAAAAAGCATATTGGAAAATGAACATGGTTTGTGATAAAAAATGAACAAGATGTTTGAAATTCTAAGGGGACCCCTTACTTGGGGAAATAGAAAATGTCGCTTAAATAATAGTACGACGCTCAAATCTTTTATAAAGTCGCTAAAACAAAATTAAATCAGTTTATAATTACAACGATTCAAAACAAAAGTAAAAATATAAAAAGTAAACTAACCATTCAATCATCCACTGGAAATTTGACATAAAGCACGATTCCCAATTGAGGTTTCAAACAACTGTGGATCTCCAAGCATCCATCAACCCAATTCATACAGATACACACTTTTTATATAAAGTAATTAAAGAAAAAAAAATTAAATACACAAATAAAAATAAACTTAAAATACAATTTTCATTAACATAAATTAAACGATTACATCATTTTCATTACATCATCACCATTTAAAACAACTTAACAGCAAAGGATTACCAAAAGAAACAACAAGAGGCAACCACCAACAAAGAACTAATCATAAACTTCGAGAATAGAGATGTGCTCCTCTTTCTCAGTCAACCCTTGACGAAGTTCCGTCAAGAGAGCAGTGATCACCTCCAACCTCTTACGCAGCCTGACCAGAGCCGTATGTTCACAATAATACACATCCCCAGCAGACTCTTCTTCATCATGATTCAAAGACCATAACTCTGCCAATCGAGCTGTTTTTTGTTGGATTGTGGATTGTAGTTCATTGCGTCTTTCTCCAAGAAACCTTATGGAAACTTCGTCTTCAACATGCTCATGACCAAACACAAACTTGAAAGCTTTGTGTAGTTCTTGAGATCCAGAAAGATTTTTAAGTTCGGTGAGAAGGGGAGTTTGATCATCAGTTGCCATTGAACAAATGATTAGAGTACAAATTAATAATTTGGGGGAAAAGTTAAATATAAAAAAAGAAGAGATGAATGGTAATTATATATGTATTGAGATTGATACCAATAGTCGTGATTCATGATTACTAAAGTTAAGTGAGCAATTAATTTGCAGAGATGGTTTATTTTCCCATGCAAAAATATCAAATAGCTTTCATACATGAAAGTAGTAATAACATATTCAACCCTTCAACTTATGATAATCAAAACTTACAAAACAAAGATGTACTTATTGTTAAAAATAGTGTTTTATGAATTAATTTCATATTATGTTAGTAAATCATATGAGGAAATATGTTTTGCATTTTCATCATGTGTTGTTTAAACTAATAAAAAATGAATATATTGCATTTTACGAAACATGGATGGAGAAAATAAAATTGTTACAATTGATTGATTGATTATTTAAAAAGCATATTTGAAAATGAACATGGTTTGTGATAAAAAATGAACAAAATATTTGAAATTCAAAGGGGACCCCTTACTTGGGGAAATATAAAATTTCGCTTAAATAATAGTACGACGCTCGAATCTTTTATAAAGTCGCTAAACACATATTTTTAAGAGTATTTTAAGAAGTTGGTACCTTTATGTAAAAGTACTTAAAAAGTTGATGTGTAAAGTACAAAAAAGAAAAAGTGTTGAAAAGGTTGGTGTGTAAAGTACAAAGGGTTGACATGTTGATAAGTCGCTCAAATTTAGTCGTTTGATTGCTACGAGGTTGGGAATTGAAGATATTAAGGGGATCAAATGACCTAAGTGTATCAAATTTATACTTCTTTGTATCGTTAGCCGTGTTACATGAATTGTTAATGTTTATCAACTTGTAGTGTTACATTTTATGCTTATCAATTTCATACATAATTAAACATAACCAAAATGCATAACTTTATAACATAATATATGTAATATTGCAAAGCATTTTGTTACAACATTGAAAAATTTAAACAAAAGCTTTGCAAACTACAACAAGTCACATTACTTAAAAAGTTCGACATAGATTAACCTACTACAACAACAGTTAAACAACAACTATTTAGAAAGTGCAAATAAACAAATACTTATCAAGTTACTGAATATTAGAGCATCAACAAAGGGAACCATTGTACGTCCAACATCTTGACAAGCAACTTCTTCGTCCTTAGCAACTTTTTCATCCTTAGTAACACGCTCAAACTCAACAGAAACATGGCTTCCAACAGATTCAAATTCATCAAAAAGATTCCTACCTTTTAAAGTTCTACCTTGAAAATGTCTTTTCTTTGACACATACTGGATAACAGTTGCGCCTCCAGCTGCAGGAACTTCATCTAGGTTGTTAAAAAGCCTTTTCCCATTTAAAGGACTAGATTCACAAACTTTATTGTTGGTCGACACATACGGGATGGCATTAGACCCTCCCACGACTGACACAGCTGGAACATCCTGAGTGTCATCATCTAAAGCTTCTTCAAAGTCATTAAAAAGATTCTTACATCTAAATGGACTAACTTTAAAACAAGCTTCCTTAGACACATGTTGGATAACAGTAGACCCTCCCACACTTGACACAGCCGCAACATCATGAATGTCATCATCAACAGCATCTTCAAATTCATGAAAAAGATTCCTACCTTTGAATGGAGTAGCTTTGAAACCAATTTCCTTTGACTCATTTTGGATAACAGTAGACGATCCAACTGTATGACCATTGTCAACATCATTAACAACCTTGCTACCCTTTATAGGACTAGAACCAAACCCACTTTCAATTTCTGCAAGGGACGTTTAAAATGTCAGAGACCTACAGCCACACTTGCAGTCCTTTGGAATGTACGGGCTGTTAACAGACCTTAAAAATGACGGGAAATCATTAAAATAATCATTATATGGAAGCTCTCCCCTCCCTCTAAAAAGACTAGCTTCACTTGCTTCAGTCCAAACCTTAACATAAGGTGTCCTCAGGATATCTTGTGAATTTTCTTCTGATTGTTCCCATGCACGTATTTCTTCCAAATTCATATTATCAAGATCATTTCTTCTTTTTTCTGAAATCTAACTCGAGATATTACCTCAACGTCAGGGTCATCAAAAGGTAAGTTCTTATAATAACGGTCAACTAAGACTGACTGGGGAATTGCACTGACAAAGACCTCAATGACTCCATGAATGTTAGCCAACTCAAACATTTTCTTAACATCACTATCAGTTTCGACAATGGTCAAACCTTCTTCTAAACATCGAGGTTTACAATAAAACCAGGCCCATATATCTTCTTTTATGTTTTTCAACAAAAGGTCACACATTTCAAAATAAGATAACCTACATGACTTAGGTAACTTCAAGTTTATAATTTCCCCACCAACGTACCTTAAGGGAAGAACCATAAAAATACTACCATGCCACACCTCGAAGACGAACTCATCAAGATTATGGGAGTCCCTATGTAACAGTTAAAAGAATTAAAAGAAACATATATTAGTAAACAAATCATTTAACTAGAATAGAAATAATAATACACAAACTTACATCCAATTGTCAAACACCATGTCACCGGATCTTGTTGGTGATGATTTTAAAGATCCCATCCCTATGATAAAAACTTAAAACACAAAGAAAATTGTGTGGTTATTAGGTTATTAAGTTGATGGTTCCCTAGATATGTGGGGCTTTTTATATCTCATACATATTGGATAATAGACCTAGTGCTATTTTTATTTTAGACAATAGATAGAACCTAGAATGCATGGGTTCTTTTGGTGTATGCTTGTATTTGGTGTGTGCTTTCATGTTAATTTTTTTTAATTGGTGTTTAGTAGCATAAAGCACAATAAAAAATGAGATGCAGATGACCAAATGGTACATTGTAGATAAGCCTTATGTTAGTGGGCATGTTATGTTTAAAAAACAACTTTCGAACCAATACAGAATGCAACTAAACAACAAACTCGACACCCATACCTAGAACCAAATTACACACACATACAAGTTGCATACTCTTTACAAACATGCCTGAATATAAACCATAATCTCTTTTCACTTAGACCATCAATTACACCAACTTTTGTTACCATAAAGGCATAAACAACAAGTGATCACATTATATTTGGGATAATACAATACTTAATCGCTCAAGTTTATAATATTACACTATCTAGAGCAGAACGGCTCAAGCCTTGTGAAGGCCTAAAGCGAAATTCAAATACGAGACCTTCTAAATTTTTTCGTCTTTTTTCTCTTTGCTTAATATTAGCTTTTCGATTCATTTGATTTATAGAGCTTCTAATTATCAATTCAAGAACACGATGAGAATCTAAGAGTTTATTCAAAATAGAGGAAAATACTAGTAATATAAGGAAAAAAAAACTTTATACGAAGTAATAATTGATATGTATGGCTAAATAATTGAACCAACATAAACGAGGCTTGTTCATGCTTATTAGCTTTGGTTCTCCGGACAAACAAAGTAGCATGTAGATAACCCAAACGGATGGGCTCGATACAAGCAACTAGAGTACAAATACAAAAAATTGAACCCATTAAAGGTATTTGGGTCAGTCATTGTTTACAAATGGTACAACATAATGGATAGATGTTTAAACACAAACCCTGTGTGTAAAAAAAAACTCAGTCATTTGTTCACGGTATGCAAGTGCAGCCTGAACAGGATCCTCAACATCTAACGACATACCATAAGCCAAGCGATATAAAAAGATGCATACCCAAATACCACAATCACCAAATATCCCGCTCTGTTTTGGTATTTTGTCAGGGTGATAAAAGGTAATGGTGTATGTTGAAGGATCTATACCTTTCTTCTGAAATACTTGCGCTTGACTTAGCACCTCAGGTAGTTGAGTCTGTGGAAAAGTGTAATAAGGATTCAAACAGTGTAATGTATAAACCTTAATTAAACGGATATTTACACGAACTTGTAAACATTCCATCACTTGGAAATAAAAATCTGTCAATGCATCGACAAAAACTTGGCCACTGTCGTAAAATGTAACTAGTCCCGTCTCTATCTCGAAACGTGTAAGAAACCAGTGACTTTCTGTTTCATTAATAGGCATAAAAACCTACAGTGGATTTGTGGCAAAAATCATCAAAATAATATAACAAGCTAAGAAAATACGGGAGCAAAACAAAAGGAATTACCTGCTTAACATCGGACCATGGAATGGAGTACCTCTCCCCATTAGCATACCACAAAGGCAGCGAGTTTTGAAGTATAAGCTGTACAAAGTAGCCACTAACAATAGCCCAATCAGCCGTATGGGGTCTCACATGCCACATGTAGTTTACCCACAACTCTATATGCTGTAAATTGCGAAACATAAACGAGTGTGAACAAACTTAAAATAAAATATTTCAATCGGGTGATCATGTTGCTAGTTCAAAAGATCATACTGTTGATCATCCGGCTAGTTTGAAAGAAACTATTTGTAGGGTGAATTACAGATGTTATATTACTTGCCTCATCTAGTAGCCAACTTTGTGATGAGGCAAAAAATGAACCGTTTTTAGGGGGTCATTTAAGCCCGGAATTGAATTTATTTGATCAAATATTGCCCTAGATCGTTACTTTTGTGATTTTAGGTACTTTGGGAGAGAAATCTGGAAAATGAAGCAATTCGGACGTTTTTGGAGCATAAAAGTGAAGAAAACGCCAAAGTCTTAATTTTCCTTGCTGGGAACAGTAGGTGACGGCGTCAAGAGTAATTTCCATGACGATCCAGTACAGATTTGACGGCGTCACGAAGTAGGGCGTCAAGAGTAAAATGCATGACGGCCTGGAAACACATAACACATGACGGCGTCAAAAGTAGATCAAGGCAGTCCGAGAATATTTTGGCGGCGAGATGACGGCGTCACAAATTTGTTCTTGACGCCGTCAAACCCTATTTCCTATATATAGTTTTCCAATTTTCATATTAAAAAGAGAGAAGTTTTGGAGAAACCCTAAGTACGAACTTGGTACGAATTTTACAGGTTTTTCAAGGGTTCTTAGCCCTTGATCCCTTTCATGTGTAATTGAGATAAGTGTTCTTTTAATTCAATCAATATGTCTATGTGTTGGTTGTCTATATCTTGTTCTTGTCTTAATTCCATCATGCTAGGCTAGATCTATCTTGTGTTTGCTTGGATCTAATGAAACCTAGATATTAATTATGTGTTGATTACTTGTTTATGGTTGTATTGGATGAATGATTTCGATGTTAGGCTTAAGAAAACTGGAAGATCTCCAATTGGTAACATGCTTGAACGTCTTAGGAAACATGAACTGACGTGCACTAGGTTTTATTGGTTGTATTTAATGCATGAGTAAATTCTAATGATCCCATGTTAGGAGCTTCTTAGCCGGCTCGACATAGGAGTGAAGTAGGCACTCATAGGATTGAGGAATTAAGTGCGCCACCCCATGAGTGATATTAAGGAATACAATCCGTCATCCACACAACTATAACAAGTAATTAAAGTGTAAAAGATATCTAGGGAGTAGTGAAATCTAAGTAAACACATTTTCTCCACTTATTGCTCACAACCTTAGTATAATTTAGTTTATTTTCATTTTTAGTATTTTATTTTGATTGCATCTTTAGTATTGGGTAAGTTGACTAGCAACTAATTCCGCCCAAATCCTTCAAACCCGAGATTTTTATTTACTTTCTAAAAAATATAAAAATACAAAAATAATCATCCCTCATCTTTAGAACTAGTATTTAGGTTTTCTAATCCTAGCGACACTATTCCTAGCTGAACGATCAATCCCCCGGTACTTGTCACTATACTATACTACAACGATCAGGTACACTGCCTGGTGGGGGTTGTAAGCTTCTCAAGATCCCTTGAGAGGTAAAGCCTGGTGCGATTCCCACGTATCAAGTTTGGTTCCCCTATGATGTATTTCTAAAGTATGTAAAAATTCATGTGTAAGGGGAATGTTCATCCCCTATGATGTATTATTTTGGATGGTAGGGTAAGAGTGTATGCAAAAAATAAAAAAAAAAAAAAAAAAAAGAAAAAAAAAATCAAGAAAAAGAAAAAAAAAACAGAAAAAAAAAAGAAAAAAGAGAAAAAACATACGGACTACCATCCCTTTTTATTCTATGTTCATTTTTATGTTTTTGTTATTTTTCATTTATTAGCTTAAGTCGAGTCTAGTCTTGGCTTAGCAATGCCATATTGTACATGTAATTAACCAAGATTGTTAACTCGCCACCAGTAAAACTGCCTATATCCAACAAAACCGTGTATTTCATATCCCTACACCTAACGTTACAACCCTTTAAAAGACCTCTTTGATAGTTTATCCTAGGTGCTTACGCTATGTGGTGGAGGTTTGATCCTTTCCCAAGTCTATGATAATCTATTTTGCTATGACAGGTAGTGAGAAATATCTTCCGTTTCCATATTGTAATCTATACTTTATTACACCCGAGAGATGTGAGTATCTAAACACTATTTGTGAGGTGCTTGTGTATGACCTCCGTGCTTGTCTATTGGTCTTTAGTGGAATGATTATTTGTTGTAATTACTTTTATATTAGTGTTAAATGACCCCTAACTTGTATTTTGAGTAGAATAAAAGCGCATTTGCTTGAGGACAAGCAAATCTCAAGTGTAAGGGTATATGATGAGGCGAAAAATAAACCGTCTTTAGGGGGTCATTTAAGCCCGGAATTGAATTTATTTGATCAAATATTGCCCTAAATCGTTCCTTTTGTGATTTTAGGTACTTTGGGAGAGAAATCTGGAAAATGAAGCAATTCAGACGTTTTTAGAGCATAAAAGTGAAGAAAACGCCAAAGTCTTAATTTTTCTTGCTGGGAACAGTAGCTGACGGCATCAAGAAGAAAATCTTGACGGCGTCAAGAGTAATTTCCATGACGATCCAGTACAGATTTGACGGCGTCACGAAGTAGGGCGTCAAGAGTAAAATGCATGACGGCCTGGAAACACATAACACATGACGGCGTCAAAAGTAGATCAAGGCAGTCCGAGAAGGATTTTGGCGGCAAGATGACGGCGTCACAAATTTGTTCTTGACGCCGTCAGACCCTATTTCCTATATATAGTTTTCCAATTTTCACATTAAAAAGAGAGAAGTTTTGGAGAAACCCTAAGTACGAACTTGGTACGAATTTTACAGGTTTTTTAAGGGTTCTTAGCCCTTGATCCCTTTCATGTGTAATTGAGATAAGTGTTCTTTTAATTCAATCAATATATCTATGTGTTGGTTGTCTATATCTTGTTCTTGTCTTAATTCCATCATGCTAGGCTAGATCTATCTTGTGTTTGCTTGGATCTAATGAAACCTAGATGTTAATTATGTGTTGATTACTTGTTTATGGTTGTATTGGATGAATGATTTCGATATTAGGCTTAAGAAAACTGGCAGATCTCCAATTGGTAACATGCTTGAACGTCTTAGGAAACATGAACTGACGTGCACTAGGTTTTATTGGTTGTATTTAATGCATGAGTATATTCTAATGATCCCATGTTAGGAGCTTCTTAGCCGGCTCGACATAGGAGTGAAGTAGGCACTCATAGGATTGGGGAATTAAGTGCGCCACCCCATGAATGGTATTAAGGAATACAATCCGTCATTCACGCAACTATAACAAGTAATTAACGTGTAAAAGATATCTAAGGAGTAGTGAAATCTAAGTAAACACATTTTCTCCACTTATTGCTTACAACCTTAGTATAATTTAGTTTATTTTCATTTTTAGTATTTTGTTTTGATTGCATCTTTAGTATTGGGTTAGTTGACTAGCAACTAATTCCGCCCAAATCCTTCAAACCCGAGATTTTTACTTGCTTTCTAAAAAATATAAAAATACAAAAATAATCATCCCTCATCTTTAGAACTAGTATTTAGGTTTTCTAATCCTAGCGACACAATTCCTAGCTGAACGATCAATCCCCCGGTACTTGTCACTATACTATACTACAACGATCAGGTACACTGCCTGGTGGGGGTTGTAAGCTTCTCAAGATCCCTTGAGAGGTAAAGCCTGGTGCGATTCCCACGTATCACCTTGCCTTTTGGGGGCTAAGCGAACTAAACTTTCCCAGAACCTTCTATCAACAGTCACATCTTCACACCATGGGAACTTACAATTTAGCGGACCAGTTTCACAAAGATATTGGCAGTATTGATCCGAAAAATAAACCTTGTCGACATCTTTGTGTCGGCGTTTGAGATCCTGGTATAAGACACAATTACACTTATGATCATAAATGAAAATTACAAAATAATTTATACAATCAAATAACAACTTTTAATACCTCAACCCACGACTTAACATGCTTAAGCTGTTCCGTCATATCTGGATTCAGTAAGCCAAAGTATTGTGCTTTCCTTACCGCCTTTTCTGAATATGCTTTAGTCCAGTAATACACATTAGCTTCACCGGAACATTTACTCTTCTTTGTAGGGACGATGCGAGCTAAAGTGTTTTTCCAGTGATTTGTTGCCTTAAGCGCTACTGCCCATTTCTTTCGTTCACTTTCATCCTGTAACATCTTTTCCTCTTGCATCCTTATCATCTTATCCTCCTCCCTCATCAACCTCTTCTGCTCTTCCCTCAATTTTTCTAATGTTTCACGTCGTGATCTCAATTCTTCTTGAATAATAAATTCCTGTGAAACTAAAGTTACTTTTTATAATTATTATCATATATTATGGTACAAAATTACTGTACATATATATACAATCAAATTGTAATTCACCTTTGAAACATCATCATATTCATCAAATTCTACACATTGTGAGAAAGCAGTATCCATACTTAAATGAAACAACTCAAGAAAACAATCATTGAGCTCGTCACAAAACTCTCCACTCAGATTCCGAAGATCATCATCAAAAACCAATTTCTCCTGCGAATGAAAATATAGTGGTTAAAAGATAAATTATATTTTTAACCTTGGCATGTGAATGTAAGTAAAAAAGGCAACAGGTTATAATACCCCATTTCTTTCTCGAGCAAGAACCTGAATAATTCCCTCTAGTTTGAACAAACGGGCATTAAGCTCTGTAATAACACCATCCTGAATTATGCTAATCTCTAATAAACTGCTTTGACTATTGCGTATAATAGGTAAATGTTTCCGTTCTACTTTGCCACGTTTGCGTGCTGTGGCCAACTTGTTTAAATACTCATCACCGATATGTGTGGTTTTCACTGGGGGAGTTCTAGGTATGTAATCATTGAAAAAATCCATAAACTGTATATACCAATCACATTTCCTCTCAGCTAATGTAGGCCTAAGATCTTGAACAACATTTGATTCCTTACACAAAAAATAAATAAATAAATTTAATTAATTCATAATAAGATAAATCATTAATACAACAATTTGGATGAAGATATCTACCTTTTCAAATAGGTACTTATAATCTGATATCTTAAATGTTGTGTTCTTTGACCATGATATTCCTCTGGGTACCATTTATGGCAATTTATTCCACCAAATAATGCTTCTTTCAAATGATTCCAGTATCCGTATCTATAAAATGGCAAGAAATAATTCAGATTCGTTGAAAAAAAAAATACCATAAGTAAGCGGGAAAGAGTATATTGATTAAAAAAAAATACTAACCTTGAAAGCCCAAATGAAGCCTGAAAGCGTATATGTTGGAACAAACTTTCGGTTTTTGTTAATACCTTCAAGGAATTTATACTTGTGTTTAGAAGCCATGTCCAAAATTTGATCATATAATCGTCTCCAAATATACTCCCCCCATGGAAAAGCATCCCAGCCATCAAGGTTTTCAATCAATCGAAATAGTGTATCATCAACTTCTTCAACCAATAATCTGCCCATAAAGATAACCTCCAAGGCTAACAATAGACAAAGACGTACTACATCTTCATCGTATATAATACCGAATGAATGTTCATCTTCAATGAGACCAAAGATATCTAAACTAGTGACCTTTTTACCTACATGGTTTGGGAAAACCCTGTTCCTAAAATTGAGATGTCCTGACTTATGTGAGTCTAAATTTACATTTCCAAAACGAAAACCTGTGATAAGATAAAATTCTGGTCTGCCGAAATGTATAGGACGCTCTTCAACATAATATACAATTGGCATATCATAATGAGCATTACTCGGACAACATTGTTTTTGTAAGATATAATCTATCATATGTGGTTCGTGATCAAAATAAGAAAGGTCCAACCATTTACCAAAACAAGTAGCCCGAAACAACTTCCTACGGTTTTGATCCAATTTTGATTTTATCAGAGAAAAGTAATTGGGTTTAGTTCTAATAATGGGTTTGGCTTGATATTCCTACATTAACAAACAATATATATATATATATATATATATATATATATATATATATATATATATATATATATATATATATATAATCAAACACCAAAACATAGTAACCACCACATGAATATAATGGATCTGATGAAGCAATATTTGGTTGCAAACTAAACTATGAAATTGAATGCAAAGATAAACAAACATAATTAAACCAATTTAAATCAAATAAATATGCAGACATGTCATGTATATATGCAAGTGTAAAGCATTTTCATTATACGAATACGAATATGATTTACAAAATGTATAGAATAATGGTCGAAACATAGTATACATACCCTGATATGAAACAACATTAAAATTCTTTTAAGGTTACAAGTTTGCAATTGCAGAAGATGGGTCTTGGTTTGTGAGAGTATAGTAGTGTTTTTTGTATTTTTGGGATATAAAATTTAAAATATTCAACGGGCCATTAGTTGGGGATATAAAAAAAGTCGCTCGAATATTTGAATATCGCTCAGATATTCTAATTATTTCGCTGGATAATTAGGATTAAAAAAGTGTGTAAAAAATGCTTTAATACGAATTATTAGTAAAAAAAAGTTGTTGAAAAGGTACAAAAAAAGATTGAGGTGTAAAGTACAAAAAGGTGAAATATTGTCAGTCGCTTAAAACTTTTCGCTAGTTCGCTCGGCTTTTGGAAGGTTCAAAAAGAATAAAATATTATTTATCGAAACTTGACTATTTTGGAGGAAAATGACAAAATAGAAGGTCGCTCGAACTTTTGATAAGTCGCCTGTGATAAGTAGCACAAAAGTAACCCTTACACATTATGATTGGGCACTACTTTTGTGGTGCCACATGTCGAACGTATGTCAACTTCGCTAGTCGCTCGGACCATTTCAAGAAACTAACCTACTTAGGTACAAAAAAGCTCACCACTTTAAACGACCGAGCGAGTCTCAAATTTAGCCCTTTGATTTATGGCCAGTCGGTTTACTCAAGAAGTTGAATTGAGACTAATATATGCCTATATGGGTACATCCGTGCATGTATCAAACACCGAGTCAATACAATCTTTGGGTCATTTCTATTTTTAGTTGTGATAATATAATTGTGACATACAAAAAGAAATGTGGATGATAAATTTAGGACCGAAAGAGTTTTTTCTTTGTTTTTAATATTGGCCAGAATATTGGACATAATCCGAAACCTTTATTCTTGGGAGTTATATACTAAAAAGCACTTTCACAGTTTGGATTTGGATATGCATTATGAGCTCTTTACTGGACCATTGTACGTGGAGTAGTATGTTACTAATTGATCGTTATTTGGTATATTCTATGTACTAGAACTAGCACTAGTGTTGTGGTCCTTCGGATGTAGCAGGTTAGACTCGTGAACCTTAATAACAATGTATATCTAAAACCAAATATTAAACGCAAGGGCGACATGCCGTTATATGCATGAAGTGGTCTAGTCTACATTAGACTGTCTACTCATCCGACCTCATGCGTCGATATTTACTATCTATCCATCTTTCGGCTCATGTACTTACAATAAACTTTTATTCGTTATACATATTTAAGCGTCTAACCATTCACGGTCCCGAAAACATGTGGAAATAGATGTCAATCTTGGTGGTCACGTTGTTGACATCATGATTTAATACAAATCAAAGGGAGCTATAAATAAAATTTTAGTTATTGCCTTATTGGTGAAATGCCAAGGTTACGAACCTCAAGAATTTGACATTTTTGTTAATCCAAGGTTAAGTAATTGACTTTCCGGGTCAATTTAATTTATATAAATTGATTTAGTGATCTAACTTCACTACTCTTTGGTCATCCTCTAGCATGACGAGTACGAACAAGTCATATTTGTTGAACTCTAAGTTCGTTTGTAAATAAATATCTTCATAGATTTTATAGAGATTATATAAGTATGTCAATTCTTTTTATACAACACATAAAGAGGATGTTTGAATGAATAACAGAAGACTGTTGATTGTAACAAGGTTTTATTTTATGATGTTTTGCGTCGAGATTAAAACAATTGGTCTTCTAGTCAAGAACTCAATAAAAGTTGTAACATAAAGATAATGTGCAAGGTATTATTCAATTTTCGGAAACTTCAAAATAAAAATAAATAAAAAATGGAACACTGAGGTGAGTTGGGAATCGAACCCTGGTTGCCTTCACAAATAATGTGGGTTTTACCAACTCAACTAACCATCCAATTGGTATATGTACATACAAAAATTTTAATATGCCATCGTATCTGACTGGTTTGTACGAAGTAATTTTTTTTAACGACAATTTTAACTATCTCACAATATTTACACCACAAATTTATACTGCGTATACTAAGCAGTAAGCATGACTTGAACAAATAATTATTTGATTAGAGAACATCTCATACAATATGCACAATTTGTAATATGTCATCTTATCTAAATGAAAGTAATTACAGACTTAGGTAGTGTATCCGTATTAAGTTGTGCAAATATTTAACTGTATAAACTACTAGTTATAATACCCGCGCACGGCGAGTTTTTTTAAATTTTTTGAATCATATATTTTTATTTATTAAAAAACAAATAATTTAATCTTTGTTTTGTTTGATTTATGATGTTTAATTATAGTTTTTTTTATTATTAAAGATAATTATTTAAAATTTTTAATTTATTATTAATTGCATCTTATCTATATTTTTTGTATTTATCGTGCAAATATTTAACTGTATAAACTATAAAGATCCATACGTTTAAAATCAAATTGCCTTTTTTTTAGAGTTTACTTTGACTTGTATATATATGAAGTCAATGTTGTATGATTCTTTGTACTTTAAATATTTCAAAGTGAATACGATGCATTACTTTTTACCTGAATAGACCACACAAGTTAACCGTTGACACACGACTATTGAAATATTAGACCCGACGCTAAGGCATCCATGACCACACGTGATATGCTTCCAAGGCATGTGGCCCCCCATTAACGGTTCCTCTATTGCCGCGCGCGATGGGGCAATTTCTGTGTTGGTCCTTAGGTGAAGACCACATAATGCAACACATTTTTTTTTTTTTTTTTTTTTTTTTTTTTTTTTTTTTAATCGAGTGTGTGTGAGGTATATTGTAGGGTAGTTGTATTAAGTGATATATTTCTATGTGTTTTATTAGATGATCGCCATTGTGGCTATTCGATAGTGGGTTAAGTGGTGTGCTGAAAAGCTGATGCGGAGGTGGTGGGTAAAATGACTATTACCAAAGACCTTACTGTCTATATGCTCGCCTAAAAGTATTTACTCATTAATTAAAGTAGAGCAAATGTCATATAACTTTATTCTATTAATCTGGCCGATAACGAGTTTTGAAATGCCCTAATTTAGTTAGCAATGTTTTCAACATGCATAACATATTTGTTGAAGCTAGAATATAAAAGAAACAAATTTTTGCTCCTGTACTTTTTATTTGAAAAATATTTGAAACCAACAAAGCATTACATAATTTAGGAGACAAAAGGTAGTATTACTGATGAAAGTAACGGTCCATAAACTTAAAACTCTTAGACGCTTTCTTTTCTAAACTTGATACAATTAAACTGTTTTGTTGTTTATGTGTTGTTTGATAACGGATAATTTCAATTTTATGCCTAAAATCGAATTTAGTACAACGATTGAGTCACAAATTATGCAACTTCCAATTTTGTTCATGTGCTACATATGCGACTCCATACATTGCTTGACACGTGGCACAATACATCTTTCATATCAACTATTCACTAATCATTATTTGACCCCACTAGTATTTTGTTTTATCCGAACCAAGTGTGCGACTGGAGACTGTGCTACTTGGCTAAGTGTGCGACTGGCGGCTCAGAATCTAAGAAAGATTTTGTGCCGCCAGTCGCACACTTAGTCAAATAGCACAACCTCCAGTCGCACACTAGGTTTGGATAAAACAAAATATTAGTGGGGTCACATAATAATTGGTAAATAGTTTTTTTTTTTTTTTTTTTTTTTTTTTTTTTTGAACGACGATTATATTAACGAGCATAGCAAGAAGCTAGAACTCACAAAGAGACAATTACAAAAGAGCTATCATAGGACTTTTAAGTCACCCTAACCAATCAAGATTTCTCCTAACTCTAGCATTACACCAAACGTAAGAGTGATACACAATAAGATCAAATAAGGACGCCTTTGTTGGGTGATGAGACGAAAAATGATCCGTTTTTAGGGGGTCATTTAAGTCCGAATTCAACTTTATTTGATCAAATATTGCCCTAAATCGTTCCTTTTGTGATTTTAGGTACTTTGGGAGTGAAATCTGGAAAAGGAAGCAATTCGGACATTTTTGGAGCATAAAAGTGAAGAAAACGCCAAAGTCTTAATTTTCTATGCTGGGAACAGTAGGTGACGGCATCAAGAGCAATTCCCTGACGGCGTCAAGAGCAAAATTCCATGACGACCCAGTACAGATTTGACGGCGTCACGAAGGTAGGGCGTCAAGAGTAAACGTCATGACGACCTGGAAATGATTTAGTCTTGACGGCGTCAAATGTAGATCAAGGCAGTCCGAGAAGAGTTTTGGCGGCGAGGTGACGGCGTCACAAGATTTGTCTTGACGCCGTCAGACCTCTTTTCCTATATATAGTTTTCTAATTTTTCACATTTAAGGAGAGAAGTTTTGGGAGAAACCCTAAGTACGATTTTGGTATAACTTTACAGGTTTTTGAAGGGTTCCAACCCCTTGATACCTTGCATGTGTAATCAAGATAAGTGTTCCTTTAATTCAATCAATATGTCTATGTGTTGGTTGTCTATATCTTGTTCTTGTCTTAATTCCATCATGCTAGGCTAGATCTATCTTGTGTTTGCTTAGATCTAATGAAACCTAGATGTTAATTATGTGTTGATTACTTGTTTATACTTGTTTTGGATGAATGATTTATATGTTAGGCTTAAGAAAACTGGCAGATCTCCAATTGGTAACATGCTTGAACGTCTTAAGAAACATGAATCGACGCGCACTAGGTCTTTATTGGTTGTATTTAATGCATGAGCCACTGTTTACAATCCCTATAGTTGTGCTGGGCATGGTGTAGGAGGAGATAAGAGCTCATAGAATTGGGGAGTTAAGTGTGCCACCCCATGAATGGTATTAAGGAATACGATCCGTCATCCATGCAATTATAACAAGTAATTAACGTGTAAAAGATGTCTAGGGAGTAGTGAAATCTAAGTAAACACATTTTCTCCAATTACTGCTCACAACTTTAGTATAAATTAGTTTATTTTCATTTCTAGTATTTTATTTTGATTGCATCTTAGTATTGGGTTAGTTGAATAGCAACTAATTCCGCCCAAATCCTTCAAACCCGAGATTTTTAATTGCTTTCTAAAAAATATAAAAACACAAAAATAATCATCCCTCATCTTTAGAACTAGTATTTAGGCTTTCTAATCCTAGCGACACTATTCCTAAGCTGAACGATCAATCCCCCGGTACTTGTCACTATACTATACTACAACGATCAGGTACACTGCCTGGTGGGGGTTGTAAGCTTCTCGAGATCCCTCGAGAGGTAAAGCCTGTTGCGATTCCCACGCATCAAGTTTTTGGCGCCGCAGCCTGGGGAATAGTTATTGTCTAGGTTAGAATTTCTTTTTATTAGGTCTACTTGCTAGATTCCTTTCTAGTAAGATTTTATTTTATTTTTAGTTTTTCTTTAGTCTATCTCATTTCTTTGTGTCTTTGTTCGTAACCACCCGACATCATGGACAATGGGAACATCTTTGAACCCATCATCCCACCACAACAAAACCCACCATTAGAACCCCTTAGGCCCCGAACCTTAGGAGAGTATTCCCGACCTAGCCATCAAGGCTACCGAAACACCATTGAGCTCACCGGAGCCAATGTGACCCCCTTGCGATCCGACACCATCCGGTTGGTGCAAAGCGGATGTGCATTCCATGGACTTCGTTCCGAAGATCCAAACCAACATCTTAAGGACTTTCTCAAAATCGTAGATTCCATAGACCTAGATGTTGCAACTAGAGAGACAACCCGATTATGCCTATTCCAATTCTCTCTACGGGATCAAGCTAGTCAATGGCTTGGGCGTTTACCCGCGGGATCCATCACCACATGGGATGATCTCACCACTCGTTTCCTTGCTCAATTTTTCCCACCGGGGAGAACTACTAAGCTTAGAAATGACATCTTGATGTTCCAACAACGTCAAAATAAAACCTTTTATGAAGCATGGATTCGATATAAAGACCTACTCCGAAAAGTCCCTCATCATGGCATCGAACCATGGCTCCAGATCCAAATCTTTTACGATAAGGTTGACTATCAAACAAGGAGAGCCATTGATTACGCAGCCAAGGGTAGGCTAAATAGACTTAGCGTTGATGAGTGCTGGAAAGTTCTTGAGGGGTTGGCACAATACGAAGAGGAAGGATGGGAGGACCCGATGTTCCCAAGCAAGGTAAAACTTGACTACGCATGTGCCACCCAAGAACATTTGTTAGGAAGCATCGAGAAGCAGGTAAAAGAATTAATGAGTATTGAGAAACGTGCTACTGAACCCGTGTGGAATCATAATCTACGCAGGAATACGGTTATCAACCAGAATTTTCCTGAACGTTCACGACAAGAGGAATTCGAAGGGATAATGGTAACCTTCATGGATAATCAGGAAAAACAAATCCAGCACCTAGAAGCACGCATGGAAAGCACTCATAAAGCTTTTATGAATTTCGCAGACCAATTCATATCAAGGGTCAGAGAAAAGATAAAAGAAAATTCCGTACCTAAAAAAATTGAAAAAGTCTTCGAGGTTTCAACCCCTTTTGTGTTTGACCAAGAGGATAGCGGGAAATTTTCCCCAAGTGCTTTACCATTAACTACCTCCCATTCTCATGAGCACCCCCATGCAAAGAAGAGTTCGCAATTCCATAACATTTTCGTTGGATGTTTGCGTACCACATTCCCGAACTTATCCAAGAGACGTTCTTTTGGTTTTAAACCCGGTGTAAAGAGGTTGCACCTCAAAAACACCACTGATTTGAAACCCTCTATGGAACAACATCTCTCTTTTCACACCAATGACCCGTGCACAGGGATCAACTTAGCCAAAACGTCACCCAACCCCTTCTACAACCTTACCTCTTTCCGTGACAGTAATGAGACGTTCGACCCTGGTGGACCTCGTTAACGGAATAGCTACTCATGGGTTTTACTAATGTTTAGCTATTCACGCAAAGTGCAGGGACTAAACATGGAACCACTACAATTCTCACCTTACACGGGCATCTGACGGCGTCAGATTTAACTCTTGACGCCGTCAGCTTGATGGATCAGCAATATTAACCCAAAACCAATCACTTTCAACCCATACCCCACAAATCTCACCCAAAGTGCTGCTGCTACTCCGATTCTCCACCCTCCAATTCGACGTCTTCCGCATCCAATCTTCACTTGGTAAGTGATTTTTCTTCATCTTTTTTCGATCAATTGTCCTTAGGACCCATCAATTTGGAAAACCCCTTTCGCCCGAAACCCCATTCTTGACCCATTATTAACAAATCGTAATGCCATCCATTTGGTGATTTGTAAACATGGGGTTACCCGTTGATTATGTTATCCCACTCGAATCATGCATTAGTTTACGGAAAGCCACTCATGCCACAGATTCTTTGACCCCCCACCCATGTTTTCTGATTAAAGGGGCGTTTGGGTAATGGGTTAAGAGTTTGAAAATTGATTTTTCCCTCGCATTTGCATGATTCGGATTCTGATCAATCTGACGGCGTCAGGATTACTCTTGACGGCGTCAGATGTGTCAGACTGCATGAAGTTCATTAGAATTCTCGTTCTAATCATTTCCGTTCACTCTACCTTTCTCCAGGAAAATGAGCAAAAGATCTCGTCAACATAAGGGCAGTTCCTCTAGGTCTCAAAGGGTCAATTATGGAGAATTGGTCCATAGTTGGAGCGAGTTTGACGATGTTGGTGCTAACACCAAGTATGCGGAGCTTTGTAACCACCATATTGATGCTGGGGTTGTGGTTGACTGGGAGTTTCTTAGGGCCCAAGGGTTGGAGGCTGCGTTTTTGAAGAGAATCCACACTGATGGATTTGCGGGTCCTCAGTGGGAGAGGTTGTTTAGGATTAGAGAGACAGTGTATAGTGAGTTGGTGAGGGAGTTCTTTGCGACCTTCCGTTTTGATCAGGCTGAGGCTAGGACGGATGTGGGGGGCACCACTGTGTATTTTAGGCTAGGGGAAAGTTGCGGTCTTGTTCAGTCGCTGAGTTTGGTTGGAGGATTGGGTTGTATACTAGAGAGGAGGTTGATGGGGTTTTTATGCAGAGGTTGTTACATGGGGAGACTCAGAGGAGTGAGATGAGGTGTATCACTTTTTGGCCAACCATTGGGAACGGGGTTTACACCTCGACTACTAGGGCAGCATCCATTAGGGACCCCATAGCTAGGTTAGTCCACAGGTGCATCATATACAGCCTGTCAGGACGTCATGGCACCACTCACCGTGTCACTGCTTTAGACCTGTTCTACTTGTACACCATCTTTTCAGCGGATGTCTACTGCAACATCCCATTTTGGGTGGCCAGTTATTTGAGGACCAGTGTGGGTGAGAGGGATATTGACAAGGTGTATGGGGGGATGTTCGTGACCAGGTTGGCTCGTTCCTATGGTCTTCTTACTCCTCCGATCATGGGGTACTTGAGCGACTGTGGGGCATGTAGGGTAGTGAGGGCTAAATCCCTCAGGCAGATGAGCATTGTGATGCCAGAGAGGAATGGGACCTATACTTGGTATGAGGCAGGGGGGCCAGATGTTGAGGAGGAAGCTGATGATGAGGTAAATCCCCAGCAGCATCAATTCCAGGGTTATGAGGAGGGGACAACTGACTACTACCGACATATGGGTCGGGGTGACTGGCAGGCACACCAGGGTGCCTGGATGGGTCAGGTGGACGCATGGCGGACCACCACTGACCAGCGCTTTGACTGGATGTATGATCACACCATCCGCCAGATGCAGCACCTCTCCACCCGAGATCAGATCGAGCCTCACCTGCAGATTGACCCATTCCCCGGCCGTGAGACTGACTACCCTCCTTACGGGTACACCGGACACCTCCCTCCTGGCTATGACTACCGCTTTGGTCCTCCTCCCCAGTGATTCCTCTTGATTTCTGTTGTCTTTGAACTATTGATGATTGTGTAATTTGAAACATTTGGTACTGTAATAGCTTAGGATGCGGCCTCTGTTGGCTTTGAACAATTTACTTTCATGTTTACATTTATTGGGAATAATTAGTGGTGCTCATGGTGACGTTATTCATATTGTTTGTTTGATTGATTGTTTATTTGTTTGTTTGTTATTTGTTTCCGTATGCATGCTTAATTTTTATTGTTGGTAGATCATGTTTCTAAACTAAATAGTGGAAATACTTTACTTTGTTGTTTTGGCCTAGTCTTAACTCCACCTAAAAGTATTTTTGCAAAAGATAAGTGTAAGGGGAAACCCCAAATATGTTTTTAAGAAACAAACCGATCATGATTCTCCACAATAATAAATGAACATGTATATTCGTATTTGTTAGAGTCAAATGCTTGTATTGAGTCATAATGAAGTTTTGCAGGATTTTCTAGGAAGTAGGACCAAGTTTTTCCAGAAATTTTTCGGAAACTTAACATAAGAATTTCTGCAGGTCAATTCTGAGGACGTCAGGAGTTTACTCTTGACGGCGTCAGGTGTAAAAATCTGGAAATTTTACCGGTTTTGTTTTTCTAACGGAGTCTTATGGTTTTTGTGAATTATTAAGTTTTATAATCTCCAGGAGATCTGCAAACTTCATTCCACAAGCATTATATCTTATCTTGTTTTCTAGGATTTAGTAACTTATATAGGATGCCGCCGATTTTACGCGAGGTTGTCTTGCCTATTTTGTGAGGTTTTACAGGTTATGTATGACAAGAAGTTGATTTATATTCTGGAAGGGAAGCTTTGATTGTTCATTTTCTTGGAGGAAGATTTAACCTTGTCACCTTATTATCCATACCGAGCGAATCAGGGGAGTATTTGATTTCATTCTCTTTACTTTTTCACTTTTACATTCTTTACTTGAACATTGGGGACAATGTTTATCTTAAGTGTAAGGGGAGGGTAAAAAGATGATACCTTACATATGTACTTTCGCTTGAGTTTGTTTTGTTTAATGGTAGATGTGTAATAAAACTATGAGAAATACTTGTTAGTGCAATTTTAGCGCCAAATTTAAAATTTTTTACAACATTTAGGAGTGAAACTTTAGCCATAGCAAGCGTCTCATGGATAGGAGATTGTATGACTAGCACATAACCGTACTTTCAGAAAAATTTTCCACCCAAATATGTGAGGTTCGCCTTTAGATTTGATAGGAAAAACATTTATTATTAGTGCTTATGAGTGTACCGGTAGCATTTAGATTTTAGAACTTGCGTTAGTGATGCATCCCGAGACCGCTAGTGAGACTACATTCGTGTAGTAGGATTTGCTACATGATAAGAGGCATTAGGATCACCCTTGTGTTCAACCCGTATTATAATTACTTGACCATTTAAGTCATATTACTTGGCTAGTTAAGTCAACTAATTTTTCCCACACCCTCAGCGTTGTACTCATTTTTAGTACACGAAACCCCTAGTACACCCTTCCGAGCCTATCTTTTCGTTTCTAACTTTAAGCATTTTACTTAAAGGAAGAATTTGTTACACCCCACTTAAATGTACAACCAAATCGCCTTAGCCTTCCGTGTATGCGCTTATTTTTAGTGCATTATTGTTATTTGTTAAACCCTAAGTTAACTTTCTAATTTATTACATGGTTGCTAAGTCGAGTAATATCCTTGTACATATTGTTTTGGGACTCATGGGTAAGTACTTATTTTATGGAGTAATGGGGAAGAACATCACTTATTACCCCCATATGTACGTTAATCTTAAAAGTGCTCCAAGTGTTTTGATTTTCTTAATTCGAGTCATTAGATTAGTTTATTGTAAAGTATGTAAAGATTCAAGTGTAAGGGAAATGTTCATTCCCTATGATGTATTATTTTGGATGGCAGGGTAAGAGTGTATGCAAAAAAAAAAAAAAAAAAAAAAAAAAAAAAAAAAAAAAAAAAGTCGAAAAGTCAAGAAAAAGAAAAGAAAAAAAAAATAGAAAAAGGAAAAGAGAAAAAACATACGGACTACCATCCCGTTTCATTCTATGTTTATTTATTTTTATTATTTTTCATTTATTAGCTTAAGTCGAGTCTAGTCTTGGCTTAGCAACGCCATATTGTACATGTAATTAACCAAGAGTGTTAACTCGCCACCAGTAAAAAACTTCCTTTATCCAACAAAATCGTGTATTTTATATCCCTACATCTAACGTTACAACCCTTTAAAAGACCTCTTTGATAGTTTATCCTAGGTGCTTACGCCATGTGGTGGAGGTTTGATCCTTTCCCAAGCCTATGGTAATCTATTTTGCTATGACAGGTAGTGAGAGATATCTTCCATTTCCATATTGTAATTTACACTTTATTACACCCGAGAGATGTGAGTATCTAAACACTATTTGTGAGGTGCTTGTGTATGACATCCGTGCTTGTCTATTGGTCTTTAGTGAAATGATTATTTGTTGTAATTACTTTTATATTAGTGTTAAATGACCCATAACTTGTATTTTGACTAGAATAAAAGCGCATTTGGTTGAGGACAAGCAAATCTCAAGTGTAAGGGTATATGATGAGACGAAAAATGATCCATTTTTAGGGGGTCATTTAAGCCCGAATTCAACTTTATTTGATCAAATATTGCCCTAAATCGTTCCTTTTGTGATTTTAGGTACTTTGGGAGTGAAATCTGGAAAAGGAAGCAATTCGGACGTTTTTGGAGCATAAAAGTGAAGAAAACGCCAAAGTCTTAATTTTCTATGCTGGGAACAGTAGGTGACGGCGTCAAGAGCAATTCCCTGACGGCATCAAGAGAAAAATTCCATGACGACCCAGTACAGATTTGACGGCGTCACGAAGGTAGGGCGTCAAGAGTAAAAGTCATGACGGCCTGGAAATGATTTAGTCTTGACGGCGTCAAATGTAGATCAAGGCAGTCCGAGAAGAGTTTTGGCGGCGAGGTGACGGCGTCACAAGATTTGTCTTGACGCCGTCAGACCTCTTTTCCTATATATAGTTTTCTAATTTTTCACATTTAAGGAGAGAAGTTTTGGGAGAAACCCTAAGTACGATTTTGGTGTAACTTTACAGGTTTTTGAAGGGTTCCAACCCCTTGATACCTTGCATGTGTAATCAAGATAAGTGTTCCTTTAATTCAATCAATATGTCTATGTGTTGGTTGTCTATATCTTGTTCTTGTCTTAATTCCATCATGCTAGGCTAGATCTATCTTGTGTTTGCTTAGATCTAATGAAACCTAGATGTTAATTATGTGTTGATTACTTGTTTATACTTGTTTTGGATGAATGATTTATATGTTAGGCTTAAGAAAACTGGCAGATCTCCAATTGGTAACATGCTTGAACGTCTTAAGAAACATGAACCGACGCGCACTAGGTCTTTATTGGTTGTATTTAATGCATGAGCCACTGTTTACAATCCCTATAGTTGTGCTGGGCATGGTGTAGGAGGAGATAAGAGCTCATAGAATTGGGGAGTTAAGTGTGCCACCCCATGAATGGTATTAAGGAATACGATCCGTCATCCATGCAATTATAACAAGTAATTAACGTGTAAAAGATGTCTAGGGAGTAGTGAAATCTAAGTAAACACATTTTCTCCAATTACTGCTCACAACTTTAGTATAAATTAGTTTATTTTCATTTCTAGTATTTTATTTTGATTGCATCTTAGTATTGGGTTAGTTGAATAGCAACTAATTCCGCCCAAATCCTTCAAACCCGAGATTTTTAATTGCTTTCTAAAAAATATAAAAACACAAAAATAATTATCCCTCATCTTTAGAACTAGTATTTAGGCTTTCTAATCCTAGCGACACTATTCCTAAGCTGAACGATCAATCCCCCGGTATTTGTCACTATACTATACTACAACGATCAGGTACACAGCCTGGTGGGGGTTGTAAGTTTCTCGAGATCCCTCGAGAGGTAAAGCCTGTTGCGATTCCCACGCATCATTGGGACATCTGAACAGAAGATCAGCTTATTACGATATCTCCAAATGATCCACCACAAAACGAACATCGTACCTTCCAAGTAGTCTTTCACATCCTTCCTTAACCTCAAACCATTGAACCAAGTTAACCAGCCTTGGTATGAAGAAATACCGACATTCGGAAGCCCCCACCACCCTAGAAACCTTGAGACAATGGCAGAGGACACCGAACATGAAAAGAAAAGATGATCTGAGGTTTCGATCCCTTCGTGACAAACAGGGCACTCAATAGACGAGACTTCCAACCCTCTCAAAGATATATTAAACCTTGTCGGAAGCTTATTAGAAGCTAAACGCCAAGCCAATATATTAACTTTGATAGGAATTAACTTTAACCATATAGTAGGCGACCCGTCCAGGACACTCAACCCGTCATCTATGATTCTCCTAGCCGAAGATACCGAGAAAACACCTTCTCCATCCAGATTCCATGACCAACTATCTTGATCTTCAGCGAACTCGAAAGTACTTATCTTGTTGGTTAACTCTTCCAATTGCATACCTTCTGCTCCCCCCCTTGGTAAATAGTTGACATGAAAGATGTATTGTGCCACGTGTCAAGTAATGTATGGAATCGCACAGTCGCACATGACAAAAATTGGAAGTTGCATAATTTATGACTCAATGTTGGTTGTAAATCCGATTTTAAGCATTAAATTGGAATTATCCCGTTTGATAATATGTTAAAAAAAACCTTCAAAGCTGCCTTATTTATATGCTAGCAAAGAACACAAGGTAAACTTTTGAAGGGAAAAAAGTGATTTTAGGTGTTGATGATATGGATTTGTTTAAAGGGATTAGTTTTAAGTTTTTAGCATTTGGTAAACTTTTGGAAGACTATGAAGAGTTGAGGGGGTTAGTGGTATTAGTTCAAATCTTGAACCCGGCCAGAAGCCGGGGTCAAGATGTACTAGAACTCGAAACCGAGATGCAAAATGTGGCTAGTGAGGTTAACAGTAGGTTTGGGAAAGATGGGTATGAGCCGATTGTGTTCATAACTGGTCCAGTGTCGACACATGATAAAGTCTCGTATTATTCCATTGCAGAATGTGTTGTTGTGAATGCTGTTCGAGATGGTATGAATTTGGTTCCTTATAAGTACACGGTCTCGAGACAAAGCAACCCCGAGTTAGATAAAGTGTTGGTTACGGAACCTAGAACTAAGAAAAGTGTTATAATAGTGTCGGAATTTATCGGCTGTTCGCCGTCGTTAAGTGGTGCGATTCGGGTCAACCCATGGAATATCGAATCTGTAGCCGAAGCAATGAACTTAGCAATCACAATGCCTGAACGAGAAAAGGAAATGAGACACGAAAAGCATTACAGGTACATTAGTTCACATGATGTTGCCTATTGGGCCAAAAGTTTCGATCAGGATCTTGAGCGGGCTTGTAAGGAGCATTTTCATAAACGGTGTTGGGGTGTCGGGTTTGGTTTATATTTTCGTGTTGTGGCTCTTGGTCCTAATTTTAGGAAACTGTCAGTTGAACACATTGTGTCGTCTTACAATAAGACGAGCAGTCGGTTGATTTTGCTAGATTATGATGGTACGGTTATGCCACAAGGTTTAGTCGATAAAACGCCTAGTAAAGAAGTTATCTCGATTTTAAACAACCTGTCAAACGACCCTAAAAATGTCGTTTTTATCGTTAGTGGTCGAGGGAAGGATTTGCTAGGCCAATGGTTTGATTCGTGTAAGAAGCTTGGTTTATCAGCAGAACATGGTTATTTCACTAGGTAAAACCTGTCGATTTCTTTTTTTCGGTTAAATTTATTTGGGTTACTGATTTTTTGTTGACTATTAGGTGGAGTGGGGAGTCGAGTTGGGAATGTGGTGGTGCAACAGTGGATGTGGGGTGGAAGAAGGTGGCATTACCGGTGATGGAACATTATACCGAGGCGACAGATGGCTCTTTTATTGAGCAAAAGGAAAGTGCCTTAGTATGGCATCATCAAGAAGCGGATCCTGATTTTGGAACATGGCAGGCAAAAGAGTTGCTAGATCATCTCGAAAGTGTGCTTGCTAATGAGCCTGTGGTTGTGAAACGTGGTCAACAGATCGTCGAGGTTAACCCGCTGGTAACTTCATTAATCCGTGTATCTTTAGACATTTTAACAGATTTTTAATGTGGCAAAGAAACTTGTGGGTCATCTGAAGTTCTGAGTACCTATGGGCTGGACTGTCGGAGATGTCACGAAAATTACTTTATAATAGCGAAATGATATAAGTTTGCTAAATTAAACAATTTAGAAACTTGTATATATAAATAACAGTTTTAGGATTTCTAACTGTTGGCCCAAGATTAGATGGTTTAATATATCTTTTGAAATAAAACAAAAACTATAAATGTCCATTGCGAGAAGTGATGGTTTTATAGAACTTAAGTTGTGTGTAACTTGAAATTATGTTTGTTTATAGGGTGTGAGCAAGGGAGTGGTGGTGGACAAACTCGTGACAACGATGCAAAGCAAAGGAAGACCACTTGATTTCGTGTTATGCATTGGTGATGACCAATCAGACGAAGACATGTTTGAAAAGATCTCGAGTTCAGTCGCGAATGGGATTGCAGAAGTATTTGCTTGCACTGTAGGACAGAAACCAAGTAATGCAAAATACTATCTTGATGACACAGTTGATGTCATAAAGATGCTTCATGGGCTCGAAGCAGCTTCGACCCTTGTGCCACAAAATTCTGGTTTTCATGTCGAAACACAAACTTAAAACCTATGTAGATAGAATCGCACTTACCTTTTAGTAAAACCCAATTCCCCGAAACTAGAATAATCGCATCCAAAAATAAAATAGGATTTTTGATTCATCTGGATTTGATGATTTTGGTTTCGGGAAAATGGATTTTTCATCTAGTGTTTAGAATTTACTAGGAGTAACATTTTCTTTGTACATACATATCTTACATACATGGTTTTTTTATACAGATTTTCTTTTGGATAAGTTTGGATTTTACTTTTAATAGGTTCAGAAGACCAATCTGGTTTTTGCTGTTGGATAGTTGGTCAAACATTTGTTCTTAAAAAGTCAATGTGAAAAAGTCAAAATATGTCCTAAAATATCATTCATTCATATGTGGATGATGACTAGTTTGTCTAGATTGAGGTAGTCAACCTTGGACAAGACAAATTTGTAAAGTTCTAGGAATCAACAAAACCAATGGAATAGAAAAATCATCTTAAGTTGACTTCTTTATGCCTTCATCCTTAGAAGATCCAATTTTGTGAATAGCGACTTTATATACACATAAACATGAATATAAACAGTGTTACGTAGCATTTCCAAATTAAAAGATGGCATTGGCATTGTTTTATAGAATGAGATGAGACGTCTGATAAACACGCACGTAAATGCATTGTTTTCTTTCAGTTTCATGGGGTTCGCCGAATGACCATGATTTACCTCTCATATATTGGTGGGCACGCCTAAAGGTGTCATATGCTAAAGCAATAGTAAAGAAATCACCAGTATCGGGCGTTTAAAGGTAAAGGCCATAATTATGGGGGAGTATGAGAAGAAGAAGAGCTAATTTTCGCAAGGAATGCGAATTAAAGAGTAAAAATGAGACAAGAGTGCCAAATGTTGCGAAAACGTGATGTGTTTATGCACACCTTTCCTTCAACACCCGAAATGCGTGACAACATTCACAAAATGGCTGTTTCGGACTTAACTGTCTTATGAAAAAACTTCTACTCGTGCCGAAACTTGCTTTTATAAACCGTGCTAATAGCAATGGTTGATTATCAGTTTGTGTTTATTGCAAAGGTTGACAGACAGTGTGGCTTTAGAATTCAAGGCTACTGACATACGCATCATCTGTAATGCAAATTAGATTTATGACCAATCGGTTTCTTCAACAAGTTGAATTGTGGTCAATATATATGTTTCATAATGTCATAATCGTGGTACAGTCAAATTAAAGTGTTTTCATACGGAACCTTAGCTTGCCACATTGGATTTTCTCTTCGTGTTTTACTCTAAGAACAAAACACAAAACTGATGTGAGAATAAATGAACAATTGAACATGTCACCACAACAACAAATAGTATACAGAAGAGTAAATGTATCCAATAGCTAGCTAATACTTTGAGGTTTAAATACGATTCGATCGCCTAGATAACATTTCTTTATGGTCATATCAATGAAAATGGTTACAAGTAACATTTGTATCACTATTTTAAAATAAAGATTCTCTCAAGTTCGTTTAAACATGAGATGTCATGTTATGTGTATGTAAAGAGGAAATAACACAAGTGAGCCTTTAATTTTTTAATTAAAAGAAAAACTTTTATCAATTTTACTTGTTTTTTATTGGTCAACATAACCCTATCATGTTGAAACCTACTTTAGAGGATCTTAATCCTCCATTTTATTATATAATTGTGGTGCTATTTAGATTGCACGCAATATGGTTTTTTTTATGAAATTAAGGACCAAGCGTATCAAGATTGAATGTCATTTTACACGCCATCATCTTCAGGCTGGCACCATTTCTCTACCGTTTGTTACATTTGTTTTACAAATTGTTGATTTATTTACCAAGCCACATTCTGACTCAGGCTTTCGTTTCTTGTCTAACAAACTCTGAATATTTATAGGTGCAACATTTTGAGTTTTTTGGGATGTTAGTTTAATAAAGCTTAAGCCTGAATTTGCTTAGGCCCATCTTGTTTAGCCCATTTATCTATTAGGGTTACTAGTTGTTTTTCTATTTAAATTCTCGTTGTATTTTTTTTAGAAAGGCTTAAATTCTCGTTGTATACCTATTATTATCAGGCAATGCGAATTCTTTTATTTATATAATAAAAGAAAAACTCAAGCAGGGATTTTCGTATTTCAGAAAAAGAATGTTTTCTCATTAGGTAATAATTGATTTATTGTTATTTTTTTAATAAAAGATTTTAATTTATAAAAAGCTTAATATTTTCTAATTTGTTAAAAAAAAACTACTGTAAAAAAAATCGTTTTTCTAATTCAGATATAGAACAAAAGCTCGAAAAATATATGTACTTAGATTTAATAGTCTATAAGTTTAGGGTGCAAACCGTAAATAAAAAAACACGGAAGATCTAATTCTCCCAATTCACACACCAAAAATAAATAAATAAAACCACCTACGAGAAGGGCAATTACATATATATATATATATACACTAAAACTTGCATATTTGCAATATATATATATCCAAAACATGCTGAAACACCATTGTACATTGTGTATTAAAAACTTGTGTTTTGAGAAAATATACCAATATTCATGTCTTAATGGGTATATATATGCAATTCTCCATCAAATAAAAACACCCCATCATTTTTTAAGAAGAAAATTGCGAGAGCCAAGAGATGGCGAGGTTGTTTATCTAAATTCAATATATCTATCTATGATACCTTGGTTCTTGCAAGAGTTAAAACCATGGAATGTGGTATGAATTCTTCTTGACGTAAGGTATCATGTGATTATACTCGAGCTCTTTTCAATTACTTTGTATATAGCAGTTTTTAACAATCTCAATAAACTTTAGTGTTTCATTAGCTACTTGATACGGATAGATGTATATGAATTGATGCCTTGATGTTTGATTTTTGACATAGGATTAAGCACACTAGATTTGTTCAAAGTTCAAACAAGTGATTGTGAAATATACACTTTTAGAGATTTAATCTATATATTTCAAAGTTGGGTATTACTTAGAATTACGCATTTGAACTAATTTATAATTATCTAGGTATTGCTTAAAATCAGATTTTGATTGCAAATTCTAGTTCTTAGGTAAATTTGTCATGGTTGACAGTCGGTGAAAAAAGTGGGATCGCCAGAAACCTGATTTTTGTCTGTGATCCATTTAGTAGGTGGATTTTCACGTACACACGCTATAATACTTATTGGAATCAATTGTTACTTGCTAGGTACATATCTAACGCTTTAATGCATAGATTCTAGCCAAAGTTTAATCAATTGTGTTGCAAGATGCTGCTTTTGGATTCTTATGATATATATTACATAAGGGCCATGACAGGTTCATATAGACTTATGGCACACATTATTATCGTCAGAGGTCAACATTTAATATATGTTAAATAGAAACCGTCGTCCACTATTCCTCCTGAAGAACCGAAAAGAGATATAGATGATCTTGGAGATGGTCCATTTTGAGATGGGCAAAGTCCTTCACTAATTGAGTGGAAAACAAGATATGGCAAACAAAAAGTAATTTTTAATTTTTTGTACGTCTTTAGTTTTGTAGTTTTTTGCCTTTTGAACTTCCATTTAAGCTTGAATTGATAACATTCGACCCTCTTTCAGGTGCACGATGTCTTCAAACGTATTTGAAACTTCAGGAAAGAATGTAAGTTGAATAAGATAAACATTTATTGTTAGCATATCAATTAGAGGTCGAAATGTTAACCCATTTACGTATGATTGGGTCGATTTGGGTTTTGTTTTAACTATATAAATAGGTAAAAGAACAACTTATAAGTTAATGGGTCAAACAGGTCAAAAGGTGTAAGGCGCCAAAAGCATATTTCTAATGCATAAAACCTTTTAAAGATTTTATGTGGTTCCTACGTTTATACTATTATTAAAGTGATTTGACGTTTGTAGTCCTATTTGACACACTGTTGGAACAAAGGAGTTTAATGTCAATCCAACCCGTTAAGATTCATAAAAATATTGCCATTATTGACCTATAACCTGAAGCATGCATCGAGTACGGAAAACTGATGTATGACCTACATTGGAACAGGGCCTCACAATTGTTGAGTACAAAAGAGGCGGGGATGTATTATATTTTGTGATACTCACTCAAACTGGCTCCAGACAGTTGGTACTAATCTTGAAGAAATGCTCTTCAAGTTTGTACCAATTACTTTTTTTTAAATGGTGTTTAAGAGAGCGGATATTTTAATCATGCGATCAACTTATATTTACGCTGAAAGTTATTCAAGCAATTTATATGTCAATTTGATAACTCTTTGTTAGTCTTCTTACATTGGCTGACAAAATTATGTTTACACTTTTCTCTCGAATTGTGGCAGACAAGCCTGCTCTAGAAGACATGCAATGTTTCTTGGAGTTTCAAGTTCCTAGCCTATGGGCACCCATATTTTGTGAGTTACCTCTTAGGCATCAAAGAAGGAAAACATAGTGCCCTAGGCTTCAGTATAATTCATAGGACCCAAGACTTATATCAGCACGACTCAGGTATGCAACATCTGTGTGATGTGAGGTATTATATATATATATATATATATATATATATATATATATATATATATATATATATATATATATATATATATATATATATATATATATATATATGATTATTATCTTTTATAGCAGCAATTGCTACCATATTCAAATGAAGAATATTGAATTTACATGGAATTGTCATATGGAAAATAACTAAGGGTGCGTTTGGTTCAAGATATATAAAAGGTGTTATTTAAAATTGTAAGCAAATCTAAATTCTTCCCATGTGGAAGGAAATTAAAATGGCCTACTTTTAGCCTTAATCATGCAAATAAATTTCCTGAGCCCACATATTTATTATGAACCAACCAAGTTAATTGAAACAATTTTAATTTCAATTCCCATCAATTACCTTGAATTTACCCTAACCAAACGCCCCCTAAGGGTGTGTTTCTTTTTTTGTTTGGATTAAGAAACTTATAAAGGGTAGTGGGTCCCCCTTCTATTACAACCACTTAATGGGGAAGAATGGTAATTTTACACTCACATGGAGTAAGATGATGTAAAAGAATTGGTGGGCTCAAATAAATAAAGAAATAATATTATATGGATCTAATAGTGATTAAGAGGTTCTAACAAAAAAAGAAACACCCCCTAAGTGGCCCATCATATTTGTCTTATTAAAGTATTGTTATTATATGAAAAGTTCAATATTATATTTGTTACTGAATTATGTGAATAATTAAATTAATTATTGTTTACTACATTAGTCTTAAGATAACAAAGTCAAAATATAAAGTTTCCAAAACCTATACACAATCATGGAAATTCAAAAAAAAAAAAAAAAAAAAAAAAAAAAAAAAAAAAAAAAAAAAGCCACAAGTAGGTTTAGTGGAAATTAGTTACATTGTGTTGGAAAGTGGTAAACTAACCTATGCATCCCCAACTAAATCACCCAACAGTAGTCTCTTAAAGACCGAAAAAAGATTTTTGAGCGATAACTAAAAAGTGGACATTTTGCCTATTTTTTACATCGCTGCTTTTCTAAACATCAGAATTTACATTCCGCAGTTTTCTGGGACAGAACAGTAGGGTCTAGATGTTGGTCAATGAGCGCTTCCTGGGGTCTTCTTCTATGATCTCTACACAATTAAAGTGGACGTGGTACTATTGGTTTCAACCATTTTACGTTTTTTATTTGGTGGGTATGTTATGAGAGGAACAAAAAATGACATTTTATTGCATTTGCTATTCAGCTAATGCGCTAATATTATTCAACGGTACTGCTCTCTTTTTGTGGCTTTCAGAAATAACTTTTGCAAAACATGTTCATCCTTACACATCTTGGCGATTCTTTGTGCAATTGTTAGAGGTATATATAACCTTGATTATGCTCAAGATTCATATTTAAAACAACTAATTAGAAGTGGAAATTGCTTACTGGGGAGGATAGGGTAATGGGTTGGGTAGGGTCGGGTCAGTCTCTTTTTCTTTTATATGAAATTTATGAATGATTAATGTTTTAAGTCTCATTATAAGCAATTTTGTTACAAGGATGGTCTAACTTATGAAATAAGATGATTATGGATTGATTGTAGAGAAGAAGTAAATGTTTTTTTACCTGACTATATATGTTTCAATGTATATATACAAGTTTAGTAGGTTTTTATTTCTTGATATACTTGAATGAATGATGAAAGGAATGAAAATGAATAATCTTTTCTGCGTTTTCCAATAGGTGGGTGAACTAATTGGAGGATTTGACAAGGTTTGAGTAGCATAAAAGATTTTTTATTGTCAAGAATTTAACGAAGCAGAGACAAAAAATGCCCTCCAAGCTGTATCAAATGCTTAATTGTATGGTCGCCATTGGTATGCCTATTCACCTATAGCTGACCATAATAAAGGCGAATGCACACGTATTGCAATTCCTTTATATCCAAGTGGTTGCAAGATGACAACCTGTAAGTTGATTTGCAAATAGAATATATAAGTTTGACTTAACTTATGCTACAGTTAAGTTTTCACAAAGTTGTAATTATAACAACCAAAATTATGACGCACCTGTGTATTGTGTATTTGAAGGGAGATTGAACCTTGCATCAACTTACTGGAATCTACAACCGTGGTTTACCACCTTCATTAGAAGAAGCGTACCCAATTTGGAGAGCACAAATCCCATCATACACAACAACCAAGCATGTCACCGTTGACAATGATCCCCACACCGTGTGAAAAGGATGTGAGTGATGCATCCTTTTACAGTAACATTATTACTTGTGTAGCATGTTGATGTTTTCCCTACCATGTTAACTCATAAGCTACACGTTCTGGAATTTTAAAATCCATTCTTTGACACTCGTGGTGGCACCTGATTATAAAAATTACTTTCACAGTTTCCCATACACAAATAGAAAGGTAGAAGGTGATTATGTGAACTTTATTTACGAGTATTGAATTTCCGAGTCACTACAAGAAAAAGGCCTTTTAGTGACACCATTTTTAATGACACACAAAAAAAGTGTAAGTGAAAGTACATGTTTACTTACACTTTTAAAAAAAAGTGTAAGCAAAAGTTTAACTTTTACCCACACTTTACATAAAATGTAAGCAAAAGTCTATTTATGCCTACACTTTTAGAAAAGTGTGAGCAAAAATCTAATTTATACACACACTTTTTAAAAAGTGTAAGTAATAGTCTTACTTTTGCCCACACTTTTTAAAAAGTGTGAGCAAAAGTCTAATTTATACACACGCTTTACGTAGAGTGTGAGAAAAAGTGTAGTTTTACTCACACTTTTTGAAAAGTGTTAGTAATAGTCTTACTTTTACCCACACTTTTTAAAAAGTGTGAGCAAAAGTCTAATTTACATACACTTTACATAGAGTGTGAGGAAAAGTGTAGTTTTACTTACACTTTTTGAAAAGTGTAAGTAATAGTCTTACTTTTACCCACACTTTTTAAAAAGTGTGAGCAAAAGCGTAATTTTTATTAAAAAAATGTTATGAAAAGTCTAACTTGTATCTGTACTTGTTGAAAAATGTAAATATAAGGCCCGTTTATCTTTACAAGATCATTAAATTTTAAGTGTATTAAATCAACTAAAAACTGAAACGAACCGGTCCAACCCAATTAAATATTTCTGGTTTTCGGATTCGGTTTGGCTCGGCTCAATTTGAGCCAAAGGAAAAAAAAACACACCTAAACCATCTAAACCGAACCAGTTCGGTTAGGTTTCGGTTTGAGCGAACAACCCAATTAAACTGTAACTGACCCGATTGCTCGGCCGGATCAATTAAAAAACAGTTTCTAAAACAAATTTTACCCTTCAATTTTTTTAACAAATTTTATAAAACCTTTAATACTTCTAATATTTAATAAAACTATTTAATTTGATTTGATCTTTTATTAACACCTAATTATTACACAATGATTTAACCATTTATTTGATTTGACCCATTATTTGACCTTTTATACCCAAATCGTTTTCCCCTTACTCTCACTTTCCCAAATCGTTTTCCCTATATCAACACCGTTTAATTGAAGCTCATTCCAACTACAAATCGGTTTCCCCATATCAACACCGTTTAATAGAAGCTCAATCGATAGCTCAATTGTTAGGGTTTAATCGTTTAATAGAAGCTCATCCTCGTCTTCACTTAATCGGTAAGCTTATGACGTTTTGTGCTATCTGTTAAGCTTATGACGTATTGTGATATCTGTTATGTGCTATCTGTTAAGCTTATGACGTATTGCGATATTTAAGATTTAGATGAATACTAGTGAGATGTCAGTAGAGTATTTGATTACGATTTATTTGATAGAAGTTGCAGTATGCGTGTTTGTAGTGTAATTGAAAAGTAAGTGGCGTTTTTTGATATATTTGGTTGTTGCTGTAGATAAGTTAGTTTGTGGAGATTGTATATCGTGTTAGATTTTAGTAATTAGTTAGGGTAGATAAGTTAGTTTCACAGAATATAGTTGTTAAATTGAACTACTCTGGTAAAATATGTGTGGTTTTATTCAAATGCGAATGGGTTGATGTTAATTAGGGTTGCAAGCGGGATGAATTTGGTATCACACTTGTCAACTTCTCATATCTGACACATGCTGGTTCTGAAGCAAGTGATCCATCTATTGGCAAATCTCTACTTTAAGGTATGTTTACACCGTTCCCTCCCTCATTCTTTACGTCGGTATGTTTGAACCTTTCCCTGCAGTTATGAATTATAATGAGATATGCAGCAAGAGTGTAGCCATATACGCATGCTCTTGGTTTTTGTGGCATGTAACTAGTATTGTGATTAGCTTAAGATGATTTGAAACTGATGTTATTTGTTTTTTTTTGGGTAAAAGGTCAAAAGACCCGGTAAATATATTACTCCAAAAAACATTTAAGAACAACGGATATGAGTGAATCCCATATCTCAGCCCGTTACATAGGCGAAAAGCTTACATAACAAGATACTTCCTATTTTCTAGACAAGAAAACAAACCACTACCACATCATATAGAAAAAAAACTCGGACAAAAATAACTACTTCCTACGACCTTGGAGATTAAAGCCATAAATGGCATTAAGAGCATCCAATTCCCCTGGAAGATCATGAATTTGCTTCGAGTAATCATCATAGTCATCAAACTCATCTTCACGCTCTTGACTTCTACCAAAAAGATTCGCAGATTCGTCGAACGTGTTAAGAACCTCCTCCTCCTCACTATCAGAAACCACAACCTCACCCACCTTGGAAAATGGGTTAGCCCTCTTAGTGACAGAGGCAGACGGAACAGGATGACCATCATCATCCACAAGAGTACCTTTCCCATCAATGAGAAGCTTTTCAAACTTACTAATTTTATCAACTAAAGGAGTAGAACCAACTTCCTTAGTTCCCATTGAATCACTCACAAGTGGTTCTTGTGATATAGCACCAGTCTTAACCGACTTATCCACATTAACTTCCATTGTACTTCCAGTATCCACATCCATGCTGGTGTCATAAGTAGGAATACCAAACGTATTCATATCATCCATATTAAGCGCATCAAATTGGTTAGATGTAGAGATCGTTGTTCCACTCGTACTAGCCACATCAGAAGTCTTCTTCTTACTATCATTAACTTTCTTGGGTACAGTAGGAGTCTTCTTTGGCTGATATTCAAAATGCTTACCCACAACAGGTTTAGTAAAACCTCCGCGACCCGTATTCGAGGCAGCTTGCTTACCCTTCTTCTTATTGTTAACAGTCTGAAAACCATCATTAACATTCTTAGAAGGTTGAGCAGTCGGTATCACACCCTTAGGACAATCCACCAAAACATGTCCAAACACCTTGCATTTATCACAGCGAGGCGGTTTCCACTCATATTCCACACGGATCTTCTCAATAGTCGAACCCGAACCGTCAAGTAAAGGAATCTCAACAGTAAGGCTGTCCCTAAGTACCTCATCCGACTTCACTTCAATCATACATCTAGCAAAACTACTCCTCCCCCAAGATTCTTTGCACATCTGACTAGTAAAGGCATCCAATCTCTTGGGAGTCCCAATCAAAGTAGCAAGCAAACTAAGCCCATCATCAGAAAACATCGCTAAAGGAACATCATGAAATTTAACCCACACCGGAATATGAGTTAAATCCTCTTTCAACAAATTGGTATTCAAAGTCCAAGGTTTAAGAATAATAGGAACATTACGGATCAACCATGGACCATTATCAAGCACATCATCAACACCTTTCTTCGAAGTAAACTTGAAGAAGAAGAAACCCTTAGCGTTCATCATTACCTTTTGTAACCCATACTTAGCCCACGCATTGCGAACATAATAATCCACGACAGGAAAAGCAAGGCGCTGACCAAGGAAATATCCATAGAGAGTATTTTCAAACCGCGTGTTCACCTCTTCCACTACCTTCATTGGGACTGAAAGGTCAACATTATCCTTCTTATTGCTGCTTTCTAATCTCCGAAAATTAGACACGTGTTTCTGAGAATCATTAGAAGCAACACCCACATAAGAAACCGACTTCACTCCACTAGTAGTATCCTTATTAGTAGTAACATCCTTGTGAGAATTAGGAGAAGGAGTACTAGTAATATTAATTGCATTAGCTCCAATCTCACTTTGGATTTTATTCATGGCATCTTCAAAATTCTGATGCGCATTATCAATCAAGTGTTTCACAGATTCGGCACTAGTAACCCGCTCTAAGTCGTCAGCAAGTGAAACCGGCTTCACTTGAAAATCAACAGATTGTTGAGCAACATCAAAGGAGGATTGTGAAACCGGCTTCACAAATTCAGAGGTACCACTTAAGCTTGTCTCGTTAACCATAGAAGCTTGGGGAATATGGATCCCAGCCGAAGTACCTTCATCATTACTCTTTAAACACTGCCCATCAGTTGCAACATTCGAATTCGACCCATGAGCACCAGATTTCCCAGCACCCTTCGAACCCTTTGAAGCACTAGATGATTTCAGAAAACCCTTCTCCATAACCCTCTCAAACCCACAACCAATAATCAATAACACTTAACACAACACCCAATAATAATAAATAGCATCAGCAACAACCAATCGGTCCAGAAAAAACCCTAATCAAACGATTAGGGTTTGGAGTGAAAACCCTCAAGAACTAACCCACGTCCATGTAGTACGATCCAGAATAATAGAAAACGATTCAATGAAGTTTTAATAGGATCACAACCGACTAAAACAGGCTCTTAATCCCTAATCGCAAGCAGCACCACAATTATCCCTTTGAGAGTGAAAATAGTAACGATCTCAGTTAATTAGACCAAGATCGTACAGGAATTGATAGATTTAGGGGTGATTATGGTGAGGTTCGATTGAAAAAAGTAAGGGTTAAAGCTGTCGCCACTTGAGAGGGAAAAGTTAGGGTTTAGCCCATAGCGCATATTTTCTGATGTTATTTGTTAAACAAACCTAGAAGTAAATACTAGAACTTAATTAGACTTGATTAATTTTGAATTGACCTTTTATGTTACTTAGGAAATTTATGAGCTCATAATTCTTAATCGGACCGATCAATCAGACTTGATGAAATTTGGACTGTATTTATATTACTCAGGGAAGTGTAAATGATAACTTATGTTTAAGTTCTTGATGAAAGACTGGTTAAAGGGGAATGAGGTTAAACTTCAATGTATGGTGTTTGCAAACATGGGAGACACTTCAAGAACCGGTGTTTCTGTTTACCAGGAACCCAAACATGGGTGAAAACAATCTATACAGAACTGCATACCTAATGCCATCACACTTGTTGTTAGGGGGGTGTCAATAGGGTCGGGTGATTGTTCTCCCCAGAAAGTTCCAACACTTCACTCATGTAGGCCTAGCACACAATGAAACCTTATTTTGGTGTAGATATGTAGTCATCACCTGCACACAACCATAATTAATATTCATAAGTTCTTTAATCATGGTTCATGTGCTAGGTTCAAAAAAGAGGGTGAAAATTCTGTTACCTGTGGATGGTGCACACGCGGCGACTTGTGAGGAAATGGCAGCAGCCATGTCCAGTGATAAGAATTCTGCATGTCAAGGGCTCCACCAGTGCATTGAGATTGTTATTTCTGAGGTCAGTATTATAACTTTGAGCTGTATAAATTTTCTTAAGTGTGCCAAAGAATTGTCTCTGTTACCATATTATATAAATGTCTTTCAGAATGCGATCTTCTGTCTTGACTTCTAACTGTAACCATGTTGAGTATCTCTTATTCTGCAGGCGGAGCGGTTGCTTAAAGCTGAGCAAAAGGCAACCGACTATAGGTCCGTAGACGATAGTCTCATGGCAGATCATCGACCTACAACCTACAACTGCGTGTACAAGGTTTTATTTGATAGTTTACCACATCCTTTCTTTTGTTCCTTTTTATGTTTTCATTCTCATTCTCATTGATGTACATTATGTTTTTTTTTTTCCAGAGTGGTAGCATATCTCTCACGTGTCCTTGAGTCTGCATACACTGTAGTGGAGGGTCTTTCCACTGAATTGGTATGACTAAGTTTCTTCTTCTGTGTATTTTCTCTTAAATCCAGTTCAATTGATGCATGTTAAACCGCTTCTTCTGTTTCATAGTCATATTATTATGTGTGGTGCAATTCTTTCATGACTTAGTTCATTAGAGGCATTGCTGAACTAAATATATACACTGATTTTATGATATCACGTTTCTTGACTTTCGATGGTCACGCTGTAATTCTTGAATGTTTTTAGCTCTAGTACACTTGCAAATTTGACATTAGTTATATTGTATTAATCTTTTATACTATGTGAGGGTATACAGTTCCGGTGTTCCGTTTTCTGCCCGTTCTTTAGGTTTGTTGGCTTTCATACAGTAAATTGGTTTTCAAGCATCTAGGCTCAAACATCAACTATTAGTATATCTGGAATTTTGTTTTCATTCAACTGAGACTGATTATTTTGTACAGACAACGTAGAGGTGCCTGGAGCTAAGAAGCTTGTTATTACATATGAGTACTTTCAGCAGGGGTGACTAAAGCTCTTGTGATGCGTCTTTAGACATAATGAGGAAACTGTGGCACGAGAAGGTACGCATTGGTGACAACATGGTTTACAATACATATAAAAATACATGATGTAAAAGTTGGTTGATTTATATTTTCTTTTCTTTCAGGCACTGGACTAGCCAGAATGAGGCAAAGGGATCTGATACAGTGGTATGTGGATCTGATACATGCGAACAGAATAGTTATGCATCGAGTTGTTCATCAGGTTTAGGGTTTAGGAAATGTCATATCAGGTTGGGTAATGGGTCAAATTGGGTGATTTATGTTATTAGTACCCTTAATTGGTCAGATTGTTTATGATATTGTAGGATATACATGATGTACTCGAATTTGCTCGGTCTATATCGATATATGGTTGAAATACTATATATGTTTGAATCTTAGTTTTGTTGTCAATTATCAGCTTTTCATAATTTCATGTGTTAATTTTGAATTGATATAGCAGATTAAAATGTATGTAGATAGCCTATAGTGACACAAGTATGTGTCAAAAATAGACACAACCAATCCTGACACTATTTAAGTGTCAATAAACTGTGTCACTATATACTTTTACCACCTGGACTTTTATTGACACTTTTTATAAGTGAAGGTGAAAAAAAAATATATTTAGTGACACTTTTTTGGACATTTTCTGACACTTTTTGTGTGTCACTATTTGACTTTTTTCTTGTAGTGAGTCATTTCTATGTTTAGCAGAGAAGATACCAACATAGAAGGTGATTACGTAATTTGAAAAATTCAGGGGAGATGCATGTTAAATGAGTTTTTTGGTAATTCAAAGACGAAACAAAGAAGAAATTCGACAAGCTAAGCAGAAGCTTTATTCAAATTATCAAACCAAAGTCAAAGGTACCAACACAAAAATTGATTCAAAAGGTACCAACAGAAATTCAGAAGGTACCAAACACTAATTCAAATGGTACAAATAATTTTAATGCCAATGATCCCTATTTATAGGAAAAACTAACCGTTATAGGTTAGCTTCCAAATTCAAAAAAAAAAAAAAACTTGTAGGACAAGTTACACAAATTACCAAATTTACCAAATAATTCCTAAAGTTTAAGTCACTTTTCTAACAGAGTTGTTAAGGTAGATGATGGAGTTATACTCTTTCGCACTTAGTCAAAACTTGAAACATTGAAGGTGCCTGCTTACTTTCCTATTTTCCTCAATTCCACAACAAACATTCAGAAACATATGTTCTATTTTGTAAACTATGTTGCATCAGATACCCATATCTTACTAAATTGTATGTTCATTTGTTAAACTTCAGGTGTTGTAAATTTTCGAAATAGAGGTCTGGAATTGTAAATTTTCGAAATAGAGGTCTGGAAAGGAAAGTGGAGTCGAAGATTCATCTCGAATGTAGTTAGGAAATGACGATATGGTTTTAGAAAGAATGATACAAACAAGTTATAGGTTTTGGTTTTGCAAGCAGGTATTTCGTATTGTTTCTTTAATGTTAAATTTATATTACCTTTTATATAAATGAATTTGGTTGAAGTTTCTATTTCATTATGATTATTATGAGTGATATTGCATCTTTTTCAATATAAGCAAATCCAAACTCTATTTCCAAATAAGTAATCCACTCCCTCTAAGTTTCAACTTTGTACCCAAACCAAACTAGTAGACATATCGGTTATTATAATTTATTATAAAAAAGATTGCATGAGGTTGCTAATAAAGTAAAAAGACGTCGATAGCCCATCGAAGCTAATGATAATGGCCTGTTTAATTTGTACAGTCTATTTGAATATAAAAGTCTTAGGGTTCTTTTTGGGCTAGTTGTTGTACATACTTGACATGACCTAATTGATTTTTCTGATATTAAACACAACTTAAAATTGACACATTTATAAGTATATGGGTAAAATTGTCACATTAAACTGATGCCTGACAGAAGGTCGAACTGATAATAAATCTTAACTTGCATTATCTAGGATCGCTAACTTTTTAAGGTTGAGTAACAGAAGGCCTGTGTATAATTATGAGGAAGTAGCGAATGAGCAAAATAAGACCAGAATAATTGACTAAGGGGGTGTTTCTTTTTACTTTATGGGAAGGGATAGCAGGACATATCAATTTAATAGTATTAATTTTTTAAATAGGACCCACAATTTTTGTTAGTTGGTCTGGATTCACAAGCCAAAATTTATAAGATTCTCCTCATTAAGTGGCTTATATAGAGGTGGGTCCTACATGCACCCCATACTTCTCTTAGCTAACAAATAAAAAAAACACCTCCTAACAAACCTATAAACTACCGGTTGGTCACAACAATGGCTCAAGGTTCATTATGCACTCACCAGAGGGAAATAGTGAACCTCAAATGAATAAGGAGCCTCAGATCCTAATATCATTTTTTTTAGTTGCTGATCAAATTAGGATTTGATTGTAGTGAATCTCATTTTAACTAGGTAATTTCTAGTACACTCAATTCATGTCTTTGTATATATACATTACTAAATTAGACTAATGTTTCATGGATGATCATTAACAGCTTTATTGGTTGTTAATCTGAAGAGCGCATGTTATCTTAATTTTAATGTGTAATTTGAGTTTGTTAAAATTTCAACCTCATCATTTTTTTAGAAGCTTATTATGGAGTAATTTTTTTTGCAGTTAAGCTACTTTTATCACCCAAAATTATGACTTTCATAAAACTTAATCATGGAACATTGTTGTTGCTATTATGCTTGCAGCACATGGAATGGTGAGGAATGTGCACAAGTACATTAATAGTTACAAGATGATGACATGCGACATAACTCACCTATTAATTGTAACATTATAAGACCTTTCAAATATTGTTTATGCATAACTCAAACGAAGTTTGGATCGGCTCACAATCTCGAGTCGGAACCCTCCTTTCCATATTTATGTAATTTATATGTGAAGTTTGATTTTACTTTTCCATAGTGTAGATACCGAAAAACTTGGGATTGCTCATTGCTTTTGTAGGATCGTGAGAACTATCATTTTTCAGTAGCTTTAACATTATATTCATTTTTTCTTACTTGAATTTTATTATTTATTTTAAAAGTTTATATTTTAATAATATTTTTACAAATTAGATTATGAGCATTGCTAGAACCACAAAAAATCCGCAAAATAAAATCCACACAAAGGAGATGTCAATGTGTGATTGGAGAATTTTGATATATTTTTTCTCTTATCTTTGCTACAACCAATCACACATTGACACCTCATTTTTGTGATTTTATTTTGTAGAGTCTTTGTGGTTCTAGCTATACTCTTAGATTATATTTAAAAAAAATAGGCGAAGCAACAAGTAAAACAATTTAGAACATGTTAAATTGTTTTTCATACATAAGCAACAAGTAAAACAATTTAGAACACATTAGATTGTTTTTCATGCATAATAATTTATAACTAAATTTTTTAGAAAAATCCCGTGCGTGCACGGGTATTTTAACTAGTATGTGTATATATCTATTTAATTTCTTGTTGTATATACCTATTATTATTTGGTTTTTACATAATATCTTTTATATAATAAAAGAATTATATCATTTCAGAGTGTTTTTACAAATCCCTTCTCATTGAAAAAAAATTGGACTAATAGCAGAGCTCGATTTGCCACGTAGGCAAAACCGAGCAACGTGATTGGTCAATAAAAAGTCAAAATTAAATTGATTTTGGTCAAACTTAATAAATTTGGTGAAGAAATCTGGTTAAGAAAAAAAATGCATAAAAATATAGGTGTCAAATTTATAAAAACAAAAACTTAAAAAAGTAGGTGTTTCATCTCGGTAAATTGGAGAAAGTACGTTGTTATTTTATGGTCTTTACCCTATAAAAAAACACAAATAACCCCTTATACTTTATACCCCCTATACTTTATAATATTAACTTTATTTAAAATTACATGAGTATTAGTATTAGTTTTTAGACTTTCATCAATTAAAATTACAAAATTTGATAAATATGCGAATTAGTTTTGATATACGTTAAATATTTTTTTAAACTAATGTTAGTTTTAAACTTTCATTCATCAGAATATTTTTTTTTTAAATAAGGACTCGTGTTACTATTTAAAAGTTTAATTTATGCGTACACGAGTTTGAAATACGGCTAAATTATTAATAAAGGGAATATAAATATCAAATGGTAAGCACGATACTGTGATATGAAAATAAATATACACGATTATACTTATAACAACGACTCATTAAATTATTATTTAAAATTTGTATATGGATATCCATAAAAACATTTTAGAAACTTTACGGAGCATATTTTAACTTTATCAACACTCATTATATGCTACTAAATTCACACATTTTGTACAACATGATATCAATAGTTAAAGTTAAACAATAAAATCAACATCAATCTCAACATGTCTGTCAGTTAAAAATGTTATGCAAAGCTAATAATTAAAAAAAACAATACATGTGTTAGATAGTCATTGTTTAATATAGAAGGTGTTTTCCTTAAATTATATAAAAAATGCACGCATCACAATCCTTATTTGATATCAATCACCGCCTAAAAAAAAACGTATGTTATAACCTAACTTTATTCATTGATGTGATGTTTTATCATTAAAAGAAAGTAATAGTTGGCCGTTGTAAATGAATTAAAAGTATGTATATAAGAATTATTTAGCAAGAATATGTAGTTTTAATCAGGTTATTACGTTACTATACTGCGATAATGTTATTGAGTTGATAATCACGGATGTAAGATACAACTATTATTCTATACTTATGATTTAGTGTAAACCTCTTTTTGCTTCTGAATAGAATCCGAAATAGACCTCAACAGAACTTTGGCTTATGCCTTATCTAGTTGATAGTATTTAGTAACCTTTTTTATGGTTTAACTTTTTTGTTATACACACCAACTTTTAGTAACTCTTTTTAATGTTTTAGTGAAAACTTCTACACTTAATATTTGTGTTTTTAGTATAAACATACTAAGCTATAATAGAATTAGTTGTGAGTTCAGAGGTTTTTCACTAAGCTTCTAAACAAGCTTATAGCTTTATCATACGCTTATTGTGTTATGGTAATTAAATAAGCCAATAAACACCTTTAATAGGCATAACCAAACACTCCTTTAGTTATAATATAAAGTTTTCTTATTTGATGCTATGACTAACTTTGTTGTTATCCTCACTATAATGCAACATGTTTGTGGTTTTTGAAGTTTTATTATTTTATCGCACACACTAAAGTGTAATGCAATTTGTTGTGTGCGTTTTTTAGAGAAGGATTAAGTATCACCACATGATTGCCGTGGAAGGATTTTCTACGCCTACTTAATGTATGAATGTATAATTTAGTTGAGTTGCTGATTTAGATAATACATGAATGTATTTTAATGTACCAAAGATGTTTTAGTGCCTATATGGGGAATTTTATGGTAGGAATTCTTTTCGGAGTGTAATTTGTTTTTGAATGAGTTAACGAAACTTAGCATGTGTTTGCTGTCATTGATAACATTATGAGTGTCAACCAACGGTCTAAAATATGAGTTTCTTTTATCTTGATGATTTAGGCCAATTATTAAGAAAGTTGCATTAAAGTGAAAGGTAGGTAAGGATTCAAACAATCCTAAAAGACTTGCGAATATACTCTTTGTTATTTTTTCATACATTTATAATTTACTTATACATGTAATAATAATTTCTTATATAGTTCGGGCTTAGAGAAAAATTATTTTTACACATTATACATAAACGTAAGATTAAATTTAAGTTCTATCCATTACATCTTTTTTCCTTTCTCTTTATATAATAAAGTAGCTATAGTGTAAACATCTATGTTAATTTGGTAATTTTATGATAAAAAATGAGAAGTAAATAACACAAACTTATGAAAATACAACTTTTCAAACAAAAAGGTGCATTAGTAAAAATGATATGATGGTTATTCATAATTAAGGAAATGAATCAATCTTCAAAGCTATCTAAATATGCTACATATTTTAACGAAAATATAAGTAAAAGAAATACCACAATTACAAAACGCATCGTAAATTGATAGCACGAGTTTGCAAAACTAAAAGCATACATTACTAACATCTCATGCAAGTCAAGTATCATTATGTGATTTTGCTTAAATAATAAAATATAATTTTTATTCTAAAAGCATTCTTCTAAAATAATAGATACGTTATAACATATACATATGATTTTTTATTTTTAGTCCACCAATTAAAACCATTTGAAACATGTTAATTGATTCATTTCTTAATTGATAATACTACATAATTAAAACGAGATTTTAAAAACCCTGTGCGTGCACATATATTATAACTAGTTTTATGTCATATGATCTTGTGTCGAATGATTAATTCTCTCAATTGATTAAACTGGACTTTTACTTATTATATTGTTTTTGTTTATTCTGGCATGTTAGGCAAGCATGATATATGATCTTTAATATGGGTAGAAATAATGAGATAGTAAGTTAGTAACACTCGTTGCTGTAGAAGAATACGACTGCGATCTAGCCTCTTCGATCGTATGGCTGAACAACAGTCGTTTTACATGGGCTAAAAATGAGATGTTACTTTATGACTAACTCATTCAAAGGAGACAAGGACTCGAAAAATGATAACTGTATATGCTAGCTGCTTCCCAATTCTATAATGGCTAGCTACTACTACCAGATACATTTTATTTAGAGGTTTTAGAACCATATAAATTAAAAAAAAAAAATTCACACAATGATGTGGCACGATATTTGGACCACACATTTATTGTATTCATTCATAACTCTTTCTTTAATAACAAATCATTTTGCTACACATCATTGTGTGAAAGTTCTTTTTTTTGTAAATTTTGTGTGATTCTAGCATTTCTCTTTTATTTATTAGTCTTATAACTAATAACCATGAGTCTTTTTATGTAATATATCAGTGTTGCAAAATAAGGCCTACAAGGCTGATTAATCACCGCCTAGGCACTATAAGGCCACCAACCATTCCGATTTTTGTAAACCGGTCAATCAAATCGGTCAACCATGGTCAATGACGGTCAACGGTAGTCAAAATTGCCGAAAACCTTCAAATCTTGCCGGAAATACCCAAACTCATCATAAAATTGTTTTAATAATTTATAGTCGTTGTTTATATCTATTACAATATTTTTTTTAAGAAAAATCTTGCTAGAAATTAGGGGTGAGCACAAAAACCAAAAAATCGAATCGAAACCGAAAAAACCGAAAAGCCGAACCGATAAAACCGCCCCATTTGACAAACCGATGGTGGTGGTTTTGAATTTTATAAAAACCGAATGTTTGGGGCGGTTTTTGTTTTCATAAGAAAAACCAAACCGAAAAAACCGCCCCGCCCCACCTTTATATATGTTTTTATATTATTTTATCTATATAAGAAATTTGCAATTTATTTTAAATATTTGAGTATACAATTTTATCTATAAAAAAATAGTGTTGTTTATTGTATATACATTCAAATTTGTTATATTTATATATGTTATATCTTTGTTTTCAAACAATAGTGTTCTTTGATAATGTTTTTGCAAACGAAAAGTGTAAAGCCGCAAAGACGATCATTTTATATTTTAGAAAATATTTGGTTGTTTTGTACGTTTTTTCGAAGCTTTGGATTGCCGGATATTATGCAATTGTTGATATTTGTTTGAATATTTTTGCTTGAAACTTGGAATCGTAAACTTTATATAAAATTAAAACTTGCTTGTTTTCAAGTAAGAAAAAACCGAACAAAAACCGAAAAAAAACCGAAACCGAACCCGAACCGATTCAATGTAAAAACCCGAAAAACCGAAACCCAAAAAACCGAAACCAAATGGTTTGTAGTTTTCAAAAACCGAAATATACGGTTCGGTTTTTGGTTTTACCATAAAACCGCCCCACCCCGCCCCATGCTCACCCCTACTAGAAATACATAAAAGTTGTCGGAAATACCTAAAACTTGCCGAAAATACCGAAAACTTGTCAGAAATGCCAATCCGATTAACCACCGATTAATCCCGCCTAAACTGATTACAAGCTACACTGGAGTCGACCGCCCGACTACTGATTCGCGATTTTTACAACCTTGTTATATGTAATGTATGTTGGCAAAGCCTTGTGACAAGACTAATGTCTAACTATCATTTTAGAGAAAATTTTCAGTAAATATAATAAACAAGATAAGTAGCTGAAAGTTCTAACAAAAATGAAGATCAGATGCATCCGTTTGTGTTTGGCGCGGAGTGGTTTGAAGCTTTTGGAGCATTAAGCGTTGAGAATATAAATATTTGCATTTTTTTTCACCACTCATTTTTCTAATGTTTTTTAAGAAGCGTTCCTTTTTCATTGCTCCATTTAATATAAAAAATTACTAAGATATCCTCGTAGTAATTTGGGTATATATGAAATTTATCATGAAAAGAGGGGGAGATATGAAATTCATCATTTTATTTTTAGTGTGTAGGTGTCCTTTTTCGTCATTTTAAACTTAAAAAATACAACTACAACTACGTTATCAAACGTTCTTTATAAAACAAATAGTATTGCTCACAACAACTGATTATATTTATTGCTACTTTAGCCAAAAATACCCGTACCATTAAAAAGAAATTGAACCCTTGATTTATAGTGTAATTGTGTCCTTTTTTTATCTAAATTTTTCAGTAATTCGCCAATATGATAGGTTATGTTCACTCCAACATCTCAATTCTTTATTTTTTTTGTCCATATTGGCGAATTAAAGTTTGTCACTTATGGCAAAACTGACTTCCTTTTTTTGTTCTTTTCAAATAAAAATAAAAAACAATTTAACCTGTCATATTTTGGTGAGCCAATTTAACTCGGGTCACATAAAAACCAAAAGGTTTCGAGTAAGTTTTCAAGAAAAAAAGCCGACAAACAATGGCCTATTTTCTCGACCCAGCCAGTTGAATCGGATGGTCAAACCGAGTTCAAAACGTTTAATTCCACCTTCATCTTGTGGTTCTAATGAAATCTAACTTTTACACTTAAAGGACAATTTTGTCAAATATAAAAGTCAAAGTTTCTCCATCCATTTCGTTCCCCACTAAAAGAGATTAGGGTTTTGATTTTCACAAAAACACGCAATCTCTAATCATCAAATCGACTTCAAAAACTTTAAAATAAATGTTGATTTCATCATAAATCTTCTGTTATTGATCATATACAACTTTACAAAATTAAGATCATTTTTTTTTTGCCAGAATTCATGTACGGAATTATCAATTAACAAACAATTATTTAGATATCGATGGTAATCTAATTATAGATGATGAAAATCTAGTTATTGATGACGAAAATCATGTTGTTGCTTACCAAAATTGTGTTAAGGAAGAAAATCATGTTGTTGTTGAAGAAATTATCAATAAGTTTGATAGAGGCGAAAATAGGTTATTGACAAACAATAAATTAGATATGAAGTTGTTATAAAAAAATCTCATGTGATTACGTTTGGTTTGTAAAATTGCATATGATTATTAAAAATCACATGTGATTGTAACCGAAAGTATTGCAGATTAGTAGAATATATGATTATGTGTTATGTGGGTCACGTGAAAAGATAATATTGCCCCTCCGCTAATAACTATTTTCATACGGTAAATTATAACTGAAAATCTAAACTCTTGGGTCAGATTTGATCTTTTAATTTATTAAAAATTAGTGATTTTCAAAGAAATTTTCTCTATATTTAGGAAATTTTTACAGCAAGAACAAATTACGAAGTATTACTTTTTGAATATGTTAAAGGAAATTTGACGAAAGGTGCTCTATTATGCTCCTTTCATGATACACGTGCCTAGGCCTGTAAAAGAACCAGACAAACATGAACGGAACCTTTTTCATGTTCGTTCATTTAATTTTAACTGGATAATAAACGGACACAGACGCTTAAACGAACTAATTTTCTAGTTTATGTTCGTTTATTAAGAAAATGAGTTGTTCATGTTCATTTTGTTCGTTCATTAAAACACTAAATGGACAATAAACGAACATAAACGATCTAACATAAATGAATACAAACAAACAAACATAAACTTTATTAAATTATGCAAAATATATTGTTTTATAAGTGATATTTTGTTTAAACAAACCAATTCTAAAACTATACAATTAAAAGATGTGATATACGAACATAAATATATAAATGAACATAAACGAACGTTAAAGAACGCATAATCAGACGTTTACGAACATAAATGAACGGACTTGACTTTTGTTCATGTTAGTTCATTTAATTAAACAAATAGAAAATATTGTTCATGTTCGTTCATTTAATAAATAAACGAATTTTTTACCGTACAATTAATAAAATGTTTATCGAACGTTCAGTTCGTTTACAATCTCTAATAAAATTATACTTTATAAGAAATGTGATTTAATAAAAAATTTCCATTGATACCCTACTTTATACTTTTTTTTCACTCTCACTCTTTAAACACACATTTTCTTCTCCGTAACTAAAATTGCCGGAAAACGGCCAGATTTTAAAAGCTATAATTAATACGATATTAACATATACATTGGACTCTTTAATTTGAGTCCCATTTCACCAGAATTTTTTGCTATATTTAAAGCTTTGGTTTGTTATGTGAAATATTTGCGATCGATATTGATATGCGTCGATGGATGCGATAAACAGGTCTTCAAATCTAACATGGGAAAGTTGGAAAACAATTATGGGGATTTGAGATAAGATCGCATATAGAATCCTATTTCTTCACTTCCAAATGAGCCAAAGATGAGATAAACACATTGCGTGCAACAATTTGGAGACCCATTTGACTTCAAGGAAACAGAACTTTCCTTTTAAGATATCAACCAACGAATGATTAAACAAAGCGAGGGCCTTCCACCAACTCTAGATCTTAAGCCATAAAATTTTGATAATTGAACGAACACTTAAGAAAACAATGATTAGCATATTCGTCTTCGTTGCCACAAGAAATGCAGATGCAACACGTGTAGGGAAACTGTTTACATTTTTATTAATAAAATCATATTACAATAATTAGGGACGGAGCCAGGACAATATATGATTGGGTGCATAAAATCTTTTGAACCGTAATACTAGAAACACATATTCGAAGGACCGGGTGCATTTAAGATGCATTTAGAAAAAATCGGTGTTTTTTTCAAAAATTAACACTACATTGAGAAAATCCATGGGGTCCCCGGGCACCCGCGGGAAGCCCATAGCTCCGTCCCTGACAATAATAAAATAATAAAATTAACAGTAGTTGAAGAACAAAAAATTAAAAACAGACAGATAGGGGTAGAAGGCAGACACTAATTGACGATAACTAAAAGAAAGCAGTAAAGTTGTTCACTTTGAAAGCACCCGCTAATTAGGCAACAAAGAAATCTCTTTTCAAACTAACGATGACAATGAGAAAAGCCCGCCAACCAATTCTAGCAGTCTCTCAGGTCCCTCATCAGTTGAAGATGAAAACAACAATATTGTTAATAAGCAAATGGACAAGGAGGTTGCCGGGTAAACATTGATGAATTAGACATCATCAAGAAATCTTCAAGAAACGATGAAGGCAGTGATATAGATTTTGACCCTTTTGCCCCCACTACTTCTGTCAAGTTACCCATTACCCATTTTGTAAGACGGAAAGCTTAAAAGATGCTAACGTGACAAGAAAAGCCCGAACAAAAGCTTCAAAAAAGATTCTTAATAGTGGATCTGACGAGGAACCGGATGAATCAAATGATCAGGACTTTGGCTATTATGTGAAGGTGATCCGACTATTAGAATGCGAAGGACATATACATACTGGTTTTAGAAAGAAATTTCTCACATGGTATAGCTTGCGAGCAAGTGCTCAAGAAGTTAGCATTGTTAAAATGTTATAGTGGATACTTTAATGGAGGTTCCAGCTTCGCTTGCCGGGCAGCTTGCGGATACTTTTTCTGAAGTGGTTACAAACAAGTCATGCTCGTCAAATGGGCTTGGCCCTCAAGCTTTTCCATTGAATAATTGAATTGGAATCAAGGTTTCAAAAGTCTAAAATCTGAATTATTTATATATATATAAGTACATTCATTCTTACTTTAAGATTGTATTCATTTAAATTTGACATCGTCATTGTTGGCTGATCTTTATTGATGATTATCTATGTGAAGAATCTGATTATGTAAGCAAGTTTTATTATTATAGACAAATTTGTTGACACTAATTCTTTTCCTCTATATATGTTTTCGTGCTCAAACTCTTTACATTCTGTTTGATTTAAGTTCATATTTATATAGCTCGATTTTTTTTAAAACAAGGTTTTCAACATTTTAGCCGACTAATTCAAGAGGCTTGAGCCCACCGTCATACAAACTCAAATCAGGTCAAGGTTGTGGCCACTTCAGGGTTGTATATAGAGCTCAAAGAAATTTCAATTCTGCTAGGAAGATAAAGATGAAGAGACGTGATATATAGACCTCAACTATAAAGGATATGATATTAACTAAAGACGATGCTTAAAATTCTTAATAGACTTTACTCTCATCAAGATGTCTGCACGGATAAAAAGTGAAATTCGGCCACTTACGGTCATGATCAACCCAATACATTTTATGTAATTACTATCATAGCAGAACAAGCTAGTAACCGTTAGAACATGTATTGGAAAATCTTGTGTATTATCTAGCATTTGATGTGGAGCCACTAGTTATCAAGAGTTTCTTAAAGTTACTACATGATTCTTAACTCATTAAAACAACAGCGGAGAGATACTAGTACTATACAGGTATCTCTTTCTGAAAAATAGAAGAATGTGTAAAGTAAGTAAGCCATCTCTAAAATCATCATGTCGACAAAGTAAGGATTGATCATATGTGATGCTGTTGATATGGCACGATGATAATGGTATTCCTTGTGCAACAAGTGTTTCTCCTAAGAATGAGGCTGATTTGGAAGGTTTCTAAGGGTGGAAATGGAAGTACTACTCTTATTGTTGAGAAAATTGAGAAGATTGAAAAGCTAATTATTGAAAGAAAAGTTACTCTTGTGGATGATGATGATGATAGACCTCTTAAAAGGTTGATTCATCAACTATGGGGGGTAACCCATTCTCTAAGGTGGGCAATGTGGTAGTTTCTGACATCAATGATGATGAAGTTTTTGATAATAACATTGGGACGTTGTATTCTGGAAGTGGAGGTAAAGAGCAAAGTCTTTATAAGCAATGGAAACGGATACGGGTGACGGCAACAATTATGATGATGATGATTTTGGCATCTCTCATTCACAATTAAAGGCTGCTGGAATTCAAGACTTTTGTCTCATCTAGGTTTTTTATATTTTTTTGCATAAAATTTTCTTATTTTATGCTGGTTTTGGTTTAGTAGTCTTATTGGTTAGCTAGTTGTCTTGTATGGCCTGACATGAATGATTTGTGTTTGTGTCAAGCGATTGCTTGCGGTGAATGTGACACTTCAGCCACATTCTATTGTACTTAAACGTTTTTTTTTTGGAGTAATATATTTTACCAGGTGGCAGGCCCTTTTAGCAAAAAAAAAAAAAAAAAATAGTGATCATATGTTGAATTGTGCCGGCCATTTAGTTAGGGACCATATGATTTGATATATGAGTAAATGAATTCACCATCTAGCATTAAATATGTTGAATTGATCGATCAAAGAGATTATAAGCATTACTAAATTCCTAATGGGAGTTGAGGGGCATGGATACACCTACGTGTCACTGATTCATTGGGAGAGAGAATAATATTCTCCTCTTTTCTTCAACAAATCATTAATTGTATTTTAATTGTGTTTTAATTCCTAGTGGGTAGACTACCCTGTGTGTTTTAATTGTGCCCGGCCATTCAATGACCTCATACAATGCATGAGGTTATTCAAAGTGCCAACACCTCAAAATTTGATCCATTGACCTTCAATTGAAAATTAACGTTTGATATTTCCGCACATACACTAGCAACTCCTATATATATAGAAGCTAAACTACATTCACCATGTGGCCATAAATTAGTTACCCATTCGGCCTAATCCATGGAACGCAGCTTACCAGTCTCTGGAGCAACCCAACGGTACATATGAGCACTCTTTGTAAATGTTTAATTATAACTCAAAGTGATATGATTATCAAGTTTCGTAATATTAATGAAATTTAAAGTATTATGAGTATATTAAGATGTTTATTATTAAGGCGTGTTTATTATTAGATTGGCAGGTAAGGTTGCACTTATTACAGGCGGAGCTCGAGGGATTGGAGAGTCCATTGCAAGGTTGTTTGCGAAACATGGAGCAAAAGTAATAATTAATTGTTGACATCCTTGATGAGCTAGGTCAAAATGTTTGTGAAGCTATAGGTCTTGAAATGGCTTCTTACATCCATTGTGATGTGAGTGTTGAATTGGATATCGAAAATGCAATCAACTTTGGAGTAAAAGAGCATGGTAAGTTAGATGTTATGATCAACAATGCTGCTATTACTGGTCAGCCAAAGCTTAGTATTCTTGAAAATGAAAAATCTGTTTTCGAACGAGTGATGAGTGTCAACGTAACTGGTGTTTTCCTCGGAACCAAACATGCGGCTCGTGTCATGATTCCAGCGTGTAGTGGTAGCATTATTTCGATTGGAAGTGTTTCTTCGACCATAGGTGGTGTTGCTGATCATGCATATACATGTTCCAAACACGCAATTGTTGGCCTTACTAAGAATGTTGCTGCTGAGCTCGGAGTGTTTGGAATTCGTGTCAATTGTATATCACCCTACTTTATCCCAACATCTATGGGAATATCTGTATCCAAGAATCGTCCAGACCTGTTAACAAACACTTACTCAAACCTTAAAGGAATGGTTCTTCAAGTAGACGATGTAGCCGATGCTACTCTTTTCCTTGCAAGTAACGAATCTAAGTATATAAGTGGGCATAATCTAGCAGTGGATGGAGGCTTTACCACTATCAACCCATCCTTTGGCCTATTCTCGCGAGCCAATGTTACCTAAACACTATTTGCATTTTAACACTTGACCATGAATGTATTATGTTTATGGTTTGAGTTCCAACTTCCAAGACAGTCGTAATTTACATAAATAAATTTGGTGTAACTTGTTAGTTTAATAAAGCTTATGATCGTGTTTGCTTAAACCCATCTTGTTTAGCTCATTAGCCTATTTGGCTATTAGGGTTACTAGTTGTTTTCTATTTAAATTCTCATTGTATGTACACAAATTATTATCTTTTATTTATATAATAAAACAAAATCTCAAGTGGGGATTAAATATGCTTCTCTGTGGTACTGGGATACGCCCAATGTCTTGCCAGGTCTCTATACATGGGTTGACAAAATTGTGTAAGTAAAAATGAATTATGTGGTGTTTCCCTATATAGTTGCCTGATTATGTTTTCATTAAAATACTTCGTTGTTCGTCAAAACAGAGTTATGCATCAGATGGTGTTGACATGATTTATTATTTAGTATCAAAATGTATAATTAAACACTTCGTATAACCTTTGATAATTATCTAACATCACATGCTATTCTTTAACTTGATGCCAAGAAAGATACCACCGATAATGATAAGCAAACAAGGTAGCTCACTTTATAAATTATTATAATGAATTGAAAAAAGTGTTGACAATCTTTATAAACTAATAAAAGTATGTTCGCTTTAAAGGAATTTGTTGGAGTCCTTAATATCAATCAATGTCATGTTATAGGGAGTAAACTGATTGAAATTGTTTAAGATCCATTCGTTGGGTAAGCTTTGTATGTTCATTTACTAGGATGAGCATTTCGAACCGAATCCCGGAACTGTACCGGTACCGTCCCGAAATGGTACCGATTCCCAATATACGGTACGGTACCGGGACTACGAAATAAGGTGAAAAAAACCGGGACCATTAATTCGGTACGGGACCGGTACCAAATCGGGAAATTCCCGAAAAAAACGGGAAAACCCGATTTCCCGGTACCGGTACCGATACCGGTACCGATATCCGAATCCCGTTCGGTACGGTACCGGTACCACTAATTTTGCTCGAGAAAAAATCAATACCACTAATTCGGTACGGGACCGGTACCATGCTCATCCCTATCATTTACGCTCTTTTGTAAGCTAAAAAACACAATTGATATATATAATTAGCACTTCATGTAACTGTAATTATATATGGGGGGTTTTGGTATACAAGTGTAGTGTTTGAGTAAAATCCTGTAACCCTTCGATAGTCCTTGTGAAGTCCTCCGAACGGTTGATGCGGACCTGTGGATCACAGCAAAATGCGTTAGCCTCGCCCCGGGTGTTATCCCAGGACCAAGCTCCGGCGTAAGAATGAGTATAGGGTGATGGTAACAAGTGTGTGTAATGATAATGCAGTAAATGCTAAAAATTATGAAAGTACACAAGGGGTATTTATACTACTGACCTTCACTGTTTACCACTTGCGAGTAGGCTACTGTTCCTCACATATAGGGGATGGCGTTGTGGGCCACCCCTATACTAGAGTGTCAGATCAGATTGAGTCACGTGTCAGGCATGTGCTTTTCGGAGGGAGGGATCAGTCGTTCGGTCTTGACCTGATCGTCCGGAATCTTTTGATAATCGTCCGGTATATTTATTATGACCGTCCGGTCATATACGCAATCATGTAGCTACATAAAGATGTATAGTTCATCTTTTATGATTTTTTATCCCGTTTAAATCTAAAGTTTGTTTATTGATGCAGGAAGCGAGGATTGTTTTCAAGCTTACATTATGTGCAATGGCATCATGATGCAGCAAACCAACACAACCACATGCTAGAAGATGTGGCTGAGTACATCAAGTTTGTACAGAGAGAAATTGTCACTACAATGTTCTTTTTTCCGTTTAAAAAAATTGTAGAGATAAATCTCCAATCAGTTTTATGTAAGGTTGGCAAACTGGGCAACACGACCCGTCTGGGTAACAGATCAGTGGCGGTTAGTTTTTTTCTAGTTCAAATTTTTTAACCGAATTAGCAATGGATATAAAATCCATTGGTGACTTGGTAAAGAATTAAAAAATAAATACTATTGTTAGTTAGGAATCATTTTTTAATGGTTATTACCAAAAACTCCGTGTACGCACTGTGTAAGAGACTAACATGTTAAAACGGATTCGAGAGGCACATTGTCGCATAATCGGGTCGGATTCTAAATAGATGTTGAAGTTCTGCTTTTTCACAGTTTAAGTGGGTGTTTGGGATTGATTTTTTAAGTCATTAACTTCTTACCTATAGCCACATAACTGCATAGATAACTATAACAATTTTGAGGACTGTATAGATATACATTTATGTTACCACATGTATTTTTAAGTTGGCTTCCAAATGGAATGTACTTGCAGATTAGTTTATAGATGTTATAAGTTAAAAAAAAAATGAATGTCTTTAGACAACCCTGCTTTTGTACCAATAGTTTTCTTGTCTGTCTTAACATGTGCCTATGGTCACTTGGCACATAGTTATAGTTGTTTAAGCAATCCATGGTATGGTATGCAGACTATTCGTTTTAAAAAATGAGTTTGAGCTTGTAACAATTCACATTTTCAGGTCAACTTCTATTCACAAAAATTTCACTATTCATTTTTTACTATTCACTTTTACTATTCACGTCCGAAATTTTTATTTCATATTCTTGTAAGTTAAACTATTTTAATGATAATCCGAGAATTTGACACTCGTCGGATCATTTCTGCAAATATCGCGAAACCGTGTCCGAGATTTACTTTTAGGTTTAAACGTCATTCCAGCATCCCGATATGTCCATAAAACACTATAAACAATAGAAATATGATTTTCTCTCATTTTATGACAATTCCAAAACTTTTGGAATTTTACGTTTTCCAATTCAGCGTTTTACGCGAATTACGCATTTTAGACCCGCGTTTCCAGTTTTAGCAGCGTTTAAGCAACCCGATAGAACTTGTCACTCATTAAATAGGCTAAGATAGGTTATATTAATAAGTTCTTACATATTTATAAGTTTCATATTTTTAGGATACCCGGTTTTACGTTTCGTGACTTAAAAACTTACGGTTAGCATTTTACGGAGTCAAAACTAGCTACATACTTAGGATATTATCATCCAAAGACCATGACTACTCATCTAGTTACCCTTATCCTTTGTGAACCGACTTAGGGGGGGGAGTCACCATGTGTGGTTAAATCTTGACCATTGATTCTTTAGATCATTACAAGTGTCTAAACTTCCATGATAAGCTTCCTAATCCTAAACTTGGTCACCAAGTTTAGGCACCTTCCTAGTTACCTTCCTAACCTTCTCATTTTTAGTATAAAAACAAGCTCATTCCTTCCTTTATTCATAATCCAAACGATACACAACAAATCCCTAGCACCATGATCCTTTGATCTTCAAACTATAAGTTACACATAAGAGTTCAAGGTCTTAGTATTCTCTACCTAGTTCTCAAGTTTGTTTGGTGATTCCATGGTTGATTTAGGAGCTACACAAGGTTACTAGGGCTGAATTTAAATGGTTTTCACAAGGGTTAGATCAAGGCTAGCAAGGGTTACAAGAGTTATGGTAAAGGGTTTGCATGCATAGGTTTAGTGTCCTAGTTCATACTTGACTTCCTTTCTTAAGAGAAAGCCAAAAGTTGTAAGAAACCCTTATACACTTTCTTGCTCATTATCATTTTCATGCTCTTTGTGTTCCTTTCATGCTATATATGTTCTTGTTATTGTGTTCATGATGTTTAAAAATGGATAAAACAAGTATTGATATACATATGTTAACTTATGACAAGTAAACAAGCAAACTAGTGATTTTTATGGAGAACCACGACCAAAATAGTATAACTATGATACTTGAAACTTACTTACTATTATAAAGGACTTCAAAAGGAAAACATAGCAATTTGAATCACCCAAAACGAGTACACGAGTCAAAAGATACGGCCATAAGAAGCTAGCGAAACCAAAACGGCAAAACTGCCTATGCAAACTGTTTTGCATTCTGCCAATTTTGAAAGTCCCACTTCTGGTCCGATTCATCAAAAAGTTAAAACACGAAAGTTGTCCGGAACGCCGTTTTCGTTCAGGAACAAAGAAGCTCGAGCCCTGAAAACGCTTTCCGAGTGATAATTTTCTTCAAATTCTTAACAGCCCATTTTTAGACCAAAGTAACTATATAATGGTTATAATTACATGAGACCAAGAGGTCTAATGACCTAAAGCCAAGACCACAACCATGGCTAAAGCCAAGGTTGAGTCTCAAGACCATGGTAACAATGACCAAGGTCACGGTAAAGCCACAGCTAAAGACCATATAACTTTTAAAGATCAAAAACTTATATATATGTTATCAAATACTACAATAGTAGGGAGCCTCTTGTGAGGAGTTCATTAAGTAAGCCGTCGAGATGAGTTGTGGATTTACGAATTAAAGTGTCCTGGCTCCTCGAACGTTTACTCCATGACTTCTGAATTATGTCGGCCCGAACGGTAGTAAGAGATATACAACCTATACATGTTTCATAGACCACTTATATTCAACGACTTACACTATATACTAAGTACTACATCATGAACATTATGCAAGACATATATAGGCAATTCTTCGTATTCTTAGACGTTACTCCAAACCTAAGTCACAACGTTCTATTATAGGCTGCTCTTAGAGACTTTCGCGATTCGACTACCACTTTCATTTCTCATTACATAAGCTTAAGGTGAGTCATAGCCCCTACTTTTTCATACTTGTTTTAACTCTTTGGGGGAGATACATGCACAACTACTTGCTTACTTGTACAAATATTTAAAACATTTATACTTGATTGTTTTATACTTGATTGTCTTATACTTGATTGCATTATACTTGATTTCATACATACATGACTGTTTTATACTTTGGGAAGTGGCTCCCAGTAATCTTTTATCTTTGGGAAGTGGCTCCCAGTTTTCTTTGGGAAGTGGCTCCCAGTTGTCTTTGGGAATTGGCTCCCAAGTGAGGTCTTCGGAGATGAAGTGTAGACTCACGACTAATTGCTTAATTGTTTTGATGAACTTATACATGTCTTATTCATACTATATATGTAGCAGTGGGTTGTGGACACACAGGTTGCAAGTCTCTTATGGTGGGACTTGCAACTGAGTGGATTCTCAATGCCTTTGCTGTGTGAACATTCTTTAAGGCTTTTTAACTGTTTTAAGACAAACTCTATGAACTCACCAACCATTGTGTTGACACTTTAGTATGTTTATCTCAGGTTAGTAAGGCGATAGCTAGTGCGTGGAACTTAGAGTCAAGCTGCATATTCTGAAGACTTACGCTTTTATCATTTACCATTCAAAACATTTTGTATACATTTATGTATCATACTTTGGAATCTCATGTTTGTAACTTTGAATTCATTAATCGAATGGTAACTTTTCAAAACGTCTCATTTAGAGTTCGTTTTCTATAACTTGTACTTTGTATTATGAAGTAGCACCCCAGTGACACAGTCTTCCGCTGCGGTATTTTGGGGGTGTTACAGAGCTAATGTTAATGTAACTAATATCTGTAATCATATGCTCAATACAAAAACACAGATGTTGAGTATAGTTTGATTGAAGCAGAACACCTTTTGTCAATCAAACTACAGATGGTTGTATTGAAGGATTTGTCAATCATATTTCCCTTGGTGCACTATCATTGATGGTGTAAATCTATTCGTTCGAGAAAACATGTTGATCTCTTTCCATATCCTATCCCCGGTTGTTGTCCTATCAAGATGTGTCCCTTCCTTTGACCCCTTTTCCGATTTATTAGTGTTGTCCCCCTTGCGTTCCCTCCCTTTGTGAAGTCGTTCGTAATGGAAAGAAAGAGACCACTACTTCGATTTTTGTTGGATCGTCGGCACGAACAGCAATTGTTGATAAATTCAAGCAGTTTGTTGCCATACTATATAATTGTTGTTCAATCTGTTTTTGCTAAAGCATTTCCTTTTCCTTTTCCGAAGCGCTCCCCCCCCCCCCCTCTGAGTGGACGAGAAAGAAAGGATTTCTCGGAGCAACCCCCCAGGTTCCAAACCTAGGAGTCAACTTATGAGCTTGAGCTGAATAATTAGAAGCATATGATCGATACCAAAACACATATGTTGATATTGAAGGATTTGTCGTTACTGTAGCAGCAGCTGGTGATTTCCATAGAATACTTGAAACTGCATACGAGAAACTATATTATTTATTAGCAGATCAAAGATTCGAGGATAACGGAGAAGTGTAAGTTAATAGAACTCGAAAACTTTATTTGTATTATTTATGGTTTATTGGTTTGAACATGTGTGCCTAAGCACGTTATGATTGTTGTTTTCTTCAAATTATGCAGGACAGAGTGTGTCACCAATATTGGTGGTGATGTCGGGCGGTTGAATACTAGTGGTGGTACACATGAAGATTTTAGCTACTACAAAAAACATGTTATCTATACTAGATGTGGAAACACAAGCAATTCGACATTCATTACCGGTTCGTTATTCTTTATTTTTATTTCTTTATTTCATGGAACTATAATCTAATATGAATGATGTATAGGGACATACGAAGCCAATTTTTTATACTTGATGCGACCCGAGAGAACTAAAGGCCCAAGATTGGTCTCGACAGTGACGCTGACAAAAAAGTCAACAGAGTTGTGGAAAGCGCTGTCAATTTTTGGTGGAGAAAAGCTTAGATTGGGATATTCCTTCTTCAAAATTGCAGGTAATTGTTTATGTCTATATGAGTCTTTGGCTAGGAAAACTATCAAATAATCACTAGATAAAATATTTACCACATAAATAATTATTAGGTTTATTAATGATTTCAAAAACTTGCATATTATACAAACGAGGCATTCTTACCCGTGTGATGCACCGGTTTTCTTTTTTGGATAAAAGTTTGAACTTTTGCTTATGTCTAAAACTCAACTTTTTTATTTGATATTATAATTTATAAATAACTTTAAGTCAAACGAGATTCGTTTAAATATCAAACTAAATATAGAGGTGAATTATTTTACATACTAAGTTTTTGTTACAAACTAAGGGACAAATCCCCACCATCCATCTAGTTTGATCTAATGGTGGGGATTAACCTAAGATTTAATAAGACAACCTAAGTCCATGTTTTTTTTCTTGTCCTTTTTGTCTATCTTATTTATTCATTTTTTTTCCTTTTTTATTTTCTTTCTTTTTTTATTCTTTTTTTTTCTTGTTTTTTTTCTAACTTCACGTTTTTTCTATAATTCATTTTTTTTTGGCGTTTTTTTTTATGTTTTTTTCGTTTTTCATACATATTCGTCGGTTTTTTACGTTTTCGTTAGTTTTCTTTCGTTTTCATACATTTTCGTCCGTTTTCATACGTTTTCGTCTGTTTTCTTACGTTTTCGCTCGTTTTCATACGTTTTCGTCTATTTTCTTACGTTTTCGCCCGTTTTCATACGTTTCGTCCATTTTAATCCGTTTTCGTCCGTTTTTATACGTTTTCGTCCGTTTTCTTACGTTTTCATCTGTTTTCGAATTTTTTTCATACGATTTCGTCTGTTTTCTTACGTTTTCGCCCGTTTTCATATGTTTTATTCCGTTTTCATATATATATTCGTCCATTTTCTTACGTTTTTATCTATTTTTGAATTTTTTTCATACGTTTTCGCCCGTTTTCATACGTTTTCGTCCATTTTCATATATATTCGTCCGTTTTCTTACGTTTTTGTCTATTTTCATACGTTTTCGTCCGTTTTCATATGTTTTCGTCCGTTTTCACACGTTTTCGTCCATTTTTATACATTTTCTTCCATTTTTATACGTTTTCATATGGTTTCAATCTGTTTTCATTAATTTTCGTCCGTTTTTATACGTTTTCGTCCGTTTTCATTCATTTTAGTTCGTTTTTAAATGTTTTCAAACGTTTTCATACCTTTCTGAATATCACAAGTGATATACTGTGATTATCAGAATATCACTTGTGATATTCAGAAGATCGTGAGTGATATTGAATATCACAAGTGATTTTTAAAATTTTGTAACATGAAAATCACAAGTGATATTCAAAATATCTCAAGTGATATTCAAAATATTGCAAGTGATATCTGAATATCGCAAGTGATATTCTGAATATGACAAGTGATTTTCAACAAATGTTCTGTGACATGAAAATCACAAGTGATATTCAGAATATCGCAAGTGATATTCTGAATATCAAAAGTGATATTCTGAATATAAATCACAAGTGATATTCAGAATATTACAAGTGATTTCACGCTTTTTTTAATTTACGTTTTTTCAAAAGTGATATTTTGAATATCACTCTGAATATCACAAGTGATTTTCAACAATTGTTCTGTAACATGAAATTCACAAGTAATATTCAGAAAACACAAGTGATATTCTAAATATTACAAGTGATATTCCGAATATCACAAGTGATTTTCAACTAACATTTTGTAACATGAAAATCACAAGTGATATTCTAAATATCACACGTGATTTTCAACTAACGCTTTGTAACATGAATATCACTTGTAATTTTCTGAATATCACTTGTGATATTCAGATTATCACTTGTGATTTTCATGTTACAAAACATTAGTTGAAAATCACTTGTGATATTCAGAAAATCACAAGTGATATTCAGAAAATCACAAGTGATGTTCAACTAATGTTTTGTAATATGAAAATCACAAGTGATATTCTGAATATCAAAAGTGATATTCAGATAATTACAAGTGTTATTCAGAATATTATAAGTGATTTTCACATTTTTTTAATTCACGTTTTTTTCACTTTCTTACGTTTTCTTCTGTTTTTGTTCGTTTTCATACGTTTCTGAATATCACAATTGATATTATTAATATCACAAGTGATATTTTGAATATCAAAGAAAATCACTTGTGATATTAAGAATATCAATTGTGATATTCAGAAACGTATGAAAACGGACGAAAACATATGAAAACGAACGAATACGTATGAAAGCGTAAAAACACGCCTGGAAAGGGACAAAAACGTATGAAAAATTGATGAAAACGGACGAAAACGTATAAAAACTGCTGAAAAGTATGAAAACAGACGAAAACGTCTGAAAACAGACAAATACATAAAAACGGACGAAAATGTTTATAAACGTATGAAAACAGATGAAAATGAATGAAAGCATATAAAAACAGACGAAAACGTCTGAAAACAGACGATAATGTAAAAAATTGATGAAAACGTTTGAAAGCAGATAAAAACGTCTGAAAACATATAAATACTGCCGAAACGTATGAAAATAGACGAAAACGTTTGAAAACAGACAAAAATGTACAAAAATGGATGAAAACAGACAAAAACGTATGAGTATCACCGAATATCACTTGTGATATTCAGAAACGTATGAAAACGTCTAAAATTGGCCAAAAAAATTTGAAAAACAGACGAAAACCTATGAAAATGAACGAAAATGTAAGAAAACAGACGAATATGTAAGAAAAAGGACAAAAACGTCTAAAAACGGACGAAAACATAAAATAATAGAGGAAAACGTATGAAATCAGACCAAAACATATGTAAACATATGAAACCGGACGAAAACGTATAAAAACGGTTGAAATCGTGTAAAAACGGATGAAAACATATGAAAACGGACGAAAACGTATATAAACGTATGAAAACGGACAAAAACGTATAAAAACGGACAAAAACGTCTGAAAACGGATAAAAACGTATAAAAACGGATGAAAACGTATGAAAATGGACAAAAATGTCTGCAAACATATGAAAACTGACGAAAACGTATAAAAACGTATGAAAACAGACGAAAACGTATAATAACGAACAAAAACGTCTGAAACAGACGAAAACGAAAAAAAACGGACGAAAGCGTATAAAAACAGTAAAAAACGTATGAAAACGGACAAAAAAGTCTGCAAACGTATATAATCATGTGAAAACAGACAAAAACGGACGAAAACGTAATAAAATGAGAAAAAATCGTGAATTTATTTAAAAAATAAAAGCTTGACTTATTTTTGAAAAAAGAAAAAAAATGTGAATTGAAAAAAAAAAAAAAAAAGAAAAAAAAAAGGAAAAAAAGAAAAGAAAAAGGTAGCGTTAATTGGAAAAAAGAGCAAAAAAAAAGAAATAAAAAAGAAATAAATAAATAAAGAAAGCGAATAATAAAAAAGACAAAGAAAAAAGAAAGAAAAAGACATGGACTTAGGTTTTCATGTTTAATCTTAAGTTAATCCCTACCATTAGATCAAACTAAATGGATGGTGGGGATTTGTCCCTTAGTATGTAAAAAAAAACTAGTCCCTAAATGAACTTTTCTCACTAAATATAAATGATATTGATTATACGTATTTGACATTATTACACTTGAACTTTGAGATAGAATACGGAGTGACATGTTTGTATTTTACTTTACATAAAAGTGTTCTAAGGCTCACAACAAATAATAAATCCCATACATCTCAAAATTTTTCAGTAATGGATAATTAAGTTGAAAATACTCACAAATCACATAACAAAATATTCACAAACCACATATCAATTATAGAATCAAATAAAGGTTAAGCAAATTATCTCAATCTGTGAGATTTTGAGTAAAAAAATACGTATTATGCGTAATAATTATTTTAAAGTAACAATTTACATAAATATAACTTTGGAATCGGTTCTCAACTCTTTGTATAAGCAGCTCAAACATGAAAGTTTTTTTTTTTTTTTTTTTTTTTTTTTTTTTTTTTTTTTTTTTTTTTTCTGTGCGCGCGCGCAAGGTGAATATATTTTATTAAGATCAACAATGATACTTACAATACACTTCAATACTACTGGATTGAACAATTTCAACCATAGAGATACAAGAAAGAAACCATATTATGCTATTCTATCCAGTGTTCTAACCAATATCAGATATCATAGCCCATATCTTAGACATCACAGAATTGTGCCCTAGAAGCCAAGCTGAACTTTAATTTGAACCATGCCAGCGTTGACTTTGAATTTACCTTAAGATGCACCTTCCATCTAGCTACATTTTTCACATCACCTTCCCATCAATCCATTCAACCAGCAACCACAATAGAAAGACAGAAAAGGTGTGTGGCTTCACTAGAAACCCGTAACCTATCCAGTCTATTTTTTTACTTTTTCGTATGTTTTTTATAAAGCGGTCGGAAACGTAAAAAAGCTGACGAAAACGTAAAAAAGCAGATGAAAATGTAAAAAAATAATGAAAACGTAAAAACAACGAACGAAAACTTTAAAAAAAATGGGCAAAAACGTAAAAACGGTCGAAAACGTAATAAACTGATGGAAATACAAAAAAAGGACGAAAACGTAAAAAAATGGATGAAAACGTAAAAAATCGGACGATAACGTAAAAAAAGTTCAAAAACAAAAACGTAAAAAAGGTTAAAAACTGACAAAACATTAAAAAAACCTGACAAAAACGTAAAAAACAGACGAAAATTAAAAAAAAAAAAAAAAAAAACGAATGAAAACGTTATAAAACTGACGAAAACGTAAAAAAAACTGATGAAAACGTAAAAAAAATGGCGAAAACATAAAAGTACGGACAAAAACTTAAAATAAACTGACGGAAATGTAAAAAAAATGGACGAAACCGTAAAAAACAGACGAAAACGCAAAAAAAGGGTCGAAAGCGCAAGAAAACCATCAAAAACGTAAACAAAATGGTCGAAAATGTAATAAACTGCCGAAAACGAACAAAAAATGAACGAAAACGTAAAAAAACCAGTCGAAAACGTAATAAAACAGACGCAAACATAAAAAAACAAACAAAAACGTAAAAAAAACAGACGAAAACATAAAAAACAGTCGAAAACGTAAAAAAACGGACGAAAACATAAAAAATGATCGAAAACGTAAAAAACTGACGAAAACTGGGAGTGTTCTTTTGAATTTTAATAAATACCCAACTTAGACCCATGTGGTTGTATTATTAGACTCAACTATACCCATCAATATTTATTAATTAGAATCACTAAACCCATCTTGACTCATCTATCTTATTTAACAAAACCCAACTAAACTCATCTTATTAAAAAAACATTTACCCAACATACCCAAATTTAACCAATGGGTATAAAATTGTCACCTCTAGATAAACTCAAAATTAAAATAAATTATTTATTGTAACTAACTTTTACTATGGATCTTCCTTTGCCAATTTGTATTATGTGATGATTTATTAACGTTATATAGCTATAGACTTTAGTTGATTACGACGTTGTGTGTTTATCGCAAAGGTTGATTTCTTGACAATTTATGCTTGTTGACAATTGTGTTTATAAAGAAAAGTTGGTTTATGGCGAACCTGTTTATATAAGTTGAACTGTGTCCGATATGTTTTAGGTGTCTTAATATAGATAAATAGAAAAGCCTTGCATACAAAAATTCTATTCTTTAGCTTCAAACCACACAAAGCATGGAAGAAGGTCAATATGGATTACATCAGATTGTGGTAATTGTTAATCGAGAATAGATACATATAGTGTAAAACAGAGAAATTTAGATTTAATATAAATAAATTAAATGGCGCACAAATGTCAAAGTTATAAATATTCGTTTTATATAGAATTCAAGATTTGGAGTTATAAACTGTCAAGGGGATGGCTATGTTGAAAAAAAAATAATAAAAAAATAAAATAAAATAAAAGATCAGGAATGTGGCTCGAACATTGGTTATTCTATGTATGGACATTAGACAACGCACTTGGCCAGCTCCCTTACCCCTTCACCTATGCATATTCTTAACTTTTCTATATTTATTTAAACCACTTTAAGCAGTTTGTCTTACTTTGCCAGTTTAAGATTGTGTTCATAACGGACCCGGTCATGACACACGATAATGTCACATATTATTCCACAGCCGAATGTGTGGTTGTTAGTGCGGTTCGAGATCAGATGATTATAGTATATATTATAAGTACACTGTTTCGATACAAATCAATCCCGAGTTACATAAATTATTTTGCTAACTAGTAACAGTGGCGGCGATTAGCATGTGCAAGTGGTGCAACTGCACCGGGCCCCTTTGTAAGGGGCCCCAATTTAGTATACATCAATTAATATTTATAGTTTTATGTATAAACGTTTTGAATTTTGAATTTCTTTGTTAAATATTATCAAAGTTGAACCGTGCCACATACAAAAAATAGAAGACAAACTTTTGGCCACATAAAAAAAGTGAACGACTTAGATTATGGGGGCCTCACTTGTGATTTTGCACCGGGCCCCCAAATCAATGAGACGGCTCTGACTAGTAACTAGTGGTTCGAATGCTAAAAAGTGTGATACAATAATGTTTAAAATCTATGGCGTTCGCCAATCGCCAATCGCCATTCTTAAGCGGAGCAAGTGGTGACTAATGACTAAAGCAATAACTTTAGCATTTACGGTGCCCGAATGAGAAAAGGAAATGACACACGAAAGGTAAGTGCATTAGCTTACATGATTTTGCTTATTGCGCTTGTTTCTTCGATTATGATATCTATTGAAAACGTAAAAATCTGGTGCCTATATATTTCTAATAAAACTAACTTTTAGTTAGGTTGACTAAAATAAGTTATGATGTAATGTTTTGTTCCAGTCTCGATAAATATTGTTTACTGCTAGGAACTGCTGCTGTTAGACGCGGATACTCGCCTAGTATAAAAGAAAAATCAAAAAGTGAGAAGTGAAAAGTGAAAACTTAAAACTAATTTAGTAAACTAGATAAGTACCCGTGCATAGCAACAGGATTTTATAGTGACAAATAGTTTATTGATAAAAAAAAATTAGAGGTTATAAATGAAAAATAATAAAAGTTTGAAGATTTGGTAATTAAACATAATGTTTTGAAACCCGGTTCGACCCGGGTGGTTCAACCGGTTGAAACGTTCCAGTCGAAAAATTGGTCGATTTAAACCGGGTCAACTTGGTAGGTTTGGTCAAAACGGGTCAAATTAAACCGGTTTAACCCGTCGGGTTTGAAGCGTCTCGGGTCAGCCCGGTTTGTGATTTGTATTAATTGTTTAAATTGGTTGTATTTAATTTGGTAGATATGTTTTGAAACCCGGTTTGACCCGGGTGGTTCAACCGGTTGAACCGTTCCGGTCGAGAAATTGGTCGATTTAAACCGGGTCAACTTGTTAGGTTGGGTCAAAAATGGGTCAAATTAAACCAATCCAACCCGTCAGGTTTGAAGCATCCCTGGTCAACCCGGTTTGTGATTTGTATTAATTGTTTTAATTGGTTGTATTTAATTTGGTAGATATGTTTTGAAACCCGGTTCGACCCGGGTGGTTCAACCAGTTGAACCGTTCCGGTCGAAAAATTGATCGATTTAAACCAGGTCAACTTGCTAGGTTGGGTCGAAAACGGGTCAAATTAAACCGGTTCAACCCATCGGGTTTGAAGCGTCCCGGGTAAACCCGGTTTGTAATTTGTATTAATTGTTTTAATTGGTTGTACAATGTGAATAAAGCATTGTATTTTTAAGTAATGGGGTGTTTTAATAAAAGTATTAATTACATTTCATAATTTCCTTTAATAAGATTTTTTAACATTTCACATTACTTGATTTTTCCACTTTGACCATTTTTCCTTTATAGGTAGTATAGACTAGTTTGTTCTTTTACTTAAATGGAAAGCTATAAACTAATTTATCATACTTAAAACTAATGTATCTCATTTCTTGAATATTGAAATTTGCTATTAAAATTTGTTCTTTTACTTAAAATCATTATATGTAACAATAATTTATAGTTACATTTTATTTTTAATATTGTATGAATAAATGGTATACGAAACACATAATCAAAATATCAAAATTATAACTATGTGCCGCGATGAAATTCCGTTGTTATGCACGGGTACTCTTCTAATATTTTAGATACATATATAAAGATAAGAATGAAAATTTTTATAATCATTGTTTTTCTTGTGGTGAAGTAATCACGCAATCAAAATTATGATCTTGATTTAGGATCTACACGGTGCACACTTCATGATTATATTAAAGGGTACGTTTGATATACTATCCAGAATCACAATCGGTACGGCATTGATTAGAGGGTAGAAAAGGATTGAGAATAACTATTACATTTTTATTGTTTGGTGTGAATTTTAGGGTATAGTTATCACATGTTCTTTTTAGAAAGTCATGTGGTTTTCATATGTTAGTGATGGGTCTCACGGAAATAAGTAGAAAAGGTACCCCCTCCTGTGAGTTTATGGGTATCAAATAATAGTTTCATTCCCAACTTAGTAATCAAACATTTGCAATGATAATCATTGTGATTGATGCATTCCGATAGTGACCAAGCGCACCCTAAAAATAATAATTATACAATGATAATCCAACCCTAACACAGTGCAAGAATAAATAGGAGGGAGAAGTTAAACCACCCCCCCCCCCCCCCTTTTATTATTATTATTATTATTATTATTATTATTATTATTATTATATATAAGTTTGTTTATATTATAAAACTGTGAAATGAAAAGTGAGAAAAATATAAAATTTTAATAAATGAAAAGTATTAAACTGTTAAAAATATGAACCAGAAACTGATACTATAAAAGAGGGACAAAAGGAGAGGTGTGGATTATTGAAAAATACAAAAAATGTGAGGTATGGGTTTGTATAACATAAACCTTATTTAGGAACCTCGATATATTTGAAGCACTAAATTATTACTCGTACATGGACCCATGTACAGAAAATGCACATTATTGCAAATTATTCTCTAGTTTATATTAAAAGTTGAACTCTTCAAACAACAACAATGCTTATCAAAGCTACAATGAGCTTTTGTGTTGGGATCACAATAATCATTACATTCACTATCACTATAACAATACGTGGGAGTGCAAATGACCTTTTTTGAATTATGTGGGTGAGTGCAACTTCTTGGTTCACAATCTTGCTCATGTGCATAAAATTGTTCCACTCCTGTTATAAAAAACAAAATACATTCCATATAAATGTGCAAATAATCTTTTATTTCAAGTGACATACGTAATCTAATGTTTTCAAACACATACCCCAAAAACAAGGTACCAATTAATAAACCACAACAATTACTTCAACAGATTGTTCCTCTTTTTGACACTTCTACATGTTAGATTGATTTGTTTTTTACCGTATATTTTAAAATCATCATACATTGTTGCTTAAAATTTTGAACTTCTAAAATTTTTGTTTTTTATGTAAGTGATCTTGTGTAAATGAGAAATCATTAAGTTTATTAGTCATATAGTTTTAGAAATAATAATAATAATAATAATAATAATAATAATAATAATAATAATAATAATAATAATAATAATAATAATAATAATAATAATAACACAAAAAATATAAATAAATAAATAAACAAACAAATAAATAAAAATTAATAAAGATCATCACAAAATTATTTTACGTAATTTAAGGAAGCAAGATTATAGGGGTATACGTACACATATAAATAAAACAAAAGTAAATGGTAACCGTAGCAATTCTACGAATACCATATATTGCACGAATGTGTTATTGTTGTTCAAAATTGGACATATAATGGATTTAAAGTTATTTACTTGTTGTCTTGAACGCTATCTGATTGATAATATACAAGAATAAACTAACAAAGTTGATGCAAATGTTCACCTGCGACAATAAGTAACAATGTGAAGATGAAAAACTTAAACGAAATAAATTTCTCCATTTGTGATTTCTTGAAGCCTAACCTTTCACAATTGTCTATTTCTTTTATGAATTCTTCTTTAATTTATAGGAAGGAATGTTCAATTAATTTGAATAATGTAATGATATTATAATTATTGAATACATATTTACATCTTATTACGCATGCAAGTCTTTAATGTACTATCCTTGCGATAAATGCAAGTATTTATTAGTTTAATAAATAGGTTTGGTATATCTAAATCTATATTATTTATAAAATAAAATGGTTAAAGTAAAAAGTTACTCCCTCCGTCCTACATTAAGTATCCATTATGACTTTTTTAAGTCTTTTTTTTCTTCAACTTTAGCTTAGATTTTTTTTGTCCGTGTTATATAATAATTTATGCAAGATATATGAGTGGATTAAGTTTTTAGTTGTATTTTCATTTGTATAATTTTTATTAAGTATTATATAACAAAATTAAATATATTTAAGGTCAAAGTTTGATGAATAAAAGACTTAGAAAAGTCATAGTGGACACTTAATGTGGGACGGATGTAGTAAGAGTCAAGAAAGTGAAAGATGGGAAAAAAATGAAAAAGAAATGTTGAAACAATTAATTTGGTAAACTACAAAAAATGTCTCTAAACTTTGCCAAAATTGCGAAAGTTGTACTCGAACAAAAAAAAGTGCAAATATTGTCCCTAACGTGTCGACTTCTGCGATTTGTGTCCTTCCCGCATTACCGTAGTTGCAATTTTACTTTTTTGACTAACGCTCGTTAGAAAATTTCGTTAAATACCACATGAAATGACTAGTTTACCCTCCTTTTTTTCAATTATCGCAATGCCACCCTTTTCCTTTCTTTCTCGCACCTTATGCAAAATTACTTATTCCCCTTCCAAACTTTGAGGGAAAAAATTCATGATACAACTTTCTTATAAAACTGCTTCATTTCGGGCTGACACAAACATAAACACATCGTCCCTAACGTCTAACACATACAAATATAAACCCTAATTGGTTGTTTAGCCTGCACAAACCCTAATTTTTTAACATGGATGGTGGTCAAACTGGAAGCGGGAATGGGGTTGTGTTAAAGAATAACAGAGGGAGAGGGAGGCCTAGAAAATACGGCCCGCTACCCGCGCCTTCGTTTGCATCCCCTAACCCGAGTACACCCACGCCACAACAGAAGAGGGGAAGCCCTGTTAATAGTGAAACTATACAACGGGTATTTAGTGTTTGTAAGTTTATGTTGTTTAGTTCCTTTATTTGTTTAAAATTGGCATAGTTTGCTTTTGGTAATTGTAGCATAGGTTGGAAGTATTAATGGGCTAGTACTGAATGTTAGTGTTGCCAAAAAGTGGTTGTTCGGTGAGTATATACTTGTTCAGTGTTTGTTCGCTATGCACCGGTAATACTTGTTCAATTTTGCCTTCAAGTAGTGTTGACTCTGAGTGATACCAAAAAGTAGTATTGATTGAGTTTTAAATATTTGTTTCATAGTACTTGCAATTAGTTTTTGTTGGTAGTGCACTTGTAATCATTTGTTACCTGGGTTAATGCCTTCAAGTAAATTATTTTTCCATGAGTATATCTAGTCTTGTTGAGCATTAAGTGAATGATTAACAATAGTGTGCAGTTTCTTGTGTTAAGTGATCACATCTAGTGTTGGTGAATGGTTAACAAGTATAGGCTTGGTTCATGTTTCATTCTGTATTAGTAATCACATCTAGTCTTGTTGGCTATCTTTATAGATGACAAGGAAAAGGCGGAGAGCGTTTATGATCGTATGGAAAACAAGATTGCAAAACTTGAACATGTGTTATACATGGCAAAAATCCTGAAAGGTTCATTTTTAACCTCTTATGTTGTAATGTAAATACTATTATTTGAGATTGTATTACAGTTTTGCTATCTTGAATAATCTTTACAGATATCAGACACAAGGTTGGGCAAAAAGTGATTGGAATTTTGAAGGATGATGCAGAAGTATGGTGCAACATAGGCAATAAATTTAATGCTGAATTATTGGATCAGATGAAAGCAAGATATGGGCCATACAAAACAATCACAGAGGAAAATGTAGATGAATTTCTTGATGAGCTGTTTATGAGGACAATGATTGAAATGATAGGTAAAAGTATTCAACCTCTTAAAAGTGTGTTTGGAAAGGCAAATAAGTTTTATTTATTTCATTTTGGCTATCTTTATAGATGACACGGGAAAGGCAAAAGTGATTGCAGAGCTTCTTGATGAGCTATTTATCAGCAAAAAAAGGAAATGCTAGAAGGTAAATATATTCAAGGTCTTAAAGGGGTGTTTGGAATGTCTTTCTACCTTATAGATGTTATTGATTCAAATCATATTCTTGCAAGTGAATATTACAGCTTGTATTACAGTTTGCCTTTGTTGTATAATCTTTGCAGTTCTGGATTTTGGTACTAGTAATCATAGGAAGCGTAGGCCAGCTGAGGGTACCAGTAACCAGACGAAGGAAGCTAATGATAAACAGAGGAAGGCAATCTCAGATGAGGGTACCCATGAGCAGTGGAAGGCAAGGCCTCTGAGTGTAACTGTGTGCATCCTTGGCTTAAGAGCAAAGTCGAAAGAACCAGCTCCCAAAAGAGGTTTTAAGTGTTGCTCATTGCATTCCAAAAAGAGAAACTAAATGCAGGTTAATGGTCTTTGTCTGTGTTGTCCTTTTTGATGTAGTATTCTATTTTAAGACATTTATAGTTAAGCTATGTAAGACATGTTTATGAATTTGTTTGGTTACTCTTTTAAGACATCCTTTTAAATCATAAAAATGTGTATGTAAAATAATAATTTACTTTGATATTTTTAAAACATAACAATGAGTTTTTCTTTGATCCAATTCAGCTTTTCCATTTACACAGACAGTTATAATCAAGGAACATAACTTTTGGTCTCGAGCCCAAGCCCAACTATCATGAGAGCCAGGACTAAGCCACAGACGATTCAATGTGTCACGTAAGGTGTTTAACTCATCGGTGGATATGTCTAACTCTCTTTTTTTGTGCCCGGACATTCGATCCGTTTGATTCTTTTGCAAGGAATTCATTTCCTACCTCATTGTAGCTTAATTTGTACGTGCCTTCGATAATTTTGAGCTTCCTATTCTCGAGCCAGCTAGCTGAAACTGATTCAATATGCTTTAGTTAGCCAGCCAGTTGAAGATAATGTCACACTGTTAAGAATAGCAACAAGTCTACAACATATATTTGATTCATAAAGACTTATAATTTCAAAAGATTGTTAATTAGTAGATACTTTGTGGACGATGGGGAAACTTGAGACTCAATTATCATTAGTGGCATCCGTAGTACTCGAGGAAACTTGAGACTCAATTATCATTTCATAATTATCCCCATCAACCAAATGTATTCAGCTATTAACTCATATCTTATAGTATTTCAAAATATACTTTGTAAAATGTTGATAAGTGATAATATTGGCCGTTCAACATGTATAGTTTGAAATCTAACATATGAAAGGCAATAACGAGTTTTTGCTACAACCTAATTCGGCAGCCAAGCTAAGAAAATGTTTTGCCAATTTGAGCAAACGTTACCATATTTGCAAAGTGATCGTCTCGAGTACCAGTTGAGCTAATTTGAAGTCTACCAGAATTAATTGGACTTGAGTCTTCATTGAAATGATAGTAATGACGATGTCAACAAAAATAAGAGCAGTGGGTACAGTCGAGCCGTTGGGCTCGTGCCGTTCTCCAAAATTGCTGCCACGTCAGCAAACACACAGAACGGCACCAGAAAACCTTTGGCACCACATTTTGTGCCGTTACAATTGACACCAGAAAATGTGGTGCCGTTCTATATTTTTTTAATTTTTAAATAAAACAATATATATAACTAAAATTTAATTTAATTAATAAAAACACATTACAAAATATTTATACGTCCTGAAATATATATACATAATGTTTAAGACATAACAAAATATTCATTTTTTTGGCTTAATGGGCTCTAGAATAATAGGACTTTGTTGTTAATGGGCTTGAATTGTTTGGCTCAAATGGACTCGAGCTACGTGCAGTTATGTAAACCTATTTCACAAACACAACCACAACCACAACCATCTTCTTCCTCTTCCCTTCTTCTTTCCTGCCGCCTTCGAAAAAAAAAAAAAAAAAAAACAAACACAAACACAACAAACAAACCGACCAAGAAAAAAAATCAATGCCGTCGTGTGGTCCGGTTGGCGCGAGGTGGTTTGTGTCACAACTCGTAAATTCTGGTCTTTTCCCGAACTTTCAACATTTACTATTCATCGGTTACTATTCATCGATCACTATTCATCATTTTACTATTCATCTTTTTCGGAGTCAGTTTGATATTCTGAGAAGCGTTTTAAAATTTTACTATTCATAAAACACTATTCACCTCCGGAGAAAATTGTCATTTATACGTGGGTTGCGTCATTTTTGTAAATGTACGGTTATCTACCTAATAAACGTTATCTTATGAGCTATTATTTTTAATAATTAATCCGACAATCCCAACTATGGTCCTAATATATTTTTATACTCATAAAAATGATATAAAAGTTATAATATTAATTTACCCGGTAATTTGGGAATTTATTCAATTAATGTCGTACGTTTAATATAATTACGACGGTTTTCGTAAAAACTAAACAATCATCATCCAAACACCCAATACTTGTACCCAACATATTTTTACAAATTTTATGACTTTATTATGTCCCGGTTAACTCCGATAAAATTTATTTCTAGCAAACCCGGTACCCGATTTTACCTAAACTAACTAATAACAACACAAACTATACTACACTTCCTAATTTAATCACCCAACATCCCCCCCTCTTTCCCTCCTTTGTGAACCGCCCCCCCCCCCCCCTCCTAGACTTCACAAGCCTAAACCTCACCAACACCCATTAATGCACACCTAACTATTGTCTCTAAATAATATATCATCCCATTTTCATCTCATTTCACACTTAACACATCAAAACAACTAGCAACAACTCTCTTCTCTTTTCTCTCTTTTGTGTGGATCGACCAAGGCAAGACACAAGGAAGAAACCATAAACTTTTGAAGATCAAGTGTTTAATCATGTCCTAATCATGATCTAGTTGGGATTTGGTGGTAAAAATCCCTAGGTTTCTTATACTTTTTCATCCAAATCATCTCAAATCTTTCTTGTAAGTTGTCAAACTCTTGTTCATATTTCTTCATGTTATTTTTATCATCATATGCTTTCCATTCAAGATCTACATGCATATGTTAGTTATACCACTCATTTATACATGTATATATAACTTTGAACACTAGAAATGTTTATTTTGGATTTCTTTGTTAGATCCACTAGATTGATGATGTTTAGGAACCCATGACACCCTAAGAAGGTGTATGGTAAGTTTAGACTAGATTTGTGGTGATTGAAAGTGGTTTGGTTGGATTGGAAACTAGTTTGGAACATTAGAAATGGATTTTAAACATATATTCAAACCTACTGTCCTTAAAATGAAAACGTGGCAAACTCAGTGGGTTTGGGGTAACTTTTGACCAAATATTTAGAAAATACATTCCGAGACGGAACTATGGCCGAAAACGGGGATGAAAACGAGTTAATAACGAAGGAGTTATGATTTTCCGAATTTAACGACGAAAACTAGTTTTCTGAAAAACTGCATGCTGTTGGACGATTTTCGTTGGACAAATAGAGGCGTTAAACGTAACCTAGTGGAGCCGAGCTATCGAAAATATATTAGTATATACTAAAACGAATCCGTGGATATAAAGAACGAGTAAAATGAGCTTAAAACGACCAAGTTATACATGTTTTAAAATCGTCAAAACTATATATATATATAGTCACTAATAGAAAATAATATAACTACGTACTAAATAATATATTTTCTAGATTTCTTATTCAAGGAGTTTATTTTTAACTAACGAAATACGTACGACCCAAGGTTTATTTATGCGACTACTAGACGATATCTTAAGGTTTTCAAAACGAGGAATATAACACTAACGTTTTTATATACGATATATTACGACAAGTTTTGTAAACCTAGTTGGACTTATTTTTCCTAAGTATGGAAAATACTTTACTTTGACTATAACAATTATTTCCAAGTTACGAGTGGTATAGGTATCATGTGCATGTGCATTCATTACATCCTTTCATGATCTAAGTAGATCACTATCATTCATATTAGGTTGCGGTTTGAGATCGAACCTCATTTCTGTGTATCCACTTTGTCATCGTGGCTATTCGCACCAGGTGAGTCATAGCCCCACTTTTACTCTTTATACTTGTTTTAACTCTTTAGGGGAAATACATGCTCAACTATTTGCTTACTAGTATAAATACTCAAAACATACTTTCTTGATACACAAAACATTTATACTTGTTTGTCTTATACTTGATTATACTTATACATGATATTATACATACGTGATTGTGTTATACTTAACTGTGTTATATTTACTTGATACTTGAAACGTTTAAACTTTTATGCTTTGGGAAACGACACCCAGTAAACTTTTATGCTTTGGGAAACGACACCCAGTAAACTTTTATACTTTGGGAAATGGCACCCAGTAATCTGTCAAAGGAGAGGTATTGATAGTACTATTATGGGGAAACACCCCCCACCCAAGTCCAAAACAGATGCGACGTTGGGTGACAAGTACTATTTGGGATGGTGGTTCCCCGCCTTTGTGTCTATTCTTGACCTTGGGTGAATATAATCCTGAGAAACTATATATTGTAGCAGTGGGTTGTAAACACACAGGTTACAAGGCTCTTATGGCGGGACTTGTAACTGAGTGGATTTACGATGCCTTTGCTGGGAAACCTTCATACATATGCATAAACTTTATTTGTTAAACAAACTCTATGAACTCACCAACCTCGTGTTGACACTTTAGCATGTATTTTCAGGTTTTAACCTATGGCACGCTACAGGAGGTTTTGGCAGGGCATGACATGGTCATAGAAGACTCTGATTATTTATATGGGGACCGTTTTAAACTACTTTTAAGGGCCTACTTCCGCACTACTTTTAACAATGTAAATTCAACATTTTTGGTTAAACGATTTTATTTTAAATAAGTAAAGTGAAAACCATTTTTGAACTTGTGTTGTAATGCCAATTGAGTTACACCCCAGCTACACGTATGCTTCCGCTGGACCCGATTTTGGGGGTGTGACAGTTTGGCACGAAGCTTGGTATGGTGCGCCGTTCATTTTTCTCGTGCCATTCTTTAGCACCAAGCAGTGGCAGAACCGCACCTCCCACTCTAATTGCAAGTTAAAACAATTTAAAAAAATAATAATATAAATTGCATTAGACAGAAATGTATCTTTTATATAATATAACAATTACATCATTTCGGAGTGATTTTGCAAAACATTTCTCATTGAAAAAAAATAGACCAATAGGAGAGCGCGATTTTGCCACGTAGGCAAAATCAAATGACGTGATTGCTCAATAGAAAGTCAAAATTGAATTGATTTTGGTCAAACTTTAATAAATTTGGTAGAGAAATTTTGTTGAGAAAAAAACACATAAAAATATTTGTGTCAAATTTGTGAAAACAAAAACTTAAAAAAACATGAAGTAATTAATAAAACTTTAGTGGTTGAATTTTACATAAAATATATAGAGTTAAGTGTAAAATTACAAGTTTTCATATTTTTTAATAACTTGAAAAAAATAACAAATAATCCCTTACACTTTATACCCTCTATACTTTATAAGATGAACTGTGTTTAAAATTACATGAGTATTAGTATTATTTTCAGACTGTCATCTATGAAAATTATAAAATTTTGTAAATATATGAATTAGTTTTAAGATAAGTTAAATATTTTTTTAAAACTAATACTAGTTTTAGACTATCATCTATTAAAATATTTTTTTGACTATATACATTAAATACGGCTAAAATATTGCTAACGGTAATATGAATATCAAATGTAAGCACAAATTACTGTGATATGAAAATAAATATGCGCTATTGTACTTATAACAACGACTCGTTAAATTCTTATTTAAAGTTTATATATGGATATCCAGAGAAACATTTAAAAAAAAACTTTACGGAGCATATTTTAACTTTATCAAGAGGACTTCCCTCATTACGAAAGGTGTCCCGTGGATGGGTACTGATATATCTCCTAATCGTGTTGATTATGTGATAATAAACTCGCACATTTTATATAACATGATATGAATAGTTAAAGTTAATCAAGAACATCAACCTCAACATCAACATCTATGTCAGTTAAACAAAGTTAAATATTTCAACCAATAAATGTTTTTACAAAATATTATTGTAAAAATATTAATACATAATAAAAAATCCTGAACAAGAATTAGTTGTACTTATAAAACAATTTTCACGGATAAATTCTTATATGTCTATATACTAAACTAAAATTTTAAAATAAATTTTATTCATGTGTAAACCATGTGCGTGCACGGGACTTATAACTAGTTTTTAGTATTAGAAAATCGTACACAAATGTAAAGGTTATAAAAGTTTGTTTTGGATAGACTTCATGGTCTAGAGTTCAACGGTGTACGGGGACGAAGTGATATTTTCGGGAACTCTTTTACCTTAGTAATTAAAACATGAATTAAATAAAATGGGGCGATAGAAAGAAATTGGCTCGAACACTAGACATCGTGTATGGATACAAGGAACTTAGCCAACTCCCTAAACACCCACACATTTATACCTTCCGTCTTTTAATATTTAAACGAGCTTCAAATATTTATTACCTTGCTACTTATGTTGAGGGGGCCCATTGTGTTCTTATCACAATAAATTCGCGTATTCTTCCATAAACGAACATAGGTGTGGTTGTTAATGTTGCTCGAGGCGAACTGAATTCGGTTTCATACAAGTTCAATTCACTGTTTCAAGACAAAGTAATCCGGTAAAGTTTTGCTAACTGATGTGAATGTTAGGAAGAGTTTTGTTATAGTGTCTGAATTTATCAAGTGTTCGCCACCCTTGACAGGTACGAATCATTTCAACCTACATATGGAATATTGAATCTATTACCGAAGCAATGAATCAAGCTATCACGATGTCCGAACGGGAAAAAGGGAACGAGGAGTGAAGAAGTATAATTTTTTTTAAAAGTGCAAGTCTTTATACGTGCAATATTAAATAATGTTTTTGTGTTATCTCAGTTTAACCCATAATTCCTTAAGTTTTGGTACTTTTGTAAAAGAAATTTATACAAGATCGTTGTGTAGCACCTTCCAAAAAATCTTAGCTCCGTTTTTGTGTACAATTTCAAAAAAGTTAAAGTTGAAAGCAAAAGAAGAAACTAGGGACGAGGGTTTCTCTATTTGGTAGTGGTTAACTTTGAATAGTAAAGGTGGTGGTGGGACTCTAACCTTGGTGCGTTTGTTCAAAGAGAAGTAGTGTACCATCCATTGCGAGGTTATGATCGAGCGAGAGTCCTACTAGCATCAATCGCAACTCACAACTATTTAAATAAAACGCATATATGGTTTGCCTAAGAATAATTAGTTAGCAATTAAACAAGAACAAATGTTGGGGGGGGGGGGGGGGGGGGGGGGGGGGGGCATTGTGTTCTTAATAGTCTGTCACAGTAAATTCGCGTATTATTTCATAAGCGAACATAGGTGTAGTTTTTAATGTTGCTCGAGGCGAAATGAATTCGGTTTCATACAAATTCAAATCACTGTTTCAAGACAAAGTAATCTCGTAAAGTTTTGCTAACTGATGTGAATGTTAGGAAGAGTTTTGTTATAGTATCTGAATTTATCATGTGTTCACCACCCTTGACAAGTACGATTCATTTTAACCTACATATGGAACATAGGTGTCACAGTAAATTCGCGTATTATTTCATAAGCGAACATAGGTGTAGTTTTTAATGTTGCTCGAGGCGAAATGAATTCGGTTTCATACAAATTCAAATCACTGTTTCAAGACAAAGTAATCTCGTAAAGTTTTGCTAACTGATGTGAATGTTAGGAAGAGTTTTGTTATAGTATCTGAATTTATCATGTGTTCACCACCCTTGACAAGTACGATTCATTTTAACCTACATATGGAATATTGAATCTGTTTCCGAAGTAATGAATCTAGCTATCAAGATGTCCGGACGGGAAAAAGAGAACACGGAGTGAAAAAGTATAATTTTTTTTAAAAGTGCAAGTCTTTATACGTGCAATCTTAAATACTCCCTCCGTCCCAATTTAATTGTCCATCTTTTCTTTTTGGTGCGTCCCAAATTAATTGTCCAATACTAAAAATGAATAGGGGAGTTTGGTCAAGTTTACTATATTATCCTTAGTTGAAATTAATATTACAAACTTTAAAGAAGTGTTAATTAATTGGTTAAGGGTAAATCTGTCATTTGACAAAGAAGTAAGAGAAAGAAAGTTGTATTAATTATGTTTTTCTTAAACTGTTTTTTTTTTTTTTTTTTTTTTTTTTTTTTTTTTTTTTTTTTTTTTTTTCGGGGGATAATAAATTTGGGACGGAAGGAGTAATATTTTTGTGTTATTTTAGTTTAACCCGTAATTCCTTAAGTTTTGGTACTTTTGATAAAAGAAATTTATACAAGATCGTTGTGTTGCACCTTCCCGAAAATCTTAGCTCCTTCTTTTTTATGTACAATTTCAAAAAAGTTAAAGTTGAAAGCAAAAAAAGAAACTAGGGATGAGAATTTCACTATTTGGTAGCTGTTAACTTTGAATAGTAAAGGTGGTGGCAGGACTCGAACCTTGGTGGCTTGGTGCATTTGTTCAAAGAGAAGTAGTGTACCATCCATTGTGAGGTTAAGATCGAGTGACAGTGCTACTAGCATCAATCGCAACTCACAACTATCTATATTACATTATAATGCATTTTGAACTATTATATAATTAGAAAGGTTTAAAATTCATACTTTTTTTTTGCTTATTATGGAAAGATTTCAAAATTAGTTTGTTAAACAAGTTGGTTTGGAAGTTTGTTAGGAAGCAGTTGGTTGTTCAAACTAAAATTATTTGGGTTAACCATCTCTAATATCTCTACTTATAAAGCATGAAGACAACTAAACGTGTAACCAAATAACGCAAAATATAATCACACGGTACCCGCCACTGCATTGCGCGGGTATCGTTCTAGTTGAAATAAAACGTATATATGGTTTGCCTAAGAATAATTAGTTAGCAATTAAACAAGAACAAATGTCATACAAATTTCTTTTTTATTCGTTTTGATAATATAATGAGCTCAAATAGTACAGAAATGTAATTGTTATAGATGTTTGTTTCATATAGGCTTACATGGTTTAGAATTCCAAATTGTAAGGGGCTGTCGAGTCATTTTGTGAAACTTTTCAAGTTTAAAAATTAAAATGATAAAACACTGGGGAGACTTGGCTCGAACCCATGTTATCTAATATAAAGATAAGACACTTTGCCAACTCTCCCAAACGTTCCTACATTAATAAGTTTAAATTGGTTATATTAAATATAATATATGATTGTTCCATACTTGAATATTATAAATTGAAAAACGATGATTCTATTATTTGTTAGCTAGACCACACAAGTACTGGAGCGAGTGTCATATCATATATATTGTCAAGCAAGTGAGCAACAATGATTTTTGATTCGTTTAGATGATAATGAGACATAATATAACATGCGTAAATCATGTTAATTGGATCCAACAACAAAACTAGTCTAGTAAAACTGAGTCAACCTTTTATGTCAACGTTGGTAAGATCCACGCGAGGTTGAGTTCGAGGGAGAGTGCTACTCGCATCAAACGTAATTCACCAGGCTTTTCTTTGAACATTTCATCGAAATTGTTTGTTGACTAGTTTCCAGTCAACAGAAATATGATATTTCCGAACCACGTTGTGTTATGGTTGTAGTTTCTTGAATGAGTCCGTATCTCTTTCATTGACGAATTTACATGTGCCTCCGGATGAGATGTACATAAAAGTCCCTAATAAGATCTTTGAGAAGCGTAAGGTGGTGGTGTTTAGTTTTATTTATCATCTTGGAGTTTTACCAACTCAGCTTACCCCCATCTTGCTTATACCATACATAAGTTGTTTTAAATACATTGATTTATAAGTTATCAGCTTACCTCCATCTTGGTTACTGCTTTTTGAATGGTACCTAAATATTCAACATAACTAAATGTTGATAAATCTGTTAGATCGACAGATCCTTTCTTAGATAAATAGATCATATTTTACCTCAATTTTTTGGTTACGCGAATATATGTGTGTCGTTTTGATTATGAAATGGGATTGGCATAATGGATGATATCCGTGAAAAGCTAGAAACGGGCACTAAATGATTCGCATGTGTCATTCTCAATCTACGCCTCTCAACTAACTTATTCTCATTCAGGTAGGGTGTTCATCGGTTTTGTTTTTCGAGTTTGTGGGTTATACGGTTCGAGTTTATCAATTTGAAATTCCAAAAAACAAAACCAAAACTAAACCAACTATAGAATAGATATTACAAAACCATACACCAAATTAAAACTCTGTTTGATTTTGATTTAAATCAGGAAAACCAAATTAAAAATAAGATTAAAAAAAGTCGAGGAGTTGTATACTAGGAATCGAACCTGGGTCACCTTATTCAATGGCTAGGTGTTTTCAAAGTCCACCAACCCTCCCTTTCAATAATATTTATTATTTTGATATTTTTATTACAGAACTTATTAACTAGGAGAAGAATTAAAAATAATAATACTAAAGAAAATATATATAAACCTTCTTATGAATGGTACCTAAATGGTACCTAAGTATTCATCATAACTAAAATGTTGATAAATTTAGTTGATGGACAGATCCTTTTTTGACGAATAGGTCATATTTTGCCTCTAATATTTGGTTACTAAAGTCAAGAAGCGTATTCAATTGATAGTTGCGTCTACTTGGTGGCTTATTTGGAAGTATCAGAACTCGATCACATTCAACTCTTAACGCATGAAGAAATGTGATTTGGTGATCTAACTTCACTACTCTTTGGTCATCCTCTAGCATGACGAATACGAACAGGTCTTGTTTCTTGAACTCTAATATCGCTTGTAACATAAAAGGGAACATATGGTACCCACCCACCCACCTTTTTCCCAATGGCGATTCCCAATGGTGATCCCCTGCCTTTTTTATTCCGATCTTTTCTTTCCTTGTTTGATTACCATTCAGTGAATAACGTTCGATTATTGTTGATTAGTCGGTGGTTATTTACTCTTTGTTCTTTTTCAGATTCGACGTGAATTAGTGTGTTAGGGTTTCGATTTTTTTAATTGATCCTTTATGCTTGATTCATCATTCATCTGTCAAGGATCTTAGGGTGTGTAACTTTTGATTAGTCCTTTAATTGTCCTTTATTTTCTTCGACGTAGTCATTAGGGTCTGATTTGGTCGTTCTAAAATCAAGCCTTTTGTATTCCTGTGTTTTTTATTTTGATTTTGTTGGCGTATAATGGTGATGAGATCTAAGGATGACGACGTTCAGAAGGTATCGACGTCGATTTTTGTGACTAATTTTCCTGAGAATGCGAGGGCTAAGGATCTTTGGAATGCGTGTAAACAATATGGTTATGTAGTGGATGCGTATATCCCTGTTAAAAGAACAAAGGCGGGTAAGAGATTTGGTTTCGTCCATATTATAAAAGTTTTTGACGTGGATCGTTTGGTTAGTAACTTATGCACGGTGTGGATGGGGAATTACCATTTACATGCGAACGTGGCTAGATTTCATAGAAATGTTGGTTCCACAGAGGGTAAACCTTCTAATCGGAGTGGGGAGACAAGTGTAAATACTCCTGTGGGGATCAACAATAATGGACAGAGGGTTGAGGCTAATTCATATGCATATGTTGTAAAAGGGAACACGTTTAGGAAAGAAACTTCTGAGACTAATCCTGTATTAGTTTTGGATGATACATGCCTTAACAAGCAGGTTTATTCCCTTTGTTTAGTTGGGAAAGTGAAGGAATTTAGTGTCTTATCGAATTTAAAGGTGGTTCTGGGAAATGAGGGATTCACTGATATTGAGTTACGATATTTGGGCGGACTTTGGGTACTGATTGGATTTAATTCGGAAGACACGAAAGCTAAATTTTCGTCATGTGTGGGAGCTGCTTCTTGGTTCTCTCAAATCAATCAAGCATCTACTGATTTTGTTTTAGATGAGAGAATAACATGGGTGGATATAGAAGGTATTCCTTTAAAGATGTGGCCAGATAATACTTTTAAGAAGATTGCAGCAAAATGGGGATCTATTATTTATATAGAGAATGTGGAAACATGTTTTCTCCATAGTAAGAGGTTATGTATTCTTACTTCCGGCACGTTGAATATTTTTGAGTCATTCAAAATTATTTATAAAGGTAAGGGTTATGGGGTGAGAGCTAAAGAGGTCACAGGATGGGTTCCGGATTTTGATGATCAAAGTTAGGAGGATAGTGATTCTGAAGACGAACAATCTGAAGGTGTCATTAAGGAAGATTTTTTTAACAGTGATGACGAGAGCATGGTGCCGGAAACTGTATTGGAAAAGGAGGATATTCAGAATGTAGCAAGAGAGGGTATAAGTGGTACTAAAGATCAAAAGTCTGATGACCCGTTTGATCTATATCCTTTACTTAACAAAAAGAAGGATAATGAGACATCGAATAGTTCGGATAGTTTGAAATTTCCACCTGGTTTTACACCGCTTGAGGACATTGAAGAGGGGCAGATTAGGGATGATATGGGGAAGGCGGACAGTAACGTATTGAGGGGAGAGAATCATGTGTTTGGTATATCAAATTCGGGGCCTGGCAAACACACTGTTAATGGTGAGGATTCAGCTTATGTTTCTGTCACATCAGGTGAGTTTAAAAAGGTTGAAATTCCGCGGCATGGAGGGTCTATTTTAACTGTTATGAAGGAATTAATTAAGGTGGGGCAGACTATGAGGTATAATATGAAAGGTTGTATGAAAAATATTGAGGAGATAGTTGAGTTACAAGGAGTGGAAGATGTTTTTCAATGAATATGGTATCACTTAATATTCAAGACCTTAACCCTAAGGCTAAAAAAGATTGGGTAAAGGAGATTTGTGTTTCTAATAAGGTAAATTTTCTTACTTTACAAGAAACGAAAATGGAGTCTATTGATTTGTTTGATGTAAAGAAATGTTGGGGAAATTTGGCGTTTGATTATGTTGTTAGTCCAGCGGTAGGGTTTTCAGGTGGAATTTTATGTGTGTGGGAGAAATCTTCATTTCAGAAAATTAACTCGACGGTTTCTGATTGTTTTGTCTTAATAAGAGGGAAGTGGGTGTGTAGTGGTATTAATCTTTTGATTATTTCGGTCTATGCTCCTCAAGAATTTTCTGAAAAGAAAATGCTTTGGGATTACTTAGAGCATGTGATTATAAATTGGAATGGTGAGGTGATTGTTATGGGGGATTTTAATGAGGTTCGGAATAAGAATGAAAGATATGGGTCGGTTTTTAATGCTCAAGGTGCGGATGTTTTTAACACGTTTATCTCAAAGGCAAATCTAAAAGAGGTCCCTCTTGGAGGTTGTGCTTTTACTTGGTGTCACAAATCTGCTACGAAGATGAGTAAGTTGGATAGGTTTCTTATGTCGGAAGGTTTGTTGAATGAGAATCCTAAATTTTCTGCCATTACGTTGGATAGATATCTTTCAGATCATAGACCTATCATGTAACGCGAGTTTTCTTATGATTATGGTCCAATTCCGTTTAGGTTATTCCATTATTGGTTTGAGATTGATGGTTTTGTAGAGATTGTTAAAAAAGCGTGGAGTGATTTTCCAGCAGGGGAGACGAATCCCATGTTGAAATTATTGTATCAAATGAAGTTTCTTAAAAAGCGAATTCGAGAGTGGAATGGCTTGAGGAGCAGTAATATGCGAAAAAAACATGAATTCAAAAAAGAGCTTCATGACGTGGAGGTTCTTATTGATAATGGAAATGCCATGGAAAGTACGTTGATCAAACGAATGGAGTTAATTAAAAATATTCAAGATTTGGATAAATTGGATTCTATGGAGGCGGCTCAAAAAGCTAAGATTAAATGGGCGATTGAAGGAGATGAGAACTCGAAATACTACCATGGGATTCTTAACAAGAAACGTCATCAACTTGCTATCCGTGGTGTATTGAAAGATGGTATTTGGATTGACGATCCAGTTTTGGTCAAAAAGGAATTTGTTACGCACTTCAAATGTCGCTTTAATAAACCGTCGTATGTCCGTCCCCTTTTAAATATGGTATTTCCGCATCAATTAACTTCGATGCAACAAATAGATTTGGAAGCTGATGTTTCTTACGAAGACGTAAAAAGGGCGGTATGGGATTGTGGTATTGATAAATCTCCGGGGCCAGATGGGTTCACATTTGGATTCTTTAGGCGGTTTTGGGATTTAGTTGGAGCGGATGTAGTAAAGGCGGTCACTCATTTTTTTTATTTCTGGGATATTTCCTAAAGGATGCAATGCATCCTTTATTGCTTTGATTCCAAAAACCCCGGATGCTAAGATGGTAAAGGATTTTAGACCTATTAGTCTTATTGGGAGCTTGTATAAAATTATTGCTAAAATTTTGGCAAATCGGCTTGTGGTGGTTTTGAGTGATATTGTTAGTGAGGTTCAATCGGCTTTTGTGGCGGATAGACAGATTCTTGATGGTCCTTTTATTCTTAACGAGGTGCTGCAATGGTGTAAAGTGAAGAAAAAGCAATCTTTCATTTTTAAGATAGATTTTGAGAAAGCTTATGATTCCGTTAGATGGGATTATCTAGATGATGTGTTAAGGAGATTTGGCTTTGGAGATAGATGGTGTGGTTGGGTTCAAGAATGTCTTCGCTCTTCAAGGGGTTCGGTGTTAGTAAATGGTAGTCCTACGGAGGAGTTTCAATTCTACAAATGTTTAAAACAAGGTGATCCACTCTCTCCTTTTTTATTCATTTTGATTATGGAGAGTCTTCATTTGTCTTTTAAAAGAGTGGTGGATGCGGGGATGTTTAATGGAATCGTGTTAAACTCTACCATGCAATTATCTCATATGTTCTACGCGGACGTGGTGTTCTCAATACTCCTTTTAATTATTTAGGATCGAAAGTAGGGGGTTGTATGTCTCGGACTCAATCTTGGAATGAGGTGGTGGATAAAATGGTGAATCGTCTCTCGAGATGGAAAATGAAAACATTGTCTATAGGAGGTCGTTTAACACTCCTTAAGGTGGTGTTAGGTTCTATGTCGATTTATGATGAGGCGAAAAATGATCCGTTTTTAGGGGGTCATTTAAGCTCGAATCCGAATTTATTTGATCAAATATTGCCCTAAATCATTCCTTTTGTGATTTTAGGTGTTTGGAGAGTGAATTCTGGAAAAGAAGCCATTTTGGACGTTTTTGGAGCATAAAAGTGAAGAAAACGGCAAAGTACCAAATTTCCATGCTGAAGATACAAGGTGACGGCGACAAAAGTAATATCTTGACGGCGTCAGACATGAAGATTAAAATACCGAAGGTGGTGACGGCGTCAAACGCCTTCATGACGGCGTCAAAGTGGCAAGAATAAAATACCGTGGTCGGTGACGGCGTCACATAGGCCGTCATAAGTAGATCAAGGCCGTCCGAGGAAGTATATGGCGGCAAGGTGACGACGTCACATGTAACTCTTGACGCCGTCAGCCTACTTTTCCTATATATAGTTTTCTAGTTTTTTCATTAAGAAAGGAGAAGTTTTGGTGAAACCCTAAAGACGATTTTGGTGTATCTTTTACAGGTTTTTCAAGGGTTCCAAACCCTTGAGACCTTGCATTGTAATTGAGATAAGTGTTCTTCCAATTCAATCAATATGTCTATGTGTTGGTTGTTTATATCTTGTTCTTGTCTCAATTCTACTATGCTAGGCTAGATCTCTTTTGTGTTTGCTTAGATCTAATGAAACCTAGATGGTGATTATGTGTTGATTACTTGTCTATTCTTGTTTTGGATGAATGATATTATATGTTAGGCTTAAGAAAACTGGCAGATCTCCAAATGGTAACATGCTTGAACGTCTTAAGAAACATGAACCGAGGCGTACTAGGTCTTTATTGGTTGTATTTAATGCATGAGCCACTGTTTCCAATCCCTATAGTTGTGCTGGGTCATGGTGTAGGAGGAGATAAGAGCTCATAGAGTTGGGGAGTTATGTATGCCACCCCACGAATGGTATTAAGGAATACAATCCGTCATCCATACAAGTGTAACAAGTAATTAACGTGTAAAAGATATCTAGGGAGTAGTGAAGTCTAAGTACACATAATTTCTCCAACCACTGCTCACAACCTTAGTATAATTTAGTTTAATTTCATTTTTAGTATTTTATTTTAATTATATATTAGCTTTGGGTTAGTTGAATAGCAACTAATTCCGCCCACTCTTCCAAAACCCGAGATTTTACTTGCTTTCATAAAGATATAAAAATACAAAAATAATCATCCCTCACCTTTAGAACTATTAATTAGGTTTTCTAATCCTAGCGACACTATTCCTAAGCTGAACGATCAATCCCCCGGTACATGTCACTATACTATACTACAACGATCAGGTACACTGCCTGGTGGGGGTTGTAAGCTTCTCGAGATCCCTCGAGAGGTAAAGCAAGGTGCGATTCCCACGCATCAAGTTTTTGGCGCCGCAGCTCGGGGAATAGTTATTGTCTAGGTTAGGATTTCTTTTTATTAGGTCTACTTGCTAGATTCCTTTCTAGTAAGATTTTATTTTTATTTTCTAGGTTTTCTTTAGTCTATCTTTTTCTTTGTGTGTTTGTTCGTAATTTCCATTGACTCTTCCGTTCACGATTATGGAGTACGCGAATATACCATACCACCAACCACAAAGGCCATTCTACCCTATTGACATGTCAAATTTCAAACAATATCGAGATGAACCCATATATGATGCATGGACTCGTTTTAAAATTTTACTTCGAAAATTCCCTCATCATAGTTTCTCTTTAGCATCCCTAACCGAAACCTTTTACTATCGTGTCAGCCGATGTGACCAAATGTGCATTGATGATTTTGCCAATGGGGGCCCTAGGGAATTAAGTGATGAAGAAGCATGGGATACCATAGAAAACTGTGCCCAATATTATTATAGAGTAGACAACCCAACAAACAACATCACAAATCAATCAAAAACAAGTTTGAAGGAGCAAACGGGAAGCTTGTCTGGGGATGATTACTCAGGGATACCTGTGTGGATGTCACCTAAAGCCATAGTACAAAACAAACACATAGGTGACCTTGATGTGATGGAGGATGTAGCCGAACATGATCACATTGATCAAAAAGACCCAGGTTTTATGATCGATGATGATGAATCTCAAGAAACAGATGATGAATCTTTTGGGCAATTTGTATATAGTAGTCATAATATTGAGGATGATCCTTATGATTCGGATATAGAAGTTGAGATGCCTAAAGAAGCACTTGAGATACTTGGGAAAACGTTAGGGTTAGATTATAATAAAAGACATGTTGAGGATATTGGTGATCCTGACACAAGGAATGATGAAGTAGAAAATCTAAGCCCACCAAGTACCCCACAAGTCCTAGCATCATCTGAGGCACACACACCGCCCGTGATTTATTCGGATGAAGTAGAAGAGAATATAGGAACCCCAATTGAGGTAGAACCCTTGGACCAAACACAACTAGAGGATATAGGTTTGAATACTTATAATGATAACCTTACTCTTAGTTCTAGGGAAGTTCCTAGTTTTGATGAACCGGAGCCTCAACCAAAACCGTTACCTAATCTTCCATCCTTGGATGAAAATTTAGGAATTGAAATAGGTTCTGATCCACCCATCAAACCATATAGTTCGGGTAGTCTTAGGACAAAGGTAGTGGACTCTAAGCCTTGTAGAGAGGAAGCCAATATAGGAGTGGAAAATGACCTTACATGCTTACATCACCCATTCATGATTGATCACAAAACACATTATGGGTTTAAACCGGGTTTATTAGGTCAAGATGGATCCCCAACTAGTAGTCTCTTGAAGATGATAGAAAATGATCCCTTTCTAGGAGAAAATCTTAATCCACCCATTAACCCGATTGAATTAGGTAAGGTTATGATGATAGGAGCACAACCCTTTGAGCATATAATTCATCTACCACTCTTTCCTCACATGGCATATTTCCACCCTAAGGGTGTGTATCGCTACTTCCACCCGCACTTAATCCTAAGTGTAGGGAAAACCTCCCCTATTTCCGTTAACTAAGGGTAGAGTCAGGCTCGTGACTCGAACAAAAACAAGCGCTTATTGGGAGGCAACCCAAGCTTTATTTATTTATTTGTTTGTTTGTTTGTTTATTTGATTTCATTTGCTTCCGTATGCATGCTTTATTTTTATTGTTGGCAGATCATGTTTCTTAATTAAAAAGTGGAAATACTTTACTTTGTTGTTTTGGCCTAGTCTTAACTCCACCTAAAAGTATTTTTGCAAAAGATAAGTGTAAGGGGAAACCCCAAATATGTTTTTAAGAAACAAACCGATCATGATTCTCCACAATATTTAATGAACATGTATATTCGTATTTGTTAGAGTCAAATGCTTGTATTGAGTCATAATGAAGTTTTGCAAGATTTTCCAGGAAGTAGGACAAAGTTTTTCCAGAAATTTTCCGGATACGTAACATAAGAATTTCTGCAGGTCCATTCTGACGGCGTCAGAGTATTGCTCTTGATGGCGTCAGTAGTAAAAATCTGGAAATTTTACCGGTTTTGTTTTTCTAACGGAGTCTTATGGTTTTTGTGAATCATTAAGTTTTATAATCTCCAGGAAATCTGCAAACTTCATTCCACAAGCATTATATCTTACTTTGCTTTCTAGGATTTAGTAACTTATATAGGATGCCGCCGATTTTACGCGAGGTTGCCTTGTCTATTGTTGTCAGGATTTACAGGTTATTTATGACAAGAAGATGATTTATATTCTGGAAGGGAAGCTTTGATTGTTCGTTTTCTTGGAGGAAGATTTAACCTGGCCAACCTATAATCCATACCGAGCGAATCAGGGGAGTATTTGATTTCATTCTCTTTACTTTTTCACTTTTACATTCTTTACTTGAACATTGGGGACAATGTTCATCCTAAGTGTGAGGGGAGGGTAAAAAGATGATACCTTACATATGCACTTTCGCTTGAGTTTGTTTTGTTTGATAGTAGATGTGTAATAAAACTATGAGAAATACTTGTTAGTGTAATTTTAGCGCCAAATTTAAAATTTTTTACAACATTTAGGAGTGAAACTTTAGCCATAGCAAGCGTCTCATGGATAGAAGATTGTATGACTAGCACATAACCGTATATTCAGAAAAATTTTCCACCAAAAAATGTGAGGTTCGCCTTTAGATTTGATAGGAAAAGCATTTAGTATTAGTGCTTATGAGTGTACCGGTAGCATTTAGATTCTAGAACTTGCGTTAGTGATGCATCCCGAGACCGCGAGTGAGACTACATTCGTGTGGTAGGATTTACTACATGATAAGAGGCATTAGGATCACCCTTGTGTTAAACCCGTATTATAATTACTTGACCATTTAAGTCATATTACTTGGCTAGTTAAGTCAACTAATTTTTCCCACACCCTTTGCGTTGTACTCATTTTTAGTACACGAAACCCCTAGTACACCCCTCCGAGCCTATCTTTTCGTTTCTAACTTTAAGCATCTTACTTAAAGGAAGAATTTGTTACACCCCACTTAAATGTACACCCAAATCGCCTTAGCCTTCCGTGTATGCGCTCATTTTTAGTACATTATTGTTATTTGTTAAACCCTAAGTTAACTTTCTAATTGATTACATGGTTGCTAAGTCGAGTCATATCATTGTACATATTGTTTTGGGACTATTGGGACTCATGGGTAAGTACTTATTTTATGGAGTAATGGGGAAGAACATAATATATTACCCCCATATGTACGTTAATCTTAAAAGTGCTCCAAGTGTTTTGATTTTCTTAATTCGAGTCATTAAATTAGTTAATTGTAAAGTATGTAAAGATTCAAGTGTAAGGGGAACGTTTATACCCCTATGATGTATTATTTTAGATGGTAGGGTAAGAGTGTATGCAAAAAAAAAAAAAAAAAAAAAAAAAAAAAAAAAAAAAAAAAAAAAAAAAAAAGCCATACGGACTACCATCCTGTTTTTATTCTATGTTTATTTTATGTTTTTGTTATTTTTCATTTATTAGCTTAAGTCGAGTCTAGTCTTGGCTTAGCAACGCCATCTTGTACATGTAATTAACCAAGTTTGTTAACTCGCCACCAGTAAAATTTCCTTTATCCAACAAAACCGTGTAATTCATATCCCTATACCTAACGTTACAACCCTTTAAAAGACCTATTTGATAGTTTATCCTAGGTGCTTACGCCATGTGGTGGAGGTTTGATCCTTTCCCAAGCCTATGGTAATCTATTTTGCTATGACAGGTAGTGAGAGATATCTTCCATTTCCATAATGTTATATTACTTTATTACACCCGAGAGATGTGAGTATCTAAACACTATTTGTGAGGTGCTTGTGTATGACCTTCGTGCTTGTCTATTGGTCTTTAGTGGAACGATTATTTGTTGTAATTACTTTTATATTAGTGTTAAATGACCCCTAACTTGTTTTTTGAGTAGAATAAAAGCGCATTTGCTTGAGGACAAGCAAATCTCAAGTGTAAGGGTATATGATGAGGCAAAAAATGATCCGTTTTTAGGGGGTCATTTAAGCCCGAATCCGAATTTATTTGATCAAATATTGCCCTAAATCGTTCCTTTTGTGATTTTAGGTGTTTGGAGAGTGAATTCTGGAAAAGAAGCCATTTTGGACGTTTTTGGAGCATAAAAGTGAAGAAAACGGCAAAGTACCAAATTTCCATGCTGAAGATACAAGGTGACGGCGTCAAAAGTAATATCTTGACGGCGTCAGACATGAAGATTAAAATACCGAAGGTGGTGACGGCGTCAAACGCCTTCATGACGGCGTCAAAGTGGCAAGAATAAAATACCATGGTCGGTGACGGCGTCACATAGGCCGTCATAAGTAGATCAAGGCCGTCCGAGGAAGTATATGGCGGCAAGGTGACGGCGTCACATGTAACTCTTGACGCCGTCAACCTACTTTTCCTATATATAGTTTTCTAGTTTTTTCATTAAGAAAGGAGAAGTTTTGGTGAAACCCTAAAGACGATTTTGGTGTATCTTTTACAGGTTTTTCAAGGGTTCCAAACCCTTGAGACCTTGCATTGTAATTGAGATAAGTGTTCTTCCAATTCAATCAATATGTCTATGTGTTGGTTGTTTATATCTTGTTCTTGTCTCAATTCTACTATGCTAGGCTAGATCTCTTTTGTGTTTGCTTAGATATAATGAAACCTAGATGTTGATTATGTGTTGATTACTTGTCTATTCTTGTTTTGGATGAATGATATTATATGTTAGGCTTAAGAAAACTGGCAGATCTCCAAATGGTAACATGCTTGAACGTCTTAAGAAACATGAACCGAGGCGTACTAGGTCTTTATTGGTTGTATTTAATGCATGAGCCACTGTTTACAATCCCTATAGTTGTGCTGGGTCATGGTGTAGGAGGAGATAAGAGCTCATAGAGTTGGGGAGTTATGTATGCCACCCCACGAATGATATTAAGGAATACAATCCGTCATCCATACAAGTGTAACAAGTAATTAACGTGTAAAAGATATCTAGGGAGTAGTGAAGTCTAAGTACACACAATTTCTCCAACCACTGCTCACAACCTTAGTATAATTTAGTTTAGTTTCATTTTTAGTATTTTATTTTAATTATATATTAGCTTTGGGTTAGTTGAATAGCAACTAATTCCGCCCACTTTTCCAAAACCCGAGATTTTACTTGCTTTCATAAAGATATAAAAATACAAAAATAATCATCCCTCACCTTTAGAACTATTAATTAGGTTTTCTAATCCTAGCGACACTATTCCTAAGCTGAACGATCAATCCCCCGGTACTTGTCACTATACTATACTACAACGATCAGGTACACTGCCTGGTGGGGGTTGTAAGCTTCTCGAGATCCCTCGAGAGGTAAAGCAAGGTGCGATTCCCACGCATCAATTTACAATATGTCTATTTTCAAGGTGCCTATGCATATTCTTCAACGCATGAAATCTTTACGTAGTCATTTTTTTAATGGTATCGATCTTAATAGTAAGAAGTCGATATGGGTTAGATGGAATAATGTATTGGCTTCTAAAGAGAAAGGTGGTCTTGGTGTTTCTAGTTTGTCCGCGTTAAATAGAGCTTTTTTGTTCAAATGGGTGTGGCGGTTTTTCACTCAAAAAGAGACGCTTTGGGCTAGAGTTATAAGTGCCATTCATGGTGTGGATGGAGGGTTCGGAAGTACAAAGAAATCTGGTCAGGTGTATATCTGGTGTAACATCACAAAGGAAATGGAAAGGTTAGCTTCACATGACATTGACCTTTTTAATTTTATGCAGAAAAAGATTGGAAACGGGCTTAATACATTTTTTTGGAATGACTCATGGCGAGGAGATACGAAACTGAAAGATGATTTCCCTCGATTGTACGAGCTGGAACAGGATAAAAACATTACAGTAGCTGCCAAGTTTGCGCAAGAAAACCTTCAGATTTCTTTCCGTCGTTTACCTCGAAGTGGAGTTGAAACCGAGCAGTGGCTGAAATTTTTGGAGAGGATGGAAGGTGTTTTACTAAATTCCGTAGACGACAGATGGTGTTGGAACTTAACCGGTTCGGGGGACTTTAATGTTGCTTCGGCTAGAAAGTTTATAGATGATAAAAGATTGCCAATCGTCTCTACTACAACTAGATGGATTAAAGAGGTGCCCATTAAAGTAAATATTCTTGCGTGGAAGATGAGATTGGATTGTTTGCCCACTCGTTGGAATATATCTCGTAGAGGTATGGACTTATCTTCTATTAGCTGTCCTTTATGTGATTCGGCGGTGGAGTCGTCGACACATTTGTTCTTTGATTGTCGTATTTTTAAAGAGAATTTCCGAAAGATATGTATTTGGTGGAATGTTTGTGTTACGGAGTTATCTTCGTTTGATGGTTGGGTGTCTTAGATTCGTAATTTAAGATTACCATCTAAGCTCAAGAGTTTATTAGAAGGGGTGTGTTATGGTTTATGGTGGTTCATATGGGCTTTTCGGAATAAGATGGTGTTCGGCATGGCTTCTCCTTCAAAGGCGTCTATCTTTGACGATGTAGTGTTAAATTCTTTTTATTGGTGTCGTTATAGATGTAAAACCTCATTTAGTTGGGTAGATTGGTTAAAAAATCCCTACCTAATTTCTTTGTAATTTTCTAGCTTCTTGCTAGCTTCATCAATAAAAGTGCCGTTCAAAAAAAAAAACATAAAAGGGAACATGGAAGTGTGTCGATTTCTATAGAGATTATATAAGTGTGTCGATTTCTTTTTTCTTTGTACAACAAATGTGAAGATGATGTCTGAGCGAATGAATAATAGATTATTGCTGAATGTAACAAGGTTTTATTTTATCGTGTTTTGCGTCGAGATTAAAACAATTGGTCTTCTAGTCATGAAGTTAATAACAAAACATTAATACTTCGTAAATAAATTCTACCCCGTAATATTTTATCTATAATCTCAATTTTTTATAACTTAAGAAACAATTACAGTGAACAAGCTGTAATACGACCCTAACAAAACTTCATAATTCCAGTTAGTAACCTTTTGGGGGTAAACCTAGGATATGCTTAAGTTGTAACATAAAGATAATGTGTAAATTTCCAATTTTCTTAAACTTAAAAATAAAAGATTAAAAATAAATAAATAAATAATAAAAGTGAAAGAAATGTTGCGGTTGGGACTCGAACCTTGGTTGCCATATTTGATGATTAAAGTTTTTACCAACTCAACCACCTCTACCACTGGTTAATTGGCGCATAGTATTCTAACATCTCATTTTCTTTGAATGAAAGTAATTATGGATTTTGGTCTATCCTAATTAAGTTGTGCAAGATTAATTGTATAAAGAGCCATACGTTTAAAATCAAATTACCTTTTTTATAGTTTACGTTGACTTGTAAATATATGAAGTCAATGTTGTATGATTGTTTTGTTTGTGCTTTAGATATCTCAATGTCAATACAGTGCTTTACTTTTTAGTTAAATATACCACACAAGCCAACGGTTAGATACAGATGTTAGATTATGGACATTATTTTAGTAGTTGTATGTTAGGATCGAACTCGAGATCACGGGATTGCACACTTTACATATGAGAGTTAAAGATTAATAAATAAATATAAAGTTATGGTTATTTATTAATTAACACAAAATATACAAGGATCGTTAAGTAATTATGATAATTGACTAAACGAGAAAAGAAAAGGACTTGTAAAGAAAAATTGGACATCAAGAAGGTTCCGGATCCCTCCCTAGAGGGGTGGCCGGTCGTGGGGTATGGGGAAGCCCAACCCACACCTTGCTTGAGCTCCAAGTTTTCTATGTGTATAAATACATGTCCATGTTTTAGGTTTTGGGTACTCTTGTGCACACACACAAATCCCTAATCCTTTTCTTTTTCTTTTCTTCTTCTTGTAGTCGATCCAAACAAACTACATAAGGGTATCGTTTGGTTTGGTTTTCCAAAACAAATAGTTTGGTTGTTTTTGTGACTCAATAACTAGCATTACTTTAACTTGTTTTAGTACGTGTGTACAAGAACGTGATATAATCACATTCTTGATTGTATCTTGGATTGAATTACAAAAAGGTAAGGGGTAATTCTTATAATCCACTTAAACCCTAATTAGAGTTCTTGATTTGATGAATTGCATTAATTGATTCTTGTTCGGGCTAGAATCACAAAGGTATGTTTACTTTTATATTTGATTAATTAATTACATGTTATATGATCTTGTTATAACGCTTCCGCATATGCTCTCTTGATGTGTTTGGTTTATTTTATATGATTGTCATGATATTATAATTCCAACAGTGACATCTAGAGCCGTTATAATGTGTAATTAATTATCGAAACGCATAAAAATTGGATCTTGATTCGTTTAGTTACATGTTTTTAGGGTTTTTAGATTCCTAACCCTAATTTTTTTTATGAGTCGATTTAGACCTTAAAGGGTTTTAGGGTTTTGGTTTTGATTTTTTAATATGATTAAAAACCCTAGGATGTCATGTAATTTGTTATGCGTTTTAGTAAACGATCTTGGTGTAATATGTTAATTGTTAAGCTTAATCCATGAAAAAGTGCATATTTGCATGGATTTTATTGTTTGATAATTTAAATGGTTTAAATTGGATATATATTAATTGTTAAGTTATATCGAAACATGTAAATTTATTAATAGATGTCGAATTGGGGAAGACTCCAATATTAAGTAATCAATTATGTGCTATGTGGTATTTGTTTAGTTTTGGCTTACGCAATCGATTTTTCGATATATGTGGCTCTTTTTCCTAGAAGAAGAAAGCCTTAATTGAATAAATACATTATACACCTAGATTTGATTATTAATATGACTATTAAATAAGATTTTCATGTGGCTACATATTTTATAAATATTTAATTGTTATGTTATGTATATGTTTATTTAGTTGTTTTATTTTTTATTTTATATTACTTGTTTTTGTTTATTATTATGTTAGACATGTTTATAAACGAAAAGGGTAATTTTTTGAATAGAAAAATAATACGGACTAAATAAATGGCGAAATTGTTTTGGTTTTAAGAGTAAATTTTAAAGAATTGGTTGTTTGATGTTTTTTGTACATAGTGTGCGAAAGGCGGACCGAAGGTTGCCATCCAAAGTACTTGTAGAGAGGGGTTTTTAAAGCTCATGCACCTACCGGTTCTCTACAACTGCTTGGTTGCCGACTCTAGACTTACCAATATCACTATATTACGTACATTGTCATCTTAAGGGTGAATTCACCACAATTCCACAATGATTATCCGAAACACTAAGCCTTAGGGCTTATGCAAAAGTACGATATAGTGGACGATAATTATTGGTAATTCTTTAATTGGTGAACCCGATACCTCAATCAAAACTTTGTTGTTTTACTCTTAGCAAATTGGTAATAAAAATGTTTTGTAAAACCAATGTTATGAAGTTGTATGCATGCTTCTTCATACATTATTTTGATCACGTCAAAATTAATACCCTTATAAAATTAAGTCAAATGTCATCTAATTAAGAACACTTGAAGTTGTAATTTACGTCATGTGAGAACTTGGCGAGATTGCAATGGAAAGGTAAATTTCATAAATTCATTGCTAGCAGATCAACTGATGTGATGGATTTGTGAGTTTGTAGTTTTTAAGTTAGACGACTTAAATTGAGTAGAAAGTGAGATCTTGGACTCAAGACATTAAGATGGGGATTAAACATGCTTACATTACAAAAGTTTTGTGAATGTAAATCCCATAATGATCTAGGAATTGCAATATGATATTGGCAATTATTGTTCGACAATTACCTTGTTGAATACTATCATTACTAGCAGATCAACTGATGTAATGATACTATGTCAATTAGGATCCTAGCTTTAAGGAAATACTATGGTTTATAAGAATATTTACCAATGGGTATTTTATTTTCTTAAAGATCTAATTATCGAAAATACTGAAATTGAATTTTGTAATTCGTTTTAATGTATTAATGCAACGTTCAAACCGTAAACGTATTTTGGGCTTTGGTAAATTGATATCGTTTTGTTTTCAAACAAATGTTTGATTAAGAATAATTTACTTAAAAGACAAAAGAAGTCTACTTTCTATGAAAGAAGAATGAGATACAATCCTATTTCTTTTCATGAATGAAAAAGGATAATAGGAATATTAGATATGTCTAAATTCTAATATATAACTCATAGCAAATTTTTAATAGTTAAGAAAATTGCGAATATTTTCCATAGGGATTTCATCATCCTCATTTGGTGATTAAATTCTTAGTAACAAATATGATATTTGGTTAACAGAAAACTATGTATGACATTTTATGAGTTATTATAGTTAGAAGCTAGACTAATTACCGCAAAATGTTTAAAGACAAACTAGTTGTTTTGACTATTTAAGAGGTACTACATACATTGTAGGATGGTAGACCTAGTAAAGAAGAAATTGCATGCCCAAATTTTCAAGTTAATAGCATTTGGTGGATAGTCCATTATTTAAGTAGTAGAATACACTTTTAGTGCATAAGTAATTGTTACGTATGGACATTCAAAGGTGTAGAAAAGTTAAAAGCTCACTATTTTCTTTCACTAGATATGAAACATTTACAATGTTTAATTCAGTGGGAGTATTATGTACTTATTACTGAATAAAGAATTATTGTAATGATCTTTAATTCAGTGGGAGTATTGTGTACTCATTATTGAATAAGGAATTATTGTAATGATCTTTAATTCAGTGGGAGTATTGTGTACTTATTACTAAATAAGGAATTATTGTAATGATCTTTAATTCAATAGTAGTTACAAGCTTTGACATCTTGGTAGCTAAATATAATTACTTTCCAAGAATAGACACTCATACTTTTAAGGATAGTCTTGTACGTTTCCTTACTAGACATTGTTGTTCTATAACTACTTGTTATGCTAAAATGTATGACACAATCATATTGATCACATAAACAAATGCATGACGTGTTGTTCATCAACTATATGAGGTTGTTCCATGCACAAGTGGGAGAAATGTTATCGTCGTTAATGTGTGCAAGAAACAACTCATAAAGATATGATTTAATGGATTCTCTTGACTGCAATGTAAGGGAATAATGTTCTAATATGAATTATACTAATCTAATTCAAGAAACACTTGGTGTTACAATTTAAGTTATGTGAGAGTTTAGCTAGATTGCAACAACAAGGTGAATTTCATATTTTCATTACTAGCGGATCAACTGATGTAATTGAACTATGAGAATTTGTAGTTTCTAAATTAGATACCTATTAGTACATGTGTCAATATGATATCAAGACTACTTTAAATTATATATTTATGAATTCATGGAATGACATAAATTAATAAAAGTAATCTAATGCTGCTTCAATCTGAATATTTATGTGTTCTTGAAATGACATAAATAAATAAAGAAATAATGTTATTTACATTATTATGAAGTAATATATTAACTTGAAATTACTATTGAAACCAAAAGATGGTGTTCATAATTATTTTAGTTAAACATGTTAATTTTCATTGTAAAGATATAAACATAAAGTTTTTTTAATTGTTACAAGACTTATAATAAAGTAAGACGTTATATTGTTATGTCTTTTAATTAAGACATATACATGAAGTTATTAAATTGTTAAATGACTTATAACGTATAGTGGGGTTATAACAGTTTATGTTTTCTTGTAAAGACATGAACATGAAGTGACTTTGTAAAAAGTACTTGTTTTATAAAGCATGTAATTGGCATGAAAATTATTATACCATTAAAATGAATTAGTTTGTAAATACACAAGTCAAAACGAATATGGTTATCTTAATTATTGTTAGATTGTCTTACAATATTAATACTAATGAAATACCAAATGTTTATCTTATGTTCAGTTAGAAAAATCAAACTCTTGTTATATTGTTTGATTAAAGATAACTATGACTTCTTTTCTTCCAAAAGTTATCAAGGTTAGAATGTTGAGTATGACTTGGACATATTTAACAAAACTCCAATCTAGAAGATTAGTAAGAAATCATCATATGACGGAATGTGATGAATTACATTAAGGCTTAAATTGAAGTTCTAAATTTGTTTAACTGATTATGAAGAGGTTATTAACAAAGTAAAGTCAGGAACTGTCAATATGTATTTGTAATATCCCAAAAGAGAATATTGTATTGTTGCTTTAATTGCTAAGTATTTAAAGATAGTCTTTAAATTGCTAAAAGCAAGTGGGAGTGTTGATCTTTAAAAGATAAAATTACAAGATACATAATCTTCTAAAATACACTAGTAAATATCATGATGAAGTTTGACATTTGAATGTTAAATCTCAACATGATAATAAAGTTTGACACTTAAATGTTAAATCTCAAGATGATGGAATTATCATTCATAGAATAGTAATATATTTCAGATATTTGATTAATATGCTGAGGGCTATGATTTACAGGATTATTGTAAACCTGATAATCATTATGATACATTACCAAATATGAAATTGGGTATAGTATACATGATATGAATGATTAAGATGTTGTCCATAAAGATAATCAATTTTAAAAATGTGGTTTATCTTAATAGTTAGACTACAAAATGAAGATGAGTTTGTTCAAAGATTAGGTAACCCTTGTGGTTTAAATCTTTGAATAGAAATCATAACGACAATATTGTGCATGTATTTAATGCATGTTTTATGACAAGATTATTAATCACACTTAAGCAATTAACTGTGATTGAATATTCTATTATAAACACATTAAATATATATAAAGATTATGATTGTAATATTTATGAAATTGACAATGGAATATCAAAACTCTTTCTTGAGTGATTACTTGAGCGAGGACGATAAGTAATCAAATGGAGTTTATGAATTCAAATAAATCTTTGGAAGTGTACAAAGTGCAATTATTCATGGATGGATAAATGCATGCATCTAGAAGATTACTCTTATGTTTAATTATTAAATCCATGTCTTGATTTATAATTAAAATAAGATAATTTTAAATATTTCTAAAAGCTAGTGGGAGTATTATGTTTAATTTCTTATATATAAAAGTAACATTCCATATAAGTTAAAAGTTAACTCTTAGTTTGGAATGAAACTTTACTTGTAAGATTTAGGAAATAAGACATACAACCTTGGAATGAATGGTTATTGTTGAAACATGTGTGGTAAATTAATCTAATATAACATGATTTATTATTTAAAAAGTCTAAATAGATATGTATGACATGAATAAAATCTAAGTATGATTCAAAGATTTTTCATGAACATCATGTTTTGTTGTATCATGCTTGATTACAAGATGATTTGGCAATATTGATATCTAATTAAAAGGTTATTAGATAACTTGTGTAATATTCAAAATGAATATGTTTGATTATAGAATCACATCCTAAATCTGGAACAGCTTCTGAGTTTAATACTGTTGGGCCCCTCTGATGTGTGCTCAATTATAGTATATATTTATTTTCCGAAGAAATACTTAGGAAAGTATTTCCCGGGTCGTTCTCCCAACGAATGTTCGAATGGAATTTCGAAATAATCGAATTGGGAATCGTGTAGTGAAAAGTGAATAGTGAGAAGTGATTGTGAAATTCAAATAATGAAAAATAATAGTGAAATATGCAAAGATTACAAGCTATATATGCACAAAAGTCTAAAATGTAAAAACGGAAATGCAAACGTAATTTTTTAAACGTATCATACGAAATAAAACGTGACTTTTATACGAAAAATGATTCTACAAGTGTAAAACAATTTTCTAAAAATCTTAAACTATTAAAAAGAATTTTGAGAAAAAGAAAAATATTTTTATGGCTTTTTATTTATTTTCTATGATTTATTTTCTATTTATTGAATTAAAAAGTAATTAAAAATAAAGGAAAGTGTGAAAAATAATGTGAAAATTATAAAATCTATTCTGAAAAATCTAGAATATTATAAAAGAATTATCTAAAATATTTTTGTATTTTTAAAAGCTTTTTGTGATTTTTTATGGATTTTTTGTTTATTAAAAAGGATTTAAAAATGAATATAATCAAAAAGAAATTAAGAAAAATACTTAAACTACTTGGAAAAATCTGGAAAAATTTCAGAAAATCAAAAATAAATTGGAAAGCTTGCAGAAAAATTTTGAAAAGAATTTGATAAGCAGAAGTGCTTATTTAGACAGAAATAGCTTATGGCATGTGCTTATTTATAAGCACTTGCCATAGAATCTTAACCAAACTGATCACACAAGTGAAATGTTGGGATCATAGTTTTCACTATTTTATCAAGTCTCGGTCATTTGTAATAATGTTAGGTTGCTGAACTATTATTTACTTTCATTTACTAAATGTATTAAGTTTACTAGACTTAAGGTATGTAACCCATGGGCCTCAAAGCCCACGAAATGATGAAAGGAAGGAGAGGGAGTGTTGCCCTAGCTCCTTCCCTATATATAGAAGCCTTAGGTCATTTGTAAACTTGGTTGGTTATTTGATTATCTTAAGGAAACTCTTGCACTCTCACCTTTCATATTGTCTCATAATCAACCAATCTCTTTTCTCATCTTATTTCTTTCTAAATCATACTTGTGTTTACAAAATGGTGACCTAACAAGTGGTATCATTCGCCAAATAGAGATTGAAGTGTGGTTCTTGGTTTGTACGTGGGTATTTGGTGCTTATTCTTCATCTTTTTGCATTTCTCTTGGTTTCTTTCACTCAAATCTTGAAGCTTGGATAAGTTTCAAGGTTGATATAGTGATTTGAAGCTTAGTTTTTGCATAAAGTTGTGATTTTTAAGGTTTTTTTTTAAGGTTTTATAGCTTCTTTGATATTGGAAAACTAGTTTTTGGTAGCAAAATCTTCAATAGTTAGTGTTTTCTAAGTATTGGTGAAGTTATTTGATCAAAAGTACCTTATTTTTAAGCATTTTTTCTTCAAAAATTTGAGATTTTTCAAGTTTCTGACCTGTTTACGCGTAACTCTAGTGAACAGTACGACTCAAAAGCTGTGAATAGTACCTTTTGTCCTTTCTACGCGTAAATCTTGGCCTAAAACCCTTTTCTTACGCGTAACTAAGGTCAAAACCCTGTTTTTACGCGTTACTTGGAAGTCTACGCCTTAAACCTACGAGTAACTTCAATTTCTACGCGTAAGTGGGAATTTCTACGCAAAAGTTCATTCTTACGCCTAAGTTTCTACACCTAAGTTTCTACGCGTAAGTTGGGGATCCTACGCCTAAGTTTCTACGCGTAAGTTTAAATCTTACGCGTAAGTTTCAGAATTCTACTCGTAAGTTTCTTCTACGGTCTTCTCTTCGTGCAACGGTGACTCAGTACTTCCCTAGCTTGGATAAGTTAGTGGAATACTTCGACTACGGATATCTTTCAAGCTTGGATAAGTTTGAAAGATTCGTTTGGTCTTTGAACCTTACGCATAAAATCTTACGCATAACTTTATAGTTTACGCATAAGATCAACCTTACGCGTAACTTTGCAGTCTACGCATACGTTTCAGTTTTACGCGTAAGATTTCAACTTACCCCAGGGATTTTGAACTTAACCAAAGGAACGTGCATTTCAATCTTCTACAAGATCCATCTTTAACACAAGTCTCTTTCTGCTATCTTCTAACTTTTTTCAAAAAAAAAAAAAAAAAAAAAAAAAAAAAAAAAAATTGAGTAAAATTTAATTTTTACAGGAGACTAAACTTTCAATTTTTACGCGAAATTTAAATTTTGGTATAACGGTGAAAATTTTGGCCCAAAATTCAAATTTTTAGGCCAAAATTCAAATTTTTTCGATAAAATTTGGCGGCAAAATTTTTTAAACTCAAATTTTTTCTATAACCTTAGAATTGCATTTTATAGTGATTTTCAAAATTTTGGAAAAGAAAAATTTTTCAAATTATTTTGGAGGGAAAACCAGAAATCACTATTTCGACCTCGAGTGTGACATTTTGTTTGATTATTTCGATTACATCGCAACAATCAAGGGGGAGAGCAATGTCATCTACAACGTCTCAATCACCTTCTTCCGACTACCTTCCTCACCAATATTCTCATCAGCAACAGTATCATCAACAACAAAGTCACAGCACCCTCATTCGTCATGTTTTGCTCTTTGGCAATGAATCAAGGCCTCCAATGTTGCTACCAGGAACGTATACTGATTGGAAACGGAGATTTCTACAATGGCTCACAGATCGTCCTGCGGCAGATCTCATGCTTAAATCCATACAAGATAGTCCACACAAAATGATATTTCTTGCTGAGTCAACAGGGATTATCAGACTGCAAACGGATGAAGATTTGAATGCTAATGAACTTGCTCAGTATGATGCTGACCAACAAGCTGCATGGTTCATGACACTAGCCCTTCCCAACTCAATTTACATGTATATGGACTTTGAAGCCAGTGCTTATGAAATGTGGAAATATCTTGAAGCTATGCATCATACAGAAGAACTTCATCACATCAGAATGAAGCAAATTCTTGAATCTTGTTTAAGCATGAATCCTCTGAAGACCATTCTCCCTGCTCCACCATCTCTAGCTGTTGACCATGGATCCTTAATTTACACTCCTAATGGTCTCTTCTTCAATCCTCCGAATGCACCTGAGCCTTTCTTCATTCCACAGTACCATCCTGCAACACTACATAATAATGTGCAATCTCTTCTGCAAAATCTAGTGAAGCTTAGTCAAGTATCTTCTAAGAAAGGCAATGGCGCTATGACTTCAACTTCTGAATGCTTAAACACAATGAAAGATTCTGATGATGAAGAAGATCTTATCGAACCGAGCATGGCATTTTTGGCATATACAGAAAATATTGCAGATGTGGAAGATCAAGATTATGATTCAACTCCACTCTTTGACGATAATGTTGAATACAATGCCACACTTAGTCAAATGGAAGTTGAAGGGGGTAATCTCAATGCTGTTTTGCAAAGGGTCATGGGAGATATTCCATCTGATGATGAATATGCAGATTTGGAATCCAATACAGCAGATTTGGAAACTGATACAACAGATGTGATGTTAATGGTAAACATGCAGGAATCTCACATGAATAATACATGCCCAGAGCATGATTCTGATGATTCTGAAGATCCAATTGTGAGATTAAACGGAGAGAAAATGTATCAATCAAGGTCGCTGATGCATGAGTTAGAAACATATTTAGTGAAGAGATGCATGGAACAGTGTAGATCACTTAAGTCACACCTTAAGGTCCTCTCATACAAAGACTTAGAAGGAACTCGTTCCGAGTATGGATTCAAACGGGCATTTCCATCACTCCTTGGAGAAGACTTTGACATTTTCACGAATATGATGTTCGAAAACGTGAATCAACTTGAACAGCAGCTTGCATCAGAAGAAGTTCACGAGAATGAATCCAACGCCACCTTCAGAGTGATCAAGGAACAGTTTCAGCAGTTCATCAAATCCCGAATCGAGGATGAAACTTTCAAAGACATATTGATACGAGATTTGGATTCGATTGAGAAGGCGATTCTTCACAGAAGTAATTATGTCCAAAGAATGAATGAACAGAAGTTGCAGATTCAAGTAGAGCAATCTAATATGGTTGATGCATTGGAAGCTAATTTGGGTGTCATGGAAAGCGATGGGACAGAATCAGAAGAGCAGGATGACAACAGCAGATTGGGGAATGATACAGATGCAGACTGTGCAGAGATCAGACCCTTCTATGACTCAGAGCCCAACTTTGACAAAGGACAGATGGATGAGGAAGATGTCATACCCATCTATGACACAGAACCTAACTTTGACAAAGAGCAAATGGTTGAGGTACAATCTACTGTTGATCGTATTATACCTACAAATGAGAAACAACAATCTGAGCAACCTAACTTCAGTAATGTAGGAGAGGTTGACCAGGATGTTGTACAATGTCTTGACAAACGTTCTGAGTCTGAGTCTTTACATGATAATCTAATGACTGAAACATCAAATCAAACTTTTGAGTCTGTAAACCTTCTTCTCAAAAAGACCATTGCCCAGTGTCATAAAAAATTTTCAAAACTAGAGGCACATTGCATCTCACTTGAACTCCAAATGCAAAACGAATCTCAAAATTCGGGCAACAATGGTCAAGTTTCAAATGAACTTAGTAAACGTGTGGATACATTAGTTAAAGAAAATGAGCTTTTAAAAGGTCAAATTCAAGAAAAGGTGTTTGCACATGCTGCATTACAAAACAAATTAAGAAGATTGACTGGCAATAGTGTGGATACTAAGTTTGCAAAACCATCAATCTTGGGGAAACCGCCTTCTCAAACAAACAGAAAACAATCAGTGGTTAGACAACCAACTGCATTTAAATCTGAACGACCTAAATTTTCAAAACCTCGGTTTGCCTCCCAAGTTGTTGAGAAAAACAATTTGACAAAACCAGTCACTCCACATTCTTGGCCTAAGGAAAATGCATCTGTGTCTGCTAAATCTCAATACGTGATTATGCCTGGCTCATCTAGGATTAGTTCGAAAACAGTGTCTAAAACAAGCATTAAAAGTAAAGATTCTTATGGAAAATATGACATGTGCAAGAACTATGATCTAGAAAAGGCTAGGAAAAAGGCGCTACTTCAAAAGGATGGAATTCTAGGTTCAAGACCTCATGTGATGCCTTCCACTATAGTACAGAACACTGCTTGTAGTAGCACACCAAAACCTAAGAATAATCAACAAACTAATAGGAATTGGATAGCTTCTAAGAATAGTTGCGTAAATAATCATGTTTGTGCTTTAAAATATCTTCAAAAGGGAAATTCACTTGAAAAGGCTCAATCGACTAAGACAAACAAACCCGTTGAACCAAAAGTCATAAGTCAGAAACCTAAGAAGTGGATCAACATAGGACGTAGGTTTTCTCAAAGAAGTGATGCTTCCACAATTCATTCAACTGCATCTAAAAGGAAAACTTCTCCTAGATCTAACACTAGGTGGGTACCCACGGGTAGAATTTTCAAATCAATTGGTCTTAGGTGGATTCCTACAGGAAAGATTTTAGACATTTGCACCAAAACTAATGTGATCTCCACAACTTCTACCTCTGAGACTAGAATGAAAACCATCGAAATTGTGTGTTCGAGTGTCAAGAAGATAATTGACACTACATCTTTATGCTTCTAACATCTGAAACCCATTTACTCTTGGGAATCCTTGTTCTCTGTTTTTTCTTGTCTCTTCTTTCTTTCTTTACAGATTCTCCAGGAATGGCTTCGGAACAAATCAGTTTCGGACCCGAGCTTAATGTAATGGCTTCTGAGCACAACAGCTTAGGACCCGTAATCAACCGTTTAAAAGTACTTCAGTAATGGCTTCTGAGCACAACAGCTTAGGACCCGCATCCAACCGTCTTAACTTTCCGGTATCTTCGGCTGAACCATTGTCACTTTCTCGTAAAGAAGTGGAAACCTTGTTTGCTCCATTGTTTGATGATACGCCTGTTAACCGTCCATCTGAGGCCACACCAAATTCCGCTGCACAGCTTGATCAACATCAAGTACCTGATACACCTCAACAAACAACAACTACTATTGGAAGAGACGGTCCTCCAGTCATATCACCTACAACAACAGAACAAACCGGGTCCAACTCACGACAATCAGCTAGAGATTCCATACCTTTATCAGTTCCACAACCCGCAGAGCATGACCCAGAACCATTCATTAACCCATTTGCTAATGCTCAACCTGTCCCCGACATGGCTGAGTCATCTACACGCAATTTGGGTCCTGCTCACTTGTGAGATACTTATCAACTTCACCCTTCGACACATCATTGGAATTAAATGGATTTGAAAAAACATGCTGGATGCAGAAGGCACAGTGTTTCGCAACTAATCTTGTTTAGTTACAAAGGGATACAATCAATGAAGCAGGATTGTACATCACTGTCATCAACAAAAGCTTAGAATATAACCATGTCTGCCTTCTATGCTCACGTCCATTGGATGAGAACTTAGCTCATGGACTACGGCTATGTGTTTGACTAGATCTTAATGTACTGCGACACAAAGTGCTTTTGCAATCTCATGCAACACCATTCGTCATTCCAAAGCCCAACAAATTGCTCTCCGCTACCTTTTCATCTAAGAGCATGTCGAAAAGGGTACAATTGAATTGGAGTTTGTGGGTACTAAATACCAGTTGGCGGACTTGTTTACAAAGCCATTACCTCCATCAAGGTTTGTTGATTTAGTTCACCATATTGGTATGCGGTGTTTGACTCCATATGATTTGCAAAACTTTCTTAAAAACTAAGAGAGTCAAACATCAAAATTTTTTTTTTGTAAATATTCTATCATAAAGAAAATACAAAAAACTGCAAAAAGAATCTTCTTTCTCTGTGTACAAACTTCTAATCTTCAAAACTATGTTCCTACATTAAAACATATTTTGCTTTACATTGTCAAAATGGAACATGTTTTGAGGGGGAGAAAATTTTTCACAAGATCATGAATTTTGCACACCTAATCATTATTCTTCAAGGATTAACTGTTTCTTCATCATTCGGATTAAAAACTCATTTTCAAAAGGTTCTATGATCTCTCGAATTAAAATGTGCAAAAATGTTTCACAAAATAAATGCTAATTCGAGGGGGAGAAAAGAAATTTTTTGGCAAGGATTCCAATTTAACCATGTTTAGACTTCAAATGGAAAAGTAGTTAACCTTTAATGAGTAAAGTTCACAAAAGTCTTAAACTTAGGTAAAAGGACATTGCATGAAAAAAAAAAGGGGGGGGGCTCGCATCAATGTTTTCACAAATGTTCTCAAAAGTTTCACACATAATCAGACTAACAATTTTTTATCCTCGATTTCTTTTCGATTGTGAGTTTCTAATTTCTTTATTGTTGTTATCTAATCGTTCCCTAAATATTTCAAATATTTTCAACAGTCTAAAAGGCATAATCAGAAACTAGGGTTCAAGTAATTATCGATCGGGGCATTTTCTTTTATGTGTTTAGTCTAGTTAATTATTTCATATAGCTTTAGAGAACACTAAAGAATGCTCGATTGGTGTGTTTGCTCGATTAGATACAACATAGGTTTGAAATCAAGTGATTTAGGGTTTAAGATGTCGATGTCTTTGCTGCTACTACTAGGGCGTTTGTTTGTTTAATATTCAGGCATTATGATGCTAACAAGTGTGCTTAGACTCAAATCATAACACCTAACCATTATCATAATTGGATAATCTCGAGTGATAGGATGAGTTAATCTGTGATCTTGTGTGTTTATTAGAGAATTCTGAGCATTTTTTGGTAGATTTAGAATGAGTTTCTTGATTCATCTGTATACTTGTTTGTGCCTGATGCATTTTCTCTGTGTGCAAGTACATGTCATCCCATTGAAAGTCAAAATTTCAACATTCGACAAAATGTTTCTTATGGAACATATTTTGAGGTCAAAGGGCAAAATGTGTTTAAAGGTTAAACTGGTAAAAGGATTCAAAATGGTGAGAAACAAATTTTTCCAAACTCTACACTCTCATTTTACACCGGTAAAGCAAGTGTGGAGATCAAAGCAAAGTCATTCAAAACCTTTCAAATTTTCACAATCTGGAATGCTTTAACACGCAATAAACGAATGTCTCTGATCTGAACATCCCAAATACCGGATGTTTTCCATGCATCACAAAAACGAATCTTCAAAAAGAACCCATGAGGTTCAACTTTAGATGGAAATCTCTTTCAGATTTTAAAACTCAAAAGAGAGACTCCGGGTCCCAAACAATTTTTCAACAGTAAAAGAGTTTTGAATTTCAAGCATTCTTTGTTGTATAATACTTGATTGTGTTTTCTAAAACCTACAATTTTTCAACAGTAAAAGAGTTTTGAATTTCAAGCATTCTTTGTTGTATAATACTTGATTGTGTTTTCTAAAACCTTGAGCAGAGTCGTCTCACGAATTGTCAAAAAGTATTTTATAATACGATTCAAAATTCTGCTCAAGAAGACTTTCTCTCGAATAACATTCATTATTTGAGGGGGAGTATTTTGTTTAAAGAAAACTAATTTTGTATTAAAACAACGACTTGTGCACTCATTTCAGTGTACAATTTGGTTTTCAAAGAAAGGAAAGTGCCTTGCTAAACCATTTCTTAAAAACAAAACGTGCACTTTTCCTTGAAAACAAGAAGTTCTCATGCAAAGCTTATCTTTAACTCTCTTAATCTTGAGCAAAATTTATTCAAAATTTTTTTCAAAAGGTTTTTCAAAACTTTTCAAAATTTTGCTCAAGATTTTTTCAAATCTTTACTCCCCAATTCGATCCACAGTTTAAAAAATGTCAAACACATGCTCGTTTTGAGGGGGAGTATTTTGAAATCAAAATGCTTTGTCAAAATCATGTTTTTTATGGTTTGTGCACACATGACAGTGTACAACCCGTGCTTGTAATTAAAGGACCCTGAGGTACGCTTCAGTACCTTAATCCTTAGATAAGGAGCGAAGGCTTCTTACTTTTGAGTAGAATTAATCAAACCTTTTCTGATTTTCATAATTCTGCTCAAAAGACAAGTATTTCACCTCAATAAGTATTCACTTGTTGAGGGGGAGCACTTGAAAACTCATCGTTCTCAAAATCAAAGAAGTTCTTGTTGATTTCTCCCCATAAGACTCAAAAGGCATATTTTAATCAAATGTTTCTCAAAAACAACATCTTATATGCTATTTTTGAGGGGGAGAAAAGTGAAAGTGATTAAAATATGAAAGTTAAATATTGCTTAAATGTCAAACCTCATGCGAGCTAGACTCAGATTCACCCCGGAATTGACGAAACATAAAGTTAGTAAATTCGAAAAGACTTTTCCTTGACGGGTAATAACATCAAGTTAGTTACTAGAGCTAGTTGTCACCTAAAAGCCGACAATGGAACTCTTTAACTAGCCACGTAAGCGTGTCTCGAAAAGGATTAGTCTTAGTAGAAATGTACCGTTTCGAGAAACTTTCTGTGGACTTGGCCAGGCCGGGTAATAACTTCAAGCTAGTCTAACTAGTGATGTAAGCGTGTCTCGAATCGGTTAGGTTCACTGAAAGTGGATCAATTCAAAAGTGCTTGCTCCTCCCACAGGTGCAAATTTCTTTAAACACTTATGAGCACATGTGAAGGGGGCGCCCTTCAAAAGGAAACAAAAAAACTCTCAAAGTGTTAAACAAAATGTTTGATAATCACAAACACTTTGAGAGATTTTCAATCAAAGGTTTCTTGGCTATTGTCGAATAATCATGGAGTTATAAGGTGATTAAGATAGGAATTACAGTCCTATGATCCGCCAGAGCCGGAGGGATCTACCCAAGGACATCACCAATAGTTAGAATTAGAAGTCCTTAGGTATGATACGGAAAAAAAAAGAGAAAAGAATGAAAGGGGAAAGAAGGAGTTGAAGAATTAAAAAGAAAAGTAAAGAAAAGGGTGAAAAGAAATAGCCCTCCATATGATCAACCTTAGGGCAGACACCGGGTTCAATTCATATGCTACTGGTTGTTGCTAAGGCGACACCGGTATTGAAGATAAAGTCGTCATGGACCCAGTGACGCACTGCACTAAACCTTCTTAACCACTCAAGTTCTCTTAAAAGAGCTTGTTTCATTCTCACGGGGAACCGATGTAATCTATCGACTCATCTCTTAGAGATGGTTGATATTGAAGCAGGAGACCCCTCCCTAGTCTCCGCATAGGAAACCTAAGTGTGCACTTTTTTCGAGTCTAGAGCCATGAGATACATCAAAGATCTCTTAGGAACACTTAGTATTTCTACAACTGGTGTTCTACATCAATGGACACCAGCTGTAAACTATCGAGTCCTTCGCAGATCTTAGCAATCTGCCGAGTACGTTTATGAGAGAATTACATACGTATTTCTCAATGATTGAACGGAAATTCCTGCCAGGGTCAACATCAAACAGCCCTGACAGCAGGTCACTTCGGTAACTCCTCATGAGTTACGCTTAGTGTTTGCGGTGGTTTCTAACGGTCTACAGTCGTGGAGTGATCCCCAGCGACTCACCCAGTCATTGAGCTACCTAGTAGGTCTCGTAAGCTCCTTCGGGAGTATCTGATATGGGAACGGCCTTGATAAGGGTTAGAAGGAGTCTTCACACTATGCTGTTGACGATCTCTAATTTCTTATCTGTAAGTACCGGTTGTTTATTGCTAACTGTTTACTTTCAGGGACATATCATCTCCATGGAGACTGATTCCGCATGCTCATACATACATCTTGAAGTCAACGAAATCTCCCTCAAAGATCTAAGCAACACAATGTTCAAAATTAGATTCTACGCCAAAAAGAAGAATCTACAAAGTTTAAGGACTAAAGATCTATGTGAATGAAAGGGAACTACGTGCATGTGAATGTCTAAGTTCAAAGGTGTATAAGCATGTTGGAATGGACGACGACCACCACAGACGCAGAAGTGACGCATGGCAGATAACTTCATAAGATGATCACTACCACATCTATTACGAACAATGAACAATGAAGCAAAAGTACACCCACTCTCTTTTGAAGACGTCTTAAGTTATACGAGTCAAAAGTCAAAGACAAAGAAGAAGACGTCAAGCAACCGTGATGACCGACCCTTAGGGGGAGATTGTTGGGAACGTACTTTTATATTTATTCAAGTCTCGGTCATTACATTTTGTAATAAGATGATCACAACTACATCAACTAAGAACAAAGAACGATGAATGATTTAGAAGACGTCTAGAGCTTTGAAAGTCAAAGATCAAGACGAAGACGTCAAGCAACCTTGATGACCGACCCTTAGGGGGAGATTGTTGGGATCATAGTTTTCACTATTTTATCAAGTCTCGGTCATTTGTAATAATGTTAGGTTGCTTAACTATTATTTACTTTCATTTACTAAATGTATTAAGTTTACTAGGCTTAAGGTATGTAACCCATGGGCCTCAAATCCCACGAAATGATGAAAGGAAGGAGAGGGAGTGTTGCCCTAGCTCCTTCCCTATATATAGAAGCCTTAGGTCATTTGTAAACTTGGTTGGTTATTTGATTATCTTAAGGAAACTCTTGCACTCTCACCTTTCATATTGTCTCATAATCAACCAATCTCTTTTCTCATCTTATTTCTTTCTAAATCATACTTGTGTTTACAAAATGGTGACCTAACATGAAATATGCTATAATGAACTCAAATAAGCTCATAAATGATCATGAAAAACACAGAAGCTATAGAAACAAGCAATAAGCAGTCTAAGATAAGCAAAATAATAAGCACAACTAAAACAGAATAAGCCAGGAGTTAAGTAACTATGCAAACTACTAAATCACAATCACAAAAACTCAGAAACCACAAAATTACTCAGGTTCAAGCTCAAATAAACTCTAGCAGTCTTAAGGCACCAAACAGAAAACAAGTTAAACCACTAACTAGCAGTGCAAATAAGCTACTCCTAATAAGCTCTAAGCTACAATATTAAGGGGGCAAAAGTTACTCTATACTACTGAGATTCTAAGAAGCCAAAAAGCCCTATCATAATCTACCAAATGATGCTCAAATTGTACCCAAGTTCAGCAGCTAGAAACTTGCTACTAAATGAAACAGTTGACTATTTTCTAAACTACTCCTAATTGACTTTTACCAATTTTAATCAAGCAATCATACTCCTTCTTATATTAATAAGCTAATTATACACTGATTTAAGCTCAATTAATGGATTATATATCTATAACTATCACTAAACTACCTGTTTCTATAATACTATAACTGATAAGCAATTAGACAATCAAGCATTGACTAATTGTGAAATAAACTACCAATTTTATGAGTCAAATCTTTATTACTACCCTAGAATAGCATAAAAGTGACAGTTAAACAACAATAACACTACAATCATTAACAGTAAATGCTAGTTCCAAACACCCCTACATATGACAGTTAACTAAATGAAACAATGATCTAACCAACAAAACTCTAATCTACTAATCAAATCAGCCAAGAAATCAATAATAAAAGCATTATGAACTACTAACACAACTATTTAACCACAGAAACTCAGAATCACAGGTGTATGCAACTAATGAGATAAAATTGAATAGAACTTACAGTCACTATTCACCTCAGCTCTAAATAGAGGTGATTCACTATGCAAGCCTGTCTCTAGACAAGCCAAATTCCATCCTTCTCTGATTTGGCTTGCCAAATTCAACTACAGATCTCCAAAAAAAACAACTCAATTGACTTATGTTGACCAATTATGAAATCTGAGATATGACTTTACTGAAATCTAACTACTCTTTTTCAGAAACTTAATACTTAAAAATGAGATTGAATTCATTAAAAACAAGCTTGTTTGAAAACTGATTTCACCAAAACTATTTCTGTTTTTTTATTTTCTTATTTGAATTGAAACTTTGAATAAGGTAAAATTAAACTGAGATGTAAAAGAGGTACTGATTGAAATAAAATGATAAAACATATATGATAAAGCAACAATAAGCAGTAAACGTATAAGAACTAATTTGATTAAAAAGGCAAACTAAATTTCATTAAAAAGAGAAAATGTTACAATTGAAATTAAAGCTAATACATTTAAGAAAAGAAATTGGCAGAGCTTCGCTAATCAAAACTCCACACCTAAACAAGCTACATTACATCTCTATTTATACTAACATGAGGAAGGATCTAGATATGAGAGAGTCACGGATTGCCAGCTTGGCAATCCGTGTGCTGTGCTTCTTTAGAGCTCATCAAAGCCATCCAATCATTTCCGAATGATTATATCCGTTAGATTAGATCCCAATGACGTGTAGAGACCAATAGTAGAGTGCCACGTATCATTCTTTGTGTTACTTTGATGCTGACATGCTCAGACATGCTCCTGACCATCTAGAAGCCCTTGGATTTTACTTAATTGCCCTTAATCTCATTAATTTTGGAATAGGGGTAATTAGGGTTCTCGGGTAACAGTGTTTCTGGGTTTGAGGGTGTATTTGGGGGGCGAGTAAAGGTTAATAATATTTTATTGTATTTTAACTTGGGATTGACCGTTGACCCGTTGGTAAATGGTTGACCGGGTTTGTATTAGTGGAATGGGTAAATGAATAGGTATTGGGCTTTTGTGTCTTATTATTTGGACTCATTAAATTATTTAAAAGGGATTTGGATCAAGGCTTATTATTTTCAGCTTTTATACTAATAACCAATAAGGACTAAATTTGCCAAGGCTGAATTTATGAGGACCAAATATGTATATCATCTCAAAGTATCATCCAAGGGCTTCAAATGTAACTTCATAATTCATAGAGGACCAAAACTGCCATTCTTCAGAAATATTCTTCAAAGGACCATAACTGACAACTTCTCAAACTTGGAGAACCATTCTTGCAATTTCATGATGTCCAGGGATCAAATATGATAAATCACATAACTCAGAGGACTTTTAAGGCTCAACATTGACTCAACTTTGACTACTTTGCACACGTTCTACTCTCGTGCTCGTTTTTGCTTGTTTTCCGTTTGTTTTTCGCCTTTTAACGAGATATCCGTACCTGCACATTAACAGACATAAAAACACACAATTCTTTGGCATATGTTAACTTATTTAGTCCATTTGGGTCGGTATTTGGCCATGAAAAGGTATGTGAATTAACACATACCAAAATCCCCTAGACTAAGGTATTGTCGTGTCCTCACACAATGTGATCAATTCACGCTTTTGAAATAAATAATTTTGATACTCTTTCTACTAACTTTGAAAAGTAGCAAGGAGGTTCTAAAGAAGTAATAAAATCTTTTATTCCCGCAAACGCTCCGTTTTCAAAAATTCTTCCTTTATTCCACTTTCACTTCTATTTTTGGACTTTTCTTACTTCATACTTGTGACGGTTTATTGAACTTTCATTATTTTGCAATAATTGTTAGGGTCAACGAGTAGAAACACTTCTATTTAAGAAGTGACCATACATATAAAAATCGTCATCTCTGATTTTTCACGAGCTCCCAAACTAAGCGTACAAACGAGATCACAGCTTATCTATAAATTAGATGCTAACACTACTCATAAAAGTTACTTGTGGAAACTCCTTACTCCCATATCCTAAGTTTTGTATCTCAATATTTTATTTTTGTTGAGAAATTAATTGCTTCATATTTTCACGTTTTACTATTTTTTAGTCCAATAGTGACACCTAAGTTAAAACGATAAGTAGTTATTCATTTTCTCTTAAGAACCACTACAATAGAAATTCGGTCCACATCAAGGAATTTTGATACATACAATATCAGAAATATAAGTTGCGAAGTACTACACGTGCACCTCATGTGTCCAATTCAGAATTATACACATGCACCTCACGCGCCAACAACTTATTTTACATTCAAACTCTTATTCAACATAACTATCAACTTTCACTTTTTTCATTTTTCACTTTTTTCACTTTTCTCATATTTTTCATACTTTTCACTTTTTTCTTTCTTGACTTTTCTCATAACGTCAATGGAAGCTTATCGGGTAGCTCCAAAACCACATAGATAATCAACTTTTGACTTTTGATTTTTCACTTTTTTGCTCTTATTTTTTATGTTCCTTGATATGTACCCAACTTTTAAAGCAAAAATTCTCTTAAGAAAACAAAGAACTAAATATTATCCAAACCTAAATATCACTAATTAACCTAGAACATCTATTATATATTGGTGATGTATCTGATGGGAGTAAAAAGCCACAAGTACCTCTCATGAGCTCTAAAGAGAACCACTACTCCACATTTAGCATCTAGCTTCTAAATAAACTCTATCATTTCTCGCTCTTCGCAATTTAAGATTCCAAATAATGAAACCCACAAATACTTAGCCGATAATCAGCCACGCATATATAAAGTCAGTTACGGAAACTTGCAAATTCTAGAAGAAGAATTCACGTTTTCTAGCTCCTTATGTAAAAGGCTAGCGAAAGCTTTTAAGCTGCGCATGTATAAAATCAAGTACGGGAACTTGCAGCTTCTGAAGAAAGAATTCGCATTTTCTAGCTCCTGGTGTACAAGACTAGCACAAGCTTATATGATCATCATTGGTTAAGGGAACAAGCTAGGGCTCAACACGCCCGGTCATGTCAAAATATTTATTCCTACTCTCGCCAGCAAGAAAGTCAACAAGGTGTCAAAACACTTATTCAAACTTTATTATATTTTTGCACAACTTTTTCAACTTTTTTCTCATTTTTTGTACTTTTTCATGACTTTTTCTTTCATTTTTTCTCAAAATTTTTGAAATTTTTCAATTTTTTATTTTTGGTGGAAAAACGGAGTTGCAAGTGTGCACGACATGTGAAAAATTCAAGGTCAAATCGAATCGAAGATTCACCCTCCCCCAGACTAGAATGAAACATTGTCCTCAATGTTTTTTTTTTTTTTTTTTTTTTTTTTTTTTTTTTTTTTTTTTCGGGTTAAGGCAATCCTAACAAAATTCTAGGGCCGTTTATTAAGTATGCCAAAGAAAACGTTAGTCGATAAGATTTACCGATATAGGATTTCCAATAGCACCGATGAATGAAACTCGAGCGGAGAGAAAATAACGAGCACGAGAGTCATCATAAATCACGGACAATCCTAAACAAACATCACAAACAACCACGGAACACAAGAGTAGAAGAGGCACCCCGTCCTCACGTTATTTGTTAGAAAATAGAAAATAAGAAGATGAAATTGGATAAGCATGGGTTGCCACCCACGAAGCGCTTTGTTTTTGATTTCCAAGTCACGTAGATTGACTCGATCCCCGAATTAATTTGTCCTTGGCGAAAAATCCATGGAAAAATAATCTCACTTGGGCTTTTATTCAAAATATTTGGAAAAACATATGAAGTAGTGAAAAGTTCCACCCCGAAGAGATAACCAATGGAATTTTAATGATGAAAACTTTTAGAAACGATACCAAGGCCAAAAACAACATCCTCACTCCCCACGGAGTGAAGGATAAGAGAAATCACACCAAATGTTACAAACGGCATGAAAGTCATGATAACCATTATGAAAAACTCATCATTATCAAAAGAAAACTTCATAATTGTGGAATTATGAATTTTATCATTCAAGCTCATTTTAAAAACTTTCCCGGGTGGGAGGGATGGGATAAAATTTTCATTAAAACTCTCATTTTTAAGACCACCCAGATCATGATCAACTTCAAGATCAAAACTGAAACTTTCATATTCTGGATTAGAAAACTTTTCAATTTCACATTCAATCTTATCAAAACAAAACGACTCATACTCCGGAAGAGAGATAAAAGCATGAGAAGTGGTACTGCCATGACTCATCTCTTCCGAGTGATCGATATCAAAATGAAAAGCTTCATAAGTCGTATCAGAAAAATCAAGACGATAAGTGGGATTGCCACTCATTTCCTCAGTCGTATCAAAGGAAAAACTCTCAAAGTCGGGTAAAAATTCCTCGAGCTCGGGCTCCAGAGGATCGTCAATTATAAGCTCAATCTTCATCTTAACTTTATCCGGAGGGATTAACGGTTCATCGTTCAACAAATTGTCAAGAAAAATAATATCCTCCTCCGAATCAAAGTAAGATTCGTCAGTCTCAGAAAACGGAATCGTTTCAGTAGCAAGGAATTCATCGACCTCTTCCCAAAAAGAGTCATATTCCTTAGTCGGAGGAAATGATGGGGAAGAGTCGGAGATGAAAGTTTTCACAAAATCATCAAAGGAATAATCGCAAACATCAACGCTTTTGACAGAATACTTCTTTGATTTCGAAGCATCGGCTTTAAAAATCATTATGTCATCATCATGTCGTAAACTTAGAGTATCCTCAAAATGATCTACTAGGGCTTTTGCGGTTCGTAAAAACGGTCGCCCTAGTATAATAGGAACTCTCGGATCAGCCTCAAAATTAACAACAACAAAATCAGCCGGAAAAGTAAACGAATTCACACGAATAAAAACATCTTCAGTAATTCCAACTGGATGAGTTATCGATCGATTAGCAAGCTCTAAAGTCATTCTCGTCGGTTTAAGCTCCCCCATTCCAAGTTGTTCATAGATCGATAATGGCATAAGGTTAATACTCGCACCTGAATCAGCCAGGGGGTTGCAAACTTCTTGATCTTTCAACGAACAAGGAATGAGAAACTTTCCCGAGTCACCAAGCTTTTCGGGAAGCTTCTTGAGAAGAATCGCGGAACATTGAGCATTTATCGGCGTTTCGGCTAATTCAAGCAATTTCTCTTTATTACTTATGAGGTTTTTGAACGTGGAAGCAAATTTTGGCATATACACGAGAGCATCCATAAAACTTATATCAAAGTGCAATTTTTGAAAAATATTGAGAAACTTTTCCATTTGTTTTTTAGACTTTGCACGGAGCTCTAACGAATATGGAAATTTAGACTTGTATTTCACATTATTCTCAGAAATGACTTTTTCCTTATCTTTTGACTTTTGGACAACCGGAGGTTGGACGTTTTCGGAACCTCCATTATTAATAGGAGGAACCGGGTCCTTTGTCGCCTCGGTCTCACAGTCCACTACCTTAGGCGGAGATGAAGAAGAAGAGGTAGTAGGAGTTGTGAGTCCATCATATTTAGCACCACTGCGAGTCGTGATCGCCTTAACTTCGCCCCTCGGGTTTGCGATCGTGTTGCTTGGCAAAGAAGTAGTACCCGAACCCGAGGGTCGATCATTTAAACGTTTGTTAATATCACTGATTTGATTTTCAAACAACCGTGTTGACTCTTCATATTTTGCCATAAAAGATTGTCGGTTTTGAATCAATTGCTTAATCAAATCATCCGTGGGCGACGGATTTTGAATAACACCTTGATTTTGATTATTGTTGAAATTCTGCCCACGGTTTTGGAAATTACCATGATTTTGATTTCCATGATTAGCGTTCTGAAAATTCCCAGGGTTTCCATAGTTTTGTTGGTTTTGAAAATTCCCTTGAGGCGGGCCTTGATTGTAATTACCTTGAAAACCCTTGATTATGATTTTGAAAACCGTTATTAGCTCGACTCTGATTTTGATTTCCTTGATTATTACGATTCTGCACATTATGATTCTGGTTGACTTGATTGACTTGGTTTGGTTGTTCGAGAACGGGTGGTCCAAGATAATGATTAGAACGGTAGCTGAGGAGATTACGGTCTCCTTGAGGTTGTGGGTAACCGTTGTTGCCCGTGTTTGCAGCATACGCGTTCTCTCGAGAAAAGGCACCGGTGGCCGGACATTCATAATACAAATGTGGACCACCACTAGTCTCACAACCATAACTAACCACATTGACTTGATGGTGTGATTTTTCAATTGAAATTGCAACAACTTTCTTTGTTAAAGCCAATAGCATACTCATCATTTCATCATTATTTTTACCATTATTTGACACTTGAGGTTTATTCCTAGACATTCTCACTCGAGCCTTATTCTCAATTATCATGAAAGCATCATTTATGTTTCTAGCCAACAAGTTCCCACCCGCAGCAGAGTTGAGTGAATCTTGGTCAGCATGACATAACCCATTATAAAAAGTGTCAATCTGCTGAAGGTCGGTGAACCCATGGTTAGGACATTTTTCCTTCAAATCTTTGAATCGATCCCAAACTTCACTAAATGATTCATCAAAAGCTTGTTGGAACCGAAAGATTTGGGATCGTAGGTTAGAAGTTTTAGAGGGAGGATAGAAATAGTTCACAAACTTGGAAGCAAGATCATTCCAAGTGTGAATCGAATTAGGCGGTTCCTTTTCCAGCCAAGTCCGGGCTGCTCCTTTTAAGGAGAAAGGAAATAACTTCAATTTCACCACATCGTGAGGAACTTGGTTCATTCTTATGGTCTCAGCGATGTCGGTGAAATTTTTGATGTGAGCATACGGGTCTTCGTGATCAAACCCGTGAAAGGGTATACCCGTGATCAAATTGAGTAATCCGTGATTGATCTCAAAATTGGCATTGATGTCCGGAATCACAATAGCTCTCCTCACACCAATGAATGGTGATTGGAGTTGTTCCTCAATTGTACGTGGATCAAAAGCCGGTTGTTGTCCCATCGGCGGGATAACATTGTGCTGCGGACCACCCATCGGCGGGGATCCGTTGTGTTGTTCGTTTTGGTTCATCTCCTTGTCGTCAAGGAAATGAACCCGACTACTATGTCGTAACACCTGCTCGGGGTTAGAGAACGGAGACGTAAGACTCTCAAAAGAAGAACGGGTGTGCATACACCACAAGCAAATTAAAAAAGAAAATGAAAAAGAAAAGAGAAAAGATAATCTTTTTTTTCTTTTTCTTTTTTTTTTGTCACAAAAACTTTTTTATTTCTTTTGTTTTTCTTTTTATTAAAATGTTACGTTAATCGAAAACCGTTTCTTTCAAAACCACACATGACGGGACGGGAAAGAAGAGTGTTTCTCTCTTCAGCTAGCAATTTAATGTCTTAGCTTCCGTATTTCCCGCTTAATCGGTCGTAGTAATTGAAATAATCTGATAATCAACTAATTTCACGTGTTTGCTATATTGTGAGACTTTTTTTGGTTTACAACGCCCTCTCTTTCACGGGAGAGTCGAGGCTGTAAATTTATTATATTTTTGGTATTTTTGTAAACACTTTAGGAAAAGTGTTTTGAATTTTTGAATTTTTATATTTTTATAAAAATATATACAAAATAGAGGAAGGCTTAACAAAACACGATTTTTCAAAACGATACTCAAAAACTCACTTCGATCTTCCCCGGCATCGGCGCCAAAAATTGATGTGTGCTCAATTATAGTATATATTAATTTTCCGAAGAAATACTTAGGAAAGTATTTCCCGGGTCGTTCTCCCAACGAAGGTTCGAATGGAATTTCGAATAATCGAATTGGGAATCGTGTAGTGAAAAGTGAATAGTGAGAAGTGATTGTGAAATTTAAATAATGAAAAATAATAGTGAAATATGCAAAGAGTATAAGCTATATATGCACAAAAGTCTAAAATGTAAAAACGGAAATGCAAACGTAATTTTTTAAACGTATCGTACGAAATAAAACGCGAGTTTTATACGAAAAATGATCCTACAAGTGTAAAACAATTTTCTAAAAATCTTAAACTATTAAAAAGAATTTTGAGAAAAAGAAAAATATTTTTATGGCTTTTTATTTATTTTCTATGATTTATTTTCTATTTATTGAATTAAAAAGTAATTAAAAATAAAGGAAAATGTGAAGAATAATGTGAAAATTATAAAATCTATTCTGAAAAATCTAGAATATTATAAAAGAATTATCTAAAATATTTTTGTATTTTTAAAAGCTTTTTTTGATTTTTTATGGATTTTTTGATTATTAAAAAGGATTTAAAAATGAATAAAATCTAAAAGAAATTTAGAAAAATACTTAAACTACTTGGAAAAATCTGGAAAAATTCCAGAAAATCAAAAATAAATTGGAAAGCTTACAGAAAATTTTTAAAAAGAATTCGATAAGCAGAAGTGCTTATTTAGACAGAAATAGCTTATGGCAAGTGCTTATTTATAAGCACTTGCCACAGAATCTTAACCAAACTGATCACACAAGTGAAATATGCTATAATGAACTCAAATAAGCTCAGAAATGATCATGAAAAACACAGAAGCTATAGAAACAAGCAATAAGCAGTCTAAGATAAGCAAAATAATAAGCACAACAAAAACAGAATAAGCCAGGAGTTAAGCAACTATGCAAACTACTAAATCACAATCACAAAAACTCAGAAACCACAAAATTACTCAGGTTCAAGCTCAAATAAACTCTAGCAGGCTTAAGGCACCAAACAGAAAACAAGTTAAACCACTAACTAGCAGTGCAAATAAGCTACTCCTAATAAGCTCTAAGCTACAATATTAAGGGGGCAAAATTTACTCTATACTACTGAGATTCTAAGAAGCCAAAAAGCCCTATCATAATCTACCAAATGATGCTCAAATTGTACCCAAGTTCAGCAGCTAGAAACTTACTACTAAATGAAACAGTTGACTATTTTCTAAACTACTCCTAATTGACTTTTACCAATTTTAATCAAGCAATCATACTCCTTCTTGTATTAATAAGCTAACTAATAAAGTCTTTTCGTAGTATATAATTATTCCGAAGAAATACCGGTGAAAGTATTTCCCGGGTCGTTTTCCCAGTGAAGGTAGAATGGAATCGTGAATAATCGAATCGCGAAATCGAGTCGTGAAAAGTGGTAAAGTGAAAAATATGATTTTGGAATTCAAATAATGAAAAGTAATAGTGAAATAAGTAGAATGTACAACCTATATATGCACAAATGTTAAAAACGTAAAAACGGAAATACAACCGCAAAATTTAAAACGTAACGTTTATTGAAAAATGATCCTACGAACTTGAAAATATTTTCTAGAAATCTTAAACTAATAAAAAGAATTTTAATAAAAAGAAAAATATTTTTTTGACTTTTTATTTATTTTCTATTTTTTGCAATTAAAAAGTAATTAAAAATAAAAGAAAATGTGAAAAATAATGGAAAAATTATAAAAACTATTCTGAAAAATCTAGAATATTATAAAAGAATTTTTTAAACTATTTTTTGTATTTTTCAAAGCTTTTTCTGATTTTTTATTTGGTTTTTATTGTTTAAAATGATTTAAAAATGATTATAAACTAAAAGAAATTAAGAAAAATAGGAAATGAACTCAGAAAATTATGAAAAATTTACAGAAAATCTAGAATAATATGGAAAGCTAGCAAAAAAATGTTGGAAAAGAAAAATTAAGCAGAAGTGCTTATAAGCACCAAAATAGCATATGGCAAGTGCTTATTTATAAGCACTTGCCACAAAAATTCACCAAACTGATACCACAGATGTATTAAGCAGTATTAAGCTCAGTAAAACTAAAAAAATGAACATAGTTAACACATAATCTAAGAATGCAAGCAACAAGAAATCTAAGCAATAAGCTAATATAGCAGAATCCAACACAGAATAAGCAGACCATGCACAATACTAAATTAAATGCTAATAAACTCAGAAAAGCCAATATAAGTCAATCACAAGCTCAAATGAGCACAGCAGACCTTATAATCAAAAGCAGAGACGAGTCCTATGTAACTAACTAGCAGACCAAATAAGCTCAAAACTTTAAACCAAAGGGGGAAAAAGCTAGAATGCTATATTGAGAAGTCAAAACATCTAATTACCTATTCAGAATCTAACATGAGATACTCTAAAAAGAGGCAAGATCAGCAGCCTGTGCAACATGAAAACTGAAACAATTGACTTATCAAAACTTATTCAAGTTTGACTAATTCCAATTTTAAAGCCCTAATTCTGTTTTTAGGTGTTCATTGAGCATGTTGAAGCATTAGAATCACAATCTTAAACATCAAATATAACAACTGAGCTAGTAAAGCAAGAACAGAACACAAATATGTAAACAAAAATGAGATTAAATGCTAATTTTGACTTATGCTAACAAACCTACTGAAATAGTGTAATTATAAACCTATCCTACCCTAACATAAACTACTTGTGCAGAAACATCAATAATCAAACAACAATTAATCCATAATCAACAGAACCAAACACCCTCTTAATATCAGTTATCACTACAACTAACTGATTAAAGCTTCAAAACCCTTAAAATCTGATCAATCTGAGTTACTATTCAATCACTAATATCTAATCAACAACAATATCTCACTACTAACCACTAAACTTCAGTAACACAGACTTAAGAAATATTAAGCAGGATTGAACATGTCAATAATCAAACTCAACTATACTAAAAACTATTTAATACTCAGAAATCTCAATCAAATTCAAATCTGCTACTACGATTAACTAGACTACAATTCAAACATCTACAAAAACATATGATCAAATGAAATAAATCAGATACTATTCTTACTTCAGATGGAGATTAATGAAACAAAATTTACCAAATAACTCCCCCTAAGCATGAACAGAGGGGGACTCACTAAGCTTGCCTATCTTTGAGATAGGCATATATCACCTCTGCAACAATAAACCAGATCACATCACCTTACCCTGCTACTTTGACTTTCGTTGACCAGAAACAAAACCACCAATTTAAGTAGAAACTATTGCACTAAACTTACTACAAGCTATTGATAATCTTGAATGAGCTAATCAGAAAAGTAAATGAGAACTCAAAACAGAATTTAGAAGAATAAATTGCTTGGAAATTTAAAGGAAAAAAAATATTAAATGAAAACTCAATTTTATTGAAAACTTAAAGTGAATACAGATTTAGAAAGCTGAAAATACAATAAGCTGCAGCTAATAAAACTACTAAACTACTTCTAAATTACACCTACTCCTACTCCTAGCTAACAGCTTCCAAATGATGTGAAAAGGAGCTATTTATAGCTGAGGATAATAGTGAAGAGTGCTGAGGCTCAGAAGCATCATTCTCATCCATTGATCAACATTGTGTTTCTTCAAATTGATAAGGACCCTTAGATCAATCCTGATGATGTGGCTCAGCCAATAGGAGACCTTCCTTTGTACATGCTGGCGATCCGTGGCTTAATCTCTCTCTATCATGTGCTCAATCATATAGAAGCATAATCCAATGCTACATGATGAGGTGGTGTGTCCAATAGTGCTCTGCCACTTGTCCGATCATAAGCTTCCCTCTCTCTGACATACTCCTGAGCACGTGAGGTGACTTCTAGAAGTACCAATGCTTGAGTAATTTTTATAGGATTGGGTCAATTTTTGGGTAAATTGGAGGTTGGGTAAATTAGGGTTCATGTTAGAAAGGGATTGGGGTTGTACGGGATAATATTTGGGTGGAGGGAATGGGTAAAAATTATTTTATTATTGCTTTTGACCATTGATTGGTGGTTGACCGTGAGGTGTGGTGGGCCGGGTCAAGGATTGGGGTGGATTGGGTTATGGTATTAGTGCTGTGGGCTTGTACAAGTTATGGACCAGACTTGTGGTTTAATTTTCAGATTTGGTATTATTAGAATCCAAGGACCAATGGTGTAATATCATGAAAATCAAAGGCTGATTTTGCCTGAATTCCAAAGTATCTTTCAAGGACAAATTATGATAACTTTGATTCTCCAAGGGTTGACTTTGACTTTTTGACCATAGTTTCTTCCCCGGCTTTAGCTTTTGCTACTCTTTCCAAATCTCGTGCTCGTTTTGTCGTTTTCGCATTTCTTTTGTCCTTTTCATAATATCCGTACCTGCATATTCAAAAACACAAAAACACTACAAATTTGGCATAATTCGATTAGTTTTTGGTCTTTTGAGTCCGGTTTTGGTCTTATAAAAGTGAGTGAATAAGCACTCACCACTAACTATACACTGATTTATGCTCAATTAATGGATTATATATCTATAACTACCACTAAACTACCTGTTTCTATAATACTATAACTGATAAGCAATTAGACAATCAAGCATTGACTAATTGTGAAATAAACTACCAATTTTATGAGTCAAATCTTTATTACTACCCTAGAATAGCATAAAAGTGACAGTTAAACAACAATAACACTACAATCATTAACAGTAAATGCTAGTTCCAAACACCCCTACATATGACAGTTAACTAAATGAAACAATGATCTAACCAACAAAACTCTAATCTACTAATCTAATCAGCCAAGAAATCAATAATAAAAGCATTATGAACTACTAACACAACTATTTAAACACAGAAACTCAGAATCACAGGTGTATGCAACTAATGAGACAAAATTGAATAGAACTTACAGTCACTATTCACCTCAGCTCTAAATAGAGGTGATTCACTAAGCAAGCCTGTCTCTAGACATGCCAAATTCCATCCTTCTCTGATTTGGCTTGCCAAATTCAACCACAGATCTCCAAAAAAAACAACTCAATTGACTTATGTTGACCAGTTATGAAATCTGAGATATGACTTTACTGAAATCTAACTACTCTTTTTCAGAAACTTAATACTTAAAAATGAGATTGAATTCACTAAAAACAAGCTTGTTTGAAAACTGATTTCACCAAAACTATTTATGTTTTTTTTATTTTCTTATTTGAATTGAAACTTTGAATAAGGTAAAATTAAACTGAGATGTAAAAGAGGTACTGATTGAAATAAAATGATAAAACATATATGATAAAGCAACAATAAGCAGTAAACGTATAAGAACTAATTTGATTGAAAAGGCAAACTGAATTTCATTAAAAAGAGAAAATGTTACAATTGAAATTAAAGCTAATACATTTAAGAAAAGAAATTGGCAGAGCTTCGCTAATCAAAACTCCACACCTAAACAAGCTACACTACATCTCTATTTATACTAACATGAGGAAGGATCTAGATATGAGAGAGTCACGGATTGCCAGCTTGGCAATCCGTGTGATGTGCTTCTTTAGAGCTCATCAAAGCCATCCAATCATTGCCCAATGATTATATCTGTTAGACTAGATCCCAATGACGTGTAGAGACCAATAGTAGACTGCCACGTATCATTCTTTGTGTTACTTTGATGCTGACATGCTCTGACACACTCCTGACCATCTAGAAGCCTTTGGATTTTACTTAATTGCCCTTAATCTCAGTAATTTTGGAATGGGGGTAATTAGGGTTCTTGGGTAACAATGTTTCTGGGTTTGAGGGTGAATTTGGGGGGCGGGTAAAGGTTAATAATATTTTATGGTATTTTGACTTGGGATTGACCGTTGACCCGTTGGTAAATGGTTGACCGGGTTTGTATTAGTGGACTGGGTAAATGAATAGGTATTGGGCTTTTGTGTCTTATTATTTGGACTCATTAAATTATTTAAAAGTGATTTGAATCAAGGCTTATTATTTTCAGCTTTTATATTAATAACCAATAAGGACTAAATTTGCCAAGGCTGAATTTATGAGGACCAAATATGTATATCATCTCAAAGTATCATTCAAGGGCTTCAAATGTAACTTCATAATTCATAGAGGACCAAAGCTGCCATTCTTCAGAAATATTCTTCAAAGGACCATAACTGACAACTTCTCAAACTTGGAGGACCATTCTTGCAATTTCATGAAACTTTGTCTAGGGATCAAATCTGATAAATCACATAACTCAGAGGACTTTTAAGGCTCAGCATTGACTCAACTTTGACTACTTTGCACACGTTCTACTCTCGTGCTCGTTTTTGCTTGTTTTCCGTTTGTCTTTCGTCTTTTAATGAGATATCCGTATCTGCACATTCACAGACATAAAAACACACAATTCTTTGGCATATATTAACTTATTTAGTCCATTTAGGTAGGTATTTGGCCATGAAAAGGTATGTGAATTAACACATACCACCCTCGTAGGGTTGTCAAGATGTTTGCATGGCCGTGCCCAAGATCTTCCCTGAATATGTTCAGATGATTTGGTAATCTTGATCAATCACTAACAACGAGAAACAGAATGGTTAATTAAGGAATGACTTTGATCCATATCCTTATTAACGTGGTATTAGAAACAGAAGGATAATAATAATGAGAAATCATTAAAAGGTTTTTCCAGGAGCCTTACTCGAGATCGTACTAGAGGCATCAAAGTGCTGCTAGACGCTAACCGATGTGATTACACTATTAAAATATGTCCAAGTGGGAGTTGTTAGATTATGGACATTATTTTAATAGTTGTATGTTAGGATCGAACTCGAGATTACGGGATTACACACTTTACGTATGAGAGTTAAAGATTAATAAATAAATATAAAGTTATAGTTATTTATTAATTATCACAAAATATACAAGGATCGTTAAGTAATTATGATAATTGACTAAACGAGAAAAGAAAAGGTCTTGTAAAGAAAAATTGGACATCAAGAAGGTTCCGGATCCCTCCCTAGAGGGGTGGCCGGTCGTGGGGTATGGGGAAGCCCAACCCACACCTTGCTTGAGCTCCAAGTTTTCTATGTGTATAAATACATGTCCATGTTTTAGGTTTTGGGTACTCTTGTGCACACACACAAATCCATAATCCTTTTCTTTTTCTTTTCTTCTTCTTGTAGTCGATCCAAACAAACTACATAAGGGTTTCGTTTGGTTTGGTTTCCCAAAACAAATAGTTTGCTTGTTTTTGTGATTCAATAACTAGCATAACTTTAACTTGTTTTAGTACGTGTGTACAAGAACGTGATACAATCACACTATTGATTGTATCTTGGATTGAATTACAAAAAGGTAAAGGGTAATTCTTATAATCCACTTAAACCCTAATTAGAGTTCTTGATTTGATGAATTGCATTAATTGATTCTTGTTCGGGCTAGAATCACAAATGTATGTTTACTTTTATATTTGATTAATTAATTACATGTTATATGATCTTGTTATAATTGCTTCCGCTATGCTCACTTGGTGGAAAAATAATGAACACTCAAAGAAACAACTTTTTACTCAAATACTTTTTTTGATAAATATTTGAGACTAACAAAGCATTACATAATTTATGAGACAAAAGGTAGTATTACATATGAAAGTAACAGTCCATGAACTTAAAACTCTTAGACAAATAACACAAGCTATTTGATGATGTGTTTAAAAGCAAATAACACAAGGTGCCATATGATATTCCAACTCTTCAAGCCAATTCAACCTTTGCAAACTTTTCAAAAAAACATTCAGCCATTACATATTGAAATGTACTTCAACCTTCACGGCTTGAAAGATTGGAATAGGAAGAATGGTTGCAAGTATTCCCAATATGAAAAGTATTTCACCTAAACAAGTCATTCTTCCATTTTAGTAGACTAAAACACATTGGTTTACATATTTCCAACCCAATGGAAGAAGCTCAATATAGATTTTTTGTTTGTGGGGGACAACTCTTCGTATAGGAATTAATTAAAAGAAAAGACATAAATTATGTGTAATGATAATAAATGGTTGTATGGTACGCAAATGTAAAAGATATAAATGTTTGTTTTACATAGACTTCATGGTTTAGAGTTATGAGGTGGTAGGGGTTTTATTTCTTTTTTGGTAAACCTGCGAAAAAAGAATTCTTAAAAAAATAAATAAATAAGAAAAAAAAAAAAAAAAAAAAAAAAAAAAAAAAAAAAAAAAGAAAAAAAAGAAGCTAACATGGAGAAATTGACTCGAACACCGGTTATTCTTTTCAAATCTAACAAGCTCAGCCAACTCCCCTACACGTTAACTCATGAATGTTATTGACTTTATCATATTTAAATCACTTCGAAGTATTTCTACCAAGGGTAGTACTTATAAGTATGCTGTTTTGATACAAAGCGATCCCGAGTCACATAAATTGTTTTGCTAACTAGTGCTTCAAATGCTAAAAAGCGTGTTACGAGTTGGTAACCTAAGCAATGGCTTTAGCATTTACGGTACCCGAATCAGAAAGGAATGACACACGAAAGGTAAGTGCGTTAGCTTACATGATGTTGCTTATTGCGCTTGTAGTTTCAATCATGTCGCTTTTTATTGAAGTTTGCTGACAACCATATTTATAATGAGAAGTTGATTTACGGACACCGGTTTTTATGATATGTGAATTCTGACAAGTATGTTTTGTGTTGTCATGATCACCGTAGTTAAGTAGTTTTGTAGGAATCGAACATGGGTTGCCTCTAGAATAAAACTCGCCTATGAGCATAAACCATAAAATGACTAACAAAACTTTACAACTCCAGTTAGCACTTGAGTAAGTTTTAGTTGTCATAAAGATAAAATGTAACATGGTGTCTCATTTTGAGAAACATGAAATAAAATCAATAAAAATGAGATTAAAAGAAAGAAGACGAAGCTAGGAATCGAACATGGGTTGCCTCATTAAAAGTAAAAGAGTTTTACCAGCTCCACTACCCTCAAAATAATCTAATTAAATTTGATTAGTACTTTTGGTATAATATAGAAAATGAATAAAACAAAAAAGTGTTCGATGAGACAGGATCGAATCTGGGTTGCAATATTCAACGGTTGAGGTGTTTTAGTTGATTATCACTTTGTGTGTTTATTGAAAAGTCTGATTTCAGAACAATGTGACTTTATTTATCAAGTTTGTTGACAAATGTATCTACAAAGAAAAGTTGGTTTATGGCGAATCTGTTTATACAACATTGTGAACCGTGTGGCTGTGTCCGATTTATTTAGAATAATGTTGTGACGGCCAATACGATTTTAGGTACATTCATATGTGTTCTTTGTTTACATTGTCTTCATGTAGATAAATAGAAAAGCCTTGCTTACAAAATTTCCATTCTTTAGTTTCAACCACACTGGAAGAAGGTCAATATGGAGTACATCAGATTGTTGTAATGATTATTTGAGAATAGATAAAGATCATGTAAAAGAGAGAAATTTAGGTTTAATATAAATAAATGGCAACACATTTCGCCAGCTCCCCTACCCATCCACACATTAGCATTCTTAGCATTTTTATATTTATTACAAAGTGTTAAGCTATTTGTCTTACTTTGCCAGTTTATATTGGAAGACGACCCTGTTCATAACGGACGCAGTCTTGACACACAAAAATGTCACGTGTTATTCCATAGCTGAATGTGCGGTTGTTAGTACGGTTCGGGACATGATGAATATAGCACTTATAAGTACGTTGTTTTGATACGGCGCAATCCATAGTGACATAAATTGTTTTGCTAACTAGTGCGTCAAATGCTAAAAAGCGTGTTACGATAGTGCTTGGAATTCACGGTTTTCGCCACTCACCATTCTTAAGATGTGCGAGTTGGTAACCGAAGCAATGGCTTTAGCATTTACGGTGCCCGAATGAGAAGGAAATGATACACGAAAGGTAAATGCATTAGCTTAGACGATGTTGCTTATTGCTCATGTAGTTTCGATCATGATATTGTGACTCAAGTTTTTCATATGAACAATCGGTTTCTTTAAGGTATATTTGTTTTTACATAAGAACAATTTATCTTGCTATATTGTCTTTTCTCTTCGTATTTGACCCTAAACAAACAACAAAATTCGGCTATAGCATAAACCGTAAAATGACTATAACAAAACTTAACAACTCCAATTAGTACTTGAGTAAGTTGTAGCTGTCATAAATCATTAAAAATAATACTAAAAGGAAAGAGGACTAGCAGGGCTGGGAGTCAAACATGGGTCGCCTCATAGAAAGATATACGGAGTAACGTTTTACCAGCCCAACTAATCCTTTACTCGGATAAACATTGGCAGACCCAAGAAAATAAGATGTGAAGGGCAATTTTTTTTTAATAATAGCAACAAAATTCGGAAGAAAAAAGTATGATCGAATGATAAATCGAGTATTATTACTTGAAAATCAATGATTTATAAGGTTTGAGACTGTTGAATATTAAATTTTAGTATGTAGGTGGGAGGCAATTTAAATTTTAGTTGGGGGGCACTTTCCAAAAAAAGATCAAAATAAAAGAAAAAAAATTACACTAAAATCTTATGTTTTTCGGCTAGACATAAGGGGCGCCGCCACCCCAAACCCATAATAAAGGTCCGCCCTACGGATAAATATTTCACTTGACTTATTTTAAATATAACCAATTTATTAGTTTTTATGTTATATTTGAACTTTTCCATTTTTATGAAAGACAGTGTGTATATATGGGAAAGCAAGTTTTGAATGAAACAAAAAGTTAATGATGGTATTTATATTTTCTTCACTAATAAGACAATAGAAAAAAAGAACGGGAGCATTAAAAGACTAAAGAGACCATCTTTCTTCTCATGCACGGCTATAACATAACATCATATTCTTAACGTGATCGAAGTTAACCAATCGTATTGCTGTAATCATGTGATTACTGTAAATTAACCAATTTTATGGGTCAAGGGTTTATATCTAGAATATATGTTCTATTTGTCTTGTTTTTTGACCCATTTACAGAACACATGTGACTGCAAGCATGCAATTGCTTTATAATTTGGATCAACAAAATTGCTTTTACTATCTAATATTCATTTATTATTGGAAAAAACATCATAAGCAGCTAAGAAATTGCCTCTATATTTTATATCATACGGTCGAATGACAATGAACTCCCTTCATCGATACATGAAGTTGTGTTTGGCGATAATGTACTAAACAAAATCCGATCCAAACCTTGGTTATCAGTTATCACATTGCCAAAGTGGTTTGCTTCTTTCCTGTATGAGACATTATGAGTATAAATAATATGTTAGAATATGGACATTATTTTAGTAGTCGTATGTTAGGATCGAACTCGAGATCACGGGATTGCACACAATACGTATGAAGAGAAAAAGAGATAATTATTTATAAATGTTATAATTAATTATTAAACACAAAATAAATAATAATAATTAGTATTATTGATTAACGACTAATTATTTATTAAACGAAGATTAGGAAAGTAATACTAGACAAAACACTACAAGAAAATGAAGCTATTGCAGCATTTTAGATGCAACACTTTTGAAAAGTGTTGCCTTATAGGCTTTAATAATAATAAAGCAACATTTTACCGAATAAGTGTTACATTTAAGAATCTAACGCAACATTGTTTTCTAAGTGTTGCATATTTTACTGTAAAATACAACGCTTTATAGAAATGTTGCATTTTCTTAGAGGAAAAGTACAACACTTTGTTTGAGTGCTGCAAATCTTATTCAATCACAGTAAAAAGTGTTGCACACCATTTCGAAGAGTGTTGCATTTACATACATTTTAGATAACACAAAGATGCTTACTTTTAAATATTTTTGTGCACATTTTTAAGAACCTCCCTCGTGTAGGTTAATGCACTCTTAATATTTTGGTTTTTAATGTACGACAGCTATGTCTATTGATCCATATGATTGTCATTTAGTATCACACGCTTTTTACATGCATACATTTAGAAATAAAATAAGTTATAATTTTTATTTGACACTTTAAGGTTAGTATCATAAGACGCAAATCATCTTCATTAAGACTTAATATGCATTAAAAAAAAAAAAAAAAAAAAAAAAAAAAAAAAAAAAAAAAAAAAATCTTTAAAATTTTGCTACATGAAAAATGCAACAATAAGAAATAAAGTAAAAACGAATTGCCTCAAGCCATCAAGCATTATCATCATGCTCCACCAAATGCATTTGTAGCTTAAACATTTTTTGCAATCCTGTGTCTTTTGAGAAGCAAGCACGAAACAACTCCTTTCTAGATAGCCCATTTCTCGTTAAAGATTCATGTCCGAACAAAATATATAATCTCAACACATATGCATATTTTACATCAAGAGCTGATCGAATGGTAAGATATAATTACCTTTAGTTCTTCACACACCCTATTATAACTTCTTTTTACCTGTAACTTGCACCATCTTCCTTTTTGCCCAATTAGCCTTGGTTTTTTCAACTACATTCTAAAGTAGAAAATATTATTCATGGTAAAGCAGCCCAAACATTTCATAGAAAAAATTCCACATATGTGGACAAGAAAACTTTATATATGCAAACCAAAAACCAAACTCAAATATAGAATGAGTAGGAACAGTGGTAAAGCCAAACGATTCTAGTTTGATAAACTTGTAGTGGTAAGCTTAAATGATTTCAATTTGGTAAGTTGAATGAAGCATGATGATGCTTACATGTTTCGCATGATACTATGGACTAAAATATATAAGCATTTTTATGCATAATTAGTAAGAGTGGCAAAGTTGAATGAGACAAACTGAAGCGTATATTTTTACCCGTTTTAGGCCTAAAGTTGAATTATTTCACTTTGGTTCCTAATATACTAGGACATAAGGTCTCAAAATTCACAGTTGGTAGAGTCACGTCACATTGTATGTTTCTTATTGACTAAATTATTAGTTAACCTAAAGATTTTAGTAATTGAAAACAACAATCAGTAGGCTAATTATTACCATTAATTTTAAGAATCATTAGGAACTTTAGAGTTAGTAGGAAAACTAGTAGCAACTTAGAAAATCGCATGTGAATGAGCAACTGAACATTGGTGTAAACAAAAATAAAAATGATAGACCAGACTAGTACAGGGACGGAGCCAGGACTAAATATGACCGGGTGCTCAAAAAAAATTGAACAATAATACTAGAAACACATTTCGATGGACCGGGTGCATTTAAGATTAACTTAGGAAAAATCGGTGTTTTTTTTCAAAAATTAACACTATATTGAAAAATTCAATGGGGTGGACGGGCACCCGCGGGAACCCCCTGGCTCCGTCCCTGGACTAGTATAAACATGTTAAGTGAAAAATAAACATGATTACATTGGGGTTCTAATGGAAATTTCTGCTACATATTGAATGCATATAGATCATATAATAACTAATTTTATTATTTGTTTGTTCTTACATACATGCAATACGTACAGATGCAAAATGCATATATGTATCCTTAAGTTTCGAAAGGTTTCTAAGTTCAAGCATCTACTTGTAGTGATGCAGCATAAACTTGTATCAGAATCGAATGTATTGATAACTAGTCAAATACTTTGATCTATTTCACTAACTGTAAAATAGAACAAATCCACACTATGCTTGAACAGAGATTTTTATGCATTTCGTGACTGGACGTGTATGATTACCGACAAAATGAAAATTTCGTCACTTGCGTCTAATATATGTGTTTTGAATTTGTTCAGCATGGAGGAGACTATTAAACGTTACAAGAACCATGTAGAAGTACAAACCGACAATTCTTCTAGTGTAGAAGATGCTCAAGTTTGAGTTCTCTCCTACTATGCATGACCAGATATTTTTCTGAGTCATCATACTTCAGGTTAGACTTAACATGATCCCTAACATACTTTTTTTCTGAAACTCCATGTCACACCATAAAATTTTAACTTAATATTCGTTGCAAATTATAATACATGATTAGTTTCTCGTTTGTTCATCTAGTTTAATTATTGTAACAAACAAATAACCATATAGCAAAGAAAACTAATGAGAATTAGCTGATCACGCACAGCAGGGAACTACATCGAAATAGAGCAAAGACTACAACGGTTAACGATCCAATATACCCATCCAAAGCTCACGACCAGTAAATCACTATGGGCTATAACATCACACTTAAAGAGCACGTTTGTTCACATATATTTTTGACAAGAAAGTAATGGTGTGGAGTAAAGGAAATTGGCAAATAAGGAATTTAAACACAAACAAGGTACAGTGGTGAAAATAAGCACAAGTAAGCATTATGTGGACCTTTTTCCAATATTTAAAATTAACATGCCATCAATTTGCATACCTTTGAGTTTTCTCTATTCCATGTCTTAACGAGTTTATTCCAATCACCGAGGCGCACTCTTTTTGGCTTGGAATTGATTTGATCACGAAATGGCATAGATGTTTGTCCTCTAACTCTTCTGCGTCCAATCACTTGTACTAAGAAGAAAAGGTTGGAATCAATAAATCTTCTAATGAGTAAAGGATTATATTGAACTATATAAACACACCACATAGACAACAACATACCATCGCCATCATCAGATTGGTTTAAGCCCAACTCAAGTACATCTTCGGTTTGCTGGCTATCGTTGCAGATTCTAATGCTAACTCAATTATCCATCTTTAACATCATTACCAAAAGATAGCTGAAAATAACAAAACCATTACACATGCATAAAAAATGTTGCCTTGCACACTAAACAAGCCTTTTTCATACAAGATCACATTTACCATTTAGTCATTTACCCATTGCCAGTTCTACCTTAGTGACAAAGACACTACTACATCAATTAAAACTTATTAGTACATATAAATTGGACAAAGGTTGGTGTTGTTTGATTAAACTGATGCGTTGAAGGGGTTTAAGTAAAAATTATACTATCACATAGCCTTTTTTTTTCTTTCATAATTAACTAATTTATAGATCTCCTAGATTAACATGTTTGTGTTAAGTATAATGCACAAAAATATAATTAAAGTTTAGCATTTTTTTTTTGTTTTCACAGATGTTTCTTCACATTTTGTCGTCGTATATGTATCACATAGTTTATTAAGTTACATGAATTAAGACGAAATCAATCCCCAATATTCAATGAATATATGTATAAAAACGCAGACATAAATGTATATATATATAATAGAATTTATTGTTAAAATTCCATTTACACATTTCAGCGAACACTTGGCATTCACAATTTGCTTATGTGTAACAAATATAAGTACCAAACAGAGACAACCAATAAATGAAATTTACAACAGTGAATGGATACATACCCTGTTTTGTTAGTAGGTGAATTCCTTATTGTCGGTTTGTCCACTTAATAAAATCAACAAATTATAAATTCTATAAGTGGTTGAGAATGGACGCTTGTAAGTGGTAGTGGTGACGCAGTCAGAAGGGGTCGGTGGTGGGTTATCATTGTTTAGACACTTGTAAGTGGTTGAGAATGGAGATGAAGAAACGTGTGTCTAACTGTCAACTGTGGGTGAAAATTTTGGCGGGGAAATTACCTTTGGCGGGCTATGAAAAGATGACCAAATTGCCTGTAATTTGGCGGGGAGAAATTGGCTATCTAAACATGGACCAAGTCTTACCACCAATGAAAAGAAGTTGAATTTTAGTAAAATTCTAAATCCATATGAAAATTTTTGTTGAAAATTTTACGACACTACCACTTTGTCTAATGTATTAAATAAATTAATTAATAAATAAAATAGAGTCATGACTCATGAGTTGTAACAATTGGATAACAAGGGTTTATCCGCTCGTAGGTTTCAATAGCCGAGGTTTTAAAGTATGACAAGCTGCTTTGAAAATCATCTCGTACAAAGTGGCAAAATACGAGAAAGCGTACATTTAAAATCAACATGTTTTTATTCCCTTTGCATTTGATACTTTTGGTTTCCTTGCATTTGAGGCTGTCGAGCTCCTCAACAGAGTCCAACGAGTTATACATAGCAATGTTATGACACCTAGATCTACAAGCGTAGTTTTTAAAAGAATTGGCTTTGCAGTTCAAAAAAGCTCCAGCGGCGCAACTTATTGCTCGTTTGCCTTGAACCTCCATCTATGTCGGAAAGAACGAATGCACCCCCTCTCTACGGTTCTACAATGTTATATTACAAGGACACAAGAATAACAAACCAATGAACCGCACTTAGGACACATGGATATCACAAGGTGATTGAATATCTGACATGCTAAAATATTACACGGTACAATCCTCATTAGGTCAAAATTTTAAGGGTGGCTCGCGAAGGGTAAAAAAATGGTCGCGGGGAAATAAGGGTTAAGCCGCGTACATATGAATCTGAAACTTGCCCTACATGGGTAACCTGAACAAGAGAATCTCATCTACTTACCCGTTTACATAAGCAATGTTGAGGAAAAATGTCATTTAATAACTATACTACTCGTATATTTTAAGATATGTGAAAAGAAAGTTTAATAACCTAAAAAGGACGAAAGGAATTTTAGTTATTAAATTTGACAAACCCAAATATCATTGTTATTGTAAGACATTAACCACAAATCAATATACTTTAACCACTTATCCATGACAATATGCAAGGCACGGGCTATAAAGTACCGCGCCTAATTATCCGTGGAGGACAGTTAGCATAAGTCTAGAATAGTGTTTAAGCCATAGCCGCACATCACTCTAGACTGGGGGACTTGATCACGTGTATGATGGAGATCACCCCCACGACAATATGCAAGGCACGGGGTATAAAGTACCGATCCTAATAATCTACGGAAGTCAATAGGCACATCCCTGGACCATTACGAAACAAACACAAGTGTTGCACTTAAAACCTCCAAGGGTGAGGAACAAAAGAATGAATGCCTGTTCGTTGTCCGGGGATCACGAGGGAGCAAGGCTCAGACTTCCGGTCTTAAGAGGCAAGTGGGATACGAGTCACTAAACTCGTGACTAGCCCAAAGAAGTAGGGAATCCTTTATAGGAAGAAGAGCTCAGGTGAATCTTACCCAAAAGGGACACAACTTGGGGAATACGTAGAAGAGTGAGCCCCATAGGTGATGTCAGCCGAACCAAAAGACAAACACCAAGACCTCACGTCTCTATCCCTGACAGAGATACGCTGACATCATAACGTAAGCAAGGTACAAGGTCAACCCGTGAGGCACAAGTAATGCCAATGTTTCTTAGCCTATCAAGACTCAGGTCAACACACACACACTCTTACCTCACTTTACTCTTTCTTACTCTTACTCATATTTATCCCCGTCCAAACACATACTTAACCTTACACCTGAGGTTGACCATGGAGGCCCCCTCCATGGTGAGACAAACGGTGCGTCTTCCTTGAGTGAGCTAGCATTCCCCACTAAATATTGGTTCATCATACATCACATGTATATTTTTGTTGGTTGCTTGTTCTTCATACCAATTTTATTCCAACCATGTGACTTCGTTCGAGCTATATATTCATACGCCCTTTGCTATATTTTTCTTTTAAAATCAAAAACATCTTTACCCATAAAAAAATCGATCATCTTCTCAAAATCAATTAAGAAATGGAAGATACAATTTCAATGGCAACAATATCACTAGGAATCCATAGAATGAGAAACAATCATTTGTTATTGATTGATTGAGTTTTTATGAAAAACGGTTATAGAGTTTTAGGAAGTGAAATGAGTTTACAATATGAATGATGAATGTGATTACAATAGAAATGAGTATTTAAGCTAGTTTGGGCATAACTGCTTCTCTCCCCCCCCCCCCCCCCCCCCCCCAAACTCTAATAACAGAAAGATGAAATTGTTGACTTTTTTGCGTTGACCAATCCAATTGCTGACTTTTCCAATTTGACTTGTATCACATCTTTATATATAAAATTTTGTTCCAACCATCTAACTTCGTTCGAGCTATATATTCATCCGCCATTTGCTCTATTTTTCTATTAAAATAAAAACATATTCACCCATAAAAAACTGATCATCTTTATATATCAAATTCAGGTATCTAAAAGGCGCCTACTCATGTCGAGTGACAAAAATGAATTTTAAAACATTTTTCGACTCACTATAATTATTTTTACTTATCGATACGATATATATCCATTAAAACAATTTTGGAATTGTTTCATAAATCTCATAAAGGGGTAATAAATGGAATTTTGGCCAAATCTTTATAAATGTTGACTTTTGAAAGTATATTGACTAAGCGTTGACTTTTCTGTCGAAACTTATAGTCTATAAGTAAACGTAACGATAACTATATTATAACGAATAATATATACATTTCGGACTAATTTTGCAAATATAGTTAACGAAACAGGTTATTTGAGGATTGCAGCATTTGTGAAAATCGAAACGTTTGAATAAACGAAAGGGTCATGCCCAAATATTCTAAAATCCCAACACTTAGAGTATTTTTGATAAAAAAAAATACTAATAGTTATTTAGTTTTCTAAATACTTAATGTTGACGCAACATGATCAAGATCTCCTAATGTTTTAATAATGACAAATAAACCTTCGGAACACATAAAATAACAAACGTTAGCCAAAAAAAGCGCGAGGTTTGGCCAAAATGTTACGAAATAAACCAAGCCATCGGCTCTAGGCGTGATGTAAGATGTGGCGTGATCGGCGCAATAAGGAGCGAGGCGTGGCCTTCACGTTACGAAATAGACCAAGGCGTCGGCTCTAGACGTGCATGAGATGAGGCGTAGAAAGGAGCGATAAGGAGTAAGGCGTGGCCTTCATGTTACGAAATAGACCAAGGCGTTGGCTAATGAGGCGTGGAAAGGAGCGATAATGAGGGAGGCGTGGCGCGTTTTTCAAATTCAACTCGATTTTTTTTTCTTTTTTTTTTTTAAGAAACGAAAAGATTGCATGCGAATGTAGTTTCTTAACTTAATTCTTATGTACAACATTTTTTTTAAACTTGATACATATGAAATGTGATATAATATATACATTTATAAATATTTTTATATTTTGTGCCGTTTTAAGTCACACCTTAAAAAAACATAATAGATTCAGTATAACTCCTAAAACGTAAGATTTGATCAAATCCACTTAATTATGTACCAACCAAATATAATATATACATTTATAAATATTTTTATATTTTGTGTCATTTTAAGTCACACCTTAAAAAAAACATTATAGATTCGGTATAACTCCTAAAACGTAAGATTTGATCAAATCCACTTAATTATGTACCAACCAAATAAAAAAATCGTAATTATTAAACATAAGAAAAAACAAAGTCATTCTTCTTGATCTACTAATCTTTCAGTCGAGGGTATATTTTATTAAACTATAGTATTATAACATAGATACATAGAAATACTCCTGCTTGATAACCGTTAACAAACTGCTTCGACCTTAGTCCCCAAATCTCCTTTATCGCAAATCTATACCACCCTCACTCATTGAATAGTGAACAAAGGCCCTATCTGTTTCTAAACTTATCAAATCTCCGTGTGGAGCCTCATTTTTCTATCAATCAAAGGTAACTTATTGAAATGTCTGTTATGTGTGTTCTTATGTTATCTATTATGCTCGATTTGGGTAATTGGGAATTCCGTTTACTTATGAATATTTTCATACAAATTGGGTGAAATTTTGATTTGTTGGTGTTCTAGATGATGCGGACTCTCCCAATTCAATAGCATTTTGACTATTAGTTGATAGCCTATATTTTATTCGTAATCTGAATTGAGTAATGTGCTTTTTGTGTTTTATGAGATACTTTGTCATAACTTTGGATACAATCACGTTATTTATCTTTCATTTAAAAAAAAAAAAAAAAAAAAAAAAAAAAAAAAAAAATCAATGTTTTTCGAATGGATAGAACTGCTACAAGATTTTGCATGTTACTTACCTTTTGTATAGGCATAATTTGTACTAACGAACTTGGTAGACCATACACCCTTGAAGTAGCTTGTAAAGAACCTCTAAGTGACTTAGACTCTAGTGATCAATTATGTAGGTAATTTGTGGTGTAAAGAAACATATGTTTTGTTCAGGACATGAGGAACAATAGAGACTAGATGTAGGTAATGAAGCTGATAGAGAATATGTTGAAGATGATGAAAATGAAAACGTTGAAGATTTTGAAAATAACAATGATGAGACAGAATCTGATGACAGTGAGGATGATTTTGCAAATGAGGATGCTGAACTTGAACTACTTCAAGTCCACCGATCACAAAAAGGAACAGGTTAACTTAAATAGCATAGGCTTTTTTATGTTTCTTTCCCCGTTTTTTCCACTTGAATGAGTATAACTTATATTAACTTCTTATATGTATGGAGTTTTAGCTATATCTACAACTAAGAAAACCGGACCAACAATGATGCATAACATACACAATCGAGGATTCAACAAACGTGAGGTTATCATATGCAAAGAATATGGACAACCTATCGGACCTGCAAACAAGGAGAACAATGTAGTAGGAAAATTCTCTCGATTTTTTGGTACAATAGCTCGTACTTATAGTTATTGTTCATTGATTTATAATTCATGGCTCAAAGTGCCTGATAAGGACAGAATGTGGGAGTATGTGTTGGTATGTTTTTATATTGTTATACCCTTCTTATATGTATAAATGTTTTCCTTCATTTTTTTACTAACATATTACTCTTTGCTTTAGGAAAAATACATTGTGCTAGGAGATGCTAAACCTTGGGTGATGAAGTCTATTGGAGCTTGTTGGAGGGGACACAAATCTAGGCTCAAGAGAAAGCACTTTTATGACCTCAAGGATAACAGAACTAGATTAAAGGATTTTTTACAGTTGCTTCACTTATGAAATAACAAACAAGATCAGGTAATTTGGTAAATAAATTATTTACCGCGAATATTTCTTTATAATAATACTTTTACAGTTACTTCACTTATGAAATAACAAACAAGATCAGGTAATTTGGTAATTAGTCATTGTTTTGTTCATGATATGTGCTTTTATTGGCATAAGCACGAGTGATACTATCTGGTTGATGTTTTTATTTGTTGTGAATACAGAAAAATGAAGATCTAAACAAGGAACCACCAAGCTTAACCAAAATGTTTAAGCGCACACATGAAAGGAAAGAAGGACATGTATATGCTGATACATATGATGAAACAGAAAGGCTAATTGTAAGATATGATATATAATTCATATATTTAATTGTACTATTAGTTAGTTGTAAGTTGGGTAAACTTTTTTCCCCTAATAATGAAGGAACAAATGAAGAACTACAAGGCTCCAGAAGAAGATGGAAGTGCATCTGTAGATCCTTTTCTGGCTGTGATGAACAAAGAGTACAATGGACGCCGTAGACTTTTTGGAAAGGGCGTTACAAAAAAGTTAATAAAGAAGGTGAATGGGGGTGAAACATCATATATGGTTCAAGGGGAGCTTATGGAATCTGTAAGAACTGCTATAGATGCTGAATTGAAATGGTTGTTTGAAATGTGAAAGCTTATTGAAGATGATCATGATCGGAAGAAGCTTGAGCTAGAAGAGGAACATAAAGAAATAAGGCTGAACTAGAAGATATGCGTAAAGAAATTAAAGACTAATGTGACCAATTAGTTGAAGATGCAGTCCAGAAGCTTATACAAAAGTTACCTCCAAGAGTTTAGAGATTTTTTAACATGAGTTATCATATATGTTTGGTTCAAGGTACGCCTTTCTTATTCTAATTCGATGCAAAACATGCTCTAAACATATTACGAGACTAAATAGAACCTTACATGACAAACCGACCCACCTGTCCCTTTTTGACCCAAACAAGCTTACAAAAAAAAGGCCTATAGTTATGTGCAATTCTGTGTAGGACACTCATACATGGCCGAACATATAAAATTGGGCAAATTATAGTGATTTTCATGAAATACCTGAGAAAACATGCAAAGTTCATCCAGATATAACTTTAGATTTGAGATGAGTACATAAAGAACCTATCGTCGGGCTCACAGAAAGGTCATGAATAGCAGACCATTTTTGTTGATTTGACCTGTCTATCAGGCCGAAATCCCACCATTTCGGATTTACATTGCTCAAGTACCATCATGATTTTTGAAAATTTAATTGAACCAACTATGGATAACTCAAGCACTAGGTTCTTCTGTATCCTTGGGAAAAGAATATGAATAGTAATAATTACTGACGAATAGAGTTCTGTACGTACTACGTGTTGCAATATCCTGTGAAACTCACTATGTCTCGAACAAGAACAAATGAGAAACCATACAGATTTATGCAACCCTGTGGCTATGTTAAATCCGAATTTATGCAAGGAAATCTAGTATTCTTTATGTGTGTGTGTATGTGTAGATGAATGGGTCAAAATGGCCACAATTGGTTTTATTTACCAAGCATAGGTGCATAGCTTGTTTTAGCATAAATATGCTTTATGTAGCTGAATTTAGGAAATAAATTATATGGAATCTAAAAATCCATAATTTGTACTCTTCTCGATATTACAGTATATTGATTTTTTTATGTATATCGTTGTTTTGTGGTCTTGTGATCTCTTTTTTGGTTGAGAGTGTTATTTTGAATATCGTTGGAATGTACTGTATTGTAGAGTTTTGGTCATCTTTCTATTTGGATATGTATCACGAGTGTAACCTAACAATATTTTCTATCATTTTCATTTGGACCAGGCAACGTCGTTTTATTCTACTTCAAGCAGCATGCGGAGATTTGCAAAGATGAAGTCAAGATGTCTAGGGTTACTGTTTGATTGCTTTCTCTTGTTTTCATTAGAAGTTTTGTGTTGGTTATCTTACATTGGACAATTTTGTCAAAGCACAATACGATGATCTATGATATTTTATTATTCCTATGGTTGAACAAATGTTAATTATTAATGTATTATTAGACATTTTCGAAGAAAGTGTATGGTATAAATAGCAGGTATTTAGCATTGTATTGTACGAAACAAGAGTGTTACTAATCATTTATAAAAGTGTCACCTTATATGATTGAAAACAACTAGAAGTGTTGCGTTTCACGTATAGAGTGTTGCATACTTAGTTGTAATAATGAGAAAATGTTGCACTTGAATCTAAAAGTGTTGTGGTTGTGCAAAAAAATGTTGCATTTCATTTTTAAAAGTGTTGCACTCACGTAAAAGAAATTGTTGCATTTTAATGTAAAAAGTGTTGCACTTTGGTATAAAGAGTGTTGCATTTTAATGTAGTAAGTGTTGCAATTTAGTGTGAAAGTGTTGCAATTGAGTATAAAAAGTGTTGCGTTTGAGTGTAAAAAGTGTTTCACTTTAAAGTATCACATTTGCTAAACATAGGCAGCACATTTAAAAAATGTTGCACATTCTAATTGAAAGTGTCGCTTATACCTAAGGCGACGTTACATAACGTAGCACTTGGTAAAGTGTCACATTAAGCATAATGCAACATTTTAAACACATAATACAACACTTTAGTGGTGTTGCCTTATAAGTACGTTGTTTTGATACGGCGCAATCCATAGTGACATAAATTGTTTTGCTAACTAGTGCGTCAAATGCTAAAAAGCGTGTTACGATAGTGCTTGGAATTCACGGTTTTCGCCACTCACCATTCTTAAGATGTGCGAGTTGGTAACCGAAGCAATGGCTTTAGCATTTACGGTGCCCGAATGAGAAGGAAATGATACACGAAAGGTAAATGCATTAGCTTACACGATGTTGCTTATTGCTCATGTAGTTTCGATCATGATATTGTGACTCAAGTTTTTCATATGAACAATCGGTTTCTTTAAGGTATATTTGTTTTTACATAAGAACAATTTATCTTGCTATATTGTCTTTTCTCTTCGTATTTGACCCTAAACAAACAACAAAATTTGGCTATAGCATAAACCGTAAAATGACTATAACAAAACTTAACAACTCCAATTAGTACTTGAGTAAGTTGTAGCTGTCATAAATCATTAAAAATAATACTAAAAGGAAAGAGGACTAGCAGGGCTGGGAGTCAAACATGGGTCGCCTCATAGAAAGATATACGGAGTAACGTTTTACCAGCCCAACTAATCCTTTACTCGGATAAACATTGGCAGACCCAAGAAAATAAGATGTGAAGGGCAATTTTTTTTTAATAATAGCAACAAAATTCGGAAGAAAAAAGTATGATTGAATGATAAATCGAGTATTATTACTTGAAAATCAATGATTTATAAGGTTTGAGACTGTTGAATATTAAATTTTAGTATGTAGGTGGGAGGCAATTTAAATTTTAGTTGGGGGGCACTTTCCAAAAAAAGATCAAAATAAAAGAAAAAAAATTACACTAAAATCTTATGTTTTTCGGCTAGACATAAGGGGCGCCGCCACCCCAAACCCATAATAAGGGTCCGCCCTACGGATAAATATTTCACTTGACTTATTTTAAATATAACCAATTTATTAGTTTTTATGTTATATTTGAACTTTTCCATTTTTATGAAAGACAGTGTGTATATATGGGAAAGCAAGTTTTGAATGAAACAAAAAGTTAATGATGGTATTTATATTTTCTTCACTAATAAGACAATAGAAAAAAAGAACGGGAGCATTAAAAGACTAAAGAGACCATCTTTCTTCTCATGCACGGCTATAACATAACATCATATTCTTAACGTGATCGAAGTTAACCAATCGTATTGCTGTAATCATGTGATTACTGTAAATTAACCAATTTTATGGGTCAAGGGTTTATATCTAGAATATATGTTCTATTTGTCTTGTTTTTTGACCCATTTACAGAACACATGTGACTGCAAGCATGCAATTGCTTTATAATTTGGATCAACAAAATTGCTTTTACTATCTAATATTCATTTATTATTGGAAAAAACATCATAAGCAGCTAAGAAATTGCCTCTATATTTTATATCATACGGTCGAATGACAATGAACTCCCTTCATCGATACATGAAGTTGTGTTTGGCGACAATGTACTAAACAAAATCCGATCCAAACCTTGGTTATCAGTTATCACATTGCCAAAGTGGTTTGCTTCTTTCCTGTATGAGACATTATGAGTATAAATAATATGTTAGAATATGGACATTATTTTAGTAGTCGTATGTTAGGATCGAACTCGAGATCACGGGATTGCACACAATACGTATGAAGAGAAAAAGAGATAATTATTTATAAATGTTATAATTAATTATTAAACACAAAATAAATAATAATAATTAGTATTATTGATTAACGACTAATTATTTATTAAACGAATATTAGGAAAGTAATACTAGACAAAACACTACAAGAAAATGAAGCTATTGCAGCATTTTAGATGCAACACTTTTGAAAAGTGTTGCCTTATAGGCTTTAATAATAATAAAGCAACATTTTACCGAATAAGTGTTGCATTTAAGAATCTAACGCAACATTGTTTTCTAAGTGTTGCATATTTTACTGTAAAATACAACGCTTTATAGAAATGTTGCATTTTCTTAGAGGAAAAGTACAACACTTTGTTTGAGTGCTGCAAATCTTATTCAATCACAGTAAAAAGTGTTGCACACCATTTCGAAGAGTGTTGCATTTACATACGTTTTAGATAACACAAAGATGCTTACTTTTAAATATTTTTGTGCACATTTTTAAGAACCTCCCTCGTGTAGGTTAATGCACTCTTAATATTTTGGTTTTTAATGTACGACAACTATGTCTATTGATCCATATGATTGTCATTTAGTATCACACGCTTTTTACATGCATACATTTAGAAATAAAATAAGTTATAATTTTTATTTGACACTTTAAGGTTAGTATCATAAGACGCAAATCATCTTCATTAAGACTTAATATGCATTAAAAAAAAAAAAAAAAAAAAAAAAAAAAAAAAAAAAAAAAAAAAAAATCTTTAAAATTTTGCTACATGAAAAATGCAACAATAAGAAATAAAGTAAAAACGAATTGCCTCAAGCCATCAAGCATTATCATCATGCTCCACCAAATGCATTTGTAGCTTAAACATTTTTTGCAATCCTGTGTCTTTTGAGAAGCAAGCACGAAACAACTCCTTTCTAGATAGCCCATTTCTCGTTAAAGATTCCTGTCCGAACAAAATATATAATCTCAACACATATGCATATTTTACATCAAGAGCTGATCGAATGGTAAGATATAATTACCTTTAGTTCTTCACACACCCTATTATAACTTCTTTTTACCTGTAACTTGCACCATCTTCCTTTTTGCCCAATTAGCCTTGGTTTTTTCAACTACATTCTAAAGTAGAAAATATTATTCATGGTAAAGCAGCCCAAACATTACATAGAAAAAATTCCACATATGTGGACAAGAAAACTTTATATATGCAAACCAAAAACCAAACTCAAATATAGAATGAGTAGGAACAGTGGTAAAGCCAAACGATTTTAGTTTGATAAACTTGTAGTGGTAAGCTTAAATGATTTCAATTTGGTATGTTGAATGAAGCATGATGATGCTTACATGTTTCGCATGATACTATGGACTAAAATATATAAGCATTTTTATGCATAATTAGTAAGAGTGGCAAAGTTGAATGAGACAAACTGAAGCGTATATTTTTACCCGTTTTAGGCCTAAAGTTGAATTATTTCACTTTGGTTCCTAATATACTAGGACATAAGGTCTCAAAATTCACAGTTGGTAGAGTCACGTCACATTGTATGTTTCTAATTGACTAAATTATTAGTTAACCTAAAGATTTTAGTAATTGAAAACAACAATCAGTAGGCTAATTATTACCATTAATTTTAAGAATCATTAGGAACTTTAGAGTTAGTAGGAAAACTAGTAGCAACTTAGAAAATCGCATGTGAATGAGCAACTGAACATTGGTGTAAACAAAAATAAAAATGATAGACCAGACTAGTACAGGGACGGAGCCAGGACTAAATATGACCGGGTGCTCAAAAAAAATTGAACAATAATACTAGAAACACATTTCGATGGACCGGGTGCATTTAAGATTAACTTAGGAAAAATCGGTGTTTTTTTTCAAAAATTAACACTATATTGAAAAATTCAATGGGGTGGACGGGCACCCGCGGGAACCCCCTGGCTCCGTCCCTGGACTAGTATAAACATGTTAAGTGAAAAATAAACATGATTACATTGGGGTTCTAATGGAAATTTCTGCTACATATTGAATGCATATAGATCATATAATAACTAATTTTATTATTTGTTTGTTCTTACATACATGCAATACGTACAGATGCAAAATGCATATATGTATCCTTAAGTTTCGAAAGGTTTCTAAGTTCAAGCATCTACTTGTAGTGATGCAGCATAAACTTGTATCAGAATCGAATGTATTGATAACTAGTCAAATACTTTGATCTATTTCACTAACTGTAAAATAGAACAAATCCACACTATGCTTGAACAGAGATTTTTATGCATTTCGTGACTGGACGTGTATGATTACCGACAAAATGAAAATTTCGTCACTTGCGTCTAATATATGTGTTTTGAATTTGTTCAGCATGGAGGAGACTATTAAACGTTACAAGAACCATGTAGAAGTACAAACCGACAATTCTTCTAGTGTAGAAGATGCTCAAGTTTGAGTTCTCTCCTACTATGCATGACCAGATATTTTTCTGAGTCATCTTCCTTGGTCGATTCATCAAAACCAAACCCTTAGGGTTTCGATTTTTATGATCTAAAATAGTTTTGTGTTTATTACTTGCAAATACTTTTTCTTGAATTAGTACGTGTGTACAAGAACGTGAATCAAACACACTATTGTTTGATTCTTGGATTGAATTACAAAAAGGTACGGGATAATTCTTATAATCCTTATAAACTCTAATTAGGGTTCTTGGTTCCGGAAGATTGCTTTGATTCTTGTTCGGGCTAGAATCACAAAGGTATGTTTACTATTTAATTATTGATTAATTAATTACATGTTATTTGATCTTATTATAATTGCTTCCGCTATGCTCACTTTGATGTACATGGTTTATTTATATGAAGGTCATGATATAATAATTCCAACAGTGGTATCAGAGCCGTTATAATGTGTAATTAATTATCGAAACGCATAAAAATTGGATCTTGATTCGTTTAGTTACATGTTTTTAGGGTTTATTTGTTAGATTCCTAACCCTAAAATATTATATGGGTCGATTGACCTTATTAGGGTTTTAGGGTTTATGGTTTTTAATTTTTTTAATATGATTAGAAACCCTAGGATGTCATGTAATTGTTATGCATTTTAGTAAACGATCTTGGTGCAATATGTTAATTGTTAAACTAAATCCATGAAAAAGTGCTTATTTGCATGGATTTTTATTGTGTTATAATTTAAATTGTTTAAATTGTTTATATGAATTAATGGTTAAGTTATATCGAAACATGTAAATTTATTAATAGATGTCGAATTGGGGAAGACTCCAATATTAAGTAATCAATTATGTGCTATGTGGTATTTATTTAATTTTGGCTTACGCAATCGATTTATCGATGTATGTGGCTCTTTTTCCAAGAAGAAGAAAGCCCTAATTGAATTAATACGTAACACACCTAGATTTGATTATTAATAGGACTTTTTAATAAGATTTGCATGTGGCTACATGTTTTATACATATTTAATTGTTATGATTATGTATATTTGTTTATTTAGTTGTTTTATTTTTTATTGTATATTACTTGTTTTTGTTTATTAATTGTGTTAGACATGTTTATAAACGAAAAGGGTAATTTTTTTTAATAGAAAAATAATACGGATTAAATAATGACGAAATTGTTTTGGTTTTTAAGAGTTTAAAATTTCAAAGGATTGGTTGATTGATGTTTTTGTACGTAATGGTTAAATAGGCTCGACCGAAGTTTACACACTATAAGATGGGTATAAGGATGGCAACGCATTAAATTGTGGCCTTAGAGAGACAACATTCTGTCTTAACGCTCGTTTGTGTGTAAATTAGACTTACCGAACAACCATTACATGTACATTGTCATCTTAAGGGTGAATAATCCACAATTCCACAATGATTATCCGAAACACTAAGCTTTCGGGCTTATGCAAAAGTACGATATAGTGGACGATAATTGATGGTTATTCTTTAATTGGTGAACCCGATACCTCAATCAAAACTTTGTTATTTTACTCTTAGCTAATTGGTAATAAAAATGTTTTGTAAAACCAATGTTATGAAGTTGTATGCATGCTTCTTCATACATTATTTTGATCACATCAAAATATTAATACCCTTATAAAATTAAGTCGAATGCCATCTAATTAAGAACACTTGAAGTTGTAATTTACGTCATGTGAGAACTTGGCGAGATTGCAATGGAGAGGTAAATTTCATAAATTCATTGCTAGCAGATCAACTGATGTGATGGATTTGTGAGTTTGCAGTTTTTAAGTTAGACGACTTAAATTGAGTAGGAAGTGAGATCTTGGACTCAAGGCATTAAGATGGGGATCAAACATGCTTACAATACAAAAGTTTTGTGATTGTAAATCCCATAAATCTAGGAATTGCAATATGATATTGGCAATTATTGTTCGACAATTACCTTGTTGAATACTATCATTACTAGCAGATCAACTGATGTAATGGTACTATGTCAATTTAGGGTCCTAGCTTTAAGAAAATTCTATGGTTTATATGAATATTTACCAATGGGTATTTTATTTTCTTAAAGAACTAATTATCGAAAATACTGAAATTGAATTTTGTAATTCGTTTTAATGTATTAATGCAACGTTCAAACCGTAAACGCACTTTGGGCTTTGGTAAATTGATCTAGTTCTGTTTTCAAACAAATGTTTGATTAAGAAATATTTACTTGAAAGACAAAAGAAGTCTCCTTTCTATAAAGGAAGAGTGAGACACAATCCTATTCCTTATCATAAATGAGAAAGGATAATAGGAATATTAGATATGTCTAAATTCTAATATAACTCATAGCAAATTTTTAATGGTTAAGAAAATTGCATACATTTTTCATAGGGATTTTATCATCCTCATTCGGTGATCAAATTCTTAGTAACAAATATGATATTTGGTTAATAGAAAATTATGTATGACATTTTATGAGTTATTATAATTAGAAGCTAGACTAATTACTGCAAAATGTTTAAAGACAAACTAGTTGTTTTGACTATTTTAGAGGTGCTACATACATTGTAGGATGGTAGACCTGTTAAGAAAGAAATTGCATGCCCAATTTTTCAAGTTAATAGCATTTGGTGGATGGTCCATCATTTACGTAGTAGAATACACTTTTAGTGCATAAATAATTGCTATGTATGGACATTTAAAGGTGTAGGAAAGTTAAAAGCACACTATTTGCTTTCACTGGATAGGAAACATTTACAATGTTGTCAAATTCAGTGGGAGTATTGTGTACTTATCACTGAATAAGGAATTATTGTAATGATCTTTAATTCAGTGGGAGTTACAAGTTTTGACATCTTGGTAGCTAAAGATAATTACTTTTCAAGTGTAGACACTCATACTTTTAAGGATAGTCTTGTATGTTTCCTTACTAGACATTGTTGTTTTACATCTACTTGTTATGCTATAATCTATGACACAATCATATTGAACACATAAACAAATGCATGGCGTGTTGGTTATCAACTATATGAGGTTGTTTCATGCACAAGTGGGAGAAATGTTATCTTTAATGTGTGCAAGAAACAACTCATAAAGATATGATTTAATGGATTCTCTTGACTATAAGGTAAGAGAATAATGTTCTAATATTAATTCTAGAAACACTTGGTGTTACAATTTATGTTATGTGAGAGCTTAACTAGATTGCAACAACAAGGTGAATTTCATATTTTTTCATTACTAGCAGATCAACTGATGTAATTGAACTATGAGAATTTGCAGTCTCTAAATTAGATACCTATTAGAACATGTGTCAATATGATATCAAGACTACTTTAATTTATAGATTTATGAATTCATGGAATGACATAAATTAAATAAGTAATCTAATGCTACTTCAATCTGAATATTTATGTGTTCTTGGAATGACATAAATAAATGAATAAATAATGTTGTTTACATTATTGTGAAGTAATATATATTAACTTGAAATTACTATTGAAACCAAAAGATGGTGTTCATAATTACTTTAGTTAAACATGTTTATGTTTCATTGTAAAGATATAAACATAAAGTCTTTTAATTGTTACAAGACTTATAATAAAGTAAGTCGTTATCTTGTTGTGGTTTTTAATTAAGACGTATACATGTAGTCATTAAATTGTTAAATGACTTATAACGTATAATGGGATTATAACAGTTTATGTTTTTCTTGTAAAGACATGGACATGAAGTAACTTTGTAAAAAGTACTTGTGTTATAAAGCATGTAATAGGCTTAAAAATTATTATACTATTAAAATGTACTAGTTGGTAAATAGACAAGTCAAAATGAATATGGTTATCTTTAATATTGTTAGATTGTCTTACAATATTAATACTAATGAAATATCAAATGTTTATGGTATGTTCAATTAGGATAATCAAACACTTATTAAATTGTTTGATTAAAGATGACTATGATTTCTTTTCTTCCAAAAGTTATCAAGGTTAAAATATTGAATATGGCTTGGACATATTTAATAAAACTCTAACATAGAAGATTAATAAGACATTATCATATGATGGAATGTGATAAGTCTTAAATTGAAGTTCTGAATTTGTTTAACTACTTATGAAGAGGTTATTAACAAAATTAAGTTAGGAACTGTCAATATGTATTTGTAATATCCCAAAAGAGAATATTGTATTATTACTTAATTTGCTAAGTATTTAAAGATAGTCTTTAAATTGCTAAAAGCAAGTAGGAGTTTTGATCTTTAAAGGATAAAATTACAAGATACATAATCTTCTAAAATACACTAGTAAATATCATGATGAAGTTTGACATTTAAATGTTAAATCTCAACATGATAATAAAGGTTGACATTTAAATGTTAAATATCAAGATGATGGAATTATCATTCATAGAATAGCAATATATCTCGGATATTTGATTAATATGCTGAGGGCTATGATTTACAGGATTATTATAAACCTGATAATTATTATGATACATTACCAAATATGAAATTGGGTAAAGTACACATGCTATGAATGATTAAGATGTTGTCCATAAAGATAATCAATTTAAGAAACTTGGTTTATCTTAATAGTTAGACTAGAAAGTTAAGATGAGTTTCTTCAAAGATTAGGTAACTCTTGAGGTTTAAATCTTTGTATAGAAATCATATGGACAATATTGTGCACGTATTTAATGTATGTCTTATAACAAGATTATTAATCACACTTAAGCAATTAACTGTGATTGAATATTCTTTTCTAAACACATTAAATACATAAAGATTATGATTGTCATATTTATGAAATTGACAATAGAATATCAAAACTCTTTCTTGAGTGATTACTTGAGCGAGGACGATAAGTAATCAAAAGGAGTTTATGAATTCAAATAAATCTTTGAAAGTGTACAAGGGGCAATAATCCATGGATGGATAAATGCATGCATCTAGAAGATTACTCTTATGTTTAATTATTGTATTCATGTTTTAATTTATGATTGAAATAAGATAATTTCTAAGAATTCCTAAAAGCTAGTGGGAGTATAATGTTTAATTTCTTAAATCATAAATGTTGTAGAACATATGAAAAGTAATATTCCATATAAGTAAATGTTAAGTCTTAGAATGGAATGAAATTTTACTTGTAAGATTTAGGAAATAAGACAAATAACCTTGAAATAAATGTTTATTGTTGAAACATGTACGGTAAATAAATCTAATATAACATGATATATTATTTAGAAAGTCTAAATAGATATGTATGACATGAATAAAATCTAAGTATGACTCAAAGATTTTTCATGTACATCATGTTTTGTTGTATCATGCTTGATTACAAGATGATTTGGCAATATTAATATCTAATTAAAAAGTTATTAGATAACTTGTGTAAAATTCTAAAAAGGATATGTTTGATTATAGAATTACATCCTAAATCTGGAACAGCTTCAAATTCTATAGATGAACAATTTTTCAATTGTTGTGAAAATTGTCATAGCCAACAAACTTGAAAGTTTGAAGGGCATCAAACATTACACAATAGATATTATAGTTTACGGAAAGTTTTAATAGCATATTGTTGTTGCATACAATGATGCTAATGAAATTGAGATGACACTCAATACTAGTCATGGTAAGGATTTCATCTTTGACTATATGTACTAGTTATGCTTACTAAAAGCATAGTTGCATTATACACTAAAAGAATAAGAATACTTTAAACTTTAAAATGTTTGGAAGTTTAATTATCATAAATTGGTGGTTAAGGATGTTTCACATTTTTATGAAATATGGCATTATCAAAATAGTTGACTATGCACATATAAGAATTTCAATAGTTGAATTCTTGAAATAAGTATTCTTAAAATTCCGATAGATCAAAGTTGAATGATTTATGTTTTGTCAACAAGTAGGAATGTCATTGCCTGAGACATAATCCATCAACAAGAGTTATCATGCATTGATCTATTTAGTATTTGGATAAGGGATGTTAAACAATTATTATAATAAATTTAAATACATGGTATGTTTAATTTATAATAAATTGTATCCTATATTTGTATGTTTAAATCCATGAATAAATGTTATTCTAAATTGTCCGTTGTCAGTTAATAATATGGGAATATTATTAAATCAAGACAAATCTGAAGGTTGGTATAATATACTTAAAGTATATTGATGCGTAGTCATGCCATTTCAGATGATATTCAATGATACCGAATATAGGACTTATCCCAACTACATGATGTTACTTTATGGATTTTGTTATTAAGTAAATCATGAGAAGTTATCCACAGACTTGAGATGCAAGATAAGTGTCATGAATGTAGTACATTTTTGTGGAACAACTTAACGCTATACGTAACTGGTAGTCATAAGGGTTGTTTTCGGAAGTGTTACAAAGTTTGTGGGTTTTGCTTGTAGTCAAGATAGAATTTGTTCATTCGAATTTATTTTTTGGAGTTTAATACTGCTGGGCCCCTCGTAGGGTTGGTAAGATGCATGTGCGGCCGCACCCAAGATCTCCCCTGAGTATGTTCAGAAGATTTGGTAATCTTGATCAATCATTAACAACGAGAAACAGAATGGTTAATTAAGGAATGACTTTAATCCATATCCTTATTAACATGGTATTAGAAACAAAAGGATAATAATAATGAGAAATCATTAAAAGGTTTTCCAGGAGCCTTACTCGAGATCGTACTAGAGGCATCGGCGTGTTGCAAGACGCTAACCGATGTGATTACACTATTAAAATATGTCCAAGTGGGAGCTGTTAGAATATGGACATTATTTTAGTAGTCGTATGTTAGGATCAAATTCGAGATCACGGGATTGCACACAATACGTATGAAGAGAAAAAGAGATAATTATTTATAAATGTTATAATTAATTATTAAACACAAAATAAATAATAATAATTAGTATTATTGATTAATGACTAATTATTTATTAAACGAAGATTATGAAAGTAATACTAGACAAAACATGGAAACAAGAGAAGGATCCGAAAACCCTAGGGGATCCAAAATCCGATCGGCCTAAGGGGGTTCCCAACTCCTTATGTGCTTTGAGCTCCAAGTTTTGTGTAGTATATAAGCAAACCCAAGATGTAGGTTTTTCTGATAACTTGTACACACACATCTTGGTGTTTTCTCTCCTCTTTTCTTCCTTGGTCGATTCATCAAAACCAAACCCTTAGGGTTTCGATTTTTATGATCTAAAATAGTTTTGTGTTTATTACTTGCAAATACTTTTTCTTGAATTAGTACGTGTGTACAAGAACGTGAATCAAACACACTATTGTTTGATTCTTGGATTGAATTACAAAAAGGTAAGGGGTAATTCTTATAATCCTTATAAACTCTAATTAGGGTTCTTGGTTCCCGAAGATTGCTTTGATTCTTGTTCGGGCTAGAATCACAAATGTACGTTTACTATTTAATTATTGATTAATTAATTACATGTTATTTGATCTTATTATAATTGCTTCCGCTATACTCACTTTGATGTACATGGTTTATTTATATGAAGGTCATGATATAATAATTCCAACATAATATACAAACCATCCACAATTTGTTTTAGTATACTTACACATTCCAATATTTCTAAATTTGAACCCTGATGATACCAGCAATGGCGTAGCTATTTAGGGGCGGGGAGGGGCACCCGACCCCCCGAATTTTTTTTGCGATGTAGTGGGTATATAGTTTTCGTGTAGAAAAATTTCGGTATATTCGGTTTCGACCCTCCATTTTAATTGTGAAATTTTTTTTTATACATTAAGCAATAAAATTGATCTATTATATTTTACATAAGCCCATCTCCCCAAACTAAAATTCATTAACAAACCAAATCCCAAACTAAAATCCATTACTTAGCCCATTAAAAAAAAATAAAAAAAATGGAACAATCCCTTACAATTAACAAACCAATTAACCAAATCCTAAACCCTTCCCCTTCTACCCTCAGAATCTAGCAAACAGTATGGTGATTTACATAGAAAAAGAAATTGCTAACAAATTTGATGCGGAGTCCATAATTGAATAATTCAAGGATCTTAAAAATCGAAAGGCTGAACTCTAATTTCTTCAATAAATCAAACCAGGTACCAACCGTTTGTCTCCTTTATAATGTTTAGTTGTCTTGGACAAATGTTTACTTTTTTGGTGATTGAAACTTTTTTTTTTTATAATAATAGTATTTAATTTTTGACCCGACCCGAATCGAATCACCAACCCTAACATATTACCCAAAAAATAGCGTTAAAAAAAAAAAAATTAGATCCCAACCCTCACTGAAAATTTTCTAGCTTCGCCACTGGATACCAGAATGGCTTTGGATCCTATGAAATCACCACACTAGAATTGTAGTATCCTTTTAAGGTTCATGTTTATATATATGTTAGTAGTTTAAGAAACGTGGATGCAAATTTATAGTTCTAAACGAGAAGATTGAAATAGAGAAAATGGCAGGAAAAGGCGTCATACTTGCCACTTTTTGTCATTGTATGTAGCGTCCTTTTATTTTTTTGAATTTGGCACTAACCTTTTTAATTCGTGTCATTATATGTACTTTGAGACTTTTCAGCCGTGAAATGACCATTTTACCCCTAAAAATTTTGAAAAAAGTAGGGGTAAAATGGTCACAAAGTACACACAATAGCACGATTTAAAAAGGTGGGTACACATAATGACACGATTCAAAAAGGTTAGTGCCAAATTCAAAAAAAAATAAGGACGCCACATACAATGACAAAAAGTGGCAAGTATGATGCATTTTCCTGCCATTTTCCCATTGAAATATAACATATTATTTTAAATATTTTTGAAAGTACTCATTTGTTAATTAAGTTTTAAATGTACAATGGTCAATTAAAAAACTCACAAAAAGATAACGATGTAATTAAAGAATTGTAATTGTTTTACGTCGATGAATCATGAATGAACGAATTTAGTATCCAAATAAAGTTAGCAGCAATTAAACAAGACCGTGTCTTAAAAGTTTTTTTTTTTTTTTTTTTTTTTTGAATCCCCTAATTTGTAATTGTTTGCGTATGTACCCTCCGGATATATGCCGTACGGAGTACATACCCTCCGGGTCTACATCAGACAGAACGTATTCAAACATATCGAAACAGAACAGACCAACATCCGAAAGGTACAAGGCGATGTCTTCCGGATCCCAATATCCGCATGACCCAAACCTTCCGTCCATGAACCAAAGTACAAATAAGTACAAGCAAGTACATAGTAGTGGAGCATAAACTAACAAACACTAAGGGATTAAGTACAAACCATCCTGACACTCCTTATGAGCAGCATATAAATAGAGGAGAAATCTTCATTTAAGGTTAACTAATTCTCTCACTCTCTAAACTTTACTCATACTTTCTCTCTCTAAGAATATATACTTACTCTCACGCCGGAGGTTGGTCCTGGGATACACTCCCGGGGCGAGACTAACGGACGTATCTGTTTTGTAGATATTCGAAGGAACATACCAAAAGCAAGGACCACCTCGAATCCGAAGAATCAGTCATAGTCCGGAGGATTCATTTCGCTTGTCTGAAGTAGAAGCAAGATTTTACTTCAAACAGTAATTAGCAATGCTTTAAACATATCAATATATAAAATTAACGGATTGTTTTCAGACAAACATGTATGTACTATTTACAATGGTATACGAATGTAAGGGTTATGAACGTTGTTTTGCAAACTATTAAAAGTTTGATTTGCATAGACGTCATGCGAGTTTTAAAGGTGTAGGGGTGACGTGTCTTTTTCTGGAACTCTTCTAGCTTCATAATTAAAACAAGCATTAAAAAAATTGGAAGATGAGGGAGTAGATTCGAACCCTAGTCATCGTGTATGGTTATAAGGACTTAGCCAACTCCCCTATACAACCAAATTGATTTATTTTCAGAATTTTATTATTTAAACTGCCAGAAGTATTTATTTTACCGTTGTTTTTTATTTTGGGACCCATTGTATTCTAAACGTTCTGTCTCGATACACAGTGAGTTCGCGTATTATTCCATGGCTAAATGTACGTGCGGTTGTTAATGTTGTTCGATACACTGTAAGTATTGCTAACTGATGCATCAAATGTTAGTAAAAGTTTTGTTATAGTGTTTGAATTTATGGGGTGTTCGCCGTCTTTGACAGGTGCGAATCATGTCAACCAGCATGTGGGATATTGAATTTGTTGCCGAAGCAGTGAATCTAGCTATCACGATGCCCGGACGGAAAAAAAAGAACGAGAAGTGAAAATGTAAAACAAATTAAATAGTTATAACTTTTACATTTGATTCATTTCTCATTCCCTTTCTCTCGCTTGGGCATCGTTCTAATGAATCTAGCCTTCCCTTTACACCTATAACTCTAAATCATGAAGTTTATATAAAACGGATATTTAACCTATTGCTGCAGTAATATATAAAACATTGAATTCAAAAGTAATATATATACAATAGAAAAAAAAAAAAAAAGGTTATACAACAAATTAAAAACTGACAATCGCGTCTTTACCAAAAAAAACTTAGTAAGAAATTAATCAAAAATCTTGAATGAGTCCGTGGTGCAGTTGAGTGAAAATGATAGTAACATATAAACTTTTCAGCTTTTTGCCAGTTATTTTCTCATTTTAATATTTCCAGTGACTTTTGTCAATCTTGATATACTTAAATTATCAACTATACAATAAAATTTAGATCTAAAGATCATTAATATTAAGTTATAGTTTAGCATGTGTCAGAATAATCTTGGAACAACATATGCAAAGAAGACGTTTGAGTGCATTATAGATGATCATTGATACTAACTTTGTGTCAAGAAAAACAAATTCTTATATGGATGGGTTATCATCGATACTAACTTTGAGATTTTAGTTGATCCAAGGTTAACAAATTGGTGTAGTTTTGAGAAAACAAAAATAAATAAATAAATAAACAATTAAAAATAGATGAACTTTGGACACGGAATCGAACCTGAGTCACCTTGTTCAAGGACAAGGAGTTTTCCGAGTCCACCAGCCCTCCCATTCAACTATATACTTTATTTTGATCTTTTTATTACAGAATTTTATGAGTTTCTTTTACCCCATTAAACTTTTCCAGTAGAAAATTACGTGATTACTGAAATATATAATTACTTTAGAATATTTAGTTAGTGTTGTGAACAAGAATGAAGAGAATGAAAGTAAATCATCAATTAATCATTAACTATGAGATTTACAAAGAGTACATATAGATAAACATTAGGGCAAAACCCTAATAGCTAACATGGGCCGTGAGCTTATTATGGGCTATATGGACATCCACATATAATTATTTATAACACTCCCTCTTGGATGTCCATATTGTTAATACACTTAGAAAATGATGCCTCATTAAAAACCTTGTCAGGAAAACCCAGTGGGACAAAACCATGACTAGGGACAAAAAGAGTGCAGCGCGTATTGTCTCCATTCAACTATATACTTATTTTGATCTTTTTATTACAGAACTTTATGAGTTTCTTTTACCCCATTAAACTTTTCCAGGAGAAAATTACGTGATTACTGAAATATATAATTACTTTAGAATATTTAGTTAGCAATTAAACAAGAGTAAATGTCATACAACTTTTTCAATATCAACACCCATTAGCATAGACCCAACGATCATGAATTTTACAATCTTCGCACACCTCAAGGGTATAAAAGACGTGGAAATGCAGCCGAGAACTTCAAACCAAGAGCTGTCCAAATGTCGCTCCAAAAGCATGTTTGTTCTCTACTCGAGATATTGCGAGAGAAAACGTTAGTGAAAGGAACTCCCATCAGATCAATATCATAACCACATCTAACGACACCATTCAAACACGAGACGAGGACCTCAAAACCGAACGAGAATGAGGTTGGCGTTATTTCCATGAAGCTAATTACAACACAAAGAGTCTTGGTCTATGTGAAAACGCCACCCCCGTTTGCCCAGTAGACTTAAATTTTGGGCCCTAAGCGATCTAATAACAAACGTATTTATATCCATAGACTATATAGTAGTTGATTATCTGGTTGTGTGGCTTTGTTATTCAAGTTTGTTGACAAATGTATTTGTAAAGGTAGGTTGATATATGGCCAATGATACAACAAATTGAATTATGGCTAATGTGTTTCATGATGTCATAATCACGGCGGCCGAGTAGTATTTACGTACATTCGGCTTGTAGCCAAAGTTTCCCATATAAATAGTCGTTATTTAAGTACATTTGTGTTTACATACGATCAATTTATCTTGCTATAATGTCTTCTCTTTCATATTTTACTCAAGAATAAAAAACAAAACGAGTTCTTTAAGTATCTTGTGTTTACATACGAACAATTTATCTTGCTATATTGTCTTTTCTCTTTGCTATATTGTCTTTTCTCTTTGTATTTGACTCATACCAATTTCACATGATATTCAATGAATTGAGTATTGGACTTATCCCAACAATATGATTTAATATTTATTGTGAGAATCGTATTTAAAGTTATCCTCAGACTTGAGATACCAGATAAGTGTCATGGATGTAGTGCATTTATGTGGAGCAATCTACCGCTTACCGTAATTGGAAGTCATAAAGGTTGTTTTCAGAAGTGTTGCAAAGTTCACGGGTTATTCTTGTAGTCAAGAGAGAATTTGTTCCTTCTGATTTGTTCAGAAGTTTAATACTGTTGGGCCCTCTCGTAGGGTTGACAAAATGTTTGCGTGGCCACGCCCAAAGTCTATCTGGAATACGTTCAGATGTTTTGGTAATTTTGTTCAATCATAAAGAGACGAGAAACAGAATTTAATAAAGAACTTCACATCTTTATTAATGTAGTATTAGAAGCGAAATGATAGTTATAATGATGAATCATTAAAGGTTTTCCAGGAAACCTAGCTCGAGTCGAACTGGGGGATTGGAGTGTTGCAAGACGCCAACCAATGTCATTTTATTATTAATAGATATACGAGTGAGAGCTGTTAAAAGTTACGTATAAATATTAATAGGTAAATGACTAGTATCGAACCCGAGACCTCAGGATTGCACACATTACAAATAAGAATAAAAGTATAGTTAATATATATGATACATGCATCGAATATATATTTAAATTAACACTTGAGGGACTTAATGATCGTTAAATATTAACTGTAAGTACTAACTATCATTAGTAACGAAAGGAAAAGGACTAGAGTGTAACTAGGAGCCAAGAAGGATCTAGAATCCCTCTTGGGACTCCTAGGCCGGTCGAACAAGGGGAGGGGAAACCTAACCCATATCAAACTTGGACTCTAAGTTTCTCTAGTATAAATACAAGGCCTAGGGTAAAGCTTTCATATCTTTTGTGCACACACACAAAACCCTAAAAGCTTTTCTCTTCTCTTTTCTTTCTTGGCCGATCGGCACAACAACCCTAAAGGGTGTTTGGGTCGATTTTTGTTATAAACAAAAACAAGTGTTTGTTACTTGCATAACCTTTTATTCGTTGGTAGTTTATGTGTACAAGAACGAGGTAATTACTCACTATAATAATTATCAAGAGATCGATAAACAAAACGGTAAGGGGTTTATCATTAATCTATGAGTAAACTGCAAAATACATCCCTGTGGTTTGCAGTTTTTGACACCTTACATCCCTGTCAGAAACTTTTGGCACTTTACATCCTTCGTTAGTCAAACGTTTACCATTATACATCCTTAAGGACGAATGGCGCAAATATTTTTCCGTTAGCTGCTGACGGGAGTCTTATGGAGGGATGTTTTGGTCTTTTTACATATAAAAGGGATGTATTTTGCAGTTTGCTCTTTTACTTATAACAGGGATGTATTTTGCAATTTACTTTTATACTTTACTTTTTATTATTATTATTATTATTATTATTATTATTATTATTATTATTATTATTATTATTATTATTATTATTATTATTATTATTATTATTATTATTATTATCATTATTATTATTTACTTGTATTTTATTTTCTTACGTTTTTGTCTGTTTTTATGCATTTTCGTCCATTTTTTACCGTTTTCGTCCGTTTTTTTCCATTTTTGTCCGTTTCTATCCATTTTTATCAGTTTTTAAACGATTTCATCCATTTTCATTAGTTAATTTTTCCGTTTTCGTCTATTTTTATACATTTTATTCGTTTTCACCAGTTTTTATACTTTATCGTCCGTCTCAATATGTTTTCTTACCTTTTTATCCATTTTCATTAGTATGTATATGTTTTGTTCGATTTTAAATGTTTTCTTACATTTTTTCTGTTTTTATCCGTTTTCATTAGTTATTATATGTTTTCATCCGTTTATCCATTTTCATCGGTTTTTATCCGTTTCCATTCGTTTTTTATATGCTTTCATCCGTTTTTATACGTTTTTATCCGTTTTTCATAAGTTTTATATGTTTTTGTCCATTTCTTTCCCGTTTTCATCTATTTTTATATGTTTTCTAACTATTTTATACGCTTTCATCATTTTTATACATTTTCGTCACTTTTTATAAAAACTTATGAAAATTAATAAAACCCATGAACGGACGAAAATGTGTACAAATTAATGACAACGGATGAAACGGACAAAAATCTATAAAAACAGACGAAAACAGAAAAAAACAGAAAAAAATGACGAAAATGTATAAAAATGATGAAAACGTATGAAATAGTTAGAAAATATATAAAAATGGATGAAAACGGGAAAGAAATGGACAAAAACATATAAAACTTATGAAAAACGGATAAAAACGTATAAAAACGGATGAAAACATATAAAAAACGAATGGAAACGGATAAAAACCGATGAATATGGATAAACGGATGAAAACATATAATAACTAATGAAAACGGATAAAAACAGAAAAAATGTGTACAAACATTTAAAATCGGACGAAAACATATACAAACTAATGAAAATGGATAAAAAGGTAAGAAAACATATTGAGACGGACGATAAAGTATAAAAACTGGTGAAAACGAATAAAATGTATAAAAATAGACGAAAACGGAAAAATTAACTAATGAAAATGGATGAAATCGTTTAAAAACTGATAAAAATGGATAGAAACGGAAAAAAATGGAAAAAAAAAAACGGACGAAAACGATAAAAAACGGACAAAAATGTATAAAAACAGATAAAAACGTAAGAAAATAAAATGCAAGTAAATAATAATAATAATAATAATAATAATAATAATAATAATAATAATAATAATAATAATAATAATAATAATAATAATAATAATAATAATAATAATAATAAAAAGTAAAGTATAAAAGTAAATTACAAAATACATCCCTGTTATAAGTAAAAGAGCAAACTGCAAAATACATCCCTTTTATATGTAAAAAGACCAAAACAGCCCTCCATAAGACTCCCGTCAGCAGCTAACGGAAAAATATTTGCGCCATTCGTCCTTAAGGATGTATAATGGTAAACGTTTGACTAACGAATGATGTAAAGTGCCAAAAGTTTCTGACAGGGATGTAAGGTGTCAAAAACTGCAAACCACAAGGATGTATTTTGCAGTTTACTCTTAATCTATTATACACAAGATTCAAGGTTTATTAAAGTGCATCGGATACGTTACTATTTATGTTTTAGTTAATCTTTATACTTGTTATACTAGATCCTAGCTTCCGCATAATGTGTTATTTGATTGTCAAACTCTAACATTTACTTCACGGTACCGAAAACGTCTGAAAATATAGGTCTGTTCATCTGTCATGAACTAATGATTTGCTACAAATTGGAAAAACTGCAATATAGGTCCATCTCTTTAAATCATGTGATACTCTTTTGGGAGAAAAAGTTAAACTTACAAAAGGAAATAATAATAATAAATAAATAAAAAAGGATAGTAAAGGTAAGAGTGGACTTGAACCTTGGCTTCAAGGTTTCAAAGAGAAGTAGTACACCAACTGACATAAACTATACCTTAACATTATGATACTTGTTATTTTATTTATAGTTTAATCATTTTATTTTATGTTAGTTTTGAATGAAAAACAAAAGTTAAATAATCACACTACTTAAACTTAGAGTTTACTACTCGTATTTTACATATAGGAAAGACGAATTTAGTATTCATATAAATTTTGCGTTTTTATTTCTAAACGATATTCCTATTTTATAGAAGTTTGTACGTCTTTGGCCCTGTGGTTTAAGAGTGTGTTTTGATTTTTTTTTTTTTTTTTTTATCAAACTTTAACATTTTTTATAAAATCGTACGTACGTCAAAAGCATATTAATATTGAGCTTGTTTTGTTCGTAATTTAAAGCTTTTCGTAACGATATTTTTTCATCAAAGAATTCAATAGATATTTACTAAATATTTAGCGAATAAAGTTTGTTATATAAAAAAATTGTAATTATTAAAAAGTTAAAGGGTCTTTTTTGTAAATAATTACACATGCATTACTATTGCAATTGTCAAAGTTGGTTTAAATTTGATCTCGTGTATGTAGTGTATTTTTGTACACTACATGTTATAAAAGTCAATATTGTTTTATTTTTTTTATTTCTTCATCCAATGGGACTGGGACACGTAATGTATGTGAATGTCGCGTAAATATATACTTGAGATGTGGAAAAAGCATGGGTATATAGAGACATAGTGAGTCCGGCAGGGACACTGCCGTAATTTTTGCTTTGAAAAAACTGTAATATAGGTCCATCTCTTCAAATCATGTGATACTTTTGGGAGAAAAAGTTAAAATTACAAAAATAATAATAATAATAATAATAATAATAATAATAATAATAATAAATAAATAATAATAATAATAATAATAATAATAATAATAATAATAAAGGATTGTCAACGCTAGGTGGGACTCGAAACTTGGCTTCTATGTTCAAAGAGAAGTAGTGCACCAGCCTACCCAAACAATACCTTAATATAACTGGTACTTGTTATTTTATTTATAGTTGGATCATTTTATTTTATGTTGGTAAATAAAATCACTACTTAAACTTACAGTTTACTACTCGTATTTTACATATAGGAAAGAACGAATTTAGTATTCATATATATGAAGTAAAATCATTATATCATTCATATATTTTATTTTATATTTAACTGCTAAGCATACATACAAGTAGAATTAAGTGGTATATTACCTCTTTTTAATAATATTGGAATACTGGCACTGGTGACTTTCTAGTTGGATAATTAGATAAACCACACAAGTTGAGCCGTTAACTCACAACTATTGAAATAAATGTCATACAACCTTTTTTATTCGTTTTGATGATATAATGCTATTAATGCCATATTTATGTAAATAGGAATCGACAATGGTTTTAACATAATATATTTGTTGAAGCTAATTAACCAAATTAGCGGATCATTTCTGGATAATATTCATGGCCGTTATTTAGTAGGAACCTCTTATATATTCTTGGTTTACATTGTCATCATGTAGAAAAACCTTATATACAAATTTCCGATTCTTTATGCAGACATCGTTGTAATGGTGAATCTGATACACATAATGTAAAAGACATAAACTTAATGGACTACTTAAATAGACAGAAAATGTTGTTTTATTTAGACTTGCATGGTTTGGAATTCCTCATTGTATCCAACAACAAAACTAGTCTAGTAAAACCGAGTCAACTTTTTATGTCAACGTTGGTAAACATCCATTGGGATGTTAAGATCGAGTGAACTTTTCTTTAAGATTTCATTGAAATAGTTTGTTGACCAGTTTGGCAACGCAAATACGATATTCTCGAACCACATTGTGTTATGATTGTAATTTCTTGAACGAGTCGTATCTGCTGCATTGACAAATTCACCCGTGCCTCAGGTTGGATGAGATGCATAATAAAAAGTCTTTAATAACTGGTAAATCTTCATCAAACCCTTAAGAAGTGTAAGGTGGTGTAGTGGACTTAATAAAAAAAAAAAAACAAAAAGCATAAAACTTCCTGAGTGGGAATCGAACCCTCGTCACCTTATTTAGAAAGGTCGTGATTTACCAACTCATTTAGCCTTACACCCAATATAAATCTTAGTTTTGTGTAATATAATACGACAACAAGTCTTTTAAGTTTTAAAAACATGCTTTTGAATGGTACCTAAATATCCAACATAACTAAAGAGAGATGATTTGCACACTCTCAAAAATGATTGACACACTCAAAATGTAAGTGTATTGACATTTATATCCTTACAGGATAAGAATAAGTTCAAACAATGTGAGGGTATAAATGTCAACACACACAAAAATTGAGTGTGCCAATCATTTTTGGGAGTGTGCAAATCACTTCCTAAATGTTGAAGACAATTTATCCAATAAAATATTTTACCTCTATTTTTGGTTTACGCGAGTATGTCAATGTGTGTCGTGTTTATAATAGAAATGGTTTTAATTATGTAATCAGAAATGGTGCGGTTGTTAGTGCGGTTCATGATAAGGATGAGTTTAGTACCTTATAAGTATATTGTTTCGAGACAAAGTATCCAAAAATTAGATAAACTGTTGCTAACTAAAGGGAAATACCTCTACTAGCAGAACAAAACAAAAACCAACATTATGCTCAATCACAACAACATGAAAATACAGCCAGTACTCTCCCATGAGATATGCAAGAAAAGTGGCAGAACACCACTGAACCATGAAGAGATGGTTCCCATTGCTCTAGATATTATCCAAAAAAATGATAACTTTTGAACCTCGTCACAATTCGTCTTAAAATTTGATACCTTATTTTCGAAAACCCTCTTGTTGCAAGCATGTCAAGAGCAGTAGACCAGGGAAAAAGCCAAATCGAATGGACAAACAAAGGTGAGAAATCAAGTGGCCTGAAGGGTGAGATACTGATGATTACAACAAAAAGGTCACATCCACCCTCTAAAACAGAGGAAACTATGCAGCCGAGTCCAGAAATCACCTTCTCCAGCAATGATCCGACACCAGAAAATAGCAGCGGAAAAGACCCCTTGCTCATCAAAGCAGACATTGGAGGGACCATGGTCCATCGCATCTATGTCGACGGAGGAAGCTCAGCAGAAATCATGTATGAACATTGTTTTGAACAACTTAATGATGAACAAAAAAAGACAATGAAACCACCCAAAACACCTCTGGTTGGGTTTTCAGGCCAGCTTTTGTGGCCTCTTGGAGTCATAACCTTATCTTTGACCATGTCTGATTACCGTGGTAGGGGCAGCAAAACTGTCATGGCGGAATTTATGGTGGTTCGAGCCCCTTCACCTTATAACGTAATATTAGGAAGACCTGGAATGAGACAGTTAGTCCGCATGGTCGTCAAGGTGATGACCTGGCCGTTTGACTGAGCTTGACCTTGACTTTAGGGTCTTCGGTAACAATGCTGCAAAGACAAAGAAAGATCGTTAGAGAGGTCCCCGAGCTGAGCCCAGGGGAACCCCCTCCGATGATCAAGTCAGTATTGAGCATATATAGTGAATGCACTAGAATATAATAGAGATTGAGAGGTATTGGTTTCTTGTATGAAAGGCTATGAGTTTCTAAAGATAGTACATCAAAGGACACGGGGGTTATTAATATTTTCTCGGGTGGCGATTCCCCTAAGGTAACTTCATATTATATATGTAGTTTTACGCCACATTTCCGAGTTGGGATCAAATGACTTTGTTTGAGAGAAGTTAAAGTTATTTGGGATATCTTCCCTTTACTCATGCTCCTGTTTTCATAACAACATGGAGAAGATTAAGTAGAAGAAATGAAGTAGTGTAGGTTGAGAGAGGTGAGCAGATGAGATGTGTCTTTGCAAGTGATCTTTGAGGGCTATTTATAAATGATCATCTATGATGAAATATGCTAAGCTTATTTGGAGATAAGGATGCAAGTTGATTATGCAAGTTGAACCAATGCAACTTGCTAGTTTCTTGATTGAGATTCGATATGGAAGATATGGAAGATATACTGAGATTTGATGAGATTTGATAAGGATGATGCATGTATCATGACTATCCATGCATCCATACATCATATAATGTACGTGGTTCTCAAGTTGGTTCATCACTAGATGCATTATTCTTGACAAATATAAAAAGGAAGTAAATAATATATCAGTAATCCCATCAAGCCCCCTAGTCCATGTATGTTAAATCTTAATGCAACATGCATGGACTCATCATGATACCTTCGATAGGTGTTTCTATGCCATATGTTTGACGGGTACAATGGTTCTACAATCTTTCTGATCATGCCATCGAACTAGGTGTTTGCATTATATTAAACTCAATGCATGTGTATGTACCCATTGCAACTTGACATGTCCTCATACTTAGCTCGTGGTGTCTTCCATTTGTTATACCTTTTATTAACTATGGGTATCCCCATTAAGCTCTTTGGTTTATGCAGCCCGAATTGTAGCATCCGTAGACTTTAGTAACAATTGGGTATATATTCAACTTGTACCCATTTGGAAATCATGTAAGTAATACTGTTATGATCTCTTTAGTTTGAGTTTTTCAAGCTTGTGTTAAGGATCATGGTTACGTGTTATGAATCACACTCTGAAACTTGAGTCACAAAAGCAATATCCTACAGTTGACCAAACAACTTTTAGTAAGCTAAGCATGACCTGAGGTATCAAACACAAGGGAATTTTAGTCAATGTAACCAACAGGAGAAAGAGGGTCGAAGACATGAGAGTTGATCACTACTTTAGATATTGTTGCGAGAATTTAACGCTAATATGGATCTGTTGGAGAAAACTTAGAGAAATACCACTGAACCAATAGAAAATCCAAAACCATAAGGGTGATTCCATGTGACACATTGTTGAAGACAAGTTCCCAACAAGGATTCCACCAATGCAAGTGTTAGTACTCAATACATGTTTCTCGAAGCCCAAATAGCTTTTTTCATAAGCTACCCATGAAGACAGGACTAAAGTGTTGAGAGATAATGCGGTAATAACAAAGTGAGAACTTCTATGATTGTTGGGATACACACAGTCTGATCGAGGTTTAGTGTAGTAAAGATGAAAGTATATGTAATACGTACACACACATATTTTTTATAGACCTTTAATCATGCAAGATTCATAAGACGAACTATGATAGGTGTAACCACTCACTCCCCCGAGACCATGCATATAAAAGCTAGTGGTCTTAATATGTTACCGGGTAAATATAGTAGTATATATAAGTTAGTCAGATATTTTTGAGATTAGCATAACTATGTATCACTTTTGATATTTGGACTTTGATTTATCCAAGCCATATTAAATTTTGCGTGTAATTTTTAAATGGCTAATTCATGGCTTTCATCATTGGACGATGTCTTGATTTCAACACTTTCATTGTTATATTTAAGCTGTGTGTGTAGTTTATGGCCATATTGGTGAGGTAATCTCGTTATTTGGATTGCTACTGTTATGTATTAACATTTGCGTGTTCACAATTTATTGCCTTGTGGCATTAATGGTGGGATGATGTCTTGATTCAGACATTGTAAGTGTTACATGTCATTTTTTCATTTTTATTTTGTGCACGCTTTTCACATGTTAGTCCCTTTTGGCGGGATGATGTTCTTATTTGGCCTCGCTAATTAGCTATATATCAAGCTTTGTGCATTGGTTTGTAGTTCACATTCCCTTGTTTTTTGCGGGATGATGTTCACATGAGCTTAAAATTTGTGCTTTAGCACTTGTAGCTCTTTATCCCTTTAATAATGGGATGATGTCGGAACGAGATTTTTGACACTTCGTTATGTACGTACGTGAGCTAGTTATAGCTTTTTATTATCCCTTTGATGGCGGGATTCATGTCAATGAAGCGGCCGTGCCACTTTGCGCGATGAAGTTTCGCGTTTTTTTAAGCAATATAGCTTATTATCCCTTTTATTGGCGGGATGGTTTTTGATACTTTTCTATGTACGTATATGTGGCTGTTTATAGCTTCGTTTCCCTTTAATGGTGGGATTATATTTTCGGTCCGGACCTTTTTGCTTAGCTTTATATTAAGCTTTGCGATAAGCTACTTAAAAATTTTTATCCCTTTAATATCAGGAGATAATCATTGAAGTTGTCATGCCACTTTCGCGTAATGGAGTTTCACAACTTTGGAGCGGTTGTTCCGCTTATGCGTGATATGGTTTCACGTCTTTGAAAAGGCCTTGCAGTTTTGCATGATTTATTCACTCTCGGCTTTGTTGCATCACTATGTAGCTTTTTCCTATAGAAGATACATAAGATTCTTGCCTTTTTCTTGTTAGACTAGTTGTATAAATAGGTGAAAAAATGATGCTATCTTTTAGTATAGCAGTAAGTGATAGATTATCATCAACTATTAAGTAAGGGATTATTTATATGCGCATGAAATCAAGAAGCCAAACCTGACCGTCAAGTGACGATGTTGTTCTTGGGGCCTCCTCGCATATGCCAAAACCAGCTTTTCAGCAAGTGCAATATATGACTTAAAAAATGCTCTTTTGTGTCATCTCGTTGAACTTAGATATGTAAGTGTGAGCATACATGACAATTATTTTGTAATTAACATATCATGTCGCAGTTGTGATATACATGGGTCCATTGCAGGATCCACGAATACGTGTGTGATTCTTCTTTTGGAGGTGAACCCATGTGAATATGATGTATCCCTGAAGAAAATACACAGTTGTTTTTATCGCTTGTTAGATACACAATCACTAAAACAAGACGAGTACTTTTAAGTATTTGAGATAAATAATCTTTAAACCATAACTCAAAATTTGTTAGTATAAAGCTGTCAATGTAAAGCGCGGAGGAAATTTTTAGCTTCATGGATATTGGATAACAAACAACAATCTCCAACTAAGTTTTTGTGACCATCTAGTTGTGAATCATGTAGGCTTATGTTAGTGGCATATATTTGCATAAATGTTACCTGTTGTCCTTACCCCTTTCTTTCAACCATGTAATCAAACGATTGATAATTCTTGACCATGGATATTTACACAAATGATACATCAGTTGGGCACCTTGTGTTTCTTGTTAATTACCCTCTTCCTGGCGTAGCCGCTTCATTAGCATAGATGTCAAGATTCATAAAATTTCTATAGTGAAAATGCTAGCCATTTTTTTAGACTCCCCTCAACTAAGATTACTTAAGTGGGCGAGGGTACTATTGGCTTGAGCTTCAAAGCATGATTAGACTCAGAGTGCTTGAAAAAGCATCGAGCACGTGGTTAACCTGCTCAACAGTGATCCTGCAGACTTCTGCTAAGGGCACTATAACGTGCCTTATATAATATATACCTTCTCCTGGCAACTTAAATTCTTCATTCACCTCTATATATTATAGAATCACAAAAAAAGTCTAGTATGATAAGAGATAATACTTATGACTTGGTCGAATCTATACCAAGTGTATGGCTTATATCAGTAAATAAATTATCTATACCAAGTGTATGGCTTATATCAGTAAATAAATTATTTTTTAAAAGCAAAAGTTTGCCTTGAATAAGAAGCGTGTATTGTGATTTTTTAAATGATTTCAACAATGTTCACTATGGGCTTATCAGTTTATATCTCTTTCCCCCTTCTTCTTCTTTTTTTATTTATTATTTATTATTTATTTTTTAATTCAAAGATAATTGAATTCCCCTGTACAGTTCGAATTCCCTTGCATTCCGGTTCGAATCTTTTAATCTAGACAGTTCAGAGATATAAGGGATAAATAGTGATACAAACTAACCTCATCTGTGCAACGGTCCATGTCCGAATTGAATGGTTGTTTCTTATTCAGCTTTAATGTGGTGATTGCCACATTTTTTAAGTTGACCACCATACTACCTTAATAGGTATACCAGATTCCGCATTAATTTGAGAAGACAGAATCTTAGGTTGCCAGTTGCAATGATAGTCGATGTCTAGTGATGCCACATGAGCTAGCATCTCTTGTACCACCTTAGCGGATACAAGAAATTCATATTCCAGATGGCTATGTTTATTCGTTGTAACGTACTTTTGCTTCTCCTAGTCATTTTATGAGATATTTGGTAGTTCTCTTGTTGTTCGTCCTGAGTGCATCATCTTTGCAAAAAATGACCCAAACCATGATTCCCTCATGGATCCTCATAGAGTCAAAGGGTGGATTGAGCTCAACAAAGAGCAAGTCCATTTATAATCACAAGAAATGCCATATAAATATATAATCGGGTATAATCATTAGTCTATTGGCTTTGCATATATAAATGTATTGCACTGAAACATAAACCAGTGACCAAAACTGGTGGGTTATGATATTATGTGTACTGCCATAAGTCTTTGCAATATTTCAAAGATCCAAAACTAGTTTTAACAAAGATAAGGTCATGTGACTATATTTCCCTATCTAGTGGATCAAGTCACAACACATTTTCTATGTACCCAATAAGGCATCCTAACAAAATAATATTGTCACTATAACCCATCCTTTATAATCTTTCTGTAGGCATCATGGTTTTTCATAAAAATTGGTTTTAAGTTAGGATTTCAACGTATTGGCATGATAGGAATACATGCTGCTCGTTGATTTCTAAGACACTAGTGGAATTCCATTTTATATTGTTTTGGTGACTATATCATTTGGGTCTTATTATAGAACATTACATGTTCTAAACTGATGTTGTCTTACTTGAAGAAGTGGTGGACATATAACATGCAGTCATATCAACATCAAGAATTAATCAAATAAAGTTGACCTAAATATAGATTTCTTATCATACCTGGTCGTCTTTCATCTTATTCGAGTGGATTTCCAGGATCTTATTTACCTATGATTTGTAGATGTCTACTCTCAAGTAAGAAGGTTATCAGTTATTACTGATACAAAAGGGAGAATACGCGGCAAGTATTTTGTTGTGGTCCCACGGAAGGCGCCATTTGATGCTACCAAAATCCGCATGGTCGTCAAGGTGATGACATGGCCGTTTGACTGAGCTTGACCTTGACTTTAGGGTCTTCGGTAACAGTGCTGCAAAGACAAAGAAAGATCGTTAGAGAGGTCCCCGAGCTGAGCCCGGGGGAACCCCCTCCGACGATCAAGTCAGTATTGAGCATATATAGTGAATGCACTAGATTATAATAGAGATTGAGAGGTATTGGTGTCTTGTATGAAAGGCTATGAGTTTCTAAAGATAGTACGTCAAAGGACACGAGGGTTATTAATATTTTCTCGGGTGGCGATTCCCCTAAGGTAACTTCATATTATATATGTAATTTTACGCCACATTTTCGAGTTGGGATCAAATGACTTTGTTTGAGAGAAGTTAAAGTTATTTGGGATATCTTCCCTTTACTCATGCTCCTGTTTTCATAACAACATGGAGAAGATTAAGTAGAAGAAATGAAGTAGTGTAGGTTGAGAGAGGTGAGGAGATGAGATGTGTCTTTGCAAGTGATCTTTGAGGGCTATTTATAGATGATCATCTATGATGAAATATGCTAAGCTTATTTGGAGATAAGGGTGCAAGTTGATTATGCAAGTTGAACCAATGCAACTTGCTAGTTTCTTGATTGAGATTCGATATGGAAGATATGGAAGATACACTGAGATTTGATAAGGATGATGCATGTGTCATGACTATCCATGCATCCATACATCATATAATGTACGTGGTTCTCAAGTTGGTTCATCACTAGATGCATTATTCTTGACAAATATAAAAAGGAAGTAAATAATATATCAGTAATCCCATCACTGTATTTTCATGTTGTTGTGATTGAGCATAATGTTGGTTTTTGTTTTGTTCTGCTAGTAGAGGTATCCCCCAATTAGATAAACTGTTGCTAACTAAAGGGAAATACCTCTACTAGCAGAACAAAACAAAAACCAACATTATGCTCAATCATAACAACATGAAAATACAGCGAGTACTCTCCCATGAGATATGCAAGAAAAGTGGCAGAACACCACTGAACCATGAAGAGATGGTTCCCATTGCTCTAGATATTATCCAAAAAAATGATAACTTTTGAACCTCGTCACAATTCGTCTTAAAATTTGATACTTTATTTTCGAAAACCCTCTTGTTGCAAGCAACCCACACCATGTATAGCATTTATGATCTATAATATCTTGTATTGACCCGAAATTACATGAACCTATTTTCCACCATTTAAAGACTCTCCCCCATGCCCGCAATACACGAGAGCAACTTAGAAAACAATGTTCTACGGTTTTGATGTCATTTTAACAGTGGGGACATAGAAGTTAACCACTACCAAATAAAATAAAAAAGGTTAGCGAAAGGAAGACGGGACTCGAACCTTAGTTTCTCTTTTCAACTAGAAGTTGTGTACCGACACAACATAAGCTATACAGACATTATAGAATGTAGTATTTAGGTGGTATGTTACCTCTTTTTAGTAATGAAATACTAGCACCTGTTACTTCGACTTATATATATTTGAACGTCATATTTTAAAGTGAAAATGATGCTTTACTTTCTAGTTGGATAGACCACATACGTTCTACCGTTAACTCACAAAAATTTGAAATAAAAAGGTATAAACGCTTGCCTAAGAAAATTTAGTTAGCAATTAAACAAGAACAATTGTCATACAACTTTCTTTTTTATTCGTTTTGATACTGTAATGAGCTATGAATGCCCTATTTATGTAGATAGGAATGGACAAACATAACATATTTGTTGTTGTAATAGTCAATCTGGTACACATAATGTAGAAGTTATAGATGTTTGATTCATATGGACTTATATGGTTTAGAATTCCAAATTGTAAGAGGCTGTCGAGTTATTTTGTTAAACTTTTCAGGTTTAAAAATTAAAAGGCAAGAGATGCGGAGAGATTGCTCGAACCCATGTTATCTTGTGTACGTAAAGACAAGACACTTTGCCAACTCCCCCAAACGTTCACCTGTTTATAATCTTAAATTGGTTATCTTAAATATATGTATGATTGTTCATACTTGTATATTATAAATTGAAAAAGTTTGCTTTTTATTTAGTTTCATATATCACAAGTTCTAGAGCGAGTGTCGTATATACTGTCATGCAACAATGATTTATTATTCTTTTAGACAATATCTAAATATTTATATGGTAAACTTGTGAAAAAAATTCCAAAAAAAGTTACGATGAATGAATGAGATGGTTCGAACACTGGTCATCCCTTTCAAACACAACATGCTCAACCATCTCCCTTCAACATGAACTCATGAATACTATTAACTTATGATATTTAAACTACTTCCAAGTATTTCTAGTAAGGGACCCATTGTGTTCATACCGCACCCGTCCGATACTAATGTCGCGGATTGTGCCATAGCCGATTGTGTTGTTGTTAGTGCGGTTTGAGACAGGATGCATTTGGTACTTTATAAGTGCACCATTTCGAGACAAAGTTAACCGCTAGTTAGATAAAATGCTGCTAACTTGCGCATCGAAGACTAACAAGAATGTCATCAATGTCGGATTTTATAGGTTGTTTTCGTCTCAACCTATGTATACACAGATACACTGATTTTGACAATAACGATATGATGCCCAAACACGGAAATGAAGTGAGACACGAAAAGCACCATCATTACGCTAGTTCATACGATGTTGCTTATTGGGCTCAAAGTATTGAAATTGAAGACGAAATGCCCAATCTTGGTGCATGTATCAAACAGTGACTCTATACAATCTACGGGCTTCAATCGATAATATCTTGACATTTCAATGTATAGATAATCGATTGTAAATATATTGACAGAATCGTCGTTGTCAAGATATTGCCATTACTCAGAATCCAAAAACCTGTATTCATGGGAGTTTTCAAGATATTACTGTAATTTACTTTTGGGGTCACAACAAATATAAACAACATTTGCAAATAGTATGCCGCTAAATAGTCTATGTAGTATGTTGAATCTTAATTAGAACATCCGTCAAAATACGAACATCAAATGCGAGGCCATTTTTGTGGGCTCATGTTTCGAGTTTACTATTCTTCCATCTTTCGGTTCATGCAAAGTTACAAAACAGAAGAATTTGACATTTTTGTTGACCTGTGAGGTTAACTAATCGACTTTGGGATCAATCAATTTATAAAAACTGATTTAATGATCACTACAAAAACTAGTTAATTGTCCACATTTATAGGCCAAATTATTGTTTATGTATTTTGTCTGCCTTTCATTAATCAACCAAAAACAACATATAAAATATAAGTTTCAACTTTCAGCTTATAATATAAGCCTCAGCCTCAACTTTAACCAATTGCGCCAAACATACCAAGTACAAACAGAAGATACACTACACATCATGTAAAAAGAGTAATATTTATGTTTAATAATAACAAATGTCACACAAATGTAAAAGTTATAAATAGGCTAGCTTTTTAAAAAGAAAGGGAACCGGCTCGAACATTGGTTTTGGTTATCGTATGGACACGACACAACACGTACACTTGGCCAGTTCTCCTACCTGTCCAACGAGTTATATCCTTCAAATTTTTATATTTGTCTAAAGCACTTTGAGCGATTTGTTTTACGTTGCCAGTTTATATTCAGGCACGATTGTGTTCATAACGGATACGGTCTCGACACATGATAAGGTCGCATAAACCAAATGTGGTGATGCTAACTAGTACGGTTCGAGACGGGATGAATTTAGTAGCTTATAAGTATTTCGAGACAAAGCAAACCCGGGTTAGATAAATTGTTGACAACTAGTGCTTCAAATGATAAAAAACGTGTTACAAATTAGCAATGTTATTATCTTAACATATTACGATATAAAATTAACGGATCATTTTCATATAAATCTCTTCTTTTGTGCCCGACATTCAATATGATATTCCAACTCTTCAAGCCAATCCAACCTATGCAAACTTTTCAAAAAACATACTGCCATTTCATATTTAAAAGTTCTTTAACCTTTACAACTTGAAAGATTGGAATCGGAAGAATGGCTATGAGTATCTCAACATGGAAGAAGCTCCATATAGTTTTTTTTTTTTTTTTTTTTTGAAAAGACATAAATTTATGTGTAATTATAATAAATGGTAGTATGGTACAAAAATGTAAAAGATGTAAATGTTTGTTTTACAGACTTTATGGTTTAGAGTTATAAAGTGGTAAGGGCTTTTATGTCGCTTTTGGTAAAGCTTGTGAAAAAAAAAAAAAAAAAAAGGTTATCTTAGGGAAGAGTAGGATCGAACTCTGGTTATGCTTTTTAAACCAAATACGCTTAGCCAACTCTCCTACTAAGCAACTCATTAATAGTATTAACTTTATCATATTTAACTTACACCGAAGTATTTCTACTGAGGGACCAATTGTGTTCATACAGACCCGGTCTCCAAGACGATACTAATGTCGGGTATTGTGCCTTAGCCGAATGTGTCGTTGTTAGTGCGGTTTGAGACGGGATGAGTTTAATACATTATAAGTATACTGTTTCGAGATATGGTTATAATTGTCATAAACTTAAAGTGTAAATGGTGTGGTTTAGTTTTCAAAAACTTGAAAAATAAAAAATAATAAAAACCTTCGAGTGGAGATGAGTCGGGACCGAACCTGCGCTCCGTTATACAAAGTTTGAGGTGTTTTAAAGACTCAGCTACCGTTCCAAAAACATCATTAATTGACGTTTACCTATTAGAAAATCAAGAACTTAGAAATGCAGGATAATTTTTCTGAAAATAAAATTATTTATTTTAACTAACTTTTACAATGGATCTTCCTTTGCCTGTTAGAAAATCAAGAACTTAGAATGAGTTTGTCGACAAATGTATCTATAAAGAAAAGTTGGTTTATTGCGAATCTGTTTATACGACATTGTGAACATCGTTTTAAGGTACATTCATATGCAGTGGGAAGATATAAAATTTTCAGTGCTGGTCGGGACCTAAAATTTGTTATTGCTTAATGTATAAAAAAAAATTCACAATTAAAATGGGGGTCGAAACCGAATATACCGAAATTTTTCTACACGAAAACTATATACCCCTACATTGCAAAAAATATTTCGGTCCCCCCCCCCCCCCCCCCCCCCCACGGCCCCTATGTAGCTGCGCCATTGTTCATATGTGGTCTTTGTTTACATCGTTTTAATGTAGATAATTAGAAAAGCCTTGCATACAAAAATTCTATTTTTTAGTTTTAACCACACAAAGCATGGAAGAAGGTCAATATGGATTACATCAGATTGTGGTAATGTTAATCGAGAATAGATACAGATCATGTAAAAGAGAGAAATTTAGGTTTAATATAAATAAATAGCACACAAATGTAAAAGTTAAAATATTCGTCTTATACAGACTTCAAGATTTGGAGTGATAAAGTTTAGTCGGGGCTGGCTATGAAAAAAAATAATAATAATAAAAAAAAATAAAAAAGACAGCTGGTGTGGCTGGCTCGAACATTGGTTTCTTTATGAATTGACAGCACACTTACCAGCTACACTATCCATCCATATATTAACATTCTTAGATTTCTTATATTTATTACTATTTTGTTCATCACGAACGCGTTCTTGACACACAAGAATGTCACGTATTACTCCATAGCCGAATATAGTATCTTATAAGTACGTTGTTTCGATACAAAGCAATCCCGAGTTAGATAAACTGTTTTGCTAACTAGTGCTTCAAATGCTAAAAAGTGTGTTACGATAGTCCTTGGAATTCATGGTTTTCGGCACTCGCCATTCTTAAGCTGTGAGAGTTGGTAACCGATCAGCAATGGCTTAGCATTTACGGTACCCGAATGAGAAATAGAAATGACACACGAAAGGTAAGTGCATTAGCTTATACGATGTTGCTTATTGCGCTTGTAGTTTCGATCATGATATATTGATATCTAATGAAAACGTTAAAATAGGGTACCTAATTATTTCATGGTCCCAAAAGCGTGTTTATTGTAACTGTGCTCACCTTGTAAGGCTATTTCGTAACTGAAATTAAAAGAGTACACTAGTGATATACATTACTTGGATCAAATTTATTGTAACTATTTTGTATTACTACCAATCTGCCTTTTCCATTCTCTGTTATGACATGGCTTTTAAAACGATCAGTTGCTTGTTCATTCAAAGGTTGATTATGAAAGTAGGGTTTATTTCATGATCAAACAATGATGATGGTTACAGCATAAATAATGATACGAATGCTAGTCTACTATACGGGCTTGGCCCAATACATATAATGCAATATGCAAACTAATCGTCCACTAACAGCCCCCCGCAGTTGGAGCGGGAGGAGAACGCATAACGCTCAAACTGGTCCGAAACTCATCAAACAACGCAGACGGAAGCCCCTTAGTGAAAATATCCGCATACTGATAACGAGAAGGGACATGCAAGACGCGAACCTGTCCAGTAGCAACCTGATCCCGAACAAAATGTATGTCAATCTCTATGTGCTTCGTGCGCTGGTGTTGCACGGGATTGGATGATAAGTATACCGCACTGACATTATCACAATAAACAATGGTAGCCGATTGTAAAGGGGTGTGAAGCTCACGAAGAAGATTCCGCAACCAGGAAGTCTCTGCCACAGCATTGGCAACACCACGATACTCAGCCTCGGCACTAGAACGAGATAGAGTGTACTGCCTCTTAGATGACCAAGAGAGTAAATTGTTGCCAAGGAAAACACAATAACCTGAAGTAGAACGACGAGTAGTTGGACAACCTGCCCAATCAGCATCCGAATAAGCAACCAGAGAAGATGTCGAGGCAGAATACAACTGAAGACCATAATCCAATGTGCCGCGAACATAACGTAAGATCCTCTTGAGAGCAGCAAGATGAGGCTCACGAGGATCATGCATATAGAGACAAACCTGCTGAACCGCATAAGACAAATCAGGTCTAGTGAAGGTGAGATACTGTAAAGCTCCTGCAAGGCTCCTATAAAGAGTTGGATCATCAACCGGAGTGCCATCAGCCCCCAACTTGGACTCCGTATCAACAGGAGTCCTGCACAAATGACAATTGCGCATACCCGCGCGCTCAAGAACCTCCGCTGCATACCTTTTCTGGCAAAGAAACATCCCCTTGGTGGTGCGGGTGACAGAAATGCCTAGAAAATAGTTCAACGGACCAAGATCAGTCATAGAAAACTCCTGATGTAAAGAAGCTATAATCCTCTGTAACAATGCTGTAGAGGAAGCTGTCATCAAAATATCATCCACATATAGTAATAAATAAGCAACATCGGAACCCTGTTTATAAATAAACAAGGATGAGTCACATCTGCTGTGAGAAAAGCCAATACGGGTAGCATAACTCGCAAACCGCTGAAACCAGGCACGAGGTGCCTGTTTAAGGCCATATAACGATCGTTGAAGAAGACAAACATGATCAGGACGCCGAGGATCCCGAAAACCAGGAGGCTGGTGCATATAGACAGTCTCAGATAAAGTACCATGGAGAAAAGCATTCTTGACATCGAGTTGATGAACAGGCCAATTCCTAGTAGCAGCGAGACTGAGAACCGTCCTAATAGTGGCCGGTTTAACCACCGGGCTAAATGTCTCATCATAATCAACACCTAGTTGTTGACTGTTCCCATTAGCGACAAGACGAGCCTTGTACCTGCTTAAAGATCCATCTGCAAAATACTTGTGCTTAAACAACCACATGGAACGAACAATGTTCGCATCAGGTGGTCGTGGCACAAGAACCCAAGTATTATTTTTAATTAAAGCATTGTATTCGTCGAGCATAGCACGTTGCCAATTAGGATTTTTAATTGCTAGAGTGTGTGACTTCGGAATAGGAGAAATGGTGGACACATAACAATTATAACGCGGATTCTTCTTATTAGTACCAACATGAAAACGTGTGACCATGGGATGAGTTGAGGTTGGGTTTGGATGAGGATTAGGCCCGGCTGGATTAGGTAAGGGATGAGGAGGTTGGTTGGGTTGGATAGGTGGTATTGGGATAGTAGTAATCGGTGTGATGTTTGGTTCGGTTGTGTGAGGGATATGAGTAGTTGGGTCGGGAGTAAGCGGGGTAGGGAGTTGGTCGAGGGTCTGGGGGAGGGGAGTTTGGGCATTGGGTTGGACAGACGGTGTTGGGTCGGTGTGGTATGGTGTGGTGGTTGGGCCGGTGGTATTTGTGTTAGGGGTTGGTTGTTGGAGAATATGGCGAGCGATAAGGTTTGGAGCGGTGTCGAGAAAGGTATAGGAAGGGGCATCATTAGGTGTGACAGACCCGAATGGAAAAATGGTCTCATCAAAGGTGACATGACGGGAAATGATGATTTTATTGGTGGAAAGGTTTAGGCAGCGAAATCCGCGATGGTTGGATGGATAGCCAAGAAAAATACATGGAGTGGAGCGTGGGCCAAGTTTATGATTGGTGTCAATGTGGGGATAACACAAACAACCAAAGACACGTAAAGACGTGTAGTTGGGTTTAGTGTTATATAGGCGAAAGTGAGGTGTGTCGTTGTGTATGGCGGTGGAGGGTAAAATATTTAGGAGGTAGGTGGCCATGTGAAGGGCTTCGACCCAAAAATGAGGTGGAAGATGGGCTTGAAAAAGTAAGGTACGGATAAGGTTGTTTATTGTACGAATCATACGTTCGGATTTGCCATTCTGTTGAGATGTACGGGGACATGAGAAACGTGTATGGATGCCGTGTTTGGTAAATAATTGATGAAAAATGGTGTTATCAAACTCACCACCATGGTCACACTGAAAAGCTTTAATTTCCGCATTAAACTGAGTTTTTACAAGAGAACGAAATTCAACAAATTTAGCAAAAGTGTCAGACTTATTACGCAATGGATATACCCATAAATAATGAGAAAAATGATCTAGAAAGATAACATAGTACTTAATACCACTTTGACTCGGAAGCGGAGAGGTCCACAAATCCGAATGCACAATATCAAAAGCAAAATTAACTACGGTATTGGAAACGGAAAATGGAAGCCTCACATGTCTGCCAAGTTGACAAGCATGACAAAGATGAGGAGACTTCACTTTATTACACAAAATTGAATTATTAGAAAGTAAAGAACGTAGCACTTCATTTCCCGGATGTCCAAGTCGTTGGTGCCACGTGTGATGATTAGCAATAAAAGCTTGTGGGTAGGATGTAGGCGTGGTCACAGGATACAGGTCTCCGGTGCTATCACAACGGAGGAGAATTTGCCGAGTCAAATAGTCTTTCACAGAAAAACCAAACTCGTCAAATTCAATAGAAACTTTATTGTCACGGGTAAATTGACGAACGGAAATTAAATTTTTTACAATATGAGGAGTAATTAAAACATTGTGAAGGTGAAGAGGACGGTGAGGGTTAGGCAACAAGCTGTGGCCTGTGTTAGTAACGGGTATGGATTTACCGTCACCAACAAAGACAGACGGATATATGCTTTTATTATAAATAGTACTAAGATTATTTGCATTTGAATTTAAATGGGAAGACGCACCTGTGTCCATATTCCAACCCGTGTCAACAAAGTCTTGAGGATTCAATGCGTTAAAAGCTTGTAGAGTACGCGATTGGACTGGACTGGCCACGTGAGCCTGCTGGAAAGTGCGTTGAGTCTGGCCCAGTTTTTGCAGAAACTGATAATGTGCTATTACTTGTTGTTGTGCTTGAGCAATTTGAAGAAGTAGGACTCTTTGTTGAAATGCCGTGACTTGTGCATTAGTCATGGTGTCCCTTTGATTATAATAATCAATAAACTCAAGAAGAAAACAAAAAATGAAATTGTATTGACGTGAATGATGCGGATTGCAACAATCGATCAAATAATAATTATATGGAATCCCAAACAATATCAAATCTACACTGATATATTATAATATGGATTATGGGTGCCTGTGATGGAAACGAGAAATTAATTATGGAAAAGGATATGGATAATCGTTTGTTTCTTATCAATACAAACGTGTATATGGTGCTTGTGATGGAAACGAGGGGAAAAAAAAATAATTACGGTTTGTATAGATATTTAGGGTTGGATCGAAGGTGGCTGTGATACCATGAAAGTAGGGTTTATTTCATGATCAAACAATGATGATGGTTACAGCATAAATAATGATACGAATGCTAGTCTACTATACGGGCTTGGCCCAATACATATAATGCAATATGCAAACTAATCGTCCACTAACAGATTAAACGATAATGTCGCTTTAATTTGTTATTGAAGTTTGCTGACAACCGTATTTATAATGAAAAGTTATAAAGGTGTACGGGGTGACGTGTCTTTTTCAGGAAATCTTCTAGCTTAATAATTAAAACAAGCATTAAAAACACTGGAATATGAGAGAGTTGGCTCGAACACTAGCCATCGTGTATGGTTATAAGGACTTAGCCAACTCCCCTATATAACCATATAGCTTAGGCATATTCTCAGCCTTTCCTTATTTAAACTAGCTAGAAGTATTTATTTTACCGTTGCCTTTTATGTTGGGACCCATTGTATTCTTAAGGGTGGGGGAGTGCATCACGCACTCCTCTCCCCTTCACTCACTCACAACCAATCCCCTTGCGACACATCATCTCTCATTTTTTCCTTCACTCACTTCATTTTTGGAGGCGGCACCTTCACTCACCCTTCACTCATTTTTTTTTTTTTTTTTAATTCTATTCACCTTCACTCACCATTACATATATTTATAAACTCTGTAACTTTAATATTCAACCACAATCTTTTCTTCAACCTCTCAACCACTACCAACCACCACCCTTTGTCCACCACTGACCCTACGAGGCCACCACCACCACCACCACAGATGTAATCTTCAAACCCATTTTCCTGTGATCTTGTCCTACTATCATACGGAGTATAAGTATTCGCCGACCACTAAATGATGGGGCTGTACAGCTTTGAAACCCGAGGGATCTAGTTCTCATTAATCATTACTCGAGTCACTCTAGTACCCAACGTCTCTTTTCCACCCTCCCCGCATGCGTGAAAATCTCCCGAATTTTACCTCCCCGTGCGGGGTTTCTCGCGAGGCGGCGGTGTTCCCGTGCGGGGTTCCACCTTCCCCGCGTTCTTCCCGCACCCACTCCCTCTCCTCTAAGATTCTGTCTCGATACACAGTGATTTCGCATATTATTCCATAGCTGAATGTACGTGCGGTTGTTAATGTTGTTCGATACACAGTAAGTTTTGCTAACTGATGCGTCAAATGTTAGTAAGAGTTTTGTTATAGTGTTTGAATTTATCGGGTGTTCGCCGTCTTTGACAGGTGCGAATCATGTCAACCTGCATGTGGGATATTGAATTTGTTGCCGAAGCAGTGAATCTAGCTATCACGATGCCCGGACGGAAAAAAAAGGAACGAGAAGTGAAAATGTAAAACAAATTAAATAGTTATAACTTTTACATTTGATTCATTTCCCATTCCCTTTCTCTCGCTTGGGCATCGTTCTAATGAATCTAGCCTTCCCTTTACACCTATAACTCTAAATCATAAAGTTTATATAAAACGGATATTTAACCTATTGCTGCAGTAATATATAAAACATTGAATTCAAAAGTAATATATATATATACAATAGGAAAAAAAAAAAAAAAAGGTTATACAACAAATTAAAAACTGACAAGTTAGTTATATCTTCGTGTCTTAACCAAAAAAACTTAGTAAGAAATTAATCAAAAATCTTGAATGAGTCCGTGCAGTTGAGTGAAAATGATAGTAACATATAAACTTTTCTGCTTTTTGCCAGTTATTTTCTCATTTTAATATTTTCAGTGACTTTTTTCAATCTTAATATACTGAAATTATCAACTATACAATAAAATTTAGATCTAAATATCATTAATCTTAAGTTATAGTTTAGCATGTGTCAGAATAATCTTGAAACAACATATGCAAAGAAGACGTTTGAGTGCATTATAGATGATCATTGATACTAACTTTGTGTCAAGAAAAACAAATTCTTATATGGATGGGTTATCATCGATACTAACTTTGAGATTTTAGTTGATCCAAGGTTAACAAATTGGTGTAGTTTTGAGAAAACAAAAATAAATAAATAAATAAACAATTAAAAATAGATGAACTTTGGACACGGAATCGAACCTGAGTCACCTTGTTCAAGGACAAGGAGTTTTCCGAGTCCACCAGCCCTCCCATTCAACTATATACTTTATTTTGATCTTTTTATTACAGAATTTTATGAGTTTCTTTTACCCCATTAAACTTTTCCAGTAGAAAATTACGTGATTACTGAAATATATAATTACTTTAGAATATTTAGTTAGTGTTGTGAACAAGAATGAAGAGAATGAAAGTAAATCATCAATTAATCATTAACTATGAGATTTACAAAGAGTACATATAGATAAACATTAGGGCAAAACCCTAATAGCTAACATGGGCCGTGAGCTTATTATGGGCTATATGGACATCCACATATAATTATTTATAACACTCCCTCTTGGATGTCCATATTGTTAATACATTTAGAAAATGATGCCTCATTAAAAACCTTGTCAGGAAAACCCAGTGGGACAAAACCATGACTAGGGACAAAAAGAGTGCAGCGCGTATTGTCTCCCTCTGATGACTATATCACTTGATATCTTGTAAATAAGTACACGAAATAATCACTTGAACGAGAAGTGCCTTGTCGTCTTTGATGTAACATTTCTTGAATATCAATACTTGGTATCACCCTTCCAGAATTTATGTATTGTTTAATGCAGTCGCCGTGATTGTTTGCTCTATCGAATGCCAGGAAAATAGCCACCACTTGTAAAATATATCCATTTTGAGATCGAACATGGTAAGTTAAACATATATCCTGCATCTGCAAAACTAACTAAACTTGTATTTGATGGGTTAGTGAAATATAAACCCATATCCTTTGTACCATGAAGATACCAAAATTTTGTTTTACTCCATTTGATGATTATGCCTCATTAAAACCTTACTAGATAAAAACCCATTGGGACAAAATTCTAGTGAAGGAAAAAAAATACATAACTCCTTATACGCTCGGGGATGTTGCCTCATTAAAAACCTTGCCGGAAAACCCTATGGGGACAAAACAATGGTCAAGGAAAAAAGAGTGCAACGCATATCTTCTCTCACCTTGATGGTCACATCACTTAATCTCATTGTGTCAGTGAAATGCACATACAAGTGTCTTGATAGAATCACGTGAATAAATATCTCTACATGTTATTTTCATATCCATTTTAAGGATTAAGAGACGTCATACATCTCATATAGGTACATCCGTGTAATTCACATATACACATTTTAGTATGACACATGTAAATCGATATTGTGATCATCATCTTTATAAATCAATAGATCTTTCTTGATCATGTGACCTCATAAACATGAGCGTCATTTATACATATAAAGATATGTAGCATCTTTCTTTAGCTTTCATGATGCACAATGATTTCATCTTTAAGATGTTCAAATCATAAGCTAAGACAACTATTTCTTTTGTTTCAAATTCAACTTCTATGCATTTAGTTGCCTTTATAATCATAAATCAAACTGCATGAAACTTAAACAATACTCAAATCTAGATCTCTTTATAAAGTTTCATAGGCAAACGTAATTATTTATTAGGCACAATATTATACACTAAGGCAATTATTAAATGTATGCCAAAAACATGATTAATTCAATACAATCAAGTAGTGTTCTCGAGAACTTCTCTTATATGCTTTAAGCATTAAAAATCACTAGAATGCTTCATTCATTTTATATAAAATCTCGTACGAGCTCTATTCGTTTATCATTTAGACGCATATCAATTACTTATTATATTGCCAGTCTTACTAAATACATTATTGAATCCACCACATGTGAACATACAATATATGTGCATTAGCATTTACAAGTCTTTGAGAAAATATACATGTGCCATCACTTGTACCTTATGCATAATTTAATTTAATTTTCTTATAAAGACTGATGCATATCAAATAAGATTACATATTCATATGTACGGACTTCAAGTCCTAGTAACCATGTCTCGTCACAAGAGACTTCAATCTTTCATTAGTTCTTTGCGTCTTTACTTCTTTTGTCCATTCATTTATACATATGCATTTCTTGCATGTATGTTTTCATGATCCTCACCATGATTCTAGCGCTATCTGATTTATTTTCATAATCATTACCATACCCATTATCATATACACTAGCACTATCGACGTCGATTCATTACTTTTCGATTCCACACTTTACTAGACATTTATTTATTGAGATCTCATGGATTTTAATCTACCCGAGATTTTTCAAGAACCTTCATGTCTAGTGTATCTTTACAAGACTATTATGGGGTCTTTATTACCTCGATTCAACCATCTTAATTTTCTTGCTCCATTTTATTTATTCATTCGAGGACTTTTACTTGGAATCGATTAGTCTATCATGATGCAATCATGCCATAGACTCACTACCAATAATTGGTTTTAATGTTAGGACACGCATGTTAATTGGAGCATAAGCAGCATATGTATGATCTAGTCACTTTATTTGGGTCACAAAACTTGTCTGGCAACTACTAGATTAGGAATGTAAATTGTCCCTTGAACTTCAAGTTCATATTTATTAGTGTGAGGATCAACATTTTTATATCATAATTCATTCCATATCCCTCGCTGCTCATTCTCTCCCCCTGAATGAATTATCCATTTCAACATCCCATTGTTGTGCGTTGTGGTGGATTTACAAGAAACATATACCGCACATTTACAAAATTCTTATATGGGAAACATATGGTTCGTGACCAAAACCATTCTAATGGGGAGGATTCATTATAATTGTTGGCAAGATGCGAATTCATATTTTATAACATGCCCCATAAACTAATAAATTTGTTCTCATAATTATTGGCTTTGCAATCAACTAAAGACGTTTAATAAACGTTTCAACAAAAGCAATTTGTGTATGAACATGAGCTGCTTTTTTGTTCAACACTTATTCCAATAATCGCCCAATACTTGAAAGTACTCACCACCATTTCCAAAGATGTAATTTGGATAACCATGCTCGCATTATATAAGCTGAGCCACTAATTACGCTAACCTTAAGTTGCGTATTTGATGATCATTTTGACGATGCATCAATTTTAAAACTCAAAATGATCCACATGGCGGATGTATAGGCCTGAATACATCCTCTTTATATTCTTTCCAAAACTTTATAGGACAAATTCCTTACTTTAATATGGTGGTGACAGATGAATAATTAACTTCAAATGAGAACAATCAAATCTATCTTTGAAGAAACTTATGGTTCTTCTATACATTCGCATCATCATTGATCCGGAATGGTCCAACCGGTCATGCCAATTAATACAAAAATCTTGGCTCATAAACTTATGCGTTATGACCACATGTGCTTCGATTGCACTTAATTTTATATTAAATTTGAATAATATGGATTTGTTTCTCCAATTAAATTTAAATAAGCACTTTTATGGCTTTCACATAGTTCAATATAAATAACATGAAATTATGTTATTTGATTCTCTTGAGGGAATCATAATAAAACTTGAGGTTTTATTTTCTTTTCTAACATAACATGAGGTTATTGATTCTACGATTTGAATCAAGATAGAACTTGAGGTTCTAATTATACTTCTTTTTCGTTAACATAACATGAGGTTATGTTATTTTGATTATTTCTTTATAGCTACAATATCCTATAGCATTATCATATAATAAAACGTACCCATTTACTAGTGAAGTTGCATAATTTGCAAAACACATGTATGCCATTACTCAATTAATCAAATGACATATAAGCAAACAAAATCACATGATCAATACGAATATACTTAATGGCACAATTTGAATCAAGTAAGATATATTTTTCTTATACTTAATATTTGAATTATTCTTTGGAAACCGTAACAATAATGTTGCAAACTTCATAATAATTTCGGCTTATATTTTCTCCTTTGTTCATGATCGGACATCATACAGAAAAATGATGCTCATATTCACAAAAAAAATGATAATCACATTTACAATGATAACAAATGATGCTCACATTTTAATATTTATCATTTCAAGATTTTCATTCTTGTATTTCCATTTACTCCTAACACAACATGTCGTATTATTATAATATACACCATATATAGTATTTCCCTCAACAACGTCCACAAGTATGTTACTTGATATATGCCTATTATGTGATCATGTTCAATTTCACAAGAGGGAACACTATCAAATAAAGACGGGTTTAATGATATTTCAAGAGAAGCTCCATTATAAATTAATTAGCTATAAGGAAATACTTCTTGCTGTCATCTTCAAAAAAATTATCACATAAAACACACTCATAGGCATAAAAACCGATTTCAAACACATAAAAGACTAGATGGACCATCACTAACTTATATGGACTAAAACGTTAGTGTATTTTTGAAAACCTTAGACCATCTAATGTTGAAATTTGGTATAAGTACCATGTGGAGTCTAGATCTTTAGGTGCTGAGTTGGGTAAATATAGATTCAAGAGTTCAACTAGTTTGTAAATTGTCGTTCAACTACTTAAGTAGATGAATTTTTTTTGGCTTATTTTTGTTACTTGGACTGATACGAGAAAAGAAAATAGCTCTTGACTTTGAAAAACAACAATGTTGATCCATGTTCTATATTTCAAGGATCTTGCAAATCCAAATAAATAAGTCATCTATATTTCAAGGATCTTGCAAATAAATAATTATTAGGTTCTAGGCGTACATCACATAATATGATTATAGCAAATTCTTATACTTCATAAACAATAAGACATGTAATTAGCCAAAAACACAATACAAACAAATTAAATATATTTGGGTGCCACATTAGTAAAATAATATAAACCTTGCCTTCAAAATCGAAGTATAACAAGAAGTAATATATGCAAGTAATTATGGTTCAAACGGATAAGAATCAATAATTTTATGTTCTATAATAATACAGAAAAGATATATATGACCAAACAATTTGTGCTTAATACATACCACTATAAGTTTACTGACATGAATTTCTAATTTCGAGTACATGTGATAAACAATTATTAAACAAACATTCGGATAATATATAATAAGTTTTAAATTATAGTTTTCCCGTAATTAAGTATAAAACATGGTAGTTTTTGTTGGAATTATAATATCATGACCTTCATATAAATAAACCAAGTACATCAAAGTGAGCATGAGCGGAAGCAATTATAATAGATCGAATAACATGTAATTAATTAATCAATTATATAAATCGTAAACGTACCTTTGTGATTCTAGCCCGAACAAGAATCAAAGCAATTTTCCGGAACCAAGAACCCTAATTAGGGTTTATAAGGATTATATGAATTACCCCTTACCTTTTTGTAATTCAATCCAAGAAACAATCAATAGTGTGATTGTATCACGTTCTTGTACACACGTACTATAACGTATTAAAGTTATGCAAGTAATTAAATCACAAAACATTAAACCAAGACAATATTTGTTTAATAAAAAAAATCAATCATCCCTTTGAAAAAGCATGGATCGATTGATCAAAAGAAAAGAACAAAGAGAAAAGCTTTTAGGTTTTTGTGTGTGTGCACAAGAGTACCAAAAACCTAAACCTTTGATGTGTATATATACTATAAGAAACTTAGAGCTCAAGTTTTGTGTGGGTTGTGTAAACCCACAACAAATCCGATCGGCCCTCAATGAATGGAGGGGATCCGGAACCTTCTTGACTTCTAATTTCATTCTAGTCCTCGTTCTTTTAGTTTAACGTCCATTAGTCATATATCTTATATACTAATAAATGTTTATATGTTTTGTGATAATTAATAAATGAATACAACATTTATATTCAAGTATTAATCTTTAATACTCATACGTAAAGTGTGCAATCCCGTGATCTCGAGTTCGATCCTAACACACGACTACTAAAATAATGTCCATATTCTAACAGCTCCCACTTGGACATATTTTAATAGTGTGATCACATCGGTTAGCGTCTTGCAACACGCCGATGCCTCTAGCACGATCTCGAGTAAGGCTCCTGGAAAAATCCTTTTAATGATTTCTAATTATTATTATCCCTTTGTTTCTAATACCACGTTAATAAGGATATGGATTAAAGTCATTCCTTAATTAATCATTCTGTTTCTCGTTGTTTGTGATTGATTAAGATTATCAAATCTTCTGAACATATTCAGAGAAGATCTTGGGTGCGGCCACACATACATCTCACCAACCCTACGAGGGGCCCAGCAGTATTAAACTTCAAAAATAAATTTGAAGGAACAAATTCTTTCTTGACTACAAGCAAAACCCACAAACTTTGTAACACTTCCGAAAACAACCCTTATTACTACCAGTTACGTATAGCGTTAAGTTGTTCCACAAAAATGTACTACATTCATGACACTTATCTTCCATCTCAAGTCTGAGGATAACTTCTCATGATTTACTCAATAACAAAATCCATAAAGTAACATCATGTAGTTGGGATAAGTCTTATATTCGGTATCATTGAATATCATCTGAAATGGCATGACTACGCATCAATATACTTTAAGTATATTATACCAACCTTCAGATTTGTCTTGATTTAATAATATTCCCATATAACTAACTGACAATGGACACTTTAAGAATAACCTTTATTCATGGATTTAAACATACAAATATAGGATACAATATATTACAAATTAAACATACCATGTATTTCAATTTATTATAATTGTTTAACATCCTTTATCCAAATACTAAATAGATCAATGCATGATAACTCTTGTTGATGAATTATGTCTCAAGCAATGACATTCATACTTGTTGACAAGACATAAATCATCCAACTTTGATCTATCGGAATTTTAAGAATACTTTATTTCAAGAATTCAACTAGTGAAGTTCTTGTATGTGCATACTCAACTATTTTGACAATGCCATATAATATTTCATAAAATGTGTGACATCCTTAACCACCAATTTATGATACTTAAACTTCCAAACATTTTAAAGTTTAAAGTATTCTTATTCTTTTAATGTATAATGCAACTATGCTCTTATATAAGCATAACTAGTAATAGCCAAAGATGAAATCCTTACCATAACTAGTATTGAGTGTCATCTCAATTTCATTAGCATCATTGTATGCAACAACAATATGCTCTTAAAACTTCCGTAAACATTAATATCTATTGTGTAATGTTTGATGCCTTTCAAACTTTCAAGTTTGTTAGCCATGACAATTTTCACAACAATTGAAAAATTTGTTCATCTATAGAATTTGGAAGCTATTCCAGATTTTAGGATGTGATTCTATAATCAAATATATTCTTTTAGAATATTACACAAGTTATCCAATAACTTTTAATTAGATATTAATTTTGCCAAATCATCTTGTAATCAAGCATGATACAACAAAACATGATGTTCATGAAAAATCTTTGAGTCATACTTAGATTTTATTTATATCATACATATCTATTTAGACTTTCTAAATAATATATCATGTTATACATATTAGATTTATTTACCGCACATGTTTCAACAATAAACATTCATTCCAAGGTTATATGTCTTATTTCCTAAATCTTACAAGTAAAATTTCATTCCAAACTAAGACTTAACTTTTAACTTATATGGAATGTTACTTTTAATATGTTCCTCAACATATATGATTTAAGAAATTAAACATAATACTCCCACTAGCTTTTAGGAATACTTAGAAATTATCTTATTTCAATTATAAATCAAAACATATTCCTTTAATAATTAAAAATAAGAGTAATCTTCTAGATGCATGCATTTATCCATCCATGGATTATTGCATCATGTATACTTTCAAAGATTTATTTGAATTCATAAACTCCTTTTGATTACTTATCGTCCTCACTCAAGTAATCTCTCAAGAAAGAGTTTTGATATTCCATTGTCAATGACAATCATAATCTTTGTATATTTAATGTGTTTAGAATAGAATATTCAATCACAATTAATTGCTTAAGTGTGATTAATAATCTTGTCATAAGACATGCATTAAATATGTGCACAATATTGTCCATATGATTTCTATACAATGATTTAAACCTCAAGAGTTACCTAATCTTTGAAGAAACTCATCTTAACTTTCTAGTCTAACTATTAAGATAAATCAAATTTTAAAAATTGATTATCTTTATGGACAGCATCTTAATCATTCATATCATGTATACTTTACCCAACTTCATATTTGGTAATGTATCATACTGATTATCAGGTTTACAATAACCCTGTAAATCATAGCCCTCAGCATATTAATCAAATATCTGAGATATATTGCTATTCTATGAATGATAATTCCATTATCTTGAAATTTAACATTTCAAAACTTTATTATCATGTTGAGATTTAACATTCAAATGTCAACCTTCATCATGATATTTACTAGTGTATTTTAGAAGATTATGTATCTTATAATTTTATCTTTTAAAGATCAAAACTCCCACTTGCTTTTAGTAATTTAAAGACTATCTTTAAATACCTAGCAAATTAATAATACAATATTCTCTTTTGGGATATTACAAATACATATTTGACAGTTCCTAACTTAATTTTGTTAATAACCTCTTCATAAGCAGTTAAACAAATTTGGAACTTTAATTTAAGACTTAATGTGATTCATCACATTCATCACAATCCATCATATGATAATGTCTTATTAATCTTCTATGTTGGAGTTTTATTAAATATGTCCAAGTCATACTCAACATTCTAACCTTGATATCTTTTGGAAGAAAAGAAGTCATAGTTATCTTTAATCAAACAATATAACAAGAGTTTGATTTTCCTAACTGAACATACCATAAACATTTGATATTTCATTAGTATTAATATTGTAAGACAATCTGACAATATTAAAGATAACCATATTCCTTTTGACTTGTCTATTTACCAACTAATTCATTTTAATGGTATAATAATATTCAAGTCAATTATATGCTTTATAACTCAAGTACTTTTTACAAAGTTACTTCATGTCCATGTCTTTACAAGAAAACATAAACTGTTATAATTTCACTATTCGTTATAAGTCATTTAACATTTAATAACTTCATGTATATGTTTAAATTAAAACACATAACAAGATAACGTCTTACTTTATTTTAAGTCTTGTAACAATTAAAAGACTTTATGTTTATATCTTTTCAATGAAACATAAACATGTTTAACTAAAGTAATTATGAACACCATCTTTTGGTTTCAATAGTAATTTCAAGTTAATCTATTACTTCATAATAATGTAAACAACATTATTTATTTATTTATTTATGTCATTCCAAGAACACATAAATATTCATATTGAAGTAACATTAGATTACTTAATTAATTTATGTCATTTCATGAATTCATAAATCTATAAATTAAAGTAGTCTTGATATCATATTGACACATGTTCTAATAGGTATCTAATTTAGAAACCGCAAATTTTCATAGTTCAATTACATCAGTTGATCTGCTAGTAATGAAAATATGAAATTCACCTTGTTGTTGCAATCTAGTTAAGTCTCACATAACATAAATTGTAACACCAAGTGTTTCTTGAATTAGCTTAGTATAATTCATATTAGAACATTATTCTAATTTAGAAACTGCAAATTCTCATAGTTCAATTACATCAGTGGATCTGCTAGTATTGAAATATGAAATTCACCTTGTTGTTGCAATCTAATTAAGCTCTCACATAACATAAATTGTAACACCAAGTGTTTCTTGAATTAATATTAGAACATTATTCTCTTACCTTGTAGTCAAGAGAATCCATTGAATCATATCTTTATGAGTTGTTTCTTGCACACAATAAAGATAACATTTCTCCCACTTGTGCATGGAACAACCTCATATATTTGATAAACAACACGCCATGCATTTGTTTATGTGTTCAATATGATTGTGTCAAGTATATGTAAAACAACAATGTCTAGTAAGGAAACGTACAAGACTATCCTTAAAAGTATGAGTGTCTACACTTGGAAAGTAATTATCTTTAGCTACCAAGATATCAAAGCTTGTAACTCCCACTGAATTAAAGATCATTACAATAATTCCTTATTTAGTGATAAGTACACAATACTCCCACTGAATTTGACAACATTTAAAATGTTTCATATCCAGTGAAAGCAAATAGTGTGCTTTTAACTTTCCTACACCTTTGAATGTCCATACGTAACAATTACTTATGTACTAAAAGTGTATTCTACTACGTAAATGATGGACTATCCACCAAATGCTATTAACTTGAAAATTGGGCATGCAATTTCTTCCTTAACAGGTCTACCATCCTATAATGTATGTAGCACCTTTAAAATAGTAAAAAGTAAAAACAACTAGTTTGTCTTTAAACATTTTGCGGTAATTAGTCTAGATTCTAATTATAATAACTCATAAAATGTCATACATAATTTTCTGTTAACCAAATATCATATTTGTTACTAAGAATTTGATCACCGAATGAGGATGATAAAATCCCTATGAAAAATGTATGCAATTTTCTTAACCATTAAAAATTTGCTATGAGTTATATTAGAATTTAGACATATCTAATATTCCTATTATCCTTTCTCATTCATGAAAAGGAATAGGATTGTGTCTCACTCTTCCTTCATAGAAAGGAGACTTCTTTTGTCTTTCAAGTAAATATTTCTTAATCAAACATTAGTTTGAAAACAGAACTAGATCAATTTACCAAAGCCCAAAATACGTTTACGGTTTGAACGTTGCATTAATACATTAAAACGAATTACAAAATTCAATTTCAGTATTTTCGATAATTAGATCTTTAAGAAAATAAAATACCCATTGGCAAATATTCATATAAACCATAGTATTTTCTTAAAGCTAGGATCCTAAATTGACATAGTACCATTACATCAGTTGATCTGCTAGTAATGATAGTATTCAACAAGGTAATTGTCGAACAATAATTGCCAATATCCTATTGCAATTCCTAGATTTATGGGATTTACAATCACAAAACATTTGTAATGTAAGCATGTTTGATCCCCATCTTAATGCCTTGAGTCAAGTCTCACTTCCTACTCAATTTAAGTCGTCTAACTTAAAAACTGCAAACTCACAAATCCATCACATCAGTTGATCTGCTAGCAATGAATTTATGAAATTTACCTCTCCATTGCAATCTCGCCAAGTCTCACATGACGTAAATTACAACTTCAAGTGTTCTTAATTAGATGGCATTCGACTTAATTTTATAAGGGTATAACTATTTTAATGTGATCAAAATAATGTATGAAGAAGCATGCATACAACTTCATAACATTGGTTTTACAAAACATTTTTATTACCAATTTGCTAAGAGTAAAATAACAAGGTTTTGATTGAGGTATCGGGTTCACCAATTAAAGAATAACCATCAATTATCGTCCACTATATCGTACTTTTGCATAAGCCCGAAAGCTTAGTGTTTCGGATAATCATTGTGGAGTTGTGGATTATTCACCCTTAAGATGACAATCTACATGTAATGGTTGTTCGGTAAGTCTAATTTACACACAAACGAGCGTTAAGACAGAATGTTGTCTATCTAAGGCCACAATTTAATGCGTTGCCATCCTTATACCCATCTTATAGTGTGTAAACTTCGGTCGAGCCTATTTAACCATTACGTACAAAAACATCAATCAACCAATCCTTTAAAATTTTAACTCTTAAAAACCAAAACAATTTCGCCATTATATAGTCCGTATTATTTTTCTATTCAAAAAATTACCCTTTTCGTTTAAATAAACATGTCTAACACAATAAATAAACAAAAACAAGTAATATACAATAAAAAATAAAACAACTAAATAAACAAATATACATAATCATAACAATTAAATATGTATAAAACATGTAGCCACATGCAAATCTTATTCAAAAGTCCTATTAATAATCAAATCTAGGTGTAATACGTATTAATTCAATTAGGGCTTTCTTTTTCTTGGAAAAAGAGCCACATACATCGATAAATCGATTGCGTAAGCCAAAATTAAATAAATACCACATAGCACATAATTGATTACTTAATATTGGAGTCTTCCCCAATTCGACATCTATTAAAATTTACATGTTTTAATATAACTTAACCATTAATATACATAAACAATTTAAACAATTTAAATTATACAATAAAAATCCATGCAAACATGCACTTTTCATGAATTTAGCTTAACAATTAACACATTGCACCAAGATCGTTTACTAAAACGCATAACAATTACATGATATCTTAGGGTTTCTAATTAGATTTTAATAAAAAAAATAAAAGCAAAACCCTAAAAACCCCTTAGGTCATTCGACCCATAATTAGGGTTTGGGTTAAAAACATAAACCCTAAAAAAAACATGTAACTATACGAATCAAAATCCAATTTTTATGCGTTGCGATAATTAATTACACATTATAACGGCTCTGATACCACTGTTGGAATTATAATATCATGACCTTCATATAAATAAACCAAGTACATCAAAGTGAGCATGAGCGGAAGCAATTATAATAGATCGAATAACATGTAATTAATTAATCAATTATATAAATCGTAAACGTACCTTTGTGATTCTAGCCCGAACAAGAATCAAAGCAATCTTCCGGAACCAAGAACCCTAATTAGGGTTTATAAGGATTATATGAATTACCCCTTACCTTTTTGTAATTCAATCCAAGAAACAATCAATAGTGTGATTGTATCACGTTCTTGTACACACGTACTATAACGTATTAAAGTTATGCAAGTAATTAAATCACAAAACATTAAACCAAGACAATATTTGTTTAATAAAAAAAATCAATCATCCCTTTGAAAAAGCATGGATCGATTGATCAAAAGAAAAGAACAAAGAGAAAAGCTTTTAGGTTTTTGTGTGTGTGCACAAAAGTACCAAAAACCTAAACCTTTGATGTGTATATATACTATAAGAAACTTAGAGCTCAAGTTTTGTGTGGGTTGTGTAAACCCACAACAAATCCGATCGGCCCTCAATGAATGGAGGGGATCCGGAACCTTCTTGACTTCTAATTTCATTCTAGTCCTCGTTCTTTTAGTTTAACGTCCATTAGTCATATATCTTATATACTAATAAATGTTTATATGTTTTGTGATAATTAATAAATGAATACAACATTTATATTCAAGTATTAATCTTTAATACTCATACGTAAAGTGTGCAATCCCGTGATCTCGAGTTCGATCCTAACACACGACTACTAAAATAATGTCCATATTCTAACAGTTTTATACTTTTATTGTTACAGATTCAATTCTTATTGAAAGTTTCTTATTTGTTTAATCTCACGCACAAACATAGCCCGGCATCTTTAACTCGTGCATATATAATTAGGCTAATAAACTTATGATCAAGACATGTAACTACTAAACAAACATATATAGTTACTATATATTCATGCATAGATCATAATCAAACCTGGGTTAATTATATATCTTTGTGATTTTCAAGTATATAAAAGCCCTTTAATGAACCAAATCATATATATGTTATGCATGATATGACTAAAACTTATGTTTATAAGGAGAATTACCTAATTGCAATCTCAACCGTGATACAATTAGACAAAGTAGAGATAATACTCATATGCGTATGACTACAGATTATGAGTGATAGGAATACTTGACCATTCGACATCAAGACACACATGACACCAAAACAATAGGACAGATCGATCACTAAATCCATGCATACGACACCAAACCATAATGAAATCATAAACCAAAGCGCAAACACAATCTGCCCACAAGATGCGAACCATGATCTAACACAGAATCATGCATGTGAAGCATGTAACTCACAACCCAATTCGAATAAAAAACGCACACACATGCGAGACAAATAAAGTATAGCGAGGCTAGATTTAAACCACGAACCCTCGCGAGACCCGAGTAAGCTTAACGAGACACAACCCGCAATGAGATCTCACATAAAATCATAAAACTAGTCCTAACCCTTATATTGTATATACATAATAGGTTTAACCATTCTTCTATTATATTGTATATATATCTATGCGTCGTTATATTATGTTATCAATTTATATTAACTTGATACATATTATAATAACATGTCTAGAAAGCAATATATTCATATAAAAATTATCACGTACCTTTAAGGAGCTGAAGAACATAAATCTATGTAGAGCGTGCTGATAACGTGTTGTGAACAAGAATGAAGAGAATGAAAGTAAATCATCAATTAATCATTAACTATGAGATTTACAAAGAGTATATATAGATAAACATTAGGGCAAAACCCTAATAGCTAACATGGGCCGTGAGCCTATTATGGGCTATATGACATCCACATATAATTATTTATAACAAGAGTAAATGTCATACAACTTTTTCAATATCAACACCCATTAGCATAGACCCAACGATCATGAATTTTACAATCTTCGCACACCTCAAGGGTATAAAAGACGTGGAAATGCAGCCGAGAACTTCAAACCAAGAGCTGTCCAAATGTCGCTCCAAAAGCATGTTTGTTCTCTACTCGAGATTTTGCGAGAGAAAACGTTAGTGAAAAGAACTCCTATCAGATCAATATCAGAACCACATCTAACGACATCATTCCAAACACGAGACGAGGACCTCAAAACCGAACGAGAATGAGGTTGCCGTTATTTCCATGAAGCTAATTACACCACAAAGAGTCTTGGTCTGTGTGAAAACGCCAACACCGTTTGCCCTGTAGATTTAAATTTTGGGTCCTAAGCGATCTAATATCAAACGTATTTATATCCATAGACTATAGTAGTTGATTATCTGGTTGTGTGGCTTTATTATTCAAGTTTGTAGACAAATGTATTTGTAAAGGTAGCTAGGTTGATATATGGCCAATGATACAACAAACTGAATTATGGCTAATGTGTTTCATGATGTCATAATCACAGCGGCCGAGTAGTATTTACGTACATTTGGCTTGTGGCCAAAGGTTTTTTCATATAAATAGTCGTTGTTTAAGTACATTTGCGTTTACATACGAACAATTTATCTTGCTATATTGTCTTTTCTCTTTGTATTTGACTCTAGAACAAACAAAAAAAACTCCGGTATGAGCCTAAACAGTAAAATGACTGTAACAAGACTTTACAACTCCAATTAACACATAATGTAAAAGACAGAAAATGTTGTTTTATTTAGACTTGCATGGTTTAGAATTCCTCATTGTATCCAACAACAAAACTAGTCTAGTAAAACCGAGTCAACTTTTTATGTCAACGTTGGTAACATCCATTGCGAGCTTAAGATCGAGTGAGAGTGCTACTGGCATCAAACGCAAGCAGGCTTTTCTTCTCGAACCACATTGTGTTATGGTTGTAATTTCTTGAATGAGTCCCTGTCGGCTGCATTCACGAATTTATCCGTGCCTTGAGGTTCGGATGAGATGCATAATAAAAGTCCTTAATAACTAGTAAATCTTCATCAAACCCAGAAGAGTAAGGTGGTGTTGTTTGGACTTCGTGGACTTAATAAAAAACAAAAAGTATAGGGTGAGTAGAGTAAGCTGGTGTTGTTTGGCTTTCGTGGACTTAATTAAAAACAAAAAGTGTAAGGTTACTGAATTGGGACTCGAACGACAACATTCTTTAACTAGAAGAAAATAAATCATTGCTTTTGAAAGGTACCTAAATATCAAACATAACTAAATGTTGAAGATAATTTATCCAATAAACGGATAATTTTTAGATTAATAGATCATAGTTTGCAGCTATTTTTGGTTTACACGAGTACGTGCGTCGTTTTTTTTTTAATAGAAGTGGTTCTTATTATATAATCAGAAATGGGGCGGTTGTTAGTACGGTTCAAGACAAGGATAGAGTTTAGCACCTTATAAGTATATTGTTTCGAGACAAAGGGGATGTTCGTTTCGGCTTACATAGCCGGCTTGGCTTATTTGGTTTTTGGGCTTATGTTTCATAAACTTACCTTTATGGCTTATTTTGACACTTTTTGGCTTATAGAACCTAGATAAGATTATTATGTCATAATAAGCTTATATAAACCGAAAAGTTTAAAAATAAGCTATAAAAAGTTAGCTTATAAAATATAAGCCTAAAATCAAATAAGCTATAAGCCTGCTATATAAGCCGAAACAAACAACCCAAAAGTATCCCTGTTAAAACTATGAATCAAGTCTCAAATAAGCTCATCGCTAACGTTCGTTAAATCTACCCACGTGCTAACCATGCGAGGGTATTTGCGTACACCCACAATTCACTGTTTTTTGAAGAAAAAAAAAATAAAATATTTTTCCCGAAACATTCAGCCATTCCATATTGAAAAGTACTTCAACCTTTATTGAAAGATTGGAATAGGAAAAATGGTTGTTCATAAAAAGTATTTCAACTCAAACAGTCATTTCTTCTATTTTTAGTAGACAAAAACACTTTGGTTTACATATTTCCAACACAATACTCAATATAGATGTTTCTTTTTTTGGGACAACTCTTCATGTAGAAAAGAAAAGACATAAATTTATGTGTAATAATAATAAATGGTAATATGGCACAAAAATGTAAAAGATGTAAATGTTGTTTACATAAGACTTTTTATGGTTTAGAGTTATAAAGTGGTAGGGACTACTTGTGTGAGAAGAGGAGAGGAAAAAAAAAGTTTGTCCAGAGGAGTTGGTTCGAACACAGATTATCTTTTCCAAACATAAAGCGCTCAACCAACTGTAACACCCTTAAAATTTGGTACAGCGGAAGACTCAACAAGCTTTCGGGGTGCTACGGGGATTGGTATCCATTCAAAGTCATGAAAGAACGAGATAAAGTAAAAATAAGAAAAACACAATCAAACCGGGTTTTAAAGTTTACATTTATCCCAAAAATTATCCAAAGTAAGGCCCAAAAGAAATAAACATATGTCCACAATAGTTATCAGAGTTTTAGAAAAATAGATCCATAACCGGTGTCATTGCCAAGCCTCCAATCCCAAGCATCCATAGAGCATCACTTAATTACCTGAGAAAACGTGCTAAAAGTCAGCTTTCGCTGGTGAGATCATAGGTTTAAATTCATAAATCAATATAGTGAACATATACGCAAAACACTTGCTAGCTAGACTAGGGCTCAATCATCCAACCAAAATAATCCAACCAAATCAAATCATCCCTATAGGTGCACGCTATAGCTCAAACCAATCCAATCAATAGCTTACCTAGCTCAAGTCTAGGCCTCGCTCTATAATCAATCCAATAGCTTACCTAGATCTAGTCTAGGCCTCGCTCAAATCAATCAAATCAATATGTTTGCGTAAGGATACGACATACCCAACATTCGTAAGGATACGACATGTTCAACTTACCTAGATCTAGTTTAGGCCTCGTTGTTTAGCTTACCTAGCTCTAGGCTAGGCCTCGCTCTATAACCAATCCAATAGCTTACCTAGTTCGGGACTAGGCCTCGCTCAACAGCCAAATCAATAGCTTACCTAGCTCATGTCTAGGCCTCGCTCTACCTAGTTCTATAAGCATAGCAAGTTTTGAAATCAAAAAGCGATCATAGTCCACATAAAACATTTGCACGTTTCTCACCCCAAGTATTGAAAACAAAGTTCAAGAGTAAAAGTGGGGCTATGACTCACCTCAAGTCCAGCAATTCCTCAAAAGAAACGATAGAAGAAAGACGTAAGTAATCTCAAGCAACTCACGTAACGGCGACTACAGACTCGGCACTTCCTAACAATATCAAACTCGTTCAGAAATCATTTCCTCAAAATCAAATATTCCCATTCCCGAACGTATTCCATTTTACTTTCCAAAAATATCCATTTCTCGAATTAACTTCATATTAATTTGAAATTCGACGTTTGGTATCCATATGGGTGGAGGGTCGACACAACACAAACCAAAAAGCCAAAACGAACGAAATAATAAACCATCTATAGGTCTAATATTAGCCCAATATATTATTTAAATAAATCATCGAAGTTTATCAAATCCGTCGATTTGGCAATCCCCCATATTTATTCACGTATTATATCGTTACAAAATTATACCCAACCTAAAGCACATAGCACAAAGAATTCTATTTGGTATATATCGTAGTCCAATAAATTCCCTATATATATCGTCAAATAGGCCAAATTCCACGAGATACATAGTAATTTATTACCCTAAAATATATACCACAACCTATGGGCGTCGTGGGATACGATGCCCATTAATATACTCATTTTATATAGCCAAATAACTCGATCTAATCCGTCGATTAAATAAGTCACTTGATATAGAAAATGTTTATATTAATCATCATATATCCGTGACAACACAAAAGTCACAATATAAAGCCCACTTGAACTTTAAGTCACCACAACTCATATAACTCGATAAATTTCTAAATTTATAAAAATCATGTTTTAATTATTATTTACCCGACTTATGATTTCGCCATTATTTATAGTTTTTATTTGTAACAATATTTCGACATTTATTACACTATTTGCATAGTATAATAACTATCGTTATATTATTAATATACGCATTTATATATATATATATATATATATATATATATATATATATATATATATATATATATATATATATATATATATATATATATATATACGTTTAACACGTCTATATACGTGTATAAACGATTATATTCTTAATAATAATATTACGAGTATTATTTTTAATATCGACTTTTAAATATTTATCGAGTCATAGAATATGGTCACATGTCCGAGTTATGACTCTCGGCTCATAGTCCAAGTCCAAATAATAAGAATCAAGTCACAATAATAAATCAACTCCGTCCAAACCAATCCTATATCCACATGCTACAACATGAGGGTCCGACTACGGCACCCGACTAATCATATCTCCGTCATTCTAGTGACCGTCTCACAATCGGTCCCCATTATCACACCTCGTCAACACAACCTTACATTTCAAGTCCATTGTCGAGACCACAAGGCCTCGGCCTTGCCACACCTCTCGGCCCAAGTAAAAACACAACAACGACAACAACAATAATCCAACAACAAGGAGAACCACAAGAGTAACAAATATACGGGTCAAGACATCGAGTCAAATACGAACCGGAAGACCCACTTGGGTCTCGGTTCTCACTATGAGCCACAAAAACCAACCCCGAGACTTTGAGGGTCTCGGCTAAGCTCCAATCAAATATCAAGCAAACCAAATGGACCATAGGGGTCACATTAAGCTCACTCGAGCCACAAAACAATAACCAATCGGACCCTTGAGGTCACTTTGAGCTCCAACGAGCTATGGCCACAACCAACGGACCCTTGAGGTCACGTTGGGCTCCAAATCCAACCAAGAATCATAACATCGAGACCACAAGGTCTCGGCCTAGCTCCAACGAGCCACAAATCCCCATTCAATCGAACCCAAATAAACAAATCCGAGCACCATAAGTTTGTGAGTCGACACCCAAGGATACCATCTTTATTTTTGTATCAAAACCAATTTTTAAAGCTTAAAATCCAAACCCAAATCAAAGATTGAAACCGGGTTTAACTCGGATTAGTCAAACCCGACGCGTAAAAACGCGTCTCTCACCTTCAAAACAAGTGTAAACCAAGAAAAGTGGTGATGTGGTGGTGTGTGGTGTTGTATGCGACGGAAAAACAAGAAACGAAAGGGGGGTTTCTATTGAGCGCGTGTGGTACAACACACGAAAGGGGAGTGTGTGGGGAGTGTTTTGGTGGTGGCGGTGTGTGGTGGTGACCGGCGGTGGTGATGGTGTTGGTGATGCAGGTGGGCGGCGACAAGAGGGAGAGAAGAGGGAGTGAGGGAGGTGATAATATGAGGGTGAAAGGGTTAGGGTTAGGGGTAATATACCCGAATTTTACAACATTGGTCCCTCTAGTTCTCTTTTTCTAATATAAGCCACAATAACTTTGGCATTGAAGAAATGTTATTAATCGGTTTTCCCGTAACATGATTATTCGTTCCCAAAAATATTAAACGTCGCCAAACATATTCGTACACGTCGCCATAAATTTTCCAAAGACACTTCTCGAGTTATATAAATATAAAAACGTTCGTTTAATAGACAACCGCGACCGTTATTCAAAAGATTTAATTTCGTTAGGTTATCCTAGTGCCGGAGTCAATGTAGTGCCAACCAATCATCTCAAAAAAAAAAAAAATCATCACGAATGAACCAAACCAAACCATAAATAAATAATCAAATCCCATAAATAACGTACGATTAAAATCACATTCTAACTTTCATGAAATATCTCGTCACGGCAAACTTTTCAAATATTCCAAAATTATAATTTTTAATGTAATGCGGGTTTAAAAACGGCTCCCTAATTCGCCAGTTATCACATCCTCCCAGCCTCAGAAGAAACCCGTCCCGGGTTTCTCTCGGAACAAACCATCTACGAATTAAAAAGCTTCGGATATCTCTTTCGAAACTCATCCTCACGTTCCCACGTAAATTCCGGTCCATGCCGCGAATTCCAACGAACTTTGATGAGCGGAATACGACTTCTCTTTAAGTCGTTTGATCTCTCTATCCATTATCTCAATCGGCTCTTCCACAAAAATTCAAACTCTCATCCACACGAATATCCTTGATTGGTATAACTGGCGTTTCCTCCGAAAGACATTTCTTCAGATTGCTAACATGAAACACATCATAAACTTTATTCAATTCCATTGGCAATTCTAATCGATAAGCTACGGGCCCAATTCTTTCCAAAATAAGAAATGGTCTAATGTAGCGGGGATTCAGTTTCCCACGTTTCCCAAAATTTATCACACCCTTCCAAGGCGAGACTTTCAACATCACTCAGTCTCCAACCTGGAATTCTAGGGGTTTACGCCTCTGATCGGCGTAGCTCTTCTGCCTATCTCTAGCTGCTTGCAGTCGATCTCGAATTTGCATTACCTTCTCAGTAGTTTCCAAAATAAGCTCAGGGCCTGTGTGTTGGCTATCTCCAACTTCTGCCCAACCAATAGGTGAACGACATTTACGACCATACAAAGCTTCAAATGGTGCAGCCTTAAGACTTGTGTGGTAGCTATTGTTGTAGGAGAACTCCGCAAGGGGTAGATATTTCTCCCAGCCTTTACCAAAGTCTATGATGCATGCACGAAGCATATCCTCCAAAGTCTGAATAGTTCTCTCACTTTGACCATCGGTTTGGGGGTGATATGCAGTACTCATATCAAGTCTCGTCCCCAAAGCGGTTTGAAGTGATCGCCACAATGCTGACGTGAAGCGGCTATCGCGATCAGAAATGATCGATATCGGAACTCCATGACGAGAAACAATCTCCTTCACATACAACCTCGCAAGTTTATCCACACTATCATCTTCACTAATCGCCAGGAAATGAGCAGACTTAGTCAAACGATCCACAATTACCCATATAGCGTCGCAACCGCTAGCTGTCTTTGGTAATTTGGTAATAAAGTCCATCGTAATCCGCTCCCATTTCCAAACCGGGAGTTCTGGCTGCGTCAATAATCCTGACGGTCTTTGATGTTCGGCTTTAACCTTAGAGCAAGTCAAACACTTGCTAACATACAACGCTATATCTGCCTTCATATTTGGCCACCAATATAACTTTTTCAAATCCTGGTACATCTTGTCAGACCCAGGATGAATAGAGTATCTTGACTTATGCGACTCATGCATAATCAACTCTCGAATTCCTCCATACAATGGTACCCAACTTCGCTCTCCAAAACATAATACTCAATCAGAACGCTTGGCAAATCCCTTCTCATTTTCTGCCATCCCAAATATGTTTTCAGCAGCTCGATTCTCTGCTTTCAGCGCTTTCAATATTTGAGACGGTAATGGCGATACGATAGTCATTCCTAATGACCTAACTCGTAACGGTGGAATTCTCTCCTTTCGACTAAGAACATCAGCAACGACGTTTGCTTTACCCGGATGGTAGCGAATTTCACAATCGTAATCGCTTAGCAACTCAATCCAACGTCGCTGCCTCATGTTAAGCTCTTTTTGGTTCAAAATGTGTTGCAGACTTTTGTGGTCAGTAAACACTACACACTTGGTTCCATACAAGTAATGTCTCCATATCCTCAAAGCAAAAACCACAACACCTAACTCCAAATCATGGGTGGTGTAGTTCTTCTCATGCTTCTTGAGCTGTCGGGAAGCATAAGCTATCACTTTCTCTCGTTGCATCAACACCGCTCCTAAACCTTTATGAGAAGCGTCACAATAAACGACAAAGTCCTCGTTACCTTCGGGTAACGCCAAGATAGGAGCACTACACAACATTTCCTTAAGTAATTGAAAAGCTTCCTCTTCCTTATCTCCCCATTCATACTTAACACTCTTTTGAGTCAATTTGGTCAACGGTTTTGCTATCTTCGAAAATCCCTCAATGAATCTTCGGTAATAACCGGGTAATCCCAAAAATTGACGAACTTCTGTTGGGGTCGTAGGTGCAGCCCAATCTTTAATCGCTTAAATCTTAGCAGGGTCTACATGAACTCCTTGTCTATTGATCACATGACCCAGAAATTGTACTGTCGGAATGCAAAATTCACATTTCGAAAACTTGGCATACAGTTTCTCCTTCCTGAGCAATTCTAAGATAAGTCTTAGATGCTCCTCATGCTCCTTCTCACTCTTCGAATAAATCAGAATGTCGTCAATGAACATAATCACAAACTTATCTAAGTAAGGCTTACACACCCGATTCATGAGATCCATGAATACCGCCGGTGCGTTAGTCAACCCAAACGGCATCACCTGAAACTCGTAATGCCCGTAACGGGTTCTGAAAGCCGTTTTCGGAATATCTTCCTCGCGCACTCGAAGCTGATGATATCCCGATCTCAAATCGATCTTCGAATACACACTCGATCCTTGAAGCTGATCGAACAAATCGTCGATCCTCGGTAACGGGTATCTATTCTTCACCGTTAACTTGTTCAACTCTCGATAATCAATACACATGCGAAACGATCCATCCTTCTTCTTCACAAATAAGACCGGGGCTCCCCAAGGTGAAGAACTTGGTCTTATGAATCCCTTTTCGGCTAACTCCGCAAATTGTTTCGACAACTCTTCTAATTCAGTAGGTGCATGACGGTAAGGCGCTCGTGCTACAGGTACAGCACCATGTATGAACTCAATTTGAAATTCCACTTGTCTAGTAGGTGGAATTCCTGGCAAATCATCGGGAAACACATCCGAAAAATCACGAACTATAGGTACATCTCCAATGTACCTTTCCTTCTTCTCCTTCTCTTCTTTCTCAGAATTTGAGCTAAGAAAAGGTAACTTCCTTTTTCCATTAGCTTCGGCAACTTAGTGCAAGATATGACCGCTAATCTAGATGGGCCTCTCAAATCCTTTCTATCTCCTGGTATGTTCAGAATCTCCTTGCCGTATGGCACACGCACGATCTTCTCATCGCAAATTATATGAGCACGATACTTCGACAACCAATCCATACCAATAATAACATCAAAACTTCCTAATGTAACGGGTAGAAGATCTATGTTGAAAGGGTGATTCAGAAAGTTTAACGTGCAACCGCGAATGATAGTCCTAATCCTCTCTATGTTCCCATTAGCTAACTCTACATCATAACCAATTCTTAAGGCCATCAGGGGTTTCTCTAGTAAGGGTGCAAACTTAGTGGACACAAAACTCTTATCGGCACCAGTATCAAATAGTATGGAAGCATAACGATTATTGAGAAGGAACGTACCAGTAACGACGTTCGGATCTTCTCCTCTCTCGTTCCTAAGTGCATACACTCTCCTATGAGCAGCTCCAGCTTCCACACGTGGGTCCCCATTGTCTTGTCGTCCACGATTTCCTCCAGCTCCACGGTTTCCATTAGTGTAGCCATTACCACCCGATCCTTGATTTCCTCGGTTCCACGATTCCCTACACTCATTCCTATAATGTCCCTTCTTTCCACATCTATAGCAAGTAACATTTGCCTTGCTCATAGTTTCAGGAGTAGCTTGAACCATAGCAAGTGGTCGAGCTCTACAATCCTTAGCTATGTGTCCCATCCTCGAGCAATTCTTGCACATCACAGTACATCGACCAGAATGATTCCTATAGCATCGGTTACACTTGGGTGCATCTCCATTGTAGTTCTTCTTGTCTCCATCTCCCATAGCATAAGCTCTAGTAGTTGTTTGTCGCTTATTTCGACGATCATTTCCCTTAGAGTGATTATCCCTCTTCCTCTTTCCATTCTTATCTTTCTCAGCTTCTTCCAATGCCAACGAGTCCATCAATTGTTGAGCAATAGTAATAGCCTCATGAATGCTTGCAGGCTTAGCAGAAATCACATCATTCCTGGTAGCTACCGGTAACCCATCGGTATACCTCTCAATCCTTTGAGTCTCAGTCCTAACCATATCGGGACAAAGTAGGGCTAACTCTCGATAACGGCGATTGTAAGTTGCCATATCGGTACCTTTCACCTTATGGTTCCAGAACTCAATCTCCAGCTTCTTAATCTCATTCCTTGGGCAGTAAGTCTGAATCAGCAAAGACTTAAATTGCTCCCAAGTCATAGCATAAGCCACATCACTCCCAACCGAGTTACGGTAATTGTTCCACCAAGTTAAAGCTTCGTCCTTGAAAGTAAAAGAAGCAAACTTTACCTTCGCATTCTCCGCACAACCACTGACGTTAAACACTGACTCAGTCTTCTCAATCCACCTAACCAAGTAAACCACTCCTTCAATTCCACCAAACTCAATAGGTCCACAAATCTTAAACTCCTTGTAGTGACATCCGTTAGCACGAACAGGTGGAAATGTTCCAGCAGAATTGTTGGAATGATTTTACTCAGCTGGTAGCTCAACAACTTGTTGCTCCACAAGTTGATTGATCATTACTTGATCCACAATAGGTGCATTAAGTGGAACATGATCATTGTCTCCCTGGACATCAAAATTTTGATTCCTGTTGTTGCGGTTAGTAGTGTCTAGGTTATCAGGAGTAGGGGTTTCAAAATTTCGAGTAGGACGGCGTCCTCGACGACCAGGGGTAGTCGTTGCAGGTCCAGTTCTGGTAGCTCTAACAGGGTTTCTTCGTGGGGCCATTGATCTGAAACATCATACAAGTTCGTGAGTCTCCGATAGAACTTATCATATGCTCAACAAGAATTAAATCAACGAAGCCAAGTCATGGAAAGAATATCAACAATACACCACAAGGCATCAATAAGGCGCATAGGAACTCAATTTCCATAATATCCAACAACCACATAATACCATAAAATAATAACCATCAACCATACAATAAAGATCCAACATTGTTCCAACTACCGAAAACACAAAGATAACAATCGTTCCAACGAGACGAGTAATCAACGAAAAATACATCAAAATAAGATAACTAGCTTTTCTAACCGAACACTCGTCGGTTAAGAAAGCAACAAGATAACATAGCTCAGACGTCTAGCTACGCTGCTGGCGGAGGCTCCTCAACTCCTACCTTAAGCCATCAAGATCTCTCCATAATGATCCTAACTCCACACTATGGGTGTCTCGGTCTCTCTTGAGGTCAGTCACCTCCTTCTCCAGCTCGGCATTCCTTTGCCATAGCTTGCGGTCGGCCTCTCGAGCTGTAATAAAACCTCACTGTAAACTATCGATATGCTCGTGAACCTCCATCAAAACTCTCCTCATCTCAGTAGTCCTGCCCACAACCACAGTCAAATCAACTCTCAGATCCGCTATGAACTCTCCAATAACCCTCTCAAGTCGATCAGATATACGTGCAACTCTCTCACCAAGATCCGTAATCTGAGTCCACAACCTACCAATCTCACCTAACTCTGCATGCTCAGCAGAAACCTCAGAAGGTGCATCCGACTCAACGGGATTACCAGGTGGCAACTCAAACAAAAATGGATGATCAGGTGAATCAGGCTCAATCGGATGTATAGGTGAATCAGGCTCCTCAGCCTGTGCTGGCGGCACTAACAAATCATCATCATCAAGCATCTCCTCCTCCTTAGGGTCATCATCATCACCCTGCTCAGCCTCCTGAGGGTCATCAGCCTCATCCTCACCCTCGTACTCCTCCTCCTCATCGGAAGAGTGCATCATCAATCGTCGTCTCCTAACAGGTGAACCATGTGGTGAAGGGGTAGGTGATCTAGGACGACGACGCAATGATGCAGGTGGCGCCTCAGACAGAAGAGAGTGAGCATCAATCTGTAAAGGTGGTGAAGTAGGGCGTACCGACATACGTGCCGTAGCTCGGTGGACAAAACGTGGAGCCACACGAGCCAAAGCCTGATGAAGAGTAAGCTGCCTCGATGTACCAGGGAGCCCTAGAGAAGATGAGGGTCCCTGCATAGATGCAGCATGTGGTGCTAAAGTAGAACCTGTCGGTGTCATAGTAGCTGAATGCATGGCAACCTGATAAGGGTCATCAGGAGCCATGGTGAACTGTGCTAGCAATACCGGTGTAGTAAGAATATCCTCAACAACGTCAGGCGTATGGGAGGCCATAGTCTGTGACAACGGCGTAGGGTAGGTGTAAGTGTTTCAAAACAACTAAACCGCGAACTCAAAATACCATATCAACATCATCATATAATTCCAAATCATTTATAATCAAAAAAGATTTAAAATACCGCATTACTAAAACCATTCGCAAAACAATTAAGCCAAATAATTCCTCAAAAACGCATATAATTCCTCAAAACGCCATCATATCACTAAATCAATAAACCTCAAAACCCCAAATCATCTCAAGAAATCCCAAATCTATAATCATCTCAATAATCTCATAATACCTCAATAATAAACAATGATGCTTCGGCTTGGTGGGCTGGCGGGCAATGGTCGAGGATCGTTTTCTATAAAAATTGGTTATAGTTTAGGTATCTATTTACCTAGTTCTCTATAACCTTGGCTCTGATACCAATCTGTAACACCCCCAAAATTTGGTACAGCGGAAGACTCAACAAGCTTTCGGGGTGCTACGGGGATTGGTATCCATTCAAAGTCATGAAAGAACGAGATAAAGTAAACATAAGAAAAACACAACCAAACCGGGTTTTAAAGTTTACATTTATCCCAAAAATTATCCAAAGTAAGGCCCAAAAGAAATAAACATAGGTCCACAATAGTTATCAGAGTTTTAGAAAAATAGATCCATAACCGGTACCATTGCCAAGCCTCCAATCCCAAGCATCCATAGAGCATCACTTAATTACTTGAGAAAACGTGCTAAAAGTCAGCTTTCGCTGGTGAGATCATAGGTTTAAATTCATAATTCAATATAGTGAACATATACGCAAAACGCTTGCTAGCTAGACTAGGGCTCAATCATCCAACCAAATCAAATCATCCCTATAGGGCACGCTATAGCTCAAACCAATCCAATCAATAGCTTATCTAGCTCAAATCTAGGCCTCGCTCTATAATCAATCCAATAGCTTACCTAGATCTAGTCTAGGCCTCGCTCAAATCAATCAAATCAATATGTATGCGTAAGGATACGACATACCCAACATTCGTAAGGATACGACATGTTCAACTTACCTAGATCTAGTCTAGGCCTCGTTGTTTAGCTTACCTAGCTCTAGGCTAGGCCTCGCTCTATAACCAATCCAATAGCTTACCTAGTTCGGGACTAGGCCTCGCTCAACAGCCAAATCAATAGCTTACCTAGCTCATGTCTAGGCCTCGCTCTACCTAGTTCTATAAGCATAGCAAGTTTTGAAATCAAAAAGCGATCATAGTCCACATAAAACATTTGCACGTTTCACACCCCAAGTATTGAAAACAAAGTTCAAGAGTAAAAGTGGGGCTATGACTCACCTCAAGTCCAGCAATTCCTCAAAAGAAATGATAGAAGAAAGACTTAAGTAATCTCAAGCAACTCACGTAACGGCGACTACAGACTCGGCACTTCCTAGCAATATCAAACTCGTTCAGAAATCATTTCCTCAAAATCAAATATTCCCATTCCCGAACGTATTCCATTTTACTTTCCAAAAATATCCATTTCTCGAAATAACTTCATATTAATTTGAAATTCGACGTTTCGTATCCATATGGGTGGAGGGTCGACACAACACAAACCAAAAAGCCAAAACGAACGAAATAATAAACCATCTATAGGTCTAATATTAGCCCAATATATTATTTAAATAAATCATCGAAGTTTATCAAATCCGTCGATTTGGTAATCCCCCATATTTATTCACGTAATATATCGTTCCAAAATTATACCCAACCTAAAGCACATAGCACAAAGAATTCTATTTGGTATATATATCGTAGTCCAATAAATTCCCTATATATATCGTCAAATAGGCCAAATTCCACGAGATACATAGTAATTTATTACCCTAAAATATATACCACAACCTATGGGCGTCGTGGGATACGATGCCCATTAATATACTCATTTTATATAGCCAAATAACTCGATCTAATCCGTCGATTAAATAAGTCACTTGATATAGAAAATGTTTATATTAATCGTCATATATCCGTGACAACACAAAAGTCACAATATAAAGCCCACTTGAACTTTAAGTCACCACAACTCATATAACTCGATAAATTTCTAAATTTATAAAAATCACGTTTTAATTATTATTTACCCGACTTATGATTTCGCCATTATTTATAGTTTTTATTTGTAACAATATTCCGACATTTATTACACTATTTGGATAGTATAATAACTATCGTTATATTATTATATGTTTACTCATGATCGTTTTATTATTAATATACGCATTTATATATATATATATATATATATATATATATATATATATATATATATATACGTTTAACACGTCTATATACGTATATAAACGATTATATTCTTAATAATAATATTACGAGTGTTATTTTTAATATCGACTTTTAAATATTTATCGAGTCATAGAATTTGGTCACATGTCCGAGTCATGACTCTCGGCTCATAGTCCAAGTCCAAATAATAAGAATCAAGTCACAATAATAAATCAACTCCGTCCAAATCAATCCCATATCCACATGCTACAACATGATCGTCCGACTACGGCACCCGACTAATCCTATCTCTGTCATTCTAGTGATCGTCTCACAATCGGTCCCCATTATCACACCTCGTCAACACAACCTTACAATTCAAGTCCATTGCCGAGACCACAAGACCTCGGCCTTGCCACACCTCTCGGCCCAAGTAAAAACACAACAACGACAACAACAATAATCCAACAACAAGGAGAACCACAAGAGTAACAAATATACGGGTCAAGACATCGAGTCAAATACGAACCGGAAGACCCACTTGGGTCTCGGTTCTCACTATGAGCCACGAAAACCAACCTCGAGACTTTGAGGGTCTCGGCTAAGCTCCAATCAAATATCAAGCAAACCAAATGGACCATAGGGGTCACATTAAGCTCACCCGAGCCACAAAACAATAACCAATCGGACCCTTGAGGTCACTTTGAGCTCCAACGAGCTATGGCCACAACCAACGGACCCTTGAGGTCACGTTGGGCTCCAAATCCAACCAAGAATCAAAACATCGAGACCACAAGGTCTCGGCCTAGCTCCAACGAGCCACAAATCCCCATTCAATCGAACCCAAATAAACAAATCCGAGCACCATAAGTTTGTGGGTCGACACCCAAGGATACCATCTTTATTTTTGTATCAAAACCCATTTTTAAAGCTTAAAATCCAAACCCAAATCAAAGATTGAAACCGGGTTTGACTCAAATTAGTCAAACCCGACGCGTAAAAACGCGTCTCTCACCTTCAAAACAAGTGTAAACCAAGAAAAGTGGTGATGTGGTGGTGTGTGGTGTTGTATGCGACGGAAAAACAAGAAACGGAAGGGGGGTTTCTATTGAGCGCGTGTGGTACAATACACGAAAGAGGAGTGTGTGGGGAGTGTTTTGGTGGTGGCGGTGTGTGGTGGTGACCGGCGGTGGTGATGGTGTTGGTGATGCAGGTGTGCGCCGACAAGAGGGAGAGAAGAGGGAGTGAGGGAGTGAGGGAGGTGATAATATGAGGGTGAAAGGGTTAGGGTTAGGGGTAATATACCCGAATTTTACAACATTGGTCCCTCTAGTTCTCTTTTTCTAATATAAGCCACAATAACTTTGGCATTTAAGAAATGTTATTAATCGGTTTTCCCGTAACATGATTATTCGTTCCCAAAAATATTCAACGTCGCCAAACATATTCGTACACTTCGCCATAAATTTTCCAAAGACACTTCTCGAGTTATATAAATATAAAAACGTTCGTTTAATAGACAACCGCGACCGTTATTCAAAAGATTTAATTTCGTTAGGTTATCCTAGTGCCGGAGTCAATGTAGTGCCAACCAATCATCTCAAAAAAAAATAAATCATCACGAATGAACCAAACCAAACCATAAATAAATAATCAAATCCCATAAATAACGTACGATTAAAATCACATTCTAACTTTCATGAAATATCTCGTCACGACAAACTTTTCAAATATTCCAAAATTATAATTTTTAATGTAATGCGGGTTTAAAAACGGCTCCCTAATTTGCCAGTTGTCACACCAACTCCCCAACACATCAACTCATGAACATTTTTAACTTTATCGTATTTAAATTACTTCCAGGTATTTCTACTAAGCGACAAATTGTGCTCATAAAGGACCCGGTCTCGACAACGATACTAATGTCGCGTATTGTGCCATAGCCGTATGTGTTGTTGTTAGTGCGGTTTGAGACGGGATGAATTTAGTACCTTTTATGTACACTGTTTCGAGACAAAGTTATAACTGCTAGTTCATACACTGTTTCGAAGGCTAACAATTTTACAGGTTGTTTTCGTCTCAACCCATGTATACACTGAATTTGGCAATAACGATGCCAAACACGAAATGAAACGAGATACAAATAACATTATCAGTACGCTAGTTCGTACGATGTTGCATATTGGGCTCAAAGTAATGAAATTGAAGACGAAATGCCCAATCTTGGTGCATGTATCAAACAGTAGTCAAGATACTCACATTACTTAGAATCCAAACACCTGTATCTATCGTAACTGAAATTAATAGAGTAAAGTTGTTGTTTGAATTTTCTGAAAACTCAAAATTAAATAAAATTAATTATTATAACTAACTTTTACTATGGATCTTCCTTTGCCGATTTGTATTATGGGATGATATATCAACATGTTATAGCTATAGACTTTAGATTAGGACTTTGTGTGTTTATTGCAAAGAGTTTTTCATGACAATGTGGCTTTAGTATTTATAAAGAAAAGTTGGTTCATGGCGAACCTGTTTATACAAGTTGGACTGTGTTCTTTGTTTACATTGTTTTAATCACACATACATGGTGGCCGGTAATTGTTAATCGAGAATAGATACAGATCATGTAAAAGAGAGAACTGTAGGTTTAATATAAATGAATGGCACACAAATTTAAAAGTTATAAAGTGTAAAAGGGTTGGCAATGTAAAAAAAAATGAGAACAGAATGAGTGTCTCGCTCGATCATTGGTTTATTTGTGTATAGAAAACACACTTCGCCAGCTCCCCTACCCATCCTCATATTTACATTCTTAGCTTTTTGCTAACTAGTGCTTTGAATGATAAAAAGCGTGTTACAATGGTGTTTGGAATTCATGGTGTTTACCAATCGCCATTCTTAAGTGGTGTGAGATGGTAACCGAAGCAATAACTTTAGCATTTACGGTTCCCGGATGTGGAAAGGAAATGACACACGAATGGTAAGTACATAAGCTTACACGATGTTGCTTACTGCGCTTGTAGTTTCGATCAGGATATCTAATGAAAATATTAATATCAGGTGCCTATTTTTTACATGGTCCCAAAAACGTGTGGAGATAAAGGTCAAACTTGGTGTTCACCTTGTTGGGCTATTTCATAACTGTAATAAAAAGAGTAAAGTGTTGTTTGATTTTTTTTTTAGAACTACTCCGTAAAATAGAAAAACAGCAAGGTGAAAATGCTAGAACTTGAACCTGAGATACCTTGTTTGGAGACAAGGCATCTTACCAGCATACTCACCCTCCCATCTACTGATGTACATTGTTTGGATCATATATATTTTAACTTATTTTTATTAGAACTACTCCGTAAAATAGAAAAACAGCAAGGTGAAAATGCTAGAACTTGAACCTGAGATACCTTGTTTGGAGACAAGGCATCTTACCAGCATACTCACCCTCCCATCTACTGATGTACATTGTTTGGATCATATATATTTTAACTTATTTTTATAACTATTACTTTGGGTATTCGTACGCCGGTTTGTATTATGGGATGATTTATCAAATGTGTTTAAAATGAAAATTTGAATTTTGGTTAATCGGTTTAGACGGCACGTTGAATTGTGGCTAATGTGTGTGTTTCACGATGTCATATTCACCGCGGCCAAGTAGTATTTACGTTTGGCTTGTGATTAAGTTTTTTCATGTGAAAAATCTGTTTCTTTAAGCACATTTATGTTTACATACGAACAATTTAGCTTGCTACATTCTACTGCCTAGTATGTTCCTCCCGGTACTTGCTTGAGTTAGCGTAAGCGCCTCGTAAGACCAAGGAGTTAGCCACCTTCCGGATGAGAGGAAAATTAGACCCAACTAAACGGCGTAGAAGTAAACAAGACTATTATGACTATAACCCATAAAATGACTAACAAAACTTTATAACTTGAATTAGGCTCTTCGGGAGGAAATATAGAAAATTAATAAAGTTGTAACTGTCATAAAAATAAAGTGTAAGATGAGGTGTAATTTTCAAAATAACAATAATAATAATAATAATAATAATAATAATAATAATAATAATAATAAATAATAAAAGGAAACAGACAGGCGGTGGATTAGGAAGCGAACCTGCGTAACCTTATTCAATGGCAAGTTCTCATACCAATCCACCAACCCTCTCGATCGGTTAAGTAATTTGTTTTGCAATTTTTTAACATATCGAGGAACATTACTTCTGGTCTCCAGCCCAAGCCCAACTATCACGAGAGCCAGGACTAAGCCACAGACGATTCAATGTGTCACATATGGTGTTTAACTCATCGATGGAACTCCCACGCGGTTCTGATGGCCATGAATTTTAAAATCGTTGCACACCTTGAGGGCATATAATCACGGCGGATTTAGTATCCACATATAAAGATAATTTCTTTTATATCAATATTTAGTTATCAGTTAAACAAGACCATGTCATACAAGTTTCTTTTTATTCGTTTAGTTTTGATAAAAGGCCAGATTATGATTCCGTGTTTTGCTACAAGTAACAGGTGCAAATGTCTAACTCTCTTTTTGTGCCCCACATTCGATCCGTTTGATTCTTTTGCAAGGAATTCATTTCCTACCTCATTGCAGCTTAATTTGTACGTGCCTTCGATCATTTTGAGCTTCCTATTCTCGAGCCAGCTAGCTGAAACTGATTCAATATGCTTTAGTTAGCCGGCCAGTTGAGGATAATGTCACACTGTTAGGAATAGCAACAAGTCTACAGCATATATTTGATTCACACAGACTTTTTTAATCTCGAAAGATTAGTTAATTATTAGAGACAGTATATACTTTGTGGACGATGGGGAAACTTGAGACTCAATTATCATATTAGTGGCATCCTTAGTACTCGAGGAAACTTGAGACTCAATTATCATTTCATAATTATCCCCATCAACCAAATGTATTCAGCTATTTACTCATGTCTTACAGTATTTCAAAATATACTTCGTAAAACGTTGATAACTGATAATATTGACCGGTCAACATGTATAGTTTGAATCTAACATATGAAAGGCAATGACGAGTTCATGCTACAACCTAAATCAGTACCCAAGCTAAGAAAATGTACTACCAATTTGAGCAAATGTGACCATATTTGCAAAGTGGTCGTCTCGAGAACCAGTTGAGCTACGAGTATAAATAATGGCCTAAAATTTGAAGTCTACCAGAATTGGACTTGAGTCTTCATTGAAATGATAGTAATGACAGCGACGACAACAATAAGTGCAGGTTAAAAAGAAAAAGAAAAAGAAAAAAGAAAAAAAAAAAAAAAAAAAAAGAAAAAGAGCATTAGACTGAAATGTATTTTTAGTATTAGAAAATGGTACACAAACGTAAAGGTTATAAAAGTTTGTTTTGCATAGACTTCATGGTCTAGAGTTCTCAAAGGTTTACGGGGATGAAGTGTCATTTTCGGGAACTCTTTTACCTTAATAATTAAAACATGCATTAAGTAAAATGAGGCAATTGAAAGAAATTAGCTCGAACACTAGACATCGTGTATGGATACAAGACACTTAGCCAACTCCCCTAACACCCACACATTTATACCTTCAGTCGTTTAATATTTAAACGAGCATTAAGTATTTATTTTAATATCTTATAGTAAATTCGTGTATTATTCCATAATCGAACATAGGTGTGGTTGTTAATGTTGCTCGAGGCGAAGTGAATTCGATTTCATACAAATTCAATTCACTGTTTTAAGACAAAGTAATCCGGTAAAGTTTTGCTAACTGATGCGAATGTTAGAAAGAGTTTTGTTATAGTGTCTATCATGTGTTCGCCACCCTTGAAAGGTACAAATCATTTCAACCTACATATGGAATATTGAATCTGTTACTGAAGCAATGAATCTAGCTATCACGATGTCCGGACGGGAAAAAGGGAACGAGGAGTGAAAAAGTTTATTTTTTTATTTTATTTTTTTGAAAAGTGCAAGTCTTTATACGTGCAATCTTAAACAATAGTTTTGTGTTATTTCAGTTTAACCCGTAATTCCTTAAGTTTTGGTACTTTTAATAAAAGAAATTTATATAAGATCGTTGTGTAGCACCTTCCTAAAAATCTTAGCCGTATCTGCTGCATTGACAAATTTTTTACCTGTGCCTCAGGTTGGATGAGATGCATGATAAAAAGTCTTTAGTAACTGGTAAATCTTCATCAAACCCTTAAGAAGTGTAAGGTGGTGTTGTTTAGCTTTAGTGGACTTAATAAAAAAAAAAAAAAAAAAAAAAAAAAAAAAAAAAAAAAGCATAAGACTGCCTGTGTGGGGAGTCGAACCTTCGTCAAATTATTTAGAAAGTTGGTGATTTACCAACTCATCCAGCCTTACACCACACATAAATCTTAGCTTTTTGTAATATAATACGACAACTTGTCTTTTAAGTTTTAAAAACATGCTTTTGAATGGTACCTAAATATCCAACATAACTAAATGTTGAAGACAATTTATCCAATAAAATATTTTACCTCTATGTTTGGTTTACGCGAGTATGTCAATGTGTGTCGTGTTTATTATAGAAATGGTCTTAATTATGTAATCAGAAATGGTGCGGTTGTTAGTGCGGTTCAAGACAAGGATGAGTTTAGTACCTTATAAGTATATTGTTGAGACAAAGTATCCCCCAATTAGATAAACTGTTGCTAACTAAAGGGAAATACCTCTACTAGCAGAACAAAACAAAAACCAACATTATGCTCAATCACAACATGAAAATACAGCCAGTACTCTCCCATGAGATATGCAAGAAAAGTGGCAGAACACCACTGAACCATGAAGATATGGTTCCTTTTGCTCTGGATATTATCTAAAAGGACTAAGTTTGAAGATACGCAACATATTTTCTCAAAAGTACCGAAATACATAACATACTAAAGATATTACTTATATCGCTAAGAAACTTTCGAAATTAGCACAAGATACGTAATGTTGACCGGATTTTTACCTGGTTGACCGGTTTGTAGGTTAACACTTAAAAAAACTTACATTATTGGTCCATGTGGTTTGCGTCTGTTTTCACCGGTCATCCTTTAACTTTATTTCACTTATAAAAGTTACAATAATGGTCCTTGTTATTTGGGTTAACTTTCACCTTTAGTCCCTTGACTTTATTTTAACTTTTTAGTCCGTGTTTACACGTGTAAAGTTCGTTTTTGCACGTTTTCGTCCATTTTTACAAGTTTTCATTCGTTTTTACACGTTTTTGTCCGTTTTTACACGTTTTCTTTTGTTTTTCAACTTTTTCGTCCGTGTTTACACAGTCCATCACCACCAAAAAACCATTTTCAAAAAAAAAAAAAAAAATTAGACAAAAAATTTTTAAAAAAAAGTTTTACGAAAAAATGTTTTGAATTTTAAAATTCCAAAAAACATATTTTTGAAAAAAAATTCAATAAATTTTCTAATTTTTTTTCAATTTCTAAAAATTATTTTTCAGAAAAAATCAAAAAAAATTCTAAAAAGTATTTTATAAAAAAAATCGAATAAATTTTTAAAAAAAAATATTTGAATAAAAATATTTATTAGAAAAAATGTTTTTTATAAAATATTTTTTCCAAAAAATATTTTTCTAAAAAAATTTTATTTTTTTTCTTAAAATATTTTTTTTTCTAAAAATATTTTTTTCTCTAAAATATTTTTTAGAAAAAATGAATAAATGTTTTTGAAAAAATGATTTTGAATTTAAAAAAAAAGGTTTTCGAAAAAATGTTTTTGAATTTAAAAATTCAAAAAACATATTTTCGAAAAAAAAAATTAAAAAATTCAAAAAATTTTCTATTTTTTTTTTAATTTCCAAAAATTTCTAAAAAATATTTTTTAGAAAAACAGTAAAAATGAATTCTAAAAATTTTTTAGAAAATTATTTTTATTCATTTTTTCTAAAAAATATTTTTAGAAATAAAAAATTCTAAAAAACTTTTTAGAAAAAATATTTTTAGAAAAAAATAAAACTTTTTTAGAGAAATATTTGAATAAAATTATTTGTTAAAAAATATTTTTTAAAAAACATTTTTTCTAAAAAATATTTTTATTCAAATATTTTTATAAAATATATTCGAAAAAAATTATTCGATTTTTTTATAAAATATTTTTTAGATATTTTTTTTTAATTTTTTCTAAAAAATATTTTTTAGAAATGTTTAGAAATTCAAAAAAAATTAGAAAATTTTTCGAATTTTTTAAATTTTTTTCGAAAATATGTTTTTTTGAACGGCGGATTTATTAAAACAAACTAGCAAGGAGCTAGAGAAAAAAAACTACAAAGGCTTCATAAGCCAAGAGTTCCAACAATTTACATTACGCCCTCTACTTTTAAGCCAAGAGAAAGAAAAAGTACGAATGTAATCGAAAATGTCACTTTTCCTCAACGAGTGAGAGGAAAAAGTAACTCCATTGCGATAACGCCATAAACACCATAACAACGCCACTGCAATGACGTACACTCGATCTTTATCGCCCCTAGGAGCTCTCCAATCTTCGAACCATTGCAGGCAAACAAACAAAGAAGAAAAAGAAGGCATATCAATATCAGTCCATCTTCTAACAAGACTCCAAACATCCAAAGACACGTCACAACCAAAGAATACATGATCCACGGATTCCACCACATTGTTACACATTGGGCAAACAATAGATGGGATATCAAGGCCCCTTAAAGATAAGTTTAGCCGAGTAGGGAGCCTATCCAAAGAAAGACGCCAAACGAAGATATTTACCTTGCGGGGTAAAATTTTGGACCATCGAGTGCATGGGGAACACGAAGGGAGCATACATGAGTCAAGATGAACTCGCGTTACATGAACCGAAAAAATACCATCATCGTCCAGGATCCATCTCCATGAGTCAGGCTCATTAAGAATCTGTACTTGGCCCAATTCAGAAACTAGAGAATCTAAGGCAGCTTCATTACGGGAGCCCTCGACTTGCCTCTTCCAATTCCAAACCCAAGAATCATTTACTCTCCGATCTGAGAGTAAGCAATTCGTATTTGCGTCTAGGTGATATAATCTGTTAAACCTAGACATTAACGTGCCATTTCCATTCCAAGGGTCTTTCCAAAAATGAATAGAAAGACCATTACCCACTTTACGACTAAGAGTACTCATTGACAAAAGGTTACGTTGATGAAGCATGAAGTATGTCGAAATGATTGATGCCCAAACGCCACTACAGTTGCATCCATTGAGATCAATACCCGCTTCCACGCCATGAATAGCCACAATGACACGAGCCCATAGAGAATCTGGATTGTTAACAAGACGCCATCTCCATTTTAGGAGAAGAGCAAGATTGAAAGCTTTCAGACTTCCAATATTTAACCCACCCTTTTCGAATGAAGCCATAACATTTTCCCATTTGAGCCACGACATTTTTTTATTCTCGCCACTACCACCCCAGAAAAAGGAAGCCCGAATTGTCTCAAGGGATTTAAGAACGGATTCAGGACATTTGAAGATCGACATGTAGTAGATCCCGATGCTTCCTAAAACTGATTTTATAAGAGTTAGACGTCCCCCAATGGATAACGTGCTTGCTTTCCAAGAAGAGAGTTTAGCCCGAAAACGTTCTATCAAAGGACGCCAATTGGAAATGAGGTTCATGTTCGCTCCAAGAGGTAAACCAAGATAAGAAAATGGAACAGCACCTGAGTTACAACCTGTATCACGAGCCAAAACCTCAATATCATGAGAGTTCACCCCAATACCATAGACACTAGATTTTGAGACATTGATTTTGAGGCCCGAAGCAAGATAGAACACATGAAGAACACGAATGATATTATTCATATCTTGCCTATTCCAATCTGAAATGATGACAACATCATCCACATAAAAAAGATGAGATAATTTAAAACCTGAAGAGACCGCATTTTTTAACGCGAAGTGAAGCCCTTCCATAATAATAATGAATAAGAAAGGACTTAACGGATCGCCTTGACGTAAACCACGCTTTATCGAGAATTCACTAGAGGGACTTCCATTTATTAAAACAGAAGCTCTAGCTGAGTGAAGGCAAACCTGAATCCAATTGCGCCATTTGTTTCCAAACCCAAGACTCAATAACATGTGATCGAGAAACTTCCAGCTTACTGTGTCGAAGGCTTTTTCAAAGTCAACTTTAAACAACATCAAATTTCTTTTCTTCTTTTTGTACCACGACATGATCTCACTAAGCATCAAAGGGCCGTCAAGAATATATCTTCCCGAAATGAAAGCCGATTGTTCTTTGCTGACCACCTTATCAATGACTTTCGAAAGCCTATTAGCCAAAACTTTAGCAACAATCTTGTATTGCATACCAATCAAAGAAATTGGCCGAAAATCTTTAATGTGAATAGGATTGGCAATCTTCGGGATCAACGTAATAAAAGAAGAATTAGTACCTTTTGGCATGGTAAACGTATCAAAAACACCCCTCACAGCATTCATCACATCTTCTTTCAATAGCTCCCAATACGTTTTTAGAAAAAGGAAAGAGAAACCATCCGGGTCCGGGGCTTTTTGACTCCCACAGTCCCAAACAGCCAACCGGATCTCTTCATCAGAAACATGCTTTTCCAATTCCAAATTGTCATTATGGTTTAAGGTAGGATGCGGTGTAACAGTAGATAGATCAATTAAGGAATCTGAAACGTCAAATTTGTCTTTGTAGAAATTCAAGAACGCCGTTTTAACTTGACTGGGGTTAGTAACCCAATTGCCATCGATCGTAATACCTTGAACCGTTTGATGGGACCTCTTTTGCTTCAGTATAACATGAAAGAATTTTGTATTTTCGTCTCCTTCAACATCCCATTTAACCCTAGCTTTTTGCATCAAGTCCATGTCTTCTAGCTGTTGTATGTCATCACGTTCTTTGAGAAGCTTTAGACGATCCTCCTTTTCACTATCCGAGGCTTTATTGGAGTCAATCTTCTCTTCAATATCTGTTAGCTTCCTTATAACCTCTTTGTTTTCTTGAAGCTTCAATGTTTTTAGCTAGGCGATTCCACTCTTTGATATTTTGCTTGAGCCATTTAAGTTTCTGATGAAAAGGCATTTGGGGATTAGCAAGCGAGCACTCGTTATAAGCCTTCCTAATACAGTCATCAAAACCATCACGATGAAACCAGGAATGAAAGAGTTTGAATGGGACCGGGCCGTAATCAATCTTATTACAATGGAGCAAAATTGGAGTATGGTCTGACCAACCACGAGGAAGAGCTGTGGCTTTAACATCCGGAAAGATATCAGTGACATTTTGAGATATCAAGAAACGGTCCAACTTGCTCATCTTCGAACCCGCCTTATTCATCCATGTAAAATTGCGACCTCCCAAAGGGAGCTCTAGTAAACTTGCATCATCAATAAAAGTGTTAAAGGTGTTAGCTGATGGACGATGGAACTCAGTGCCATGGCGCTCGCTTTCATCTCGAACTTCGTTCAAATCTCCAAAGAGAACAAAATGTCCTTCATGGTGACGAATGAACTCTAATAACCTGTTCCACATGGCAATCTTATCAACCATCTCTTGAGGCCCGTATATATTGATCATAAAAAATACATTATCTGAAGTAGCCCATCTCCCTTTAACAATGATATACCAATCATCGCACCAAATTTGCTCCTTGAAGAAGTAATTTGGATCCCAAACAGAAATTAAACCCCCTGACCGACCTCGGGAAAGACTACAAGCATAGTCAAACGTATAGTTACCCCACATTGACTTAATACGGAACAATTCAAGACGCGTCATTTTTGATTCTTGGACACCTAAAAATTGAATGTTATTTTTGTAGCACATTTCCTTGATCCAAATCCGTTTCCTCCTTTTCTTAGTACCTTGAATGTTAATAGAAAGGATCTTCATTTATCCACCATTAAAACTCCAATTCTGTCTATCAACCTATGTAGTGAAGTGTGGCACCCTTTGACATCGTACCCCAATTTTTCTCCAACCTCTATGAGTCTAGACATTTCATGAATAACCGAGATGCCCCTTATATCTTTGGTAAAATGTGTCGAGCATTTACCAACTTTGAATTGAAGAGGGCTAATTGAATGTTCCTTTACATTATTTTTGTAGTGTTCAAAACCTGGTGGGCGACTCAAATCTGATGAGCTAGAATTGTCCAATCGATCCATTGGAATTTCAGGTATCTCCTTTTCACGAACAACATTATCTTCATTGCTATGGATACTTTCTTCTTGGTTCTTTGTTACATCGTTACCATTCTGAGGTTCGTGTGAAGCCTCATGTATGTCCTCGTCTTCATCATTTTGTGATTCTGAATTTACTTCCTTATCTTTGTCAGGGTCGACATCCACATTGGAGTTTGATTTAGTCTCTTGATTCTTTGTCACATCGTTACCATTTTGGGCTTTGTGTGAAGCCACATGCATGTCCTCTTCTTCATCACTTTCTGATTCTGAATTTACTTCCTTATCTTTATCAGAGTCGATACCCACGTTGGAGTTTGATTCAGTTTCTTGAGATGAAGTATCGTCAAGATTGATACTCCAAGATCCTAACTCTTGAACATGAACATCATAATCTTCTCCATGAATAGTCACCTGTACCACATCAGAGATAAAAGATTTCTGTCTAGTAGCCACACATACTCTTCCCAAGCTCATAGACGTGGAGCTATCATTCTCGAAAAACATAAACTTTCCCACCACTGATGCAACTTTTTTATAGGCGTTTGATCCCCATGCACACAGAGGAAGCCCCGATATTTCCAGCCACACCATTCTCTCATCCACATAGAAGTTCCTAGATACCGGCTTAATCAATGAAAAGAAGGACTTCAATGTGTTATTGTTTTTGAAAGTATTGCACGTCTCCACATTTTGGAATTGCAACCAAAGCCACAATCCACCAATATGATGAATCTTAAGATCAACAAAACCCTCTTCCCTACATAAGCGGTACAAACAATTCATAGTCTCCACATTTTTTACCTTCACTAGAGCTACGTCTTGCGGGTCTGTGATTTGAACCAACTCCTCATCAGATAAAATAAGCTCCTTCTTCTTAAGCACTTGTTTTTCCACCTTGCTATCCCTATCACCTTGCAAAGTAGAAGCATAAGACTTTTTATTATTGGATGATCCCACATGTTCTGCCTGAATAAAATTATTCATCTCTTCCACGGTTTTCTTTTGTAGCAGTTCCTTCTTCTCTGGTCTATTGAAGCGAGCCACTGATGCGAATAGGTGATAACTCCCTATCCAAATGCTAGCCAAAGATCGGGCTAACTGTTCATCATTCTTGACTCCAATAAAACGGACAAACCCAAATCTCTTCCCTGCTTTTGATCTTTTATTTGCAATGAATGCATCAACAATACGTCCATATGGTTCACATTCTATCCACAATCTTTTGGCATCAACATAATCAGGGAAATTCGTTATGTAGAAGGACGATGCAATTTCGTCTACCTCTTTGTGGAACGGATTCCTGATTGGAATTGACGTGTCTTGTTTGTTATTTTTGAATTTCCAATACCATCCGTTGGTATCCTGAATTGTTGATGTGTTTCTCACCATGATCCCTCCCACCCCTCCCCGTCAGAGAGACGACGCGAACCTCAGAATAATAGTTGATTTAAAACGAAAGATTAACTAAAAACTCGTTCAGACAAAACGTCGAACAGTTGGTGGGTGGTGATGGTATCTAACAGTAAAAGTTAAAATTTGAACTCGAACCTTTGTTGCTTTGTTTAAAATCTTGGAGTTTTACGAACTGAGCTTTCCTCCATCTTGTTTATGCCATCCATGAGTTGTTTTAAATACATCCGATTTATAAGTTTTCTATCCAATCGAGTTTTCCATATATAATAAGGACATCCATGTAGAAGATAAAAAAAACACTGCTTTTACCTAAGTATTCAACATAACTAAATGTTGATAAAGTTATAAAATCGACAGATCCTTCTTAGATGAATAGATCATATTTTGCCTTTAATTTTTTTGTTACGCGAGTGTATGTGTGTTGTTTTTATTATGAAATGGCATGGGCATAACGGATAGGGGCACTAAATGATTCGCATGTGTCATTCTCGATTTAGGCGTCTCAACCAACTTATTCTCATTCAGTTAGGGGTGTTCATCGGTTTGGTTTTTCGAGTTTTTGAGTTATACGGTTCGAGTTTATCAATTTGAAAGTTCCAAAAACCGAAACCAAAACTAAACCAACTATAGAACGGATAATACTAAACCATACACCAAATTAAAATTCGGTTTGGTTTCGATTTAAAACAAAAAAACCAAATTCAAGAAAACTTCCTAATATAATCTAGAAGTCGTAAATAAAGAAATAAAATCGACGGATAATACTAAACCATACACCAAATTAAAATTCGGTGAGGTTGCCTTGAAAACTCAATATCCAAGGTTATATGCTTTGGACTTGTGTAAAGACATTTCGGTGGCTGAAAAAATGAATGATGCTTCTGTGGACCTTTCTTTTCGTCGTCAACTTAGAGGAGGGGGTGAAGAGGAGAAATTTCGTGACTTAAGCTACCGTCTTTCAGAAGTAATTCTCCCTCAAATGATCAATCTTTGGGTTTGGACTTTGGACTCTTCGGGTGAGTTCTCGGTAAAATCGGTTCGTAACTTAATTGACGATACTCTTTTACCAAAGTCAGCAGTTCCTACAAGATGGATGAAGTTGATTCCTATCAATGTAAACATCCTAGCTTGGAGGATTCGATTGGATAGATTGCCAACTAGATTGAATCTTTCCTCTCGAGGCTTGGAGATTCCTTCGATTCTATGTCCTTTATGTAACAAGGTTGTGGAAACCACTTCTCATATCTTCTTCTCTTACACTTTAGCTCGTCAAGTTATGAGCAAAGTCTTGTGTTGATGGGAGCTAGACGATTTCTCCTTCAACTCCTATGACGAGTGGCTCAATTGGATATGTAATCTCAACTTAACTACGCGTATGAAGGAGATCCTTGAAAGCACTTGTTATGTGACGTGGTGGCTTATTTGGCGGTTCAGAAATCAATGCTTAATTGGATCTTGTTGGCCTAGAATAGAGCTTATTTTTATGATATTGTTCAAATGTATTTTTTTGGATTTCTAGCCGGTTTAAATCTAAGCTCAATTGGACAACTTGGATGCAAAATCCAAAGCTCCTAAACTTGTAATATTTTCTAGCTTTTTGCTAGTTTTTTTTTTTTTTTACGTATCTCCTGCATTGTTAAATTTACATGTGCCTCCGGATGAGATGCATAAAAGCATAATTAAAAGTCCCTAATGTAAGGTGGTGTTCTTTAGTTTTCGTAAACTTAATAGAAAAAGAAAAAGAGAAGAGACTGCTCGATTGGGACTCGAACCTTTGTTGCCTTGTTTAGAAGCTAGGTTTTTTACCAACTTAGCCATCCCTCCATCCAGCAAATACCTTACATGAGTTCCTTTAAATATGTCTAATTTATAAGTTTTCTATTCAATCGAGTTTTCCATTATATAGCAAGGAAATCCGTGTCTTTAACTAGGAGAAGATTAAATAATAATAATAATAATAATAATAATAATAATAATAATAATAATAATAATAATAATAATAATAATAATAATAATAATAAATTGCTTTTGTATGGTACCTAAATATTCATCATAACTAAATGTTGAAAAATTTACTTGATAGACATATCCTTATTTGACGAATAGATCATATTTTGCCTCTATTTTCTTTTTGTTATGCGAAGTCAAGAAGCGTATTCAAATGATAGCTGCGTCTACTTGATGGCTTATTTGGAAGTATTGGAACTTGATCACATTCAACTCTCAACGCATGAGGAAATGTGATTTGGTTATCTAACTGACGAATACGAACAGGTCTTGTTTGTTGAACTCTAATTTCGTTTGTAACATAAAAGGGAACATGGAAGCATGTTTGTGGAAAAGCCTAAGATTAAAATCATCATGAATGCGGTATAATCAGATATCTAAGTTTAAGTTTAGCTTGTGTTATAAGTTTCTATACAGATTATATAAGTTTGTAGATTACTTTTGTTTTTTTCTTTGTACAACAAATGTAAAATATGATGTTTGATCGAATGAATAATAGATGATTGTTGAATGTAACAAGGTTTTATTTTATCGTGTTTTGAGTCGAGATTAAAACAACGGTCTTCTAGTCATGAAGTTAATAACAAAACGTTAATATTTCGTAAATAAATTCTACCCCGTAAATATTTTATCTTAATCTCAAATTTTCATAACTTAATAAACAATTACAGTGAACAAGCCAACACGAGTACACGACCCCTAACAAAACTTCATAATTCCAGTTAGTAACCTTTTTGGGGGAAACCTAGGATATTTAAAAAAAAACTAGCATGGTACCCGCGCGTTACGGCGGCGGGTACCCTGAAACTAAAATTTCGTGTGATCAATTACTTTTCGATAATGAGTTTTTCGTGACATTAATTTTACGGATAGAGAAATGTTTAATTTGAAATAACTTTAAAAAAATATTATACCATATGAAAATAGCAAGTAGTAACTTATAATATTATAACGGTAGAAAAAAATATAATCGAATAATATTGTTTAGGGTAGTTATATCCAACTATCTCAAAAATTTTAATCAAGAAAAAATAACCGCTTTCGTGTTTTGAAACCCGGATAAATCCGAAATTATACCAAGTATTTCACTTACTATCACACTTAAAATCTTGAAGTTTATTGTACACGTGCGTTGCGACAATCTTCTTTTTTTCGCGGGTATGTCTTTGTTCACATGTTTGTTGCCAAAACCGTTTGCTTATGTAAATGTGCTTAGCGTTTGCTTGTCCTATGTTCATATTTTCTGGGTTACAATAGTTGGGTTTCCTTTAAACGTCTTTTTTTTTTTTTTTTTTTTTTTTTTTTTTTTTTTTTTTTTTTTTCTAAATTAATTTATAATAACCGAAAAAAAATCGGCTCATACTATAAGGTTTATGCTAATTTTCGGATGACCCAACAAATATCCTAAAGAATACACCAGCCCAACAACCGGCCCAATCTCTTGGTATAACTATTTTCGGGTGAAAGCCCATCAATCGGTCCAAAAAACTTTTCATACATACTAACACTAACTTTACTCATTCCAACCCTAATCCATCTAAAAAAACGCAATCAAATTTTCCTTGTCACTCCAAAATGAAATACACAATTCGTCCTTCCTTATACCTCCAAATCAAGAAACGTGGCTACCATTATCAACCTTATATCTCCAAAAGAACGCAACCTATAACCGACCACAACTCAAAACCATACTTCTCACCACATCCCACGAACAAAACACCACCGGAACACCACCACCACCAAACATCACCACGACAGAAACAACACCACCGTGACCAGCTGCCTTGAAATAGTTTTTTCAAGTTTTTAGAGATATTTTTAATTTTCTAATAGTTTTATATATATTAATAAATTTTTGAGGCTATTTTTTTATAGATTAATAGATTTAATTTTTAGATCTATAAATTATATATGTATATTATTATGTCATAAAGGTTTTTTTAAAGGAAATATGTAACATTTTTTTTTTAATTTTTCTATAGATCTGCTGCCAATGACGTCGCCGCCATGGTTGTTGCCGGAATGATCGGATCTTCATTGCCAATGTCTAACATCAGAATTAATATGGATGGGTTTTAATATGTATGGGTTTTAATGGAGGGTTGCAGCTATTGTAAATTGTGCTTAAATAGTTGTAATTTTGGGTGAAGGGGTATTATTAATTGCATTAATGTTGTGATAAAGTGTTGTGACCAGCCTAATGACTTTATTTTTAAGTATTTGGCTTAATAGCTTGATTAGCTTGTATATTATAGTTAAATGATTGTATATTTTAATGAATGGGTAAATTAATTAGTGTATTAATTATATGTGTTGAATAGATTGTTGACCTTAAAATCATTGTGCTTTACATACTTGTGTTTTGTGTTTTATGACTTGTATTTACTTAAAAGCTATTATACATTGTGCTTAAATTGTCGTAATTTTTTATGAAGGGGTGTTTTTAATAGCATTAATGTTGTTTGGTAGAATTTTGGTCTGAAAATGATATTGTGCTGTTTTTTGTTGTACAATATGCTTACTTTGTTGTAATTCTAAAAACTGGGTGCATTAAAGTGTTGTAAACCGTGCATTATTTCTTGTAAATTTGAAAATTTTGGAGAGATAGTGCTTTGTGTATTATATGTAGTATAGATAATAAATAAAAATAATAATAATAATAATAATAATTATAACGGACCCCGTCTCAACCCACAATAATGTCGCTTATTATTCCATAGCCGAATGCGTGGTTGTTAGACGGGATTAATTTAGTACCTTACAAGTACCTGTTTTGCGATAAAGCAGTCCCGAGTTAGATAAATTGTTGCTAACTAGTACAAAAAGCGTGTTACAATAGCTTTTGGAATTTATCGGTGTTCGGCAATCGCCATTCTTAAGCAGTGCGGTTCGTATGAAACCTTGGGGAATCAAGTTGGTAAACGAAGCAATGACTTTAGCATTTTGGTGTCCAAACGAGAAAAGGAAATGAGACACGAAAAGTAAACACATTAGCTCACACGATGCTGCTTATTGTGCATTTTAGATCATGATATCTATATGAAAACGTGAAAATCAGGTTCCTTTTTACTTCATGGTCCAAAAAAACGTCTTGAAGTAAAGGTCAAATTTGATGTTCACCTAATCGCCTTGTTGGGTACTTGGGCTTTTTAGTAAATGATAGTATGCTAGTATAGTTGATTAACATGTTGTGTGTTCGTAGCCAAGGTTGATTTCAAGTCAATGTGGCTTTGTTATTGAAGTTTGTTGACAAAAGTTTCTAAGATGAAAAGTTGATTTATAGCCAATCACTTTATACAACACGTTGAATTGTGGCTAATGTGTTTCGTGCTATCATACAATCACGGCGGCCAAGTAAAACAACTAGAAATAAAAAATCGAAAGGCCATGCGGATTGGGAATCGAAACCGGGTCGCGTAATCGCGTTATTCAATAGCAAGTGTTTTACCAATCCACCAAGTCTCTCAATCAATAGAAAACTTTATTTTATTAATTTTATAACAGAACTGTGATAGTTTTTTCTTTTATCCACTGTTTCCATTTAGAAAGGACGGTTGGGATATATCAAGGAACATTACTTTTGGATGAAACCGTTAAATAATGTGATTACCGATTAATATTGTTACTTTACATACATGAAAGAACTAAATTAGTATCCGCATTTATAACTATTTCTCGCACCAATTATTTCGTCTTATTTTGATTGCAAACAAAGCTTGTAAAATCTCTTTGGCCATGAGCATAAACCGTAAAATAAAATGACCGCAACAAAACTTTAAAACTCCAATTAGCACTTGAGTAAATTGTACTTGTCACAACGATAAAATGTAAGGTGGTGTGAAATTTTGGAAAACATGAAATTAAATCAATTAAAAATAGGATTAAAAACTGGTTTGAAGAGCATGCTGAGAATCGAACATGGGTCGCCTCCATGGACGGAACATGTATAGGGCCAAGGGGGTTGTGGCCCCCCAAAAATTTTAACCCTATATACATTTAACATCTTGTTATTTCTATTTTTAGTCATTTTTAATAGAAAAATTATAGCTTTGTGTATATTGGCCCCTCCAATATATACGTTCAAGTTCCGTCTGGCCCCTCCAATATATACGTTTAAGTTCCGTCTCTGGTCGCCTCAATCAAATAGATAAGAGTTTACCAGCTAAAATACCCACCCATTCTATTTTTAAATACTTCTCTTGGTCTGTTTTAACTATAACTAGATTTTTTTTTCTTTTTATTATTATTATTATTTTTTTTTTTTGAACTTTTTCGTTTTATATGAAAGATGATGTGTGTTAGGGGTGTTATCGGGTCGGGTTGAGTCGTGTTTTGAGTTTTAAAAGTGACCAGCAACTCGACCTGATAAAAAATCGGGTCGGGTTTAATCAGGTCGGGTGATTCGGGTTGGCAGGTTATAAAATAAATCAAATAAAGTGTAGTACTTCATAACATTTCTACTTCTTCACCCATGCTTCCTTTAGGTTCTTCAACTTTTCTGTCCATTGATGCTGCTTAAAAATCAGTAACTGGCATTGAGCTTTAAAATATTAAGAGTAAAAAATAAATAATGATTTTAGGGTCTTATCGGGTTGACCTAATAACCCGATAGCATTAGTAATTTAATCCGAAACCGACCCGATAACACTATCGGGTTATCGGGTACAGGTCAGAACAACCCAACAATATTTTTTAACCCGGTTTAATTCAACCCGATAAGCCTTATCGGGTTCGACCCGACCCGACTTACACCCCTAGCTGTGTGTATATATAATGGGAAACATTAGTTTATGATGTGATTACTAAAGTTTATAATTATTTTTCATACATGAAAGAACGAAATTTTGTATGCAAATATATAGATAAATTTTTTATTCCAATTATTCATTTAGCAATTAAACAAGAGTTTCTTTTTAATGCCGTTTAAAGATAATGAGTATTGAATGTTTCTCTCATAACATATTACGTTACAAAATTAACGGATCGTTTTTAGATACGAAGGTCAGATTATGCATCTGTGTTTAACTTATTCAAAATCAAAACTGTAAGTGTCTTGATGTTAAACGAATGGTTTATGGTAATTTTTCTAACCATTCTTCTGTAAGAAACTCATATATATACTGTAATCTTAAATCGATTCTTTTAAATATTGTTTGATTGTTCATATTTGAATATTAGAAATTGAAAAACATGCTTTGTTATTAGTTTGATAGATCACGCAAATCATGTTAATTGAGTCCAACAACAAACCTAGTCTACCAAAACTGAGTCAACTTTTTATGTCAACGTTGGTAACATCGATTGCGAGGTTGAGATCGAGTGAGAGTGCTACTAGCATCAAACGCAACTCCTGCTCTTCCAGCATTGTATCAAAATTGTTTGTTGACCGGTTAATTTCCGGCTAACACAAATACGATATTCTCGAACCATATTGTGTTGCGGTTGAAGGAGTCCGTATAATCTGCTGCGTTGACAAATTTACGCGTACCTCGGGCTCGATCAAATGCATAATAAAAAGTCCGTAATAATTGGTAAACCTTCTTCAAACCCTTGAGAAGTGCGTGGTGTTGTTTAGTTTTCGTGGAGTTGATAAATTAAAAAGGATCAGGGAAGCCGTCTTGGGACTCGAACCCTCGCCTCTTATTTCAAAGTCAGGTTTTCTACCAAGTCAGCTTCCCATACTTCTAGCGTATAACTTAGGGTCCGCTTGGTTCAAAGTGGGGAAAGGGAAAGGGAAAAGGAATGCAAAGGAATGAGTGAGGTGGGTAATCAATACCTTACCCCCCCAATTTACTCTATAATGGTTGATTACCCACTTTGGGGTAATCAATCCCTTTGCACCCCTTTACCAAGCACCATATGTTAAGAAATGTGGGCCCTTTCGAATACCTTACCCATTCCCCACCCCCTTTAACCTCCCACCAAGCACCCCCTTAGTTTTATATTATATAATACGACAACAAGTCTTTAACAAAGAGAAAATAAACATTTGCTTTTAAATGGTACCTAAACATACAACATAACTAAATGTTGAAGACAATTTATCCAATAAATAGATCTTTTATAGATGAATAGGATCATATTTTGCCTCTATTTTTGGTTAACGTAGTATGTGTGTCGTTTTAATTATGAAATGGAACGGGCATTAACGAATGATTCGTATGTGTCATTCTCGATTTAGGCCTCTCAACCAACTTATTCTCATTTAGTTGATCACTTTACGTATTCTACATCTGCACGAACACGAACTCTCATTTTTACGAAAAGATAGAAACTTTATTGTAATGTGAAGAAAATTGTCTATCAATGTCAAAAATATCCATGGTAAGGACTTTAACAAATTTTAACATCTATAATACATGAGAAAAGTTCAAATAATTATATTTGTTTCTCTAACAAATTTGGTCGTATTTAACTTTTATTCTTCTCGTAGTATTTAACTTTTATTCTTCTCTACGAATTTGGTCATTGAATAATTAAGTGGTTAGTTAAAAAGGTGAGTAGTTGGTTTTATCTTCATAAGAAAAAGGCACCTTAAATTGAACAGTTGTTATTCTACCTTTTTGTACTTTCCAACAACCTAAAGTGGAGCTTTCCTTCTAATCAAAGACTACTTTTGAAATTAATGATAAAGACTTTAACAAGTTTAGTTAATTCCTATTCTTTTTAAAGTCGCTTAAAGAACCTTTTAAGTTTTAGATGCAATTAATCCATCAAAAACTAGCAAAAAACTAAAGATTACAACGCACTTAGAAAAGCACTATCGACTTCGTAGCTTTTATACTATAATCTCTTCTTTGTTCATTTATAGAAATGGTTTTTATTATGTAATCAGAAGAGACTTTTAATTTAGTAGAATTCAAAATCTGGAACAAAAATTACTAGCCGATCAACCCGCCAAAATTCGTTATAAAACCAATGTATAAACACTAATCTACAGTATCAATCAATCTTAAGCGTTTACCCAAAAGTCTACGTTGACACTTTTTGGTAACTAATTCTTCAACAAACCAGAATTTTTTAGTTGTTTGCATGTTGATAAAAGTCTTTGCAATCAAAACATGTTTATATATATAGTACGTACTAATATAGTATGAACATGTTAAAAACATGAGAAAAGTCAAGCGTTTTAAATTAGTTAGAGTAAAAATGTTATTTTGTAAAAAGTATATAGAAGAAATTAATTAATTAGCAGACAGTACAGGCGGCGGCAGCACACCCTTCCATAAACCCCCCCTATTACCCCCGTTTCTATAACTCACCCTTTATTTTAAGCCGATGGAGTAAGTAGTTATAAATATAGATTGGTCTATTGTGACACATAGCTACCAAAATTAAATGAGAAATACAGAAACTTGCAATATGATGATGAATGAGACATGACAATATATATGTTTGTGTTTGCATTCAAATTGATAGAAAGCTTGTAACATTTTGTCTACTTTTGGCATTAAAACTAAGGCAGTTGAGTCTACTACTGTAATTAAAAAGGTCTGACTTGACTTTTTCAAAAAATAAACAGGTAGATGATTTATGGGCATACATCTACCCACTGGGTAGTTATAGGGTTGACAATTTTTTTCCGACACGAAACCCGACATGAAATCGACACGCAAATTAACAGGTTCGTGTTAAGTCTATAATAACTTTCGGGTCAGGTTTGGGTCGACCCAACTAACCTCTTTATTAAATAGGTCAGGTTCGAGTTGAAAATAAATTAAGCGGGTCGACCAGTCAACCTGTTTAAGATTTTTTTACATAAAGTAAAAACTACTTATATTTTATTATATAAGTTACATGGGTTAAACAGGTCGACCCACAAACCGGTTTAACCTATTTAACTCATGTATGTGCGTACTTTTGTATATAAAACATGTTAAATGGGTCAACCCGAAACCCGTTTAACATACTCAACATGTGTAACCTATTTAACCGGCTAACCCAAGTATATATACGGGTTAAATCAGACAGGTTCGGGTTATGTGTAAACATGTTAGGGTTGACATAGTTGACCTGATAATTTAAATGGTTTAGGTTTGGGTTGGGATTCTAGACCCGCTTACCTGTTAACCTGAACCTGACCCGAATTGCCACTCCTAGCGGCATATAATTGTAGTGATATTTTGATTACATAAGTGGGAATTAAACATAATATTTTGAAACCCGGTTCGACCCGGGTGAACCGTTTCGGTCGAAAAATTGGTCGATTTAAATCGGGTCAACTTGCTAGGTTGGGTCGAAAACGGGTCAAATTAAACCGGTTCAACCCGTCTGCTTTGAAGTGTCCCCGGTCAACCCGGTTTGTGATTTGTATTAATGGGTTGTATTTAATTTGGTATATATGTTTTTAATTGGTTGTACAATGTGAATAAATCATTGTACTTTTAAGTAATGGGATGTTTTAATAACAGTATTAATTACATTTCATAATTTCCTTTAATAAGATTTTTCAAGATTTCCACTTTTCAAGATTGACCATTTTTCCTTTATATGTAGTATAGATTGTAAGGTTGCAAAAATATCTGTTGTCGATTGATCGATCTTTTTATAGCTTGTAATTTTTTTTTTTGAACAGAGATTTCATTTCATGCCTCACAAATGGAGGAAATTTGAAACAACAAGTTACATCGAACATAAGTTAAGTCAAAACAAGACATACACCATAATAGTTGTGACAACCTACAACAACACAATACAAGGGTGGGGGAATCACCAGAATGAGCTTTTGGTAAACACAACCATATTAAAGTGTAGCTTGACAAAAATACATAAAGTACATAGAACATACATAGAAGATAAAACTAGTCTAGTGATTTATCGATGATTAGTCTAGTGATTAAAACAATTAGTCTAGTGATTAATCGATGATTAATCTTATTGACATTTGCATCAAGTTTTGAGTATTTTTAACGAGTTTTTGGTATTTCCGACAAGATTTTCTTTAGAAAACAATTTGTAATAGATATAAACAGCGATTATAAATGATTAAAACAAGTTTACGGTGACTTTTTCGTATTTCCGGCAAGATTTGCATGTTTCCGGCAAGTTTGACCATGATTGACCGATTTACAAAAATGAAAAAAAAAACTGGTAGCCGATTAGCGATTAAATAACGATTAATCGGCATTGTAAGTTTTTTTTCTTTAAGCTTTCTCAAAATAGACAAAGGTTCATTTTTCACCTTCATTGAAAGAAAAATATTACCAAAAAGTTTCAATATACCCCCTTCCAGTATCCAAAGAGTTGTCTATTTACATCTATGATCCCAACTAAATTAAGACTATGAAATTTCATCCCTACTTTTTAAACTGTATCTACCATTACACTAATATTACTCGGCAACCAACCGCGGTCGTGGTTCACATGCTCGGGATCTCGATCAGACTCTAGTCGAACAACCATGTCTTCAACGGAGGGCGGTAAGTGTTCTACGAGCTTATGAAAGCTTGGGACAAGTACTTGTTCAGCCCAATCCTCTAAGCCAGTTCTTCCGAACCATATCCCGCTTAATATGTTGTCTAGAGTTGTTTCATCGACCTCTAGAGACAGTTTCGAGTCTGTTACGGTTGAAAATGCATTTTTGACTGTTTTCTCAATTTCACGACGGATAAGCCCAAACTGAACGGGCTTGAAAACGACTACACCATCATTCGGGCCCACAAGATCTTGTGGTAAAGATGTAATTGCAAAATGCATATTCTCGTCTCCTTGCTCGATAGTGAGATCGCTTGTGTCCGTTCGATCTTCCTCAACATCCATAGCAAGGTTAAGATCAAGCGAGAGTGCTGACCCTGCTTTCTTTTGTTGTTTTGCAGACATATTTCCCTCCAAAAGCCAATCAGCTCGTCTTTTTGATCGTTTCTCACAAACGGCTAGCCTGAAGCGCAACTCACCAGGCTTTTCTTCGAGCATTTCATCAAAATTGTTTGTTGACCAGTTTCCAGTTAGCACAAATACAATATTTCCGAGGCTAATATCACGTCCGTGAGAATCCATTAACCGACCTCTCTCCATAGCTCGTTTTATACTCCCCCGAACGAGCATATCAGCTTCATCTATATCCGAAAGCACAATTACTGAATCCTGGTTCCTATGAACCACCTCAACGATCCGATCCAGCACTGTTTTACCACGGAATCCGGTACCCATATCATGATTTTCATCCTCGTCACGTCTAGAACCAAGACAGACCGTTATTGGGTCACGCCCACATACATGCTCGGCAAGAACCGACGCCATTTTCTTCTTACCAACTCGATCAGGACCAGCAAAGACCAACCATACAGTACCTCTCGAACGACATTGTGTTACAGTTGTAGCGACGGTATAAGCCGCTTCTGGCTGCCACCACGCCTTTTTCATCAAACCCTTTAGAAGTTTCTTGAACGAGTCCGTATCTGCTGAATTGACAAATTTACCCTTGGCTTGGGGTTCTGATGAGATGCATCCTAAAAAGTCCTTAACTGGTAAATCTTCACGGGCCTCTTGCGGTCCAAGAAATAGCTCTGTACGAACTGGACTCGGAGGAGACTTCCGCTGTTGACTAGTTGGACTTTGACACTGATTCAAAAGCCGATTTGGTACAAAACCTGTCACCATTCTTGAAAACATCAGGCTTTGATTTTGATTATGATTCGGATGAATTCTCGAGCATACATCAATCCATTTCTTCTGTAATTCTTGATCATTAATCTACAAAAACAGAATACCAAAATCAGCATTCACAAACACGAATACATATAACAATCGTCTTTTATAAACTGATATAACAAACAAAATTTAGTACCTGAGATTGATGAGGCATTTTAACTTCTGTTTCACTTTCCGATTCGCCACTTTGTGCTTTTGCATTCTGTAACCATTGAGGCAGATTGCTCTTAGCCTCAAGAGCTGATTTTTCAGCCTCTTTTAATTTTGCTAGCTCTTGTTCATAATCATGATAGCATTTCGGGCAGCATGGTGGCATTCGTGGGGAGTTTGACATCATTGTTGAGAAGTTTCTGAATGAATTCAAAGATTCAAGTGAGCTTCCGAACATTCCATTAGGCCCGATCCTATATATATCAAACTAAACACATGAATTTATACTCTTATCAATTGGTTCATTAAACATTAGATAACAAAATAACACAAACTTTGAATAAGTTTTGGGTTATTCGGGATTGCTTATTTGAACTGATTATCACTCGCATATAAAAATAAGCAGATTGGATAAGAAATAAAAACCACCTCAACTACGTGTCACTTATCAGTTATGAGCATGCTTACTTTTATGTGGTTATCATGATTTCTTACGAGTAGTTCTGTATTTGTTTTAGAGCAATACAATAAGCAGATAAACACTTAACTAAGCAATCTCAAAACACCCAAGATAAACTATTTATCAGATGCATCAAAACGCAATAAGCATATAACGTGTACCTGCCAGGGAAAGACGATCTTGACGAAATAGGCAAAGCTTGCAAATCCCAATCATTTTCTATCGACGGATGATAAACTTGACACCTCATAAAAGTCTCACAATTCGCAGCCCCGATTAACCATACCTTACCATTCTCAACAGCGCATCTCGCCACTAATTTCCCAATCTCCCCCACAGCTTCCCGCCCAACGTCCACACCACCATCCATCGATGCTTGCTCAACCAACCACTTCAAATCACCTAAATCCACAATAACCCTTCCATTACTCAACACTTTCGCCTCAATAACCTCGATTAGTTCACTAACCTTCCCAGGAATCACTGACACCATCTCAACATCCTTAAATCCAAATTCACCATTTCGAACCCCTAACAAAATCTCTCTCTTAACTAATTCTAACTCAAACTCCCCAACCAAAACCGGGTTCCTTTTCCTCGTTTTCGACATAATTTCCACAACCCTTTTCACATCATCACTTCTCGCACCCGAACTCACCCCAAAACTCATACTTTTCTGTTGCAACCTAGGATTTAAATACAAATTCTCATCATTTCTACACACCCTTTGGCTCAAATACATATTTCTATTTATAGAAACATTACTACAACTACTACTATTACCACTACTATTCAAATTCTGCTCAATCATGGCCTTAACAGCCGGGCTCGAAAACCCGGCCTCACGCATAACTCTACTCACACTAGGATCATCCAAAATCGATATAATAAGCTGCTCAATCTCAACTTTCACAGCCAACAAAGGCTGCTGCTGCTGCTCAGGGCATCCACGCCTCTGATGAGCCTGAGCCCTTTTCAAAGCCGCCATTAACGCATTAGAAACCGGCGGCTCAGTTACAGCCGGCTCAGACTGAGCCGATGGGAGCCGTTCTAAAGCTACACTAAAACAAAGCTCCAAAGCTCTGGTTTGTAAAGGGTGTGATGAGTTTGGGTGGGACCGGATACATGCTTGCCGGAGATAGTTCGCCGGAGCGGCGAGGAGGGTGGCGGCGACGTGTAACGGCGTCGTTTGGTTGTGGTTCCGGCGACCGGCTTCTGAGATTGAGTGGTTTAATACTGTTGTAGACTCTGGTGTTAGGGTTTGTAGGATTGTTATTAATCCTGCTCTCATTTTTATAAATTTATGAGATCAAATTTTATAAAATTTGTGGGTTTTGTATGGAATTTTGTGATGAACAATACCCAGGTTTTAGTTTTTTGAAATATGGTTAAAATTTCAAACTTTTGATCAACTTTTTGTCAAATTTTTTGAACCAAAATGTGAAATTTTGATGGGTTTTGTGTGAAATTATGAGATGAACAATACCCAGTTTTTGGATTTTTGAAAAATGGTGTAAAAATGAGGTTTTTGATCAAATTGTGCAGAATCTTGAAATGGGTAAAACAGAGCTTATAGGGTTTAGGTTTTATGGGTTTTGTGTGGAATTAAGAAAGGAACAATACCCAGTTTTTAGATTTTTGAAAAATGGAGAAAATTTGAGGCTTTTGAAGAATTTGTGAAAATTCTTCAAATGATGGGTGGGTATATATTGTTAAGATGAAACTAGGGGTTAATGGAAATGGGTTTTGTGTGAAACTATGAGATGAACAAAACCCATATTTTAGATTTCATTAAAAAGGTGAAAAATTGAAGTGAAATTTGGGCTAAATGGAAATGAGGAGATGAACAAAACCCAGAAGTTGGAATTTTATAAAATGGTGGAAATGAAGAAATTGAAAGTTTTGATCAAATGTGTTTGAAAATGAAGAGAGACACAAGTTATAATGTTATAATATAGTCTTTTTTAAAATGAAAAAAGGTGATGATTAAAAAAGGTTATGTTTTCACAAAGGAATAGTGTAAAAATTGGAAATAAAAACAAAAGAAGCTTTTTGAAGAGGTGAATTTTGGACTTTTTAAAATGTGAAAGAGTAAAGATGCTTGTTTTTATTGTAGAGAAAGAGTGAGAAAGACGAAAGGGAATTTATGGAGAAGAGTTTTTAGTTTGCAAGTATTTATGGTCTATTCTTGCATTTATTTCTTTCTTTGTTTTTATATTTGTTTGATTTTTGTTATGTCATTTGGACTTTGGGAGTTTCAAACAATTATAAATGATTTGACTTCAGCAATTTAATCTACTTAAAAGTTCATGCTAAATACAAATTTGCATTGTTTTAGGCTGAGAATCGAATCATTTGACACAAGTCTATGATACACGGTTGTATAAATTCAACGAGACAAAAGAAAAGTACTTGTATTCAACATTTCATAAAACTATAGAGAAAAGGCCATATTGCAATTTAATATTATGCATAAACTATTAATCGCAATGAGATACAAGCAATGTTTTTTCCGGCTTGATAGGTTATAACATACTCCCTTCGTCTCAAAATTATTATTAGAAGACAAGAATCACAAAGTTTAATATTTCTCCATTAAATTCTCTTTTTCTTACTTAAAATGAAAAATGAACAATTATTTTGAGATATCCCAAAATGAAAATCTGGACAATAATTTTGAGACGGATGAAGTAACATTTTTTGATAGTTTATACTTTAGAGTGGTATAGTCTTTTGAGTGTTGTGAACAAAATAGATGAAATTTTAAATTTAATCATCACTTAAGAAGAGATTTTAAAAAACAATTGAGAAGCTTAAAAGTGTGATTAATTTTGTATTTAAATGGACGTGATATTGATTTATTAGTTTGTGAAGAAAAGAATATTTATTTGTCATCAACTAAGTATCATCACTTGAAATTAGACATACATTTAAGTATGACAATCAATGCTCAAAAACGCTCGGCCAAATTTAAAGGTTTAATTTTGTGTTTACGTTGTGATGGACACCAACCTTGTTGATGGTTGGCCAAAATGGCTGAAAATATGGTTGAAAAATTATACAACATAACATAATTTTTATAAGTGATTTTAGTTTTATTAAGATTATATCTTTTATTATTCTTTTCGTCTCAAATTATTGTTCAACTTTTTTTTAAAGATATTTTCAATTAATTGCTTTTTACTAAAAATAAATAGGAAATTTGATATAGATTATTATGCGAGTATTAGGTTTGGCTAACAACAACCAATGTGTGTTGTTTAAGCTTATCTTAATTAATACTCACTTGATATTAATACTTACCTTATTAAATTCACTTGCTCATGTATTTATAGAAATTATGAGTCTATATTTGAAAACAATGTTATTTAAGGTAAGCTTAAACAACACATTATTATTATCCTACTTGATCACAATTATTAGTTAATACTAGTAATAATTAATAAAACTATTATTTTGACAAAGGATAAATTTTTAGAACGGAAGAGTATTTTGTTTACCTTGGAACTTTTTTGATAATGGAGTTGGAAGGTGGGATAAAAGGTACCTTTTTAATCTTTTTAGGGGATGAAAGATTCATGAGTTGATTATCTTACATCTTTTTAATGAACAAGTGTTTAGTTTTCATTTTAGTACAGTAATAGTATTTCTATAAATGTCACTAAAGATTGACCGCCTTTTTAAGCTTGCCAACCTTTTTAACTTTTAAACCACGCGCATTTCTTTCATTAGACAATGTCAACGCGCTCTGTAGGATCATAGTTTTATGTTGATTATGTGATTCGGGAGGTCGGTTTAGATGGAAGAATATTTTCTCCATGGTTAGAGAGAGAGAGTAGAGAGAGAAGGGTGATTTTATTGATAATAAGGAAAATGAGAAAAACACACACTAAGTCTTACCCTCCTAGTGAAGTCTAGGAGGGCTTATATAGGGCAACATACACACTACTTTACAATAATGACGGTTTCAGTACCTGTGTATTTGCCTTACATCATGACTAATGTAATCCCGTAAATGTCGTTCCATTTACGTGTTAGGATCAAAAACTTTGATCCCAACAATCTTCCCCCAATGGGGCGACATAAGGGATTACTTACAACATTTCCTACAAGTACAAATACAAATAAAGAAAGGTCTTCATCGGCTCTTCAAATGCTGAGGATGGCGACAGTTGACGCTCATTGTCTTCATCATGTACCTCGGCTTGAGAACTTTATCTTTACTTGTAGGCAAATGATGTAATATGCATGAAATGGATTAACTTCCCCCCAATTCATGCTGCATGTCTTTAGCGGCTTCTTCGTACACTTCTTTTTGGTGAAGTTTCTGAATCAGCTTCCCCCCAAACTGACAACCGTCTTCAGCAGATTCGAAACATTGATGTAGTAAACAAGTCTTCTAACTTTTGAAGTTTTGAGTACGCAGCGGAATTTGTAGATGACACAGTAAACCACACCAAGCAAATCTGACTAGTAACTTAATCACGGTTATGCTCAATGCGGAAGCACCATTCGAGGGTAACATGCAAGAAATCAGCAAGATCTTCTCACATATGCAGGCTACTTCACACTTCACAACCCGCAAGAGTTGAAACGATTACACCAAAGTCACAAAATTTAACCACTGATCATCTCTGCGGACGTCTCTCCGGTAGTAATAAAATTGTAAGCTCGATCACGTGAGTCTATTATGCGTCCCTGATGTGCACATTTCTTCCCCCTAATTGCAGAACCTCGTGGAAAATGAGTGTTTTCGCAAAGAAGTCAAGAAAAGTCAAAGAAGCAAAACAACACCCACTCTCTCTTCCCCCACGATGTCTTCGCGGAATCGGAAGCATACACACTATGTTTACGATGGAAACGGAGGCAGCGTAACCCCATATGTCTAACTAACCGATTATGTGTGAAGTATCATAAATAGCCTGTGAGAATCAACTGCTGATAAACATCTCTACTCTTTGATACTCCTCTCAACTAACTCTTTACCGACTCCATTATCATTCTGACAGCCTTTTTGTAGTGACTACTGATGGAGAAAATTCAATATTATGAACTTGAGAGCGAAGTAAAATAACCCGAACTTGTGACTTAAACTTGCACTAATGTATGACAAAGAGCGGTGTAGAGAGTTCGCACTCCATCGAATCTCTAAGTACTCTATACTCATCAACCAACCAACCATCAAGTATAAGACGTACATCACCTCTTGACTATCCACATCTTCGTGTGACACTGAGCACTACAACGTAACTCCTTAAAGTGATAGTTATTTTGTGGTAATAGAAGGAGAGAATCACAAAAATAACTAGATATCCAAGTCTTCGTCATTTTAAAGGTTAAAAGCTCGAACAAGGATCTCAAAGAATCTTCATCCAACCAACCCCGATATCTTCAGATACTAAGTACACACGCCCGTGAAATCCCACTTCAATCTCAAATAAATAATAAAGAATTATCGCCGTAGTCACATCTTACGGTTAAATGCCCAAAACTAGCCTTTTTGACGGTTAAATGAATTTTGATAATGGTTCCCGTTCTTGTCAAAAATGTATCTCCCCGTGAAAATTTGTAATAACCAAAATAATACACATGATACAAGTTAGTCCAATGAATTGGATATAATTTTAAAAATAATGTGATCCAAATCCATGTTCAGCCCGTAAAAATGAATGAGGCCCATACAGCAATATACGGTTGTGTTATAAACCTAAACACACTTACTTAACACACCCCTAAAATACATTGTAGATAAATTCGCCCCCACACATCTCCTTCTCTCTATTTCACGCCTAACCCTAGTACACATATCCTCAAATAATCCGCCTCCCATCTCTCACATAACTGCTCCCAATCTCAAACATAACGCCACTCTCCATCATACTCAGTCACCATCTTTGTAACATCCGCCCTCATCACATCATTTCACTCTCGATTTGCCATCCAAAACACAACAAAAGAAGGACTTATATCCACTCTACCAAACAAATCAACACAACCAGGCCTCTTTCTTTAATATTGTTGCTCGGTCTCGAATCAAGAAGATGTTAAAGCTTCAAGATCATTGATTGGTCTCTGGTAGGTGTTTATGTGTTTGTTTATCTTTGAACAAACAAAAGGATTGAGTGTAAAATTGTTACATATCAGTTCTTGTGAGTTCGGATATTTAATTGAAGGTATGCTTCATAAATTAGATCGATGACGAGTTTTCTTTCGTTTTTCTGACCTTGAAGGGTCTCGATATGTAGAGTACAACGAAAGGACTGAGATCTTTTATTGATTAAACATTTATGTTTGAGTCTTAGTTGAGATCAGTGGAGATGGGATAGGATGATGTTGGATTTGGATTAGGTTTGGTTTTGTATGAGTGTAGTTGATGGACCTTTTTCATTTAATTTACGTACTTTTGTTTAGCATTTGACTGATGATTTGGTATAATGGTTTGGTCAACATTGTCTAGCTGTCTTCTCATCTTCTCAATCTTCATTTCATATCTTTTGGTCACTTTTTTGAAAAGTCCAGGGCATTTTGAACGATTTATAACTTTTCGATAATATTCACTTTTCGATAATTTGTCCATAACTTTTCCAAAACTTTTCGAAAGTTTTTTTGGAGTTTTCGAAACTTTTGACAACTTCTGACTTTTCGAAACATTAACATTTCGAAACTTAAAAACTTATCGAAAAAACCTTTACTAATCGAGAACATGATTTTATCGAGAACACGTGTTATCGAGAACATGAGTTATGGTTATCGAGAACCTAAGTTATCGAGAATGTGATTTCGACAGTTAAGGGTTTTATGTTCTCGATAACAAGTACATGTCGAGAACTTCTTATACAAGAAGTTCCGACCAGATTCCGGCGAAGTTCCGACATGAGATTCCGACCACCTTTTAGCAGATACCGAATATTTAGACCATGTATTAGCCATTTTGACCACAAATATTCCACGGTATATGGTCCAATAGTCATAAAGATAAGTTACATGAACTGTTACCGTGGTTAGAAACCAGATCAATGCAACTGATGGTGAAAGCTGGGAACTTTAAGACCATTGACACAAATACTTGTAATAAACTGTTAAACCAACATAAATGATACAAAATGTTAAACAAACTTTTGGTAAAACAGCTTCAAAAAACAGTACGGAAAAAAAAAATCCGATTTTTTTTTTTTTTTTTTTTTTTTTTTTTTTTGACAAGAAAAAACACCACAAATCAACAAAATAATAACCTTGGCTCTGATGCCACTTGTAGGATCATAGTTTTATGTTGATTATGTGATTCGGGAGGTCGGTTTAGATGGAAGAATATTTTCTCCATGGTTAGAGAGAGAGAGTAGAGAGAGAAGGGTGATTTTATTGATAATAAGGAAAATGAGAAAAACACACACTAAGTCTTACCCTCCTAGTGAAGTCTAGGAGGGCTTATATAGGGCAACATACACACTACTTTACAATAATGACGGTTTCAGTACCTGTGTATTTGCCTTACATCATGACTAATGTAATCCCGTAAATGTCGTTCCATTTACGTGTTAGGATCAAAAACTTTGATCCCAACACGCTCCATATTATTGTAAGGCTGCAGCCTGCAAGCAATGGCTACGAGTCACGACTCTTTCATCTTTTAACTCAAAGTCACATCATCATTTAACACATTACTCCTTCCACCTCAAAATTATTGTCATGAGTGAGAAAGCACCGAGTTTAATAAAAATGGGACCCCTATAAATCTCAACAACTCAAAAAGAATATTCTGCTAATATATTCTTTACTTTTTACTAAAAATGGAAAGTAAACAATCTTTTTGATACATCCAAAAATGAAAATATGGACAATTGACGGAAGGAGTATTACTTTTCTCACTTTTCATTTGAACTCGAATATATTATATATAAGAATATCCAATTACAAGTGGCATGCAGGTAAACGGGTCACAAGCTGCGCCGCTACCCCCTTTTTGTATTGCAAGGCAAGCATGCGTGCATTGACCTTACTGGGGTATCCCCGTTGGTGGGACTCCGGGATTCTGTTTTTGTGGCGGGGCAGGCACTTTTGAAAGCAGAGAGCAAAAAAGTGGATAAACATGAAGCGGCTTGTTTAGAGAACCAACATGTGTTTGTGCCCTTCGCTTTTGATACCTTTGGGGCGATAGCCCCCCAAGCAATCAAGCTCCTCGATCGCGTGAAGAAAGTTGTGCAAAGTAACTCTCCGGCTGCTAAGGGCCAATGTTTTATTTTTAATAGAGTAGGTTTTGCAACTTTTCATCTACAATAATTACCATTATTTTTATTTTTCTTAAAAATACACACATTATACAAACATACTTTACAAAATATCACACACTCGTAAATCAAATAAATAAGAAAAAAAATCATGTATGACCACATATTGCACGATTGCCGAGTTGTGAGGTTGGTCACAGTTCGTCCCTTTTTTTGTTCGTCTCACGCATGAGATGGGTGGGGGTGCAATAGGGTGGCCCATGACATGGGGTAACCAATGGTCACGGACTCATGGCTCACACCCGTTGCATACAGTCTTAGAAAGTGTTTAAGAATATTTTTTTTTCCTGATTCTGTTTAAGATAAATGTTTCAAAGTAACTGTTTTTATGCTGATTAAAAATAAGGAGTAAACTTCAAAATACATCCCTGTGGTTTACCCAGTTTCGCATCATACATCCCTCTCGAAAAAGTTGCAACAAATACATATCTCCGTTAGTAAAAGTGAACCAATATGCATCCACGAGGACGAACGAAGCAAATTTTTTATCGTTAACTTGGACACGTGACAGTTAAATATGGGTATATATGTCATTTTTTTTGTTTCCCAGCTACTTCACCACTCTTTTTAATACTTTTTTAAGTCAAACCCAAGTCATAAACACAAATAAAAAACACGAGCACAAATCAAAAACCCAAGTCAAAAACACAAACACAATTCAAAAACCCAAATCAAAAGCCCAAATCAAAAACACCAAGATCCATCTATTTAAGCTCAAGAACATGTAATTAAAACCTACACACCAACAAACCCAATTCACACAACCTCGATTAGCATAAAACCCAAACACCGCCACCATGTTGTGGCTGTCCGATGATGGTTGGCAATCATCTGACGGTCTGTTCGGAACCTTTCGGGCGAGGCATCTAATGGTGGTTTTCTGGATATGTACAAATGCATCTTTTTTTTTTTTTTTAGCTCAAGAAAGTTAATATCTTCAAAGGAGTTGGGTTTATGCATTAGATTCATTGTTATCACTTTTGAAGATTGGCAATAAAAATGAATTTGTTGGAGGTTATATAGATTCAAGTATTCAAGGTTGTATTAGATTCAAGGTCTTATAGAATTTGTTGGAGGTTATATAGAAAGTTAGGATCAGTGAAGTGGGTTTTTCATTTTTTTTAATACACTGATTATTTTTAACATATTTATTATTATTATTACTATTATTTTGTTGGATTTGTTTGAAAAGAAGACAAACTTTGTGGAAGATGTCGATAATGAAATGTATTGGATTGAGGAAATGGAAAAGGATATTGGGATCTTTTTAGTTAGATTTGTCGATAATGAATTGTGTTTTTGATTTGGGTTTTGATTTGTGTTTGTGTTTTTGATTTGGGTTCGACTGAAATGGGTAGAAAAAGAGTGGTTAAGTAGATAGGGAAACATATAATGACAGATATACCCTTACTTAACTGCCACGTGTCCAAGTTAATGACACAAAATTTGCATCGTTCGTCCTCGTGGATGTATATTGGTTCACTTTTACTAACGGAGGGATGTATTTGTTGCAACTTTTTCGAGAAGTATGTATGGTGCGAAATTGAGTAAACCACATTGATGTATTTTGGAGTTTACTCTAAAAATAAGTGTTTTTTTTTAATAAAATGCTTGATTTTGCTTCAAATTGAAAATAAATAGATAAACATTTTTGTAAACTTTTGACAAATTCCAATTATTACATATTGTTAAATTAGTTGAGCACCAAAAAGACATATACAATTGTTCTAACAGAAATTACAACAAACTATACAAAAATAATTAGCCAAACTTTCGGTAACAACTTTAAAGTCCATTAAGTGAGAGTGTATTTCAAACTTTTAATTTTCATGTTAAATTTAAAAGTAAAAAGTTAAATATAATTTCAAAAAAAATGTTTTAAAAAATGTCAGCATATTTATTATTTATTTATTTATTATTTTGTTATATATTTTTTAAGCAGAGAAAGTGTTTGGTTAAAAAAAAATCAAAATTGCTTTTCTACTTACAAAAGCAACAAAGAAGTAGATAAAACAAGCAATGTCAAACACCCAATAAGTTTCCTTTAAAGGTCTTACCGTTAAGACTTGATTTTATGGCAAACAAATTTACCATAGTCACATCAAACGCGTATAATCATTTACTATTTTAATCAAACATACGGATTCACTTTCCTCATCCTTGGTGAGTTTATTTTCCGAGAACATGGGCGTTTTGATTGTTTTGAATCTTCAAGACCAAAATTTCTTAAGCATGTCTTTTATGTATTTAGATTGGTTAAATAATATCCCATCTTCTAATTGTTTAATTTGAAGTCCTAGGAAAAAGTTGAGTTCTTCCATCATACTCATCTCAAACTCGTCATGCATAATTTTCGAGAAATCGTCACATACTTCTTGATAAGTTGATCCGAATATGATGTTATCAACATAGATTTGGACTATGATAATGTTAGAGTCTTTCTTCTTAGTGAAGAGAGTATTATCGACTACCCAAGGTGTACTTATGGTCAACTAGGAAAGTCTTAAATCGATCATACCATACTTTTGGAGCTTGCTTAAGTTCGTATAATGCCTTTTTAAGTTTGTAAACATGATTAGGATTTTCAAAATCGGTGAAGCCGGGGGGTGAGCAACATAAACTTCTTCATTTATAAAGCCATTTAAAAAAACACTTTTGACATCTATTTGAAAGAGTTTAAAATCATGCGCACTTGCATATGCAAGTAAAATTCTAATTGACTCGAGCCTAGCAACCGGAGCAAAATTTTCATCGTAGTCAATGCCTTCTTGTTGATTATAACCTTGTGCTACTTGCCTGGCTTTGTTTCTAGACACTATACCATTTTCATCCATTTTATTTCGAAAGACCCATTTTGTTCCAATTATTGTTGACATTTTGGTTGGGGAACTAGTGTCCAAACATAATTTCTAACAAATTGGTTTAAGTCTTCTTGCATAGCTATTACCCATGATTCACCTTTTATAGCCTCGTTTATATTTTTGGGTTCAATGGTTAACACAAAACAAAAGAAGTTATTTTCATTTTGGACTTTTGATCTTAAGGTTCTTTCGTTAATTTTACCGATGACACTATCTAATGGATGACTTTTAGACTCTTCAACATTGACAATTTCTCTATTTAATAGTTCATCTTCCTTGTTCTTATCTATGTTATCTTGATTCTCAATAACCTGACTTTCAACTAAGTTATCATCTACCAAAGGTGATGTCTTAGAGGGAGGTGGACTTTCGTCGAATGTTACGTTCAACGATTCCTCGACTCTTAATGTTTCTTTGTTTAAAACAATGTAAGCTTTGCTACTTTGTGAGTATCTAAGAAATATACCTTCATAAGACTTTGGGTCAAATTTGGTAAGGTAATCCTTTGTGTTTAGTATAAAACATTTACTTCCAGACACTCTAAAATATCCTATTGTATGTTTTTTACCTTTATATAATTCATATGATGTTTTATTTAAAAATGGTCGAATTAAGACACGATTTAAAATGTGGGTTGACATGTCAACGACATTACACCAAAAATTTTGTGAAATATTTTGTTCATTAATCATTGTTCTACTCATCTCTTGAAGAGTCTGGTTTTTACGTTCTACTACACCGTTAGATTGAGGAGTAGGTGGTGCTGAAAAATTATGAGTTATACCATTTTTATCACAAAAATTTTTGAATTGTATTTCCTTGTCAAATTCACGACCATGATCCGTTCTAATTGACACAATGCAATCTCCTAATTGGTTTTCAATTTTCTTACTAAGAATTTCAAATTGGTCAAAAGCTTCAGTTTTACTTTTCAAAAATTTTGTCCAAGTATACCTTGAATAATCATCTACTATAACTAAAGTGTAGAAGTTACCTCCATAACTTTGTATAGCGGATGGACCGAACAAATTCATATGCAAAAGTTCTAGACACCTAGATGTGGACACCATATTTTTAGCCTTATGGCTACTATGAACTTGTTTACCAATTTTGCAAGCATAACAAAAGTGTTGGTCGTATTTCAACTTGGGTAGGTTTCTAACTAATTCTTTAGAGGAAATAGTTTGGATAAGTCTCATATTAGCGTATCCTAAACGTCTATGCCATAGAGTTGAAGATTAATCTAATGAGGTGAGGCAAAGTTTTTCTCTAGATGTTTGATCAATCTTCATGACATATATGTTGTTCTTAAGGACACCTTTAGCTATAGTTATACCGTCTTTAAGTATTTTACTTCCATTTTCACTAAAAAGGATGTTATACTTTTTACAGCAAAGTTGACTTATACTAAAGAGATTAAATCCTAGGTTGTCAACATGAGCGAAATCATCAATAGAGAGGGAGTCATGAGAAATTGTACCTTTTCTGATGATTTTGCTTTTAAGCTTGCTACCAAAAGTAACGTTACCTCCGTCATATTCTTCATATGTTGAAAAGAGGCTTTTGTTTCCCGTTATATATCTTGAGCAACCGCTATCCTTGATCCATTCATCCGGTTCCAAACTTACTTTCAAGCATACCTCATTTAAGTCATGAGCCATGTGAGCAATCTCGTCATTCTTTGGCTCCTCATCATCATCTTTACTATCACTCCAAGCACCACTTACAAAAACTCTTTGAGTTTTGTTTTTGGGTGGTTTTGGACATTCTCCTATGAGATGACTCGTGTCTCCGCATCTAAAACATTTTATTTCACCCTTTCATTTCTTGTTTTCACGATCTTTTCGGAAAGATTTCTTGTCATCTCTAGATTACCTTACAAACTTCCATCGCCTTCGAAAGAACTTCTTCAAGTCTCTAACGGCCATGGCATATTCTTCATCGTCAGTATCCGAACTAGATTCTTCATCATCACTTGATTCAACTCTAGCTTTTAAGGCAATGGAGTTGACTTTTTCTTTCTTGCCTTTAACTATCTCCGAATCTTTTTCTATTACCATTTATGAACTTTGAGGTTTCTAATTAGCTCGTCAAGTGATATGCTTGAAAGATCTTTAGATTCTTCAATTGCCGTTACTTTTGTTCTCCACTTCGGATGTAGTGCTCAAAGAAATTTCCTAACAAAGTTCTTACTACAAAAAGATTCATCAAGTGCTTTAAGTGAAGTAATAATAGTGTTAAACCTAACAAATGCACTATCAATAATTTCATCTTCGGGAGTAGAAAATTGTTCATATTGTTGAATAAGAAGATCAATTTTGTTATCCTTAACTTGTGAGTTTCCTTGATGGGTGATTATTAAATATTGCCAAATTTCTTTAGCAGTTTTACACATAAAGACTCTTTCATATTCTTTCTTTGGTAAAGCATTATAAAGTATCATTTTAGCTTCATTATTTCTAGCAATCAATTTCTTTTGATCCTCGCTATGTTTAGTAAGTGCACTATCCTCATCCCGACCACTTCCAATATCTTTATAAGTGGTTTTGTTATCACCTTCAATAATAATATACCAAAGATCTATATCTTTTGATTTCATGTAAGTTTCAAAGCGGTTTTTCCAATATATAAAACCATTTGGTTTAAAAAGTGGTGGTCTTTGCATAGATTGCCCTTCTTTGAAATTTTCAAAATGCATGATCGTTCCAAGTTTTACAACATAATATATTTTAAAATCTTGAGTAACGTAAGTTCGGATGCCAATTGTGGAAAACTAGAATGGGGGTTGAATAGTTTACGGGTTTTTAATTTAATTATCCTTGAAAATTTTACGTGTAATCGACAATTGAAACAAGTAAACAATAAGTAATATGCAAGATAAAGTAAGAAACGATCAAACCACAACACGGATGTTTACAGTGGTTCGGTTACAAGGACTCTTTTTCCTTGCCCTACTCCACTCCCCGAGTATCCAACTCAAGAGTTTCCTTCATTAGTCAACAAGCTCCTTTCACCAGCGCAGAAAACCTTACACGTCGCTTACATAAGATTGCCGGCACAAAGGTAGATGTTAAGTTCTTTTACAAGGGTACAACCACTCTCGTCACTCTATGTATTTTAAGGACTAAAATACTAACCGATCACTACTGAATAGATACAATTAAATGAAGTATAAAATATACGAGTTAAGTTAACAAGTCTTGCAACGTCGTGTTGAAACTTGTAAACTTTTGGATGAAATTGTGATCTTCTTGCTACAAAAGAATCTCACACAAATGAAATGCTACCGAGTTAGATGAATGAAATGAGAGTGTAGATGCAAAATATGATTGTAAGTGATGAGAAAAACTCAAAGTGTGGGTTGCTATTTACAGGCAAACTGCGTGAGCAACCCACGGATTTGGCGGAACCCTTTAGAGGGTTCCGTCCTTGTTGAGATTTGGTTCCGCCAGGTCTGACAATGGAGATCACCAAATCTCTTTCCAAATCTAATCAAAATATTCACAAGATCTTCTAAAGTCAACTATAGGATTCTTGTGTGTAAATCTAAACAAAATATATGCCATATCTTACAAAATTCTTTTGACAAGACATGTATGATGCAAGACATGATGTAAATGTATATTTCTAAATTTAGATTTTGATTAACATGAAAGTAAACTTGTAAAAATGTTTTTGTGAAATGTAAATGTAGCAAATGTGATGTTTAGTTTGAAATAAAAGTTTATATATGAAAGACTTGAACTATATTTATGTTTTGCTAAAGTTAGAGTTTACACTTTGTCGTTAACAAAATTTAGCAAAGATCGTAAAATATAAATAACGTTTTTAGGCGATATTTGTATTAACAAACCAGTTAAAAAACGACAAGTTCAGGAGCGGCGGAGAGAAGTAAATCGAAACGCGAGAGTTAGGGTTTCAAATCTGGGGTTTTTCCATCCTGGTTATGGTTTGATAACGCTCAAATTGTGCATGTTTTTTGTGGCGTTATTCGTATGTTTTTCGGTTATTTTGATATGTTTTTGTCACATAATCGTATCAAAGTGTGTTTGCAAGCATTTGTAGCCAAAAACAGGAAAAAGAAAGAAAAAGTGAAGTACATGAACAATTTGTCATTCCCATCTCGAGATTCAATTCGTTCAAGCATTTCACAAAAAAGAATCCAAGTTTTCATCATTCCAAAGTTTGTTGACAAGGAATAATCAAGTTTGGACAAAGAACGAAGAGCCAAGTTAAAGATCAAGTTTGTTGCTGTCATAACACAACCAATCGATCTGTATCCATTCCAACCGATCGGTCAGAAGAATTTGTCACATCCAACCGATCGGTTATGAATCCAACCGACCGGTTAGTAGCAGAAGTCACAACCAACCGATCGGTCAGGGCCCGATACCGATCGGTTGGTCAGCTCGTTAATATTTTGCAAGATGTTTTCTATCTCATTCTACTCGATTCTAGGCCCGATACCAAAAGGGTTGTTATCATTCAACTAGTTATAATCTTTTATCTATGAAAGATTGTTTTTCACCATAAACATTCTTGGCTAAACAAAGGAACTAAGGTGTAATAGTAATGAGAATACTTTTTGTTAATCAAATCGGATTGGTTGTAAACGCCTAATTGGTCGAAAGTTTTAGTAGTTTATAATCAATTGTAACCTTGTTGTCTATGATTAGGTTACCTTTTGTATTGACCATTTCTTAAGAGTATTTGATTAAACAAGGAACTATTTTTGTGTTTAAGGTTGTTTACTCAACTTTATGAACCTTGAATTGATTGGTCCAAACGTAATGCTTGTTTTTATAAACTAAAATCTTGACGAAGGTTTAACTTGTAGAAACAATAGATTAGAACACCAACTAATTCTCATTTACCAACATGTTAAGGAAAGTTATCACAATCATGCTTTTCTTATGAGTAGTTAACTAGTCTAAGCAAGTGTTGTCACAACTCGTAATTTCATGTCCTGTTTCAAACGTCGAAATTCCAATTTTTATCTCGGGAAGTTACTATTCACTTTTACTATTCACAAAACACTATTCATGTCCGAAATTTTTTATTTCATATTCTCGTAAGTTAAACTATTTTAACGATAATCCGAGAGTTTGACGCTCGTCGGATCATTTCTGCAAAAATCACGAAGCCGTGTCCGAGATTTACATTCAGGTTTAAACGTCCTTCCGGCATTCCGATATGTCTGTAAAACAATATAAACTATAGAAATATGATTTTCTTCCATTTTATGACAATTCTAAAAGTTTTGAAATTTTATGTTTTCCAATTCAGCGTTTTACGCGAATTACGCGTTTTAAACCCGCGTTACCAGTTTTAACAGCGTTTAAGCTACCCGATGGAACTTACCATTCATTTTATATTTTATTATGCAGTATATTGACAAGTTTAGTCATTATTTCAAGTTTCATATTTTTACGATACCCAGATTTACGTTTCGCGGCTTAACTATTTACGTTTAGTGATTAACGGAACAAAAACCGACTCCGTGAACAAGATATTACCCAAGCTTCTCACATACTCTTCCTATTTTTACCCATGTGCTGCCCCCCCCCCCCCTTCCATGTCTTCAACTTGATCATTTAATTACAATATTGCCATTAGATATTTCCTAAGTATACAAAACCAACTTTGTCACCTTATTCTTTACAAAAACAACTAGCAAACTCTCATCTCATCTTTCTCTTCTCCAAACCCACGACCAAGAATCAAAAACAAGCAAGAAACCATGGATTTTCCAAGATCAAGTCATTTTCTAGTTCCTTTAATGATCTTTGTTAGAGTTTTGAAATAAAAAACTCAAGATTATTAAGTTTTCTTCATCCAAGTTCACTAATCTTTGCTAAGTAAGTTGTCAAACTCTTTTTCATGATTTCTTCAAGTTATTTTCATGATTATATGATTTCCATACAAGATTTCATGCATATGCTAGTTTATACCACTCAATTTTATATATTTTCAACTTATAAACCCTAGATATGGATAATATGGAAACTCTTGTTAGTTTTACTTGATTGATGATGATTAGGAACACATGACACCCTAAGAAGGTGTATGGTAAGATTAGATTAGCTTTGTGGTGTTTGCAAGTGATTTGGTTGAATTAGAAACTAGTTTAGAACCTTAGAAATGGTTTTGGAACATATATTTATACCTACTGTCTCAAAAATGAAAACCTAGAAAACTCAGTAACTCAGGGGAACTTTTCAACCTAAGATTTAGAAAATACTTTCAAAAACGAAGCCGTAGGCGAAAGAACAGGGTTAAAACGAGTTTATAACGAAGGAGATATGATTTTTGCAAGTTTATTGACGAAAACTATTTTTCTGAAAATTGTGTGCTGTTGGACGATTTTTAGTAGACAAACCGAGGCGTTAGGCGTAACCTAGAGGAGCCAAGCTTTCCAAAATATATTAGTACATACTAAGACGTAACCATGGATATAAAGAACGAGTAAAACGGACTTATAACAACAAAGATATTCACGTTTCAATATCGGCAAAACCTTATAGAAATTGACAGCTTTTAACTAGAAAAATAATAATAATATTACTACTACGTACTAACTCTAGATTTCTAAAAATAATAACCAAGTGCCCAATTTCATAACTAATGAAGTATTAGTGATTTCAAGCATATTTTTATGGCATGGTCAAAGAAGACTCTAATTATTCATATGGGGACCGTTTTAAACTATTTTAGGGCCTACTTCCGCACTATTTTTAACAATGTAAATGCAATATTTTGATTTAACCATTTTATTCTAAATGTTTGAAGTGAAAACCATTTTTATACTTGTGTTGTGATATCAATTGAGTTACACCCCAGCTACATGTATGCTTCCGCTGGACCCGATTTTGGGGGTGTGACAAGTGTAGTTTTTAATCATTTGAATTATCTTATAATCATTATCGCTAGTGTTAGAGATTTACTTTTTAAACTTACGCTTAGAATCACTCACAAATCCCTGCGAACGATCCCGACTTACCAACCTAATCTTGCTATAACGGACGAGTTCACTTGCTCGTATGTGTTATTTCTAGATCTGGTAATCGTGTTTATAAATTTAAAACTTGCACACACCGTGAGCACACATCATGGTTGATCCATGTTCAGATTTTTTTTTTCTTTTTTTTTTTTGCCAGATTTTAATCAAAAAATAAGAGTTAGGGTTTCAATTTTGGGAGTCTTTGGTGCGGGAAGATTATATTTTGTTTGATTCATGTTTGGTTATACTTAACTCGGAGAATCAAAAAAATGTATGTATATACTTTTAATTATAATTATTTAATTCAATTTTTTTGCGATGGGTGTTTGGATTAATTTTTTTTATGTTTATGTTTAGTTCCGATTTTGCTGTTAGTGTCTATGTGAGATACATTAAAACCTACTACTATGCTGTATAGAGTTACTTAGCATCACAGTTGTTTGTGTTTTTATCGGTTTGTAGTTTTCGTAGTAGGTTTTAGCGTCTAGTTTTGGGGAAAAGATGATGTTAATTATATGAATTATGATGTTTATTGTCAAAGATGCTCAGCGTGTGAACATGGAATTGTCAACAATGCAACTCTCATAGAGAGGTAATGGATCTCAAAGTTTCATCTTGGTTTGGGTCAAAATGAGTAAATTTTTATTGATTACTGAATCATTTTGGTTATATTATTTTTTTCAACATGTTCGTACATTATTATTACTGATATACACACATAAAAAGGCAGTAGATCACTAAAACGAGAAGCTCTTCAAGCTGAACATGAGCGAGAGCATCCACGAGTCGATTGGAACCAGTTGTGAAAATATAAGTTTTAACCACTGCAGAGATAATATAAGTACATTATGTGTTTTAGTAATTCATTTGTGGGTGTATGTTTGGACTTCTTTTATTAAATTCGGGGGTTTTGTTTTTTTTAGCGTTGGCGGTTATACAGCTAAATGTTCTGATGGTTAGACAATGGGACAAAATTGGGGAACTTGATCCTGTCAGCCAAATTTATGACTCATGATGCGTAGGGATTGCACCAAGCTTTACCTCTCAAGGGATCTCGAGAAGCTTACAACCCCCACCAGGCAGTGTACCTGATCGTTGTAGTATAGTATAGTGACAAGTACCGGGGGATTGATCGTTCAACTCAGGAATAGTGTCGTTAGGATTGAAAATTAATCTAACTAGGTCTAAAGGTGAAAGATGATTCTTTTTGTGTTTTTATATTTTATGAAAAGCAAGTAAAATTGTCGGGTATTGGAAGGAGGGGCGGAATTAGCCAAAAAGGTGAAATAAGCAAATCCAACACCACTGAAAATCACCAGGCCTGCAGGCCACTTGGGAGGCTTGTTTAAGCTTATCTGATAAGCTTACCCACCCAAATAAAACCTGGAACCAACTAGCTTATCACAACTCGTAATTTCATGTCCTGTTTCAAACGTCGAAATTCCAATTTTTATCTCGGGAAGTTACTATTCACTTTTACTATTCACAAAACACTATTCATGTCGGAAATTTTTATTTCATATTCTCATAAGTTAAACTATTTTAACGGTAATCCGAGAGTTTGGCGCTCGTCGGATCATTTCTGCAAAAATCACGAAGCCGTGTCCGAGATTTACATTCAGGTTTAAACGTCCTTCCGGCACCCCGATATGTCCATAAAACAATATAAACAACAAAAATATGATTTTCTTTCATTTTACGACAATTCTAAAAGTTTTGGAATTTTACGTTTTTCAGTTCAGCGTTTTACGCGAATTACGCGTTTATAACCCGCGTTTCCAGTTTTAACAGCGTTTAAGCAACCCGATGGAACTTACCATTCATTTTATATTTTATTATGGAGTATTTTGACAAGTTAAGTCATTCTTTCAAGTTTCATATTTTTACGATACCCGAATTTACGTTTCGCGATTTAAAACTTTACGGTTTGCGATTAACGGAACCAAAACCGACTCCGTGAACCAGATAACACCAAGCTTCTTACATACTCATCCACCATATGCAGCCCCCCCCTCAAAATATCTAGTCAACTTGACCAAGTATTTACAAAAATGCCATTGGATGAGATATTTCATACTTAAACACATATAACATAATCATACAATTTCTAATAATCAAAAACTCACTATTCTCTCATCCTCTACCCCATAACCACGACCATAAACCAAACTCCATGATCAAGTGATGATCTTTCATAGTTTAAAGCACCAAAGTTATTCATTTTATGGTTCTAATCAAGAATATTGCATCAAACACACAAGTAATCCAAGATTTCTCATCATCTAATCACCTATTATTTCAAAGTGAGTATTCAAATTTATTTTTATGTTTTCATCTAATTAACACATGTATCTTATAGTATTCATGATTAATTTCATGCACAAACTAGCTATACCACTTTATTTTTGTTAACTTTTGAACATACAAACCCTAGATTGTGATTTAGGTGTTCCCTTGTTAAATTAACTTGATTACTAGTCATTAGGAACCCATGGCACCCTAAGAAGGTGTATGGTAGGATTAGTTTAGTTTTGTGAAGATTGCAAGAGTTTTGGTTGAGGTTGGAACTAGTTTTGAACCTTGAAAATGGATTTCTAACAAGTAAATATACCTGCTGTCCCATTTTTGTAAATCCAGGAAAATCAGTAAATACAAAGTAAACTTTGGCAAAAATTTTAGAAAATACATTCAAAAACGAATCCGTAGGCGAAAGAACGGATTAAAACGAGTTTATAACGAAGGAGATATGATTTTTGCAAGTTTAACGACGAAAACTATTTTCTGAAAATTATACATGCTGTCCCACGATTTTCAATGGGCAATCTGAGGTGTAAAACTTGATCTAGCCATCCCAAATTATCAAAAATATATTAGTATGTTGTCCCACGATTTCGGGGATATAAAGAACGTAGAAAACAAGCTTATAACGACCAAGATATACACGTTTCAAAATCGGCGAAACTCTATTTATTTCCATCAGCTTTTTAGCAAAATATTACTAAGTATAGAAACAGTTTTTGTAAGACATCATGTTGAGAGCCAATTTACTCATTGATAAACTCATTTCTGGAAAATTTACATCATTGACAAAAAGTTAGTTCACCCAGCCTAGTTTTCAAAACATGCAGCCGTTTGTCAAAAGGATTTATAACGAACAACTTATGGACTTCCAAACTTTCCCAAAAACTGCCCAAATACCTTACTTGATGGCTATATATCTTTATGATCGAGACCCGTATGGACAAACATCACTTCTGTGACTTTTTAGATGAGGTGAAAATATTCTCAAAACTACTGAGCTTCTTTCCTAACACTTAATATTCACTATTTCGCAACTAGTTTTACGAGGCCAATTTGGACATATTTTCGAGTAATGAAAATGTTATATTTTGCGACGAAAACCTTATATTTGCCGATAGAACACCAAACGAGAATCGTGGAGTACCGTTTCAACATATTTACATGGAAAGTGGTTATTAACTTAACGAGACGTCAAAAATGTATTTTTCGACGATAAACGTTATTTTCAAAACTAACAAGTGGTATCGATAACATACGTAGTTGCATGTGTAGCATCATATCATTTCTTACATTAGATCGTTCATCATTCATATTAGGTTGCGGTTAGAGATCGAACCTCATTTCTGTGTATCCAGTTTATCATCGTAGCTATCGCACCAGGTGAGTCATAGCCCCTATTCTTTTAAATTGTTTTGTTAACGTTTTGGGGGAGAATACATGCTCGTTTTTACATAAATTACTACTTGACTCTTTGAACTCATTTGACCTTATAACTTGTTTTGAACTTTTGAACTTAATGTACTGTACGTGCTATGACCTAAAGTCTCACCTTATTGGTGGAGCGTTCTTAACCCTAAAGTCTCGCCTTATTGGTGGAGCGTGCTAAGTCTCCCATGTTCGGAGCGTTCTTAATCTTATATAATAGTTGTATGATGTACTGTTCGTACATTCGCATTGTTCGACGCCTATTAGTAGTATGGATAGCGCTATTAGAGGTCGGCCAACCTCTCGTCCACCATGTTACGGGACGCATATTATTTAATTAGGGGCTTTGCATGGCATACATTATTATATAGGTGGTGCTTATATTGTGACTTATTATGACCGCGGGTACTGGACTACTAAACATGCAACTATATTTTAGCAGTGGGTTGTGAACACACAGGTTACAAGGCTCTTATGGCGGGACTTGTAACTGAGTGGATTTACGATGCCTTTGCTGTGTGATCATTTTTCTATAGACTTTATTTGTTAAACAAACTCTATGAACTCACCAACCATTGTGTTGACACTTTAGCATGTATTTTCAGGTTTTAAGCTATGGCACACTACTGGAGGTTTTGGCAGGGCATGGCATGGTCATAGAAGACTCTGATTTAATCATTTGGGGACCGTTTTAAACTACTTTAAGGGCCTACTTCCGCATTACTTTTAACGATGTAAATTCAACAATTTGATTTAACTATTTTATTTTAAATGATTCAAGTGCAAACCATTTTTGAACTAGTGTTGTGATATCAATTGAGTTACACCCCAGCTACATGTATACTTCCGCTGGACCCGATTTTGGGGGTGTGACAGATTGGTACCAGAGCTTTGGCTATAGCGAACTAAGTGTTTTTAAAACCTAGACTATAGCTACTTTTACGAAAACTTAACCCTATGACCGTCACGTGCCTGCCTGCCAAGCTGAAGCCTCATTTGTGGTTAGTTGCTGACATAGGTGATGAGATTTATGTCTCATTACCTGATATATATTATATTCATTTATTATAGTTGTTTACTATAATTGTCTTTCATATAAGCATGTTCACGTATCATATATGTCACCGCATTATGTTTTTCCTTGCATAGTTTCATCATTTGACCTCGAGTTTGGTCACCTGCCTTAGTATTTCATAACACCTTAGTATTTGTGAAGGACATGGTATTAGTATAACTAAGCTGAGTATTTCAAAATTCATGGAACCTCGGTGGAATATAGACTGGTCATTTATATTCAACCCGGGATAGTAGGACATAGGCTGACCACCTATATCCGACTCAGAAATGAATTTTGCAACACTGAGAATAGTTATAATGATATTTTGTCTGGATTGTGTGTAAGCAATTCCAAAGTCGAGCCAATCTTTCAAAAGACCTTTTTCAAGGACGTTGAATCCAGACCTTGATTTTTAGCTTGGTTCTAGTGACTGTTCTTGTTTGATTGGGTTGCGAAAATCAAGCTAAAAGTTAAAGTCATCACTCAAACCGATTTAGCCTAACCTCATGACTGTTCTTGTTTGATTGGGTTGTGGGATTAAGTGAAAATCGGTTACCTAAAGGATTAACCTAAAGGAGGTCTTTTGAGGACTATGCTCGGGTTTGGGAAGGTTTGCCTCATCAAGTCTGACCACGAGAACGTACCTAGTTGGATAGGAAACCCACATACATAAGCTTTGACATATTTTCTTACACACACACTTAACTGATTAACATCAACTGAACTTCGGGACGAAGTTCCTTTTAGAGGGGAAGAATGTCACAACTCGTAATTTCATGTCCTGTTTCAAACGTCGAAATTCCAATTTTTATCTCGGGAAGTTACTATTCACTTTTACTATTCACAAAACACTATTCATGTCGGAAATTTTTATTTCATATTCTCATAAGTTAAACTATTTTAACGGTAATCCGAGAGTTTGGCGCTCGTCGGATCATTTCTGCAAAAATCACGAAGCCGTGTCCGAGATTTACATTCAGGTTTAAACGTCCTTCCGGCACCCCGATATGTCCATAAAACAATATAAACAACAAAAATATGATTTTCTTTCATTTTACGACAATTCTAAAAGTTTTGGAATTTTACGTTTTTCAGTTCAGCGTTTTACGCGAATTACGCGTTTATAACCCGCGTTTCCAGTTTTAACAGCGTTTAAGCAACCCGATGGAACTTACCATTCATTTTATATTTTATTATGGAGTATTTTGACAAGTTAAGTCATTCTTTCAAGTTTCATATTTTTACGATACCCGAATTTACGTTTCGCGATTTAAAACTTTACGGTTTGCGATTAACGGAACCAAAACCGACTCCGTGAACCAGATAACACCAAGCTTCTTACATACTCATCCACCATATGCAGCCCCCCCCTCAAAATATCTAGTCAACTTGACCAAGTATTTACAAAAATGCCATTGGATGAGATATTTCATACTTAAACACATATAACATAATCATACAATTTCTAATAATCAAAAACTCACTATTCTCTCATCCTCTACCCCATAACCACGACCATAAACCAAACTCCATGATCAAGTGATGATCTTTCATAGTTTAAAGCACCAAAGTTATTCATTTTATGGTTCTAATCAAGAATATTGCATCAAACACACAAGTAATCCAAGATTTCTCATCATCTAATCACCTATTATTTCAAAGTGAGTATTCAAATTTATTTTTATGTTTTCATCTAATTAACACATGTATCTTATAGTATTCATGATTAATTTCATGCACAAACTAGCTATACCACTTTATTTTTGTTAACTTTTGAACATACAAACCCTAGATTGTGATTTAGGTGTTCCCTTGTTAAATTAACTTGATTACTAGTCATTAGGAACCCATGGCACCCTAAGAAGGTGTATGGTAGGATTAGTTTAGTTTTGTGAAGATTGCAAGAGTTTTGGTTGAGGTTGGAACTAGTTTTGAACCTTGAAAATGGATTTCTAACAAGTAAATATACCTGCTGTCCCATTTTTGTAAATCCAGGAAAATCAGTAAATACAAAGTAAACTTTGGCAAAAATTTTAGAAAATACATTCAAAAACGAATCCGTAGGCGAAAGAACGGATTAAAACGAGTTTATAACGAAGGAGATATGATTTTTGCAAGTTTAACGACGAAAACTATTTTCTGAAAATTATACATGCTGTCCCACGATTTTCAATGGGCAATCTGAGGTGTAAAACTTGATCTAGCCATCCCAAATTATCAAAAATATATTAGTATGTTGTCCCACGATTTCGGGGATATAAAGAACGTAGAAAACAAGCTTATAACGACCAAGATATACACGTTTCAAAATCGGCGAAACTCTATTTATTTCCATCAGCTTTTTAGCAAAATATTACTAAGTATAGAAACAGTTTTTGTAAGACATCATGTTGAGAGCCAATTTACTCATTGATAAACTCATTTCTGGAAAATTTACATCATTGACAAAAAGTTAGTTCACCCAGCCTAGTTTTCAAAACATGCAGCCGTTTGTCAAAAGGATTTATAACGAACAACTTATGGACTTCCAAACTTTCCCAAAAACTGCCCAAATACCTTACTTGATGGCTATATATCTTTATGATCGAGACCCGTATGGACAAACATCACTTCTGTGACTTTTTAGATGAGGTGAAAATATTCTCAAAACTACTGAGCTTCTTTCCTAACACTTAATATTCACTATTTCGCAACTAGTTTTACGAGGCCAATTTGGACATATTTTCGAGTAATGAAAATGTTATATTTTGCGACGAAAACCTTATATTTGCCGATAGAACACCAAACGAGAATCGTGGAGTACCGTTTCAACATATTTACATGGAAAGTGGTTATTAACTTAACGAGACGTCAAAAATGTATTTTTCGACGATAAACGTTATTTTCAAAACTAACAAGTGGTATCGATAACATACGTAGTTGCATGTGTAGCATCATATCATTTCTTACATTAGATCGTTCATCATTCATATTAGGTTGCGGTTAGAGATCGAACCTCATTTCTGTGTATCCAGTTTATCATCGTAGCTATCGCACCAGGTGAGTCATAGCCCCTATTCTTTTAAATTGTTTTGTTAACGTTTTGGGGGAGAATACATGCTCGTTTTTACATAAATTACTACTTGACTCTTTGAACTCATTTGACCTTATAACTTGTTTTGAACTTTTGAACTTAATGTACTGTACGTGCTATGACCTAAAGTCTCACCTTATTGGTGGAGCGTTCTTAACCCTAAAGTCTCGCCTTATTGGTGGAGCGTGCTAAGTCTCCCATGTTCGGAGCGTTCTTAATCTTATATAATAGTTGTATGATGTACTGTTCGTACATTCGCATTGTTCGACGCCTATTAGTAGTATGGATAGCGCTATTAGAGGTCGGCCAACCTCTCGTCCACCATGTTACGGGACGCATATTATTTAATTAGGGGCTTTGCATGGCATACATTATTATATAGGTGGTGCTTATATTGTGACTTATTATGACCGCGGGTACTGGACTACTAAACATGCAACTATATTTTAGCAGTGGGTTGTGAACACACAGGTTACAAGGCTCTTATGGCGGGACTTGTAACTGAGTGGATTTACGATGCCTTTGCTGTGTGATCATTTTTCTATAGACTTTATTTGTTAAACAAACTCTATGAACTCACCAACCATTGTGTTGACACTTTAGCATGTATTTTCAGGTTTTAAGCTATGGCACACTACTGGAGGTTTTGGCAGGGCATGGCATGGTCATAGAAGACTCTGATTTAATCATTTGGGGACCGTTTTAAACTACTTTAAGGGCCTACTTCCGCATTACTTTTAACGATGTAAATTCAACAATTTGATTTAACTATTTTATTTTAAATGATTCAAGTGCAAACCATTTTTGAACTAGTGTTGTGATATCAATTGAGTTACACCCCAGCTACATGTATACTTCCGCTGGACCCGATTTTGGGGGTGTGACATAGCTTATGCCCTGGGCTCTCCTACAACCCAAGGTGCTCACAAAGGGACCCACAGACAAGCTCTTGAGAAGCTTATGATTTGTGCTTACCCATACTAATCATACAGTGTAGATGACTCAGTGAAGCAACTTATCAAGACCAACATAAGCATTTAGAATAAGCTCAAAGAGCAAATTAAGCATTAACATGAGTAGATGGCCAGGGGGTTATCTAATAAGCCAAAGAGCATCTAGTGGGGTCCACAGTTAAGCTAGATAAGAGCTTGGAAAATGGGGCTTATGAAGCTGGTGCAGGGTACCAGTTAAGCAAAACAGGTAGATTAGATCCAATAATTCAATAAGCAAATGATTTCAAAACTTGAATTTCCTTTTGGATTTGAATATACAAGCTGTTAAAGTTTTCAAAACAACAAAGACCTTGTATTTTCAACAAGAAATGAACCCTAGAAGCTTAATTGAAATCTGTCCCATACAACACAGTATGCAAGTTTTGACTTTTTGAGATTTCATGAACTTTGACCTAAATGAGATTCTAATGATCCTAATCCACTGAACATGTAATAATAAGCTGAAAAGAGAATGAAATATGATGAAACAACAACTTATGAGCTACTATGATTGATATGGAACCCTAAATCCTAAACAGTGCATTCCTAAGGTGGAATTTAAAGTGACATTGACTTTTTTCACACTAAGACCTCTGAAGTTGATGTCTAATTTACACTATTTGAACCTAATGGAAGTTGTTTAAACCATGAGTCACCACTGGAATACAGGGAACAGTGGCCAAAACCACTAATCTAAACACTCCCTTAATGGACTGTAAGTGAGAATTTCAAAGCATTTCAATGTTTAAATCCATAAAACTGACTTGCAAGGTTAAATTATAATGTAACAAACTGGGTTGAGCATGTAAACATTATTAAAAACAAAAAAATCTCATGAATCACTAGCAAGCATATTTGACAGTTAAGGAATAAAGTTGAGAATAAGGAAAACTAACAAATAACTATTGCAACATCATAAATCCAATCCCCAACACTAATTAAACATACAAGAACTTAATAGAGCAGTTAAAAACTATCATACATTATAGATGTGAAAATTTAGGAAATTACTTACAAACGGCTTCAAGATTAGAACTCATGAACCAAAGATTCAAATCATAACCTAATGCCTCCCAATAGGCTAGTAAACCATAAACATTCAACTTCCACCTTGCTCACTGCTTCTTTTCCATTTCACACTGAGTTTTGATTTTTGAAGTATTTAACTTGAATTTTTGATTAATTTATATGAAACTGAGTTTTCTATTTCCACAGCTTGTAAAAGCTTTATAATTGGCTCAAACAACTCACTGGATCAGAAATCAACAACTTTGAGAGCAACACAGTTAAAATGCAATTTCACTAAAATAACAAAGTTTGAATTTTTAACAAAACACTGGAAATTAATATTAAGAAACTTGAAAATACACTAGAAATGTCACATACAATTTAACTGAACTGGAGATTCTAACTAGAATAGAGCTTAAATTAACAACATTTTTCTATATTAATTAAAAAAATACTATTATCTACCAACTGATTTCCTCTCTTTCTTCCTTCTTTTATAACCTTCCAGAGGGTCTGAGGCACTTTTCCCACTTGCAATTTGAGCCATTGGATTACCAAAGATGATTTTGGCCGTTTGATTGTTTTGGCGGGAAAATTGGGATTGAACCATTTGGCAGTTAGCTTATGTTTGGGAGGTGGGTTTTGTTGTTTTGCTGTTGTTTTGAGGTGAGTAGGAGGGGGTGGAGTGTGACAGTGAGATAGCAGGGGTGGGGGTGATGATGGTGGTGGCAGGCTATGGTAGCAGGGGTAGGGGTGATGTGGAGGATGAGGGTCAAAGTTGGGGTTGACTGGGGATAATAAAAAACGGGGGAAGGGATAATATTAGTGGTGGGCTGGTGAGTGTTTGGGCCAAGGTGAGGGTGTGTGGACTGGATTAGGTTGTATGGAGTGTTGGGTTGGATTGTGTTTTGGATTTTAGGGAATAATACTATATATGGTCCGTTTGGTTTGTTTAATTATCACAAGGACCAAAAATGTAATTTGCTGAAAATTGAGGGTTGGGTTGTGGTATTATTCCAAGGTTTAATCAAGGGTTAATCTTGCCAGGTTTCATTTACCAAAGGACCATAAAAGTAAATTTCCAAAATTTGAAATCCCGGGGACTTGTTTTGCCAAATTTCAAAGTTGAGGGGCCGTTTATGCCATTTTGTGAAAACTTTACTCCAAGGACCATTTGTGATAAATTTTGATTTCCCAAGGACCTAAGTTGACTTTTCTTTGAATTAATTTTGACCAGGGACTAATTTTGACAATCTTTGAAAGTTCAGGGACCTTTTATGTCAATTTTGGATTTTGAGGGGTAAAAGTTGCCAGTTTGTTAAAACTTTCATCCAGGGATTAATATTGAACAAATTTGATTTCCCGAGGACCAAAGTTGACTTTTCTTTCATTTTAAACCTTCAGGAACTAGTTTTGTAAATTTATGAAACTTGAGGGACTGAAACTGCCAATTATGCAAACTTTGTTCGTTTTTCATTTGTTTTTAAACATTTTGCATCTAAAACATATAAAACACACTTTTGGGATAATTTCTGTATTTTGATACATTTCTGAGTGTTTTTGAACGTTTTGGCAGTTCAGATACGATAAAAATGATGAGTATTTACACACTCATCAGTCCTCAATGTTCAAGTAAAGAATGTAAAAGTGAAATAAGTAAAAAGAATGAAATCAAATACTCCCCTGATTCGCTCGGTATGGATAATAAGGTGGCCAGGTTAGATCTTCCTCCAAGAAAATGAACAATCAAAGCTTCCCTTCCAGAATATAAATCATCTTCTTGTCAAACATAACCTGTTAAACCTGAGAAAACAAACACAAAAACCCAAAGCATCAATCCGAACAAAAAAAACTCACAACTAGATGTAATTCCAGACTTAGGAATAGAAACAAAACAATTAAAGATATAATGCTTGTGGAATGAATGTTTGCAGATTTTCTGGAGTTTATAAAACTAAAGAATTAACAAAAACTTTAAGACTCCGGTATAAACAAAACTAGCAAAATTTCCATAATTTTACACATGACGCCGTCAAGAGTAAACTCATGACGCCATCAGAAGTGACCTGCAGAAATCTTTACGTTAAGTTTACGGAAAATTTCTGAAAAAACTTATGTCCTACTTCCTGGAAAATCCTGCAAAACATCATTATGACTCGATACAAGCATTTGACTCTAACAAGTACTAATACACATGTCCATTTAATATTGTTGTGGTTCATGCTCAATTTTGTTCTTATAAACAAATTTGGATCTCCCTTACACTTATCTTTTGCAAAATACCTTTATATGCAATTAAGACGAAGTTAAAAACAAAATAAAGCATTTTCACAATTTACTTTGAAACATGAGCCAGAAACAATAAAAATAAAACATGCATACGGAAACAAATAAAATCAAACAAACAAACAAACAAATAAAGCTTGGGTTGCCACCCAATAAGCATTTTCACAATTTACTTTGAAACATGAGCCAGAAACAATAAAAATAAAACATGCATACGGAAACAAATAAAATCAAACAAACAAACAAACAAATAAAGCTTGGGTTGCCACCCAATAAGCGCTTGTTTTTGTTCGAGTCACGAGCCTGACTCTACCCTTATTTAACGGAAATATGGGAGGTTTTCCCTACACTTTTAATTAAGTGCGGGTGGAAGTAGCGATACACACCCTTAGGGTGGAAATATGCCACGTGAGGTGAAGGGGGTGAGTGAATGGCTTCCTTCATCCTAAAACTACCCGAATAATATTGGTTGATGGGTGGGTCGGTTCCTCTTTTGTCTCCTAGAAATATATCTAAGGATGGAAAGGTGTGTAAAGATTGAGGTTCCGGTTCATCAACACTAGGAAATTCCCTAGAACTAGGAGTAAGGTTATCACTACAAGTATTCAAACCTATATCCTCTAGTGGTGCTTGGTCCAAGGGTCTACCTCCATCGGAATTCCTAAAGTTTCTTCTACTTCTTCCGGGTAAGTCACGGGCGGTGTGCGTGCCTCAAATGATGGTAGGATTTGTGGGGTACTTAGTGGGCTTGGGTTTTCTACTATCTCTTCCATCACATCAATATCACCTATGTGTTCATCTTGTATTATGGTAGTGCCTAACCATGACATGCAACTAGGTGGCTCAACTCTAACCTCATGTGTGTCGTATGTTTTGGTGAAATCTATCCCGCTCATGCAACTAGGTAGTTCAACACTAACCATCTCATAATCTTGGTTTGATTCTAAGTTCATGTTCTTAGAAACTAGGTCATCTCGCTCATACGAATCCACCAATTCGTTGAACTTATGGGTAATGGTTAGGAAGCTTTTCTCAAAATTCATCCAAAGGGTCTCACTAAAAGGAATTTATCAAGATAATGATTGTCTAATAGAAAACACACATGCATAAAATTTATCAAACCCATCTAACTTTACACCCATCTCCTCTTGTATATATCTAAGATCACTTAAAAATTCATTGGAACAACAGGAGGCAAATCGATCCGAGTAAACTAATTGTTCCTCTATAGTTAATGATCTAAATGGAATTTCATCCGCCATGGAGACAATTGAAAATGGTTTTACAAACAAAGGGAACAAATAAAAAGATAGACTACAAGAAAGCTAATAAAAAGAAAATAAAAATCTCACTAAAAAGGAATCTAATGAGTAGACCTAATAAAAATCAAATTCAACATAAACAATAACTATTCCCCGGGGTGCGGCGCCAAAAACTTGATGCGTAGGGATTGCACCAGGCTTTACCTCTCAAGGGATCTCGAGAAGCTTACAACCCCCACCAGGCAGTGTACCTGATCATTGTAGTATAGTATAGTGACAAGTACCAGGGGATTGATCGTTCAACTCAGGAATAGTGTCGTTAGGATTGAAAATTAATCTAACTAGGTCTAAAGGTGAAGGATGATTCTTTTTGTGTTTTTATATTTTATGAAAAGCAAATAAAATTGTCGGGTATTGGAAGGATGGGCGGAATTAGTTGCTAATCAACTAACCCAAAAGCTACTAATCAAACTAATGTGTAAGAAAAATAAACTAAGGTTCTACAAGATAAGTGAAGCATGTCTACCCATGATATGTTACTCCTTGCTAGCTATCCAATTCTACCTATTGAATTGTCACACCTTGTTTTAATTGACGGGTTGTATTCCTTAATACCATTCATGGGGTGGCGTACTTACTTCCCCAATCCTATAAGCGCCTACTTCACTCCTATGTCGAGCCGGCTAAGAAGCTCCTAACATGGGATCACTAGAATTTGCTCATGCATTAAATACAACCAATAAAACCTAGTACACATCGGTTCATGTTTCCTAAGACGTTCAAGCATGTTACACAATGGAGATCTGCCAGTTTTCTTAAGCCTAACATTGAATTCATTCAATCAAAACTAGAATCAAATAGGAAACAAGAATTATAAACTAAACCAACTAGATCTATTGAAGTTGTCACGCCTTAATTGATGAAGATAGACACACACATCAACAAGCCCTCATTGATGGAGATAGACACAAACATCAACAAGAAATCAATGAGATCTAATTAATTATACACAAGTTTCACACAATCATAAGTAGACACAAGGTGAATTAGCAAAACATCATCAAAGAAGAGCAATCAACAATGATAATGGAAAACATAATTAAGATAGAATCAACAAACCAATACATGATGTTTATGGAATGATTGAAACCCTCTAAGTTGCTAAAAAACACCTACCTAAACTCAGGAATCGACCTTAGGGTTTAGGGCTTACAAATAATGAAGTTATGTGGTTATATTAATAGGAAAACTTTCTGTCGGTCCGATCTGACGGCGTCAGACTTAACACATGACGCCGTTGTAAAACCTCGCGAAAATTCGTATAATTTAACTTTGGTTAATTATATAAATAATCTTTGTCATTATTGTAATTACCATTTTTACGGGGAAATTTAAAATTTTCTTTGTATATTAAAATTGTCACGATTACGATATTGTCAAATTCGTCAAACGACAAAACAAGTTATCAACACAATTAACAAAACATTAATTTCACTAAACATAATTAATAAAAACTAATTACTAAAATTTATTTAAAAACCAATCGGGCCTTAAATTTCCCTAAGCCCAACCGGCCCAACTATGAACCCATTTTTATTTATAAAATTTCGTACAAATCGACTAGACAAGCTCCAAATCAACTCGTTTATTTTTATTTCGTACACACGACCTATGTTTATTTTTGCATATTCTCGTTAACCTCCTAGCCAACTATTAGTGTGTCGAATCTCACGTTCACACGTTGAGATTTGATACGTTTTTACGAGGCATTCCGTTTAGCCATTAATCTACCCAAACGGTACATACAAAATTCAATTCTTATCCGTTTTAATCCCCGTTTGTTTCTAAATGATCCTAATAATAATACCGAGATGATTTTATACTCAAATGTCGAATATGATCATGTATATACAAGTAGTGAACGATTTTGTAAATCGTTTATCAATATATGGTTATGTCGACATGCATTCATGAGTCACCCAAACACATTCCATGTTTCATGCTCTCACATTCCATAATATATTCATATATCTCGTCCTAGGTAGCTGAGTGTACTGACATGAAATAGTTAGAATGGTTTCCTTGAAAATTATCACATATACGTGTGATATGTTGGTACCATATATATGAACCATGCATGCACTTGATTTCCTCCATTCTCAAACACTTTCACATAAACGTTTCTTCCTCAAAACTACTCCTACAAACTCATAAGTCGAAGGTTATATTGGTTGGGACTCAAGAAAAGGAAATCGGGTTTATATATATATATATATGTATATATATATATATATATATATATATATATATATATATATATATATATATATATATATATATATATATATACATAACGTTTGGGTTATATATTGGAAACGTGAAATCCTTGTGTTCCATTCTATTTCATTCGACTCTTGATCACCTCTAAGGTGTTTGTAAGTCTCCTCTACTTGTTTCTACTCCAATTTATACGTTACATATATGTCTTGCACCATGTTTAAAATTTGTTCCATCGTATATCAATTTGGTATATATATACACGTACATATTTATTGTTAGAACACGAAACGTGACTAGCCTCTATCTTGGAAGGCCTAGGAGTCACGTATCACGCTTAAAATACGTTTAAAGTTATTTTACATGCATCATATTTACTTGTTTTGAAACCTTATATACACGTATAAAATCATGCATACATAAAAATATTACTAAGTCATTTTCAATATATATAAACGATTCAAACACTCTACAAAAGCATCGTATAACTTTCAATTTCACGTAACAAGCACCCAATATTTTTGCTCGACCTAATAGACCACCTAGAAATCTATTAGTTTCGTTTATACAACTTATAAAAATAATCACGTTTAGACACTATAAACGAGCCAAAGCAAATCGACATAAACCAGTTTTTCAAACTAAAAATTTATACAAAACTTTTATGTTTGTCGATTGGGCTTAATCTAAGCCCAATAAGACTTCACGATATAACAGCCCACTGGGCCCATAAAATACATTTTTAGAATCACAAAGTAAGCCCAAGTTCAAGCCCAAAAGAATTTTCATGCCCTCGCCTCTAAAATTTTAAATGGGCTTTAGTTTGGTTCAAATTAAGGCCCATAAGCTAAATAAATAAGCTTTTATAAAAATAAGCAGTTGAAATAAGCTTGAAATTCATAAAAGAAGCTAAGGAAATTTTTATAAAAATTTTATAATCACTTTTGCAAAATTGGACTAAAAATGTAACGCGACGACACCTATAGGGACTAAAAGTGAAAACTGTGAAAACTAAGGACTAAAAATGTAGAAACAGAAAGAAAGGATAAAAATTGATAATATAGGATTATTACAAGCTTAGATTTTAATATCGGACATGTAGTGGACTATAATTGTAAAATATATATAAAAAGGACTAACGGTGTGACGCTAACGCCGTTAGTATAAAAAGTGTAAAATTGGAAAAAGAATAAGGACTACACATAATCTATTTGACATTCTTATTTTATTTCCTATTTCACGGCAACCAATCACGTCATATGCATTTTATTATGTTGTAAATATATATTATTTATTTTTACGTTAATAATATATATAACGATATTTAAAAAGTTAATATTTTACTTACGATTTAAAAAGGTAAAACTACGATGGATATTTTAAATAAAGTATTTTCATATCATGCATGGCATAATAATTTCACTTCACATCATCTATTCGTCATAACGAATAATGTTTATTCGTTATTCGTTCGTAGTTACCAAATAGTATTTGGTTATATTCTCTGATACATTTATTTATCAGGTTCCGTATCAACGACGTTTCCATAATCGTTTCCATAAATCTCATTCTATCTTACTTTTCATCATTTTCAAATCAATCCAGGTGAGTCATAGCCCCATTTCAAATAATTGTTTTTAACTCATTGGGGGAGATACATGCTTACATATACTTTGATAACTTGATAAGTATATGAAATAAAATAAAATACATGATTCAAATCAATTTCCTAATTGATATTAAAATAATATAAATTGTGATTTAAAGTATGTTAATGTTTCCAATGTGATTATTGTGGTATGTGAAATATATATTTATTGAAGAATTTCTTGACTGAAATATTGATACTCATATGAAAATGTTCTCAATCCGATTATTGTGGTATGTGATATAAATGTGTTACTGGCGAAATATTCAAACTGAATTTCTGATACTCAAATGATGATATTTTCAAACTGAATTTCTGATACTCAAATGATGATATTTTCAAACTGAATTTCTGATACTCAAATGATATATTTTCACACTAAATTTTTGATACTCAAACGATATATTTTCAAACTGAATTTCTGATACTCAAACGATATATTTTCAAACTGAATTTCTGATACTCAAACGATACTGTGTTTTTCAATTTGATCTCTGTGATACGATACTTGATTTCATGATATTATGCTAAATGAGCCCATTAGTCCTTGATATTGCCTAAGTTAGCTTATCGCCATATAGTCCCTCTATCATGAGCCATTAATCACTGTAAAGTGAGCGCGAATATAGTGAACAGATTCGAAACCTGTTTTGGATTGACCTCCGATCCCACTAATGCTTGACGGAATGCCAATTGCAATTGGTTAGCCGCATTAGTCGTGATACACTATATTTGAGTAAAAATAGGAATTGGCAAATCACCTATTACACGAGGGCAAAATCTGTCATTGATTTGATAGAACACCCCTTCTGTTAATGTCTTGCGTGTCATGAGGCTTGGTGCAATATCTATAAAGGAAATATATATGTATTCAACATATATTTAGATACAGCTGTATAGGTTTGACCATATGTGAATTGTATATTTGATTGATTTAGTATCATGAGTTTCCAGCTCATGTTAAGATTATTAATTCTTTATTGAATGTGATTGAATTTTATATGATTTATTTGTGAATATATTCGATATTTGTTTCGTTACTGTTTGTATTTTAACAATATCAAATATTCCTGAAATTTAACAAAATAAAGGGTTTTTTCTAAAACTCTATGAACTCACCAACCTTTGTGTTGACACTTTTAAGCATGTGTATCTCAGGTAATTTAAAGGAGCAGGACAAGACGCGGAGTGGGCATTTATTACTCTGATAAATTAAAATGGTGTAAAAATCAAATTTGTCATTTTTACAAGCCTTTATATCTTTTTCATAAGATTTTAAATCAAATGGTTCATCTTTTATCAAAATTATTATTTAAATGACAAATGACTTTCAAAATGTTTCTTTTAAACCGTTTTATTGGTTAAAACTTCGATCCTCACCGTAACACCCAAATTAATTTTCCGCTGCGACAAACTTTAAAAATGGGGATGTTACATCCGTCAAGAAGCCTTTTTCACCAAATTGTAGATCTTTTCGTCCCGATCGTTTTCTTTTTTGAATCGCTCAAATCCGAGTTCGTATGCAAAAGTTATGGCCAAAACAGTGTCAGCTACTCCGCGCGCAAGTTTTGATAAGTTAACACGTGACGCCCTTGGGTGACGCCTTCACGTTTCTTCTGGGCCGTCACCACTTTTACTCTTGACGCCGTCACAAAAAGCCTCTTGACGCCATCAGGTATTGTTCCCAGCAAGGAAAATTAAGACTTTGCCGTTTTCTTCACTTTTATGCTCCAAAAACGTCAAAAATGCTTCCTTTTCCAGAATTCACTCCCAAAGTACCTAAAATCACTAAAGGAATGATTTAGGGCAATATTTGATCAAATAAATTCAATTCCGGGCTTAAATGACCCCCTAAAAACGGTTCATTTTTCACCTCATCAACTCATAAGAGAAGGTACTGCCTTTCTAGTGTATCTTAGCAGTTACTAGCTAACCGCATGCTTTTGTACATAACGAGTGGCTACAGGTAGACAAAAAGCCGAAAACAAAATATACAGTTGCCCAAAGATTCACACCAAACATGAAATTCATTTCAAAAAACAGATAGTAACCATTACAAGAGGCTTTACTTAAACTGTGCAACTGCAACCACTTACGGGACAACTATATCTTTTGTTTGCCATAATTCTGAACTTCTGATCTCTAATATGCTTTATGTTTTTATTTGAGGACTGAATATGCCTTATTTGGTGTGACAGTTGCCGAGGAATTGCATCTTCCATAATTACTGACCTAACGGATTGTAACGCCTTACTTTCAAAGCAAAGGAAGAAAAGACATGTACTTCATTCATTATTCTTTATCATGTTATTGCATCATGATATTACTATTAAGAGCTGCTATTTTTCAAGTACTTTTCAGACTTTAATTCAGTACAATATATAATCTCGAACAAATATAGCAAATTGAATATATCAATATGGGTAACGGGTCAAAACATGTTTTTTTAGAGCATATCTAAATGACTTAATTGGATTGATCTTCTAAAATTTTGATTTATATACTGAATTGTTTCAATTATCAAGTAATAAACATGTGGTTAATCATGAGCTGCTCAAACTAAATGACCATTCTCCTTTCAGTTAATTTTCTAAAATTTACCTATTTGAGATGCTAGCGTTAAAAGTTAATGGGTGAAAAAAGCAACTTCTGTTTTTGAGGATGCTAACAGACTTTTTTGTGTAGGATCTTGACCTGAATGTAGATCTAAGTGGCACAAGTGTTGCTGAAGAGTAGACACTTTGGAGGCATGTTGTTTTCCTGCTTCTTTAAGGCTAACAATGTCGTGAGGTTTGGTCTAAAGAACTTTACTTGAAACCTTGAGAATTTTCTCTAAAATTTTTGTATGTTTGTCAAATGATAACTCTGTGTGTTCAGAATTTGTCAAAGAGTAAAGACATAACAGATTGTCATTATAATAAGTACTATCAGTCTATCACTATTCAATGTATTTAAACTCTTTCAGGTGACTTATACCAACTTATATCAAGTTGCCTCATTTGATGTGCTAATGATTTGTGAAGAACTTAACCTGCCAGGCCGCAACGCCACTGGATAATATTGTTAGCCGTTTGAAACTATGCTATTTTATGTCGTTTTAGACTTGGTCTACCAAATCGCTATATTCTTTGATAAACAACATTATAAAACATATTCAACGAAAAAAAACCCTGCCAGGCCACAACGCGGCCGGCCACCGCCATACTTCTTCATATCAATCAAGAATTCCACAATTTGATGCAATAACGATGTTGTTAATACTTTATATATATATATATATATATATATATATATATATATATATATATATATATATATATATATATATATATAGTAGGGATCCGGTGAGAATATTAGTTAAAATAAGAAGGATAAGAAATAATTTCTGCCATTAGATGAGACATCAACGGTTGTGATCAAGTAATGGCACAATGGTAATTAATAACCAAATTAACTCTATTTTATAAGATGCAAAGAGGGTAAACATGTAAATCTAATAAATTTTCATAAACTTCATTCACCATATTCGGCACCTCCATCGTCGGCATTCCCGACTGAATTTTCATTCAACAAATTATTTTAGTTTCTTTTAAATATTATTTAATTTGAAAAAGCATCCAAATCAGTCTATCAAACATGTGTCTTTATTTATATTTTCAATTGATCCACCATGCATCTTTATAATGAGTTTTTAATTAATGAACGTTCATAAAGATTATTTAACAAACTGATAATCAAGATGCATCGGTTTAGTGGGATGCATGGTCTTAGATGCATATTTTGATTGATATATTCATAATGATTTTAGAAAAGAACGTATACTCGGTTATGCGACAAAATGAAGGATCCATTATATCATCGACGCATCTATATTCTATATACGCTCATGTAATCCCTGCATCTAAATGTTCAATATATGCATAATCCAACTTATCATGTAATCGACGCATCTAATAAACTGGATGCATGATGCATAATATGTTTTTTCATGTAATTGACGCATCTTATAAGTGGCCGAACATTCGATTCAAATAAACCGTTTGTCTTGATTGATGCATCTAAACGTGTCCACAATACCAATTATGAAACGTTGTGTCGACACCGTCGATGCATCCAAATTATGTTAATGCATCTGAACATGTGCATATATTAAAATAGATTAAGATTATCAAGTATTAAAAGCTAATTTCTTGTTAATGAAACTAAGTTGTAGTGCAAAAAGCTCATGCATCTAAACTTTTGCACTGTTTTAAATTTCCGATGCAAACCTGTTCCATTTGGAAAAGGGAAATGATTCGCACACTCTTTAAATTTATTGGGACACTCCACTGTATGCAACAGACAGTTGTACATTAAGTGTAAGATGCTTTAAATACTTGTACAATGAAGTGTCCCAATAAGATTTGGGAGTGTACCAATCACCTCCCTTTGGAAAAAGTGTTACGACAGATTAGAGCATCTCGAACATGGTGATATATTTTAAACAATAATTAAATTGATAAAAATTTCCAATATTTTAGCAATCGGTTAACTTTAGAAACTGTCTATTAAGTGTAGTAAGACAAAACTACCCCTCCATGCTTTAAAAAAATAATTGGCTGAGAATTCTTCTTATCCTTCCTATTATAAAATCACTTCTTATTTGATCCTAACTATATATATATATATATATATATATATATATATATATATATATATATATATATAGGGTGAAGTTAAAATAAAAAGATAAATATCCGTAAAAAGAATAAAAAGAATTTTTTTTAAAAAAAGTTCTCGAAAAATTCTAAAAAAATTTCACAAGATCGGGTATGTTGGTGCATAAAACTTTTGTGAAAGAAGTTTTTCTAATTTTGAGTTTTTATACGTTTTTTTTAATGCACAAAAAATGAATTTTAATGCGCAAAAAAAATTTTAATGCGCAAAAAAAATTTTAATGCACAAAATTTTTAACTTGTTTTAGTTAGATGCGCAATGTTATTTTGGTGAAAAAAGTCAAAAGAAGTTGGGTCCAGAAACGAATTTTTGATGCAAAAAAAAGCGATTTAATGCGCAAACGTATTTTAAAAAAAAAAATTCGGATAAAGTATCCATTTTTAGAAAAACTTCCTTCACAACTTTTTCATGCACCAACATACCCGATCTTGTGAAATTTTTTTGGAATTTTTCGAGAACTTTTTTAAAAAAAAATTTCTTTTTATTCTTTTTACGAAAATTTGTCTTTTTATTTGATCTTTATCCTATATATATATATATATATATATATATATATATATATATATATATATATATATATATATATATATATATAGGGTAAAGTTAAAATAAAAAGACAAATATCCGTAAAAAGAATAAAAAGAAATTTTTTTAAAAAAAGTTCTCGAAAAATTCCAAAAAAATTCCACAAGATCGGGTATGTTAGTGCATAAAACTTTTGTGAAAGAAGTTTTTCTAATTTTGAGTTTTTATACGTTTTTTTTAATGCACAAAAAACGAATTTTAATGCGCAAAAAAAATTTTAATGCACAAAAAAAATTTTAATGCACAAAATTTTCAAGTTGTTTTAGTTAGATGCGCAATGTTATTTTGATGAAAAAAGTCAAAAGAAGTTGGGTCCAAAAACGATTTTTTGATGCACAAAAAAGCGATTTAATGCACAAACGTATTTTTTTATAATTTTTTTTCGGATAAAGTATCCACTTTTAGATAAACTTCCTTTACAACTTTTTCATGCACCAACATACCCGATCTTGTGGAATTTTTTGAGAACTTTTTTTAAAAAAATTTTCTTTTTATTCTTTTTACGGAAATTTGTCTTTTTATTTGATCTTTACCCTATATATATATATATATATATATATATATATATATATATATATATATATATATATATATATATATATGAATGAACTAACTTTTAATTTAACAGTTCGAACAATTACTCAGTATATTATAACTCAAAACGTAGAACTTGATTGGCTACAAAAAAGTTTGCTTTTGAAGCACATTTTCAAGCAAATATGAAAAGAATGGTTCACCATTACGAAGACACCAATCATCATTTTTTTTTCTTTAGTTTTATAAATGTAATTATTTATGCTTTCTATTTACAAAATAATGATAGTGAGACAATAGCCTTTTGATAGTGCACGCCCTCCCTTCTCTTCTGCTTTACGCATTTTCAAACAAAAAACTCCGTCAAGTATAAAGTAAACAAAACCTTTTTTCTTAAAGGCATCTAAAAAGGTAGAAAAAAATACATCACAATAATGCTCACTTTTATATATCTTTTTCTTTTATATAAACAAAATATTAGTTATAACATATTTATATACTTTTATTCAAATAATTGATAGTCATTTGTATGTTGGCATGCTTTGAATCAACTTGGATGTTTTTTTATCATTAAAAATGTAAGATGGAAGATTGATAATCCTAAAAAGAATCTCTAGATAATTGAGAAATTACGAGATTTATATTTTAGTTTAAGATTGTACTAGCAAAGTAGTAAATTTCATGCGTATGTGGTAAATTGTAAAAGGTAATAACATGATAGGAAAAACGAAAGCTCCCAAAAGTAATAATTGTACCTTTTCCCACACTTTACCTTTACTTTATACTTTTCAATACATTGCTTTAAGGCTTCTAAAAAGTAAAGGAAAAAAAAAAAAAAAAAAAGAAGTTACTTTCTAGTTCTATCACACAAACTATAGCTTCATCTTTTATTTTCATATTAAGATACTTTCAATAAGTAGATACATAAAACACTAAAATTTTAATACAAAAAAATTTAGAGATGTTTTTGAAAAAGTGAGATAACAATTCACTATAAAAAGCTCATAAATATAAACATAGTATTTTTATAAATATAAAAATTCCCTATTCACCCCACAAGTACAAGTGACTCACCCCTAGTACCCCACAAAATTTTTTTTTCTTCAAATACCCCAGAAGCGTAAGTCGCCTAAAATATTTGGGCGGAATAAGTGAACATGTGACACTTGTCCCTAGTGGTGTCCCCACCATGTATTTTTATGGTACATGGTACCATATGCAATTCTTGGGCGAATAGGCCCACATAACTTGAGCGACTTAAAACTTTTTGTCTTTTTATAAAAAAATATAGTCTTTTTTTTAATGATTTTTGGTCCTTGTGGTTTACTTGTTATTTCATTTTCAGTCCTTGTGTTTATTATTATTATTACTATACATAAATCTTAGAAATCATTTTGTAATATACTCCTAATTCAAGTCTTTTAACACAGAAATGCATAGATGGTAACTTCCAACTCATAACCACCTATTTTTGCATTATATTTGATAATTTAATGGTGATAAAAACAAAGAAACAATAACCCACAACAAATTACCGTAATCTTCAATAAAAATAAATCACCGCCTCTTTCAATAAAACCTTTTTCTTTAACACATCCATAAATCACCACCTCTTTGACCACCACATAAACCACCGGCCAACCACTACCATCGAACAACCAATCTTACCGGATCTGGAGGTGGCTGGATTTGGCGTTTTTCTCCCAGCCGACGAACAAAGAAAAGGAGAAAGAGGGTAATAATTGATGTTGATGTGGGTGGTGGTGGTGGTCGGAGTCGGAGGTTTACCGGAGATGGGATCTGTGGATCTGTGATGTTTTGATGTTTTTTGTGGTGTCGATCTGTGGATCTAGATCTGCGATTTTTTTTATGTTTTTGTTATTGAATAAAAGGCCAATTGGATCCGTTGATCTTGCTTTCATCATTTGTTGTTTCCTTTGAAAACTATTAGGGATATTTGAAAGTAATTTACTCTAGTTGTTGAAAACTGATGGGTTGCATCATATGAAGCAATGTTTCTGGGTTGCATCATGTGAGTGAGATGAGATGACAAATATGATATAAAAACACAAACAAAAAGATATAAAAACACAAACACATACTCCTAATATTATGTTGATTTTGGAGGATCATTTTTAGTTGGTTTAAAAAATGTGTGACAAAAATGAAATAACAAGCAAATAACAAGGACCAAAAATGTACTTAAATTTATTAACTTTTTTTACAAAAAGACAAAAAAGTGCAAGTCGCTCAAAAAATGTGGTCCCAGTCGCCCAAGAAAGTACCTGTATAAACTTGTACTATGTAAGTACATGGTAGGGACACCTATAGGGACACATGTCACTATTTTATGAGATCCGTTCAAATATTTCAGGCGACTTACGCTTCTGGGGTATTTGAAGAAAAAAAAAATTTGTGGGGTACTAGAGGTGAGTCACTTGTACTTGTGGGGTGAATAGAGAATTTTCCCAAGTAATAATACAAGTCACAAATACGTAGTAGTACAACATAAATACACGAGTTATAAAAGCATGAAAAGGTAACGTAAGAGCTTTCCCTTTCTGGAGTTACAAAGAAAAGTAAATTGATTTTCAGCTTTTCACAAGTAAATGTCTCCGGCCGGCCTGCGTAGCCTGTTCGTACTTTCTAGTTTCCAAGTGACATAAGTACCCCTGCTTTGTACTTTTAACCCTTTGGTATTTAGGCCGGCACACCTGTAATCTTTAGGGATTTTTTATTTTTTCTGTCACGTTAGTTTTTTTTCTCTAACAATTCATATATATTTTTTACCTCATCAAGTCGACCGACACTACAAAAAAATACCCCACAAATATTCCTTTTGACTATCATCATCCCAAAATAAGTGTCCAGTTTGACTTTTCAGAGTTAAAAACTAGTTCAACTTTGACTTTAATTATTTTTGCGTGTGTTATATATAATTGATGCAAAATATGTGAATGATTGAGTTTTAAGTATATTTTTTATTGGTATAATTTTTATTAAATATTATATAAAAAAATAATAATATTTAAGGTCAAATTTGAACCAATTTGACTTTGAAAAATCCAACTGGACACTTATAGTATGACGGAAAGAGTAATTAATTAACATACGCACATTTTGTTTGTTTGTGATTTTTTTTTCTTTCTATCGCCTCTCAACCACTTCGCCTCAAAACCACTTCGCCAATCTACAAAGACCGAATAGCCACATCAATGCCGACCTCCTCCTCCCCCCTCGATGACCTTACTGGTGTGAGCAGTCTTAGTTTAATGCTATACACGTTAATATTGCGAACACCTTATATATGTAAAACGAAGCAAAATGAATGCTTGCATTTATGGAAAAATAAATAAGACTATGAATACATTCTTTTAGACAATGTGCATTTCTGAAAGTTTGACATTTCTTAAAAGTATCGGTATTACGTCGAAAAATTCAATGGTGTGCCGGGATCCTTGGGACCCCAACTTGGTGCCGTAAATGAAAATAGAGCAGGTTATAAATTTCAACTCAAGTCTCCGTAGTTTACGAGAAAGAGTGAAACATTGTGTGAGATGCTTTCGCTAGAGAAGAGTGGCATCATATTATTCTGATTTTGATCGAGTTGTCCGTCAAACCGATATTTTTATTATTTTTCATAATTTTCAAGGGCAACACATGTTGCTACATTGAACTTGGCAAACTGGATCATTTAGTACCATAGAGTTTTAAATGCATATAATAGTACTTTGAACTTGGTAAAATAGAATTTCTACTAACTTATACTAAATTAACTCAAATTCATTGCTATTTTTTCCTAAAAATTTAATTTAGTAAAGTCACTTCTAATACAAATGATTTATAGTAAAATTTGCTAATTAATCATATTTTTTTTTCTAAAACTTAATTATTTTTCATTTTTTGTGAACTAATATAATATTTAATTTAATTGTTTTATGTATTAAGAATTTATAAGTAATATTTAATTTAAAATTATTTTTAAAACAATGCATTTAATACATATTCATGTTATATAATTAAATGTTTGTTTCAAATAATATTTAGATCAACTTTGTAACTAAATATATGAGAGTAGGAGTGAGCAAAACCGATCGAAACCGGGTGAACCGAAACCGAACCGACCATACTCGGTTTGGGATTCGGTTTAGGTTTTCCCCGAATTCGGTTTTAGGATTTATCAGTTCAAGTCGGTTCGGGGGAAAAACCGAGAAAAAATAACCAAAACCGACTCGTCCCGAACCGAACCGATTAAAACCGAGTAATTTCGGTTCGATATTCGGTTTAGATTATCCCTGAAATTCGGTTTCGAGATTTCTCGGTTCGGGTCGGGACGGGTCGGCATTGACCCGATGCTCACCCCTATACGAGAGTTTTTTTATTTTCGATTAAACAGACATATGAAGAAATAAATTTAATCCTATAATACAGATATGTATATATTAACACTATTATGATAAATTTATTTTTTTTTAAAAAGTGTTATATTTAAACAACTTTTATTTTCAATAATTAAATATAATATTATATTAATTAAAAGTAATAAAAGTAACTAAATTTTATCCTAAATTTAACTACAAATTATTAATATTAATATAGGCTTTAGTAAATTGATTTGTTGGCATAAAAACTAATTAATTATTAAGTTTATTTAATTTAGTGAAACAGTACTTTATTTTGTCAAGTTTGGTACGTGTATTATTCTGCGCTTTTAAAAATCTAGGGTATTAGGGGGCGTTTGGTTTACATAATGTTTTTAAATGAATCATAATCTTTGGAATGAATTGTAATTTGATGTAATTGTAATTCAAAGAGTTGAAATGTGTTGTAATTGTAATGTGTTGTAATTGTAATTGAGAAAATCTGTCGATGTGTTTGGTTGATAAGCAACGTAATGTAATTAAATTATTTTTATATAAAACATCAAAATGTAATATAAAAATAATAAAAATAATATAATAATAAATAATAACAATTATAAAATAATAATAATAATAAAACAAATAATAATAATAATAATAATAATAATAATAATAATAATTTTAAAAAATAATAATACTAATAAATAATAATGATAATAATAATAATAATAATAATAATAATAATAATAATAATAAATTAATATTATTAGTTTAATATTTATATAATTTAAATAATAATAATAATAAAAATAATATAAAAATAATTAAAAATTATTATTATTATTTAATATTTATATTAGATAATAATAATAATAATAATAATATAAAAATTATTATTATTATTTAATATTTATATTATATAATAATAATAATAATTTTAACAAGTAATAATAATATAAAAATAATAAAAAATTATTATTATTATTTAATATTTATATTAGATAATAATAATAATAATAATAATAATAATAATAATAATAATAATAATAATAATAATAATAATAATAATAATAAATGCTAATGTTTTAAAATATAAAAAGTTTCTGAATTACAACGTAATTCAGAACTTTCCATCCAACTTCTTATGTAATCTAGATTCCATCATTTGGTGTAATTGTAATTGGTGAATTTCAATTACAACGCAAACCAAACAGTTACCGTAATGTAATCTGAATTATAATTCCTTCCACTCTGCCAAACAAACACAATTGGAATGTAATTCAGATTACAATGAATTACAGCGAACCAAAAGCCTCCTTAAATGATACAATTTGTCAAGTTGAGGATGTTAATATACGTTTTGGCCGGTTTTTAATTATGTTATTCGGGTTGTGAACTATTTTTAATTATGTTATTTAGGGCAGTTAAAGCATTCAAACTTTGCACCAATAAAGCAAGTCGTAATGATTTTATTGCCCGTTACCTTTTTTTTCCCCTTATCTTTTTCGTGCAAAAAGTAGTAACTTTGTTGATGGGAATAATCTTTCACATACTAAAAAGGTGATGTCAGTACACATGTAAATATTCATTGATGGATGCCAAATTGTAAATCAAACAGGAGTTAGGCAAATCATCAGTTTAGTAATAAAACGTGACATGTAAACTTGTAATGCATGTCATCGTCAATCCTAGTATTAGTCATGTCGCTAAAGCATGCTTGGGGTGCAATGTTTGCTAAGACTTCGATATTGTTCACACACAAATAAAAGCAACCGACCTATTCACAAAGATTGAGGTGATCGCCACACATGTACGAATCAGATCAATCTTTTCCTCTCTTAGGAAGTTTGACAAAAGTACATCAAAGTTGTTTAAAAAAAAAAAAAAATTGAAATAACATTTCTCATATTTAAGTGACGATAGTTACAAACATTTTACCATCGCCACCCTAGTGGTTAAACTTCACATGTAGGTTTAACTTTAATTTAATACAAACATAAGAAAAGAAAAAAAAATTGTAAACATATGAGTTTTCCATGCTCATGTTACTTAAGGATATCAAGTCTTTTGACATTAATGTATGCGGCTAAACCAAATTATTTCCATAATGTTTTTGAATCTTTCTCTTGTAACCTTTCATATATAACTCTGGTGATTTGATTATGCATGTTGTATCTTATCACTAGAATACTTTGATGATTGTCACTTGATAATATTCATTACGTTTTGAAATAATTGTTCAGTTTTTTTTTTTTTTTCATAACCTGAACTATTTTATTTTGTGTTTTTATAATACTTGCTTGTAAAATATATGAATGAATTATGTTTTAAATATATTTTTATTAGTATAGCTTTTATATAATATTATATAACAAAAACAAAAATACTTAAAGTTAGAAAAAGTTAAAACGAGATAATTATTTTAAGACGAAGAGATTAGTTTATATAAAATGTTCAGTTTTGCTTTACTAAGAAACTAAAAATATACGTAAAATTTTAGACAATGAACAAACTTTATATTCAAGAAACGAACTTTAGCCACATGTAGCTTGATTCTATATTTACATATCCTAATAATTAGGTTTCTTTTAAAAGGGCAAGCTAGGTTCTGTTATGCATGTCACCTAATCCTTGATCCCTTTTAGTTAAATTCATGCATCCATACCACTCTTTTTTCCACTAACGTGTTCTTTTATATATGACACATACAAACATGAACAATTTTAAATAACACCAACATCTGGGAGATATATACGTTACTTTGAAGTAGGGTTTCTTCATAAGATAAAAAAGTTATTTGCCCCACTAAAACCCCCATGCCTTTTTCATATCATCGACTTATATCCCATGTCCCACCCACTCCAATAATAGATGAACCATGATTCAAAGTACCATTAACTAATCTTTCCTTTAAATTAAGATTGCTTTTGTTTGAATCTGTTCATTTATAGATTCCTGTTTTTAGGTAACCATAGTTTTCGATACTTTGCCGAGTAATTGACTGGATTTGAATTCACTGCCACACAGACTCAAATCAAATAAAGTCTTCCTTTTTTAGGAGTCAGGATGTTGACATGACCACTTCAAGGTTGTTTGCACATAGCAGGAAATGAACTTGAGACCTTAGGGTGGTGGCAATGGTGAATTTATGGGATAGCGGCATGGCCATACCGGCGGGGAACACCGCCGCCACCTCCGCGGTATGGCCTAGCGGTTTGGTTCAGCTGCAAATGATGCCTCAGCGGTTTGGAGGAGAAAGGAGCAAAATGTAACCGTTGGCATTTATTGTTTTGAGAGGTATGAAAAAAGGGTTGAGAGGAGAAAGGAGCAAAATGTGACCGTTGGCATTTATTGTTTTGAGAGGTATGAAAAAGGGTTGAGAGGTATGAGTTGCCACTAAAAAAAGGTTGAGAGTTATGAAAAAAGTATAAATGAGCTGAAATGATATTATTAGTGAGTTGGAAGGTATGAGAATTTTTGAGAGGCATGATTGCCACCACACTTACACATTTTAAAGTCTCATAAGCTATTTGCCACTAGACCACCTTTGAATGGTTTAGATTCATGTTGTCACTGCTCATACTCTCTACGGCCTTGTTTCTTTTTCTTTTAGCTAAGAGTGGATTTAAAAGCAAGTGGGTCCCCTCTCTCTTAATGCATCTAAATGGGGACTAGTAGGTTTTTTTTGGCTTGTGGATATAGACCATTTTATAGATATTAGTGGACCCCAACACAAAAGAAAACATTAATATATTATTTGGGCCTACTCCTGTTAGCACTAAGACAATTTAACAGAAAAAAAAACGCCCCATACGTCTCATTTTTGTTGTTCACATTAAGATATATGTTTGTCTCGTTGGAGTTTCAAATCCTTAAGCTTTAGCTAGCTTGTTTTTAAACCGGGTTGATTGAACAACTTAAAGCTTTTATGGTCGGGTTAAATCAGCGTGACCACTCGTGTCACTTTCTTGATCAATATTAAGTCAAAAAGACACGCTAAAAAGGTTGTAATAAAGGTTTAAGCTAATTGATGGAATATCATTAGAAGATTTGGTCTTTAAGAAGTCTCTTTTCGATCACTAGTGCTAGCCAACCCTGCTTCACTTTCTGCAAATAAGACTATAAAAATTGTGATATGATTAAACATGTCATCAAGGTCAAAGATGAAGCAAAAGAGACGTCAAGAAAATGATTAATGATCAGTACTGTAGGCCTGTAGGGTTTGAGTTTGAATTTTTTGAATAAAAGAGGGTTTTGCCACTACTTGCACTCAAAGCAACTAGATTTCAAAAACAACCTCCCTTTGTTGTTAAGATTACAAAAGAGAAAAGTGACTTTACTTTTTGATGGAAATAGATTAAGGAATTTGAGCACCAATTATGGTTTTCTTTTTTGCTACCCATGAAAGAACCATGCCATCAAAACAATTTATAACTATTTTTCTAGAAGTGATTAATGTTATATTCTACTAATATATTTTTGCTCACCAATTAAGTCCTTATTCTTGCAAACAAAAGAGTAACTGGATCACTCTATACTTGTGAAAAATATGATATTATGGTAGATCTTTTACTAGCAAACTTGCCTAAAAGTGTCTTTTTTCAATATAAAATACGTACAACCAATGATAAAATAAGACACTAAACATAAATTGCAATTTAATTTTAGAATGAAAAAGAAATTAGGCCATGCCAGAGACTTTCCACCTAGCATGACTTTTGCTTAACTGAAAAGGCTTTGGCATCTACCATCTTTTAAGATGGTTGTTCCAAAAACTAAAAGAAAGAAAAAAAGGTTAATATTTCACTTGAAAAGCAGACCAAAGAAAGCTACTTTTTCAATATGTGCATTAACAAGGTGTGGAAATGTGGTTCACTCCATATATTCATATCAATTTTCTCATGCTTTACACACAAGCATTCAACTTTTTACGTGAGAAAATTAACTAAAAAGTCTTGAAAGTATCAACCTGCCCTTTTGGATGCACTTGTAAAAGGACTAGCATATGCTCATCTTAGTGTCTACTTTAGTTGTTTGTTAAGTTTTTTTATTCGTTCACAAAGTTTGGTTTTCATATTTGCTTTCAAAAGTTGAGACAAATCTATGGAAGAAAACCATGTTCTCTTGTGTGGGACCTTTCAATTTGAAACTAGTGGTTAAACGGTCTAAACACGAAACAAAATGTGCAAGTAAGACCATTCCCAACTGCTGCGTTGGTTTACAAACCGGTGCATGTTGGTTTTGTGACACAAATGGCACCATCTCTGTGTCGGTTTGGCTTGGTTTGGTTTGGCGACGAGCAAGGGACGAGAGGTGCGGGACCATTTATGTTTTGTAAGAGTGCTTTGTGTGTGTGAGCGTTTTGTAGGGTACATTTGTGTATTCACACATAATTAATGACATGCCACTATTAGCAGAGGTGTGTCAGTCTGAGAAGTGTTTATGTGGCGATGGGGTAACACAACTGAACATAAATAGAGATGCGTCCCGGTTGGGAGTGGTTTAAGTGAACACAAGACATGCCTAAACAATATGGTCTTTTTGTATCGATACTGTTTCCCAATTTTATGAATAAAAAATATGTGAGAGTTAACACACCGTATATATGCATCAGGTGTTCTACTGAAAAAGTACGTCCGAATTCATCCTTGTGCATACGATGAAGACTTCCACAGAAACTATAATCATAAAATGATGATTTAAGTTAACATCTTAGAATTTTAGGAACAAGTACGCTGAAAGAGCAAAATTGATCTTAACTTGTGGATTCTAATCTAGGAACAACAGTTTTTTACGAAAAAAATTAAACCTACAACCAGCTCGTTTGTGTAAAACTTGCCAAGTTTTTTGCAAAACAAATATATCTAAATTTACGTAAAAATCCTATGAAGCAAGATGATCTTAACAGAAATTAAAACCCTTTACTATTTCTAGATTGACTACGACAAGCTATCGATCAACAAATGCGTCTATAATCGTTAACTTGAACGATCAATTACCAAAGCCGAAATATATAGAGAAATCCGTAAAGTAGCTTTTACACAATGCACTCAAAGTGGTCACAAAACATTCCCTAGAGACGTTACTTTGAACCTTCACAAAAAAAGCTTTAACTTTAATTGAGCTAAAAAGGTCGACTTTGTAAATAAACATATACCACAATATTTGTTTGCTTTAGTCAATAAAGCCACCTCCCTCAAAACACTTTGAATGCCATAAATGATGGACACCCCCAAAAACGTGTAACCATAGCCTTTATGACTTCTAAAGTATTTCTTTTTACCATGATTGTATCCAACGAAATCATGCTATGATATTATGATAAGAGTTTACCGGTTCGGTTTACCTTCAAGAGGATGCCAATATGCCATTTGTTATTTACCGGGTGTAAAAACCTTCTAAAAAAATATATATCATTTGTAGCCATCAAGTGAAATGAAAGTCAAAAATGGTTTTTGATGATCGTTAATGGTAAATACTTGAACGTAAATTTAAATCTACTACTCCGTACTACGTAATTAAGACTTGTACATTTTGTTAAAATTTTTGATATCTTAACTTGTTCTTAAAAGTTAATACACGCAATAAATCAAGTGCATAAGTGTTAGATTTTTTTGGGCACATATAGTAGCCCAAAGGCCCAAACATTGTGACTATGCTTATAAATTTATAATGTTTTGCATGACATTACAAAATAGTACGTTACAAAAGACCCCCTAGAAACTTGATCGAATCACATCAGTTATATATCTTGAAGATAAATAAGAACTCATTTACTTTATTGTAATTGTGATTGTATTTGTGATTGTGATAATACAAATGCAATTAAGTACTAGCTATAACTAACGCCTGTTCATTTACCTACATTTTGTTTATAAAATGCTGTCAAAACTGAGGCATATCTCATTAATCTTTACGATATAGTCCTAAAAATTATGGCTGCTACTACCGGGAATGAAGCCAAAATCTCGCTAAAGATAATGGTGCGCAAAAAGAAGAATCGGGTGTTATTTGCCGAAGCTGATAGCGATTTTGTCGACATTCTTTTCAGTTTCATGACATTGCCCTTGGGCACAATTGTTAGAATCTTGGAAAAACGGCATGCTGAAAAAATGGAACAGCTTGGGAGCTTGAAAAACTTGTACCAGAGTCTAGTCGATCTTCCTGTGAAACACCTTGCGAGTGAAGAAAGTAAATTTATGATGCTTAATCCTAGAAGTTCATTATATGATCATTGTAGAAAACTCAAGCTCGTTATAGATGACACTAAGCCTATTAGGTATTTCATGTGTCCAGATTGGGGTTGTACTAACTATGGTGCATATTTTAGTGCATGTAATCTTGCCAAATGTCGTCACTGTGGGAAATTAATGGACAGCGAAATCAAATTAAAATCAAGTACTAAAAAAGGGTCTGATTTAATTAATGGTAGTGTGTTTGTTTCTGATGTGACAACTTTCATAGTCACCGATGATCTTCGTGTGATGCCAAATACTTCAGGGTTTACCATTCAATTGCTATGTGATCTTGGAGCAACTGATACTAGCCAACTAGAGGAGAGGGCCTTTGATATTGATCTTGAACAGGTAATTCAACATATGTTTCATTCTATTATTTTGATGCTACGTATGCTAGCTATATTAAGTGAATTCTCTTCTTTAATTTGTTTCAGATGTTTATTCTTCTACGAGGGGCGCTATTCTTCAAGTACCCGTTGACATACATGGTTTTGTCTCACAAGCATCTTAACCAAACTTTGGTTAACCCAAGACAAGGAACTGCCATTGAGCATTCAACCAAGAATGACAAAGCTGCAATTTCAAAGCAAATGACGTTGAAAGTCACTTTAAGAAAGTCGGACTCCAAGTTTTTGTTTGCAGAGGCCGACCAAGATTTTGTTGATTTTGTGTTTGGTTTTCTGGAAATTCCTTTAGGAACTTTAGATGGAAAATTGTTTAACGGTACTACTTTTCTTGAGAGTTTGGACAATTTGTATGCCAGTATTTCTAATATGAGCGCAGATGGATACATAAAGTCACAAGATCTGAAGGACATGCTTATTCAACCTCAGTTGGCATGGAGATATGTTTCACAAAATCAGATTTTTCCTCTAAATGTTTCCAACGGTTCTCTACCTTATTGCCGTAGCTATTCGCGTGGTGGAGTTAGCTTTCGGGACGTAACCTATGATAGAACAACTGATCCTGCTTATAAAGAGGAAAGGTTTAATACTTTGATATTAAAGGATCCAAGGGTACAAGGGCGATATTTAAAGGCACCTGCAAAGTTTCTGTTGACGGATGATCTTGTCTTAACTCCATTGTCTACCTTTTCTACAATTGCTATGCTTAATAAGTTGAAAGTTCCTCTTAATGATGTTGAGGAACATGAAGTAACCATCGGCATTGAGGAGGTATGACATAATCTTTTAATTAATCAAAATATCAAGTAAAAATTTCAATTTTATTTTATTTTTGTGTGCAGGGATTGAAAATTCTGAGATCTTCTCTCAAATCTATGTCAGCGTTTTCAGATGCCCTACTTAAAGGAAGAAAGCAAAGCTAAGACAACCAATGTAATCGAGGCCACAATAACTGATTTACTACATTAGCCTGGAATTTGTTGTCACTGAAAAACCAGCTGATTATACTTGAAAGTTGGTTGGTTTCTATTATAACCATTTGGGTGAATAATTATTTGTAGGTACTATGCCTAGTTTTTTTACCTTTCTGTAGCCAAAAAAAGATATAGACGTACTCATGTTTGATCTTACAAAGAATCGAATTGAATGGTTGAGGAACGTAAACTACCTACATCCAAATAGAAAAGACCACCAACATACGCAAGCAAAATGTTCATTAATCAAGTGGACATTTATTTTAGAACTATTACACATTAGTCTATAGCTGGTAGCTAAGACTAACAAAAGGAACGAAGCGGCTTGCAGAAAAAAGGCAAGAAGCCGTAGACTTGCATCCGATTGAGAGCAATTGAAAGTAACCTTTCAAATCCTGCTTGACAATTAAGTGAAAGCTAGAAGCATAACATCCACGCATAAGTTTTATTCTTCCGTGGCTATTTCACTACTTGAAATAAAGAAATAAAAATGCATCACTAGCCTGCTTCTTGATCGCAGTCGCATTGTTGACTTTGTAAGTAAACATGCCACAATATTGTTTGCCTTTATGACTTCTAATGTATTTCTTTTAGATGATTATATAAAACGAAATCATCCCGTGACATTATGTACCATATTTTACGGTGAAAGTCGTATTAATGCTAGACTGTCCCATATTTTAGTGATGAATTATGATCTATGAATACGTGATCGAACTTAATATGTGCTTTAGAAGAGGTGTATTCTATAGCATTAGAATTTTTTTCAACTTGTTCTTGCATATATATACTTAGCCAAATAACTACAACTAAAGTAATGGCTTAATATTACAGTTTTAAATATATTCAGAAGAAACCTAGTTTTATAACCCAACACTTGCTAATAAAAAGTTAGCATATATTTGTAGAACTAAAATTCCTAAAGATAGATTTAAAAGAATACCTCAATGCACAAAAAATAAAGACAAATATCAATGAATGAGGTGCAGTTTGGTACAATTTTAATTTGGTTGTACAAACTGTAGCCCAAAGTTAAGGCCCAATTGTTAAAAAATATGGGCACAATACCCATTACTCTTCAAAAAAAACCATTCATATTATACCAAACCCCATAAATAGCAATTAAAAGCCATTTCACGTATGTGTTAGAGGATTTATTAGTATTAATTTTAGATTATTATTTTGTATTAGATTAGGATTGATATTGTTTATCTCAAGACCATGTGTTAGGCTATAAATATGAGAACATATGTAATCTCACTTTATTCAATTATTCAATCAATGTTATCACGTCTTACGGCTCAAACAATACAAATACAAGTGTAACAGAAATAAGTCCACTAGAGTATTTTTATTGGAAAGACAAATTCCCACATTATTATACTACAAATTTTAACCGTACATTCGAATTAAACCCAAGATAACTTAGTTTCGGGTACTTAATCTCTCGGATACTACTTCACAAAAAATGTGTACGCGTACCTTACATATATGTAAAGAACCTTAATGCAACTTAATGACCTTAACAATCTAGACTATTACAAGTTGTTAATAGTTACTCCGTATTATTCAAGGTTTGATCATGTTCATTGGGATATTTTTGGTCTTCACAGTGTCATGTCATGGAAACTAAGAAGTCACATAGAAACTTGAACGTATAGTATTACATCAATTCCAATAGATAATAAAAGCTTCATTAATCTAATAATTACTGGATATGAACGTCCCTTCATTTTTTTGGTACTCCAATTCTTTATTATAAATAGTATTGTTAGATCTCTAGAAAGAGTATGAGGCAAAACTTGTTGTTGTAATTTTTTTGTTGGTGTTTGAATTACAATAATGGCTTCCAATTTGGTTCTAAAACTTGTGGTGCACAAAGAGGAAAAAAGAGTGTTATTTGCTGAAGCTGATAGCAACTTTGTTGACACTCTTTTCAGCATCATGACGTTGCCTCTGGCTACTGTTGTCAGGCATTTGCGGAACTATTCTGATAATAAGGTGAAGGTGCTTGGGAGCTTGAATAACTTGTATAATAGTCTCTCGAATCTTCATGATAAGTGCCTACCAACCGAAGAAATCAAACAGACGTTGCTTAATACCAGAACTTCAGCACATGATTACTGCATAAAGCTTGAACTCAACATTGATGATGCAGAGTGTACACAATATTATGTATGTATAGATTGGGATTGCAGTCGACGCTCAGGTGCAAATTTTAGCACTATTGCGTATGTCAGATGCAATTTATGTGGCAAAACTATGAACCGGATTTGTCAGTATGAAGAATTAACTGCGGCTACTAGAGGTAACCACCTTGACGTTGGCGTTTTTGTTTCTGATGTGACAACATTTATAGTCACAGATGATCTGCGTGTGATGCCAAATACCTCAGGCAACATTATTCAGCATCTTTCTGCTCTTGGAATCACTGATACCAGCCAAATAGCGAACATGAACTTTGATATTGGTGTTAACCAGGTAATGCTTTGTGTATTTCAATTTAATCATTTTTATGTGTAAAATTAAAGTAGACAATTAGGCCTAGTACGCTGCGGTCGCTACGCTAGGCCCAAAATGGTAGATATATATATCATTCTGGATCGGTTGAACTGCATATAATTTTGATATCTTTTATGTGTTTGATTGTTTATTTTTTGTGTTTAGTATAACAGAATGTAACTTTTACAGTTCTTTACAAGAAATTTTTCTTCAAAAACAAATTGAACATGTTTTACTTACAAGAAAACTCACTACCAAACAGAGTCTGGTATTTTTGCTTTAAAACCAGATTCCTCTCTTCGCACCAATTTCTAGTAAAGCCCCAATTTAACTGATCACATTCACATGCCTAGCTATTAAGTTTATTCTTTTATATACCTTCATTTTTCAGATGTGCAGTCTTCTTGAAGGGGCGCTATTAATGCTTAAGAACCCTTTGACTTACATGGTTTACTCTAGCACACAAGCTATTATTTTTAGACAAGCAGTTATGGTTAAGCCATCATCCACAGTTTTAACAGCTAGTATGACGTTGAAAGTAATGTTGCAAAAGTCAACTTCCAAGTTTCTGTTTGCTGAGGCGAATTCAGATTTTGCGGAATTTGTTTTTGGTTTCTGGAAATCCCGTTGGGGACTCTAGTTGGCAAGTTAATGAACGGAAATACTTCTTATGTCAGTTTGGATAATTTATATAAAAGCATTTCAAACTTGACAGTTGGAGAGTTCATAAAGTCATATGATCTCAAGGATATGCTTATTAACCCGAAGTTGGTGCACAAGTATCTTTCTGAAAACCAGATTTTTCCTCTAAATGTTTCAAGCGGTTCCCAGATTTATTACCATACCTATTTAGAAAACCCTTGTAAATTTCGTCGTTCATACATGGATAGTCATGGGTTCTCTAGAAAGCTTGAAGTTGGTCATACAGATAAAAAGTGTTCATCTATGACACATATAGATGAGAGTTCATGGACAATATGTTAAGGCGTCTGCGAAGTTTATGGTGACAGATGATCTTGTTTTAAGACCTTTATCATCTACTTCAACAATTGATATGCTGAGTAAGTTTAAGGTTCCTTTGAATGATGTTGAGGAACATACAGTGAACATTGGCTATGAGGAGGTACAACCCATCACTGCAAAAAAAAAAAAAAAAAAAAAAAAAAAAAAAAAAAAAAAAAAAAAAAAACGCAAGTCTTACTTTCATATTCTGCTTTATTTTTTTTATTTTTAATTGAATCATATTGTTTGCGCAGGGTTTCAGTATTTTGAAAGCTTCTCTAATATCTTCGTCGACCCTGACGGATGCTTTAGTAGGAAAAATAATTCAAGCTAAGGTGGTTGATGTTCCTATCTGAAGTTTGATTTCATCAGCGGGCAGTTTCTCTTACTTAATTGGTTGATTATTGTATTAGCTGTTTATCATAATTCGGGTTTGTCGTTAGTTTGTGTGATCTGTATGGAGTTATTTCATCATTATCGGCAAGCATTGTTTGTTTGATTATTGTAATGAGAATATGAGTTGCTATGTTCAATATCAGTTATCTAAATATTCTGAAAAATAAATCAATGTTATCATTCAAGTAAGTCATCTTCTTTTATTATCAATTTGCAAACAAGTTTTCCAATGAATAGTGCTATAAGGGCAATATAATATTTTCAACTCAAAATTTCACTTTTATCCATTCACTTATAACCAAATGTGTTTATGGTTCTTCAATCTATGTATATTGTCGATTTTATATAATATTGATTTAATCCTGTAATAATATCTACATAAAAGTTTTTTTCACATAAACATAAATTATAATAAACTTGGTAACCATGTTTTTAAGGATTAATTAGTTATCCGCAACTCCGCACATTAATAAATTTACATAAAAGAATTGAACTTGATAGAAACAAACCTGATAAATAAAACGCGTAATAAGAAGGTTTTTCTCCCAACGCAACGAGCGGCCATCATATATCTAGTTAGTATAAATTGTTATGAATTTACTCTTGTGTAAATGAACATCTTATGTCATGTGGGAAATACTACGAGGGTAAACAAAGACGTTAGTTCTTGAATTTTACTAGAAGCGGATCCTTTATTTTTATCTGTTTTTTAAATGTTAGGTTAAATCTTTTACTCTGAAAATTAATTGTAGGTTAAATCAATTTTTAGTAAACAAAATATAAGTTCTTCATCACACGTACGCTTAATATTGATATGTAGGTTTATCTTTAATGTCTAAAGCATGCGTGACACTTTTTTTTACCTCCAAAAAACTATGGGTTGGTTTTAGTTTGTGTGAAGGTGGAGTCAAACGACAAACCTAATAAAATCATGATGTTATAAATCATGATCATCTATTTTTCAGACACGTTTGTGCTAATATTGAAATTACGTTGATGTACTTAATCTTCCCTTGAGGGAATCATGATTTACCGAATCAGTTTGTTTAGCTAGAGAAGGTTGTTCTTTAGGTTAATCTAGAATTGACTATCATTGCTTTCCAGCTCCAGTTTCAAGATGAACTTAATTTTGCAGAAGTCAATTCTAATATTCTTGGAATGTAGAGACTGAAGAAGATTTTGTCAACCCTCTGTTTTTGGTTCCATGGAATCTGATTTTATTATATTCCACTATTTGTGGGCAGTGCTAAAGTTTCCAGCATTTAATTATTGGAAACCAATTGTAGATATTTAATTTAGTCTTCACATTCTCACTTGGAAACCAAAGGTTTCATACAAAGTTATCTATTTACACCAATCACAAAATATAAATTTGAATTCAATAATTACATGGTAACAGTCGTCTCTTCATTTCCACTTGATTTCTTTATATTATGCTATCATATCTCACAATTGCATACGTATTTTTACTAGAGATCCTATAAGCATCTGTTTCATATCCTAGCTTATTACTCCGTTTAACGACCATGGCTGCTACTACTCCCCACGAAGCCAAAATTTCGCTAAAACTAATGGTGCATAAGGAGAAAAAAAGAGTGATATTTGCTGAAGCTGATAACCATTTTGTTGACATTCTTTTCAGCTTCATGACATTGCCAATGGGAACAATTGTCAGACTCTTGGACAAAATTCCTGATCAAAAGGTGAAGGCGCTTGGAAGCTTACAAAACTTGTATCAGAGTCTAACTGATCTTCCAGTTAATAGCCTCTCGACCGAAGAAAGCAAGTTAATGATGCTTAATCCCAGAAATTCGTTATATGATCACTGCAGGAATCTTAACATCAACATAGACGACACAGAACACACAAAATACTTTTTGTGCGAACAAATGTCTTGCATTCAACACTCTGGTGCAACTTTTAGCACTTGTAACGGTGCTAGATGCAGCATTTGTTGTAACCACATGACTTGGGAAACAAGGTACAAGATTTCGAAGACTAATACTGGAGGCAGCTGCGTTGATGGTGGTGTGTTTGTTACTAATATAACTACTTTTATAGTCACAGATGACTTACGTGTTATGCCAAACAGTTCAAGTTTTAGTATTCAATTGCTCTGTGATGCTGGAATCACTAACGCTAGTGAACTAGAAGAGAGAACCTTTGATGTTGGTCATGACCAGGTAGTTTAATATATGAATTTGTTCTTATTCACTACCTACTACAGTTATCTAAATGCAAGTATAGCACTAAACTTGTTATACATTTTCCAAATTATCAACCCGCATGCCAGTTCAGTTTATAAATATATTTTCATTGTCTATAAACCTTTCAAAAATTTACAAAAAAGATAATGGGACTCACTTATGATTTTATAGAAGAGGTTTATAATCATGAACCTTTCTTAGTTTATACAAAAAAGATAATGGGACTCACAAAAAAGTTTAATATATGAAACACATCATAGTTTATAAGGCTATGGTTACAACCATATACTGTATATTAGCAGCTCTTTTATCTCTAGTTTTCTTCTAAGCTTATAGTTAGTTGGTGTTTTTGTATGCTTTACAGATCCTCATTCTTCTGAAAATGGCGATATTATCAAGTTACCCTTTGACTAACTTGGTTTTTTCTAGGACCCATTATAACAATATCCCAGCTAAACACAAACAAGAAACATTGATGCAGGATGTGCTCAGCAGTGAAATAGATGCAAATTCAAAGAGAATGAGATTAAAAGTTACATTGCAAAAGTCAAACTCGAAGTTTTTATTTGCGGAAGTTGAACGAGAATTTGTAGACTTTTTATTTGGATTTTTAGAAATCCCGTTAGGTACAGTTGTTGGCAAATTAATGAATGGTAATAGTTCTGTGGTGAGTTTGGATAACTTGTTTGCAAGCATGGCTCGTATGGATGTAGGATACATAATGTCGCAAGGTCTTAAGGACATGCTTCTTCAACCTCAGTTGGCATGGAATCATGTTTCGCAAAACGAAATTTTTTCCGTGAATGTTTCTAAGGCTTCACAGGTTTATTGCCATACATATGTATACGTAAACTCTAGATTTGCATACTTGACAAATTCTACAAAGTCCTGCCAAAAACCTGTAAGGTGCCAAGCTATAACATTCAAAAATCCAAGGGAACATGGATCACTTTTGAAGCCACTTGTTAGGTTGATGTTGACAGATGATTTTGCTGTAACTCCAGTATCATCCATCTCCACGATTTTGATGCTGAATAAGCTAAAAGTTCCTCTCAATGATATTGAAGAACATGAAGTAAGCATTGGTATTGAAGAGGTACAATAGAATAAGTTGCTGTTATTATTATTTTTCTTCTAGTCGTTTAATTAATCTATGTTCTCTTCTGTTAAATTTGCTACTTCATGTTGCAGGGTTTGAGAATTTTGAAAGCTTCATTGAAATCTCGGTTGCCTTTGTCGGATGCTTTGCTCAAAGGAAACAATCAGAACTCCTGAAAGTTTTTTTTTTTTTTTTTTTTTTTTTTTTTTGTTAAAGAAAACTAAATTTGTCTTGAAGCTCTACTCTTAAGTTCATGCATGATGCGAATTCGATGCCTATTTGGCCAATCTGTTAATTTAAGTAATTTTCCAAAATTCTTGAATAATTCCCCTGTTCTGCTTATTATTACCAGGGGGGATAAGTGATTTTATCAAGGTTCAGGTCATTATCATTTCTTGAGTTCCTTTTAGCGTTTTGAAAGAATCAATGGCCGTATATATATGTAACGTACTGTTTCAATATTCTCTGTTAGAATTTCTGATTTCAAACCAAATTTGATTAATTCCACAACTTTATTATTATATGCAAAGATGTAAATACTAATGGTATATCGATTCTCACACAGATCCAAAGATCAAAGAGATTTAACCCAAAACTTATTCTTATTGATAATACGCCCTAATAAAAGATTACAATAAGCTCTTTAAATAGATTGAGAGCCTTTACCAACAAGAAACCTATTTAGGTTAAAACTGGGAATAAAAACTATCACAAAAAAACCCTCTACTTTGTAAACTAGTCACTTTTAATCTAATTTACGTATTTGACACCCGCGACTTAGCCCTGCACGGTATGCCATTACAAGATTATGCTAACAATCACCCCCCTAATCTTGTGATTCCAACGAGTCCTTTCATCTCGATGAACTTGAGTCTCGGTAATGCTTTAGTGAGGATATCAGCTCTTTGTAAATCCCCACTCACATGTTCCACTTTCACTTGGTCACGTTGAATACACTCCCTTATAAAATGGTAACGAGTGTGTATGTGCTTGCTTCTACCGTGAAAAACCGAATTCTTCATTAACGCTATGGCCGACAAATTATCGACTTTGAGAGTTACAACTTGCTCCTTTTCTCCTGTCAACTCCGACAATAAGCTCCTTAACCACAACGCTTGACATGCCCCGGATGTGGCTGCCATAAACTCAGCTTCACATGAAGACAATGCTACCGTATTTTGTTTCTGTGAGACCCACGTGATAGGTGCATCGTCGAAATAAAAAATCATCCCGGTAGTACTTTTTCCATCATCCATGTCTACCGCATGACTACTATCGGTAAAACCGAAAAGCTTTCTGCTTCCGCCTCTTGGATATATAACACCGAGATCTAGACTTCCCTTTAGGTACCTTAGGATTTGTTTCACCGCTTTTCCGTGCGTCACAGTTGGCTTTTGCATGAATCGGCTTACATATCCTACTGAGTAACTTAAATCAACTCGTGTGTGTGTCAAATACCTTAAACATCCGACAAGCTTTCGGTAGTTAGTTGGATCAGTTTCTTCACTTTCATCCTCCTTTGATAATTTCAGCCCTGGATCCATAGGATACTGTCTTGCATTGCAATCCCACATACCTGCCTGTTTCAAAACTTTTTTTGCATAACTTGATTGTTTCAATGATATTCCTTTATCACTTTGATGAACTTCTATACCAAGATAGTAATGTAGAAGACCTAGGTCAGTCATTTCAAACTTTGATTCCATCTGTTTTTTAAACATGACTATGTCTTGTAATGATGCTCCGGTAACTATAAGATCATCAACATAGGTACCAACTATTAATAACCGTTTATCCACTTCCTTTCGATACATAGCTTGCTCTTGTTTGCACCTAGTAAAACCAAGTTCTTTCATTGTTGCATCAAGTCTTGAATTCCATGCCCTTGGTGCTTGCTTGAGACCGTATAGTGCTTTGCTCAACTTGTAAACATGTCTCTCTTTTCTCTTCTTGATAAAGCCATCTGGTTGATCGACATAAACCTCCTCCTTTAGTTCTCCATGAAGAAAAGCTGATTTTACATCAAGATGATGTATTTCCCAGCCATAACTGGCTGCCAGTGCAATTAACAAACGAATCGTTTCTAACCTTGCAACGGGTGCAAATACTTCTTCATAGTCAATCCCGAACCTTTGTACATATCCTTTTGCTACGAGTCTAGCTTTATACTTTGAGATTTTTCCGCTAGCATCCCTTTTTACTTTAAAAATCCACTTCACACCTATCGACTTAACATTGGGTGGTGGATCAACAAGTTTCCATGTGTGGTTTTTCTCGATTGATGCAATCTCTATCTCCATGGCTTTCCTCCAATGCTTTTCTTTCATCGCTTCTCGAAAACTTATGGGCTCAGCATTGATAGATAACAACAAGGTGGAATCATCACTGTGTAAATTAGGGACACCCTCCACCTCGTAGTCGCTGAATTTCCTTGGCAGGACTGAAACACGAGAGGATCTTCGAGGATGGGCTGTATTTTGTGAAGCTTGTGAAACATGACTTTGATGGTTCTGATCTTGGTTTTCGGTGATACCAATCTGCTGCTGTACCGCTACATCAGAAAGGTTCTCGGGCTGATTTGGATGACCTGCACCATGTTCATCGACTTCGTTTAGAGGAGTAACAGCGGGATCATTTTCAAAAGTGAAATCAATCCAATTTAGGCTGCTATAATCATATCTTTGAGCATAACTGGACCAATCATATGCCTCTGTTTCTTCGATTTTTACGTCTCCATCTCGAACATAATGAACTTTTCCTTTGGTTGGATCGTACATCCGATAAGAACCACCCCCTGATTTCGTACCGTGATACACCATTAAAGTACTTCTGTAATCAAGTTTCTTCACACCTGGTGTTAACACTTTAACATACCCAACACAACCGAACACTTTCACGTTTTTGAAGTCAGGCTTGGCTCCCGTTAACTTCTCAAATGGCGTCATATTTATCAATGCTTTTGTAGGAGATCGGTTCAAGAGATAAATTGAGTGATGAACTGCTTCTCCCTAAAAGTTTCGTGGTACCTTCATTGCTTTAAGAATGCACCTAGCAGTGCCAATGACGGTTTGATTCCTTCTCTTTACTACCCCGTTTTGTTGTGGGGTGTAGGGAGCCGTGAATTGTCGATGTATGCCCCTTTCCTTGCAATAGTTTTCCAATACTTGTGATGTAAATTCTCCTCCATTATCAGTTCTTAGAGCTTTAACCTTCTTCCCGATCTTATTCTCAACACCTTTAAAGAACTCAATGAGAATCTCTGGAACTTGATCTTTAGTCTTCACCAAATACACCCACATATATCTACTATAATCATCAACAATCAACAGCATATATTGATTTCCAGCATGTGTTTTTGGTAAGATAGCTCCACAAAGATCAGTGTATAGTAGCTCTAAAGGTTCTTTAGCACGGTATGAAACCTCCTTTTGGAAAGGACCTCTCACCTGCTTCCCGGCCATGCATACGTTGCACACTTTAGATGGTTTTGATACGTTTGGTACTCCAACTGCTCCTTTGGACAAGATTTTTAGGGCATCAAAATTTAAATGCCCTAACCGAGCATGCCACAGCCATGCTTCATCTTGTAAATCTACCTGTAAACACACTGGAGCAGCCACGTTTAAATTAACTTTATAAACGCGATTTGGGGAACGGGGTACCTTTAGTAGCAACTTTCCGTTTGGCTCATACATCCAAAGAATTCCCTTCTCAATGATGATTTTGTGCCCGGACTCATCCATCTGACCAACGCTAATAATATTGCTTTTAAGGGACGGTATGAAGTATACGTCTTCTAAGACTCTTTGTTTTCCTGATCTACCCACCAGGATAACACTGCCTCGACCTTTGATGTCTACTCGTGACCCGTCTCCAAATTTGACTTTCCCTTGTACCTTTTGATCAAGTTTTGAGAACCATTCTTGATTACCAATCATGTGGTTACTAGCTCCGTTGTCAAGGAACCATGTGTCGGTTGAATTCTCGGCATACACTCTTGGATCAACTTTTTCTTCGTTCAAGTAGATTAAACTTTCTTCTTGAGTTATCATGTATAGGGTGGGTTCTTCTTCTTGAGCTAAGCAATTTTCTTCAGGTTTCTTCCGAGTAGGACAATCAGAAGAAAAATGACCAAGTTCATCACAACGGAAACACTTTAACTTTGATCGATCCTTCTTCGATTTACTCCCGGATTCCTTCCCTTTACTACTTCCCTCGTCTTTCCTACGGCTTCTTCCTTTCCCTTTGAATTCAGCCGACCCCTTACCATGACCTTTGCCCTTTTTCTCCTTCTTTCGTGCTTCCCATTCTTCAAAACTCATGAGAAGTTGATCTTGTTTTGTAGCCTGAGTTTTTTCTTTCATAGTGATCCGCTCTTCAAATGCTTTGAGACGTCCAACAACATCATCAAAACTAATGGTCTTGAGATCAATAACCTGCTCTAGCGAAGCCACCATATGAATAAATCTATCCGGTAGTCCATTCAAAAACTTCTTCACCATCTTTGAATCCTCCATCACCGATCCGAGAGAAGCCGCTTTCGAGGCTAAACCAGAGATTGTGTTAGCAAACTCATCAACCGTACCTGAATCTCTCATCTTCAGCCCTTCAAATTCAGACATCAGTGTCTGAAGCCTTGCCTGCTTCACACGGTCAGCCCCTTGATGTCGAACCTTCACTGCGTCCCACATCTCTTTAGCCTTCGTGAGATTACCGACTTGAAGGACTTGTTCTTCCGGAAGAGATTGATACAACAGAGCGATTGCCATGTTGTTTTTCTTGACATCAGAATCGGTACCCGGCTCGATCATCTCCCAAACACCATAAACATTGAAAATCGCCTTCATCTTCATCGCCCACACGGTATAGTTTGTTGTTGTTAATACCGGGCACTTCATGGAAGGGTTATGGTCTTTGATTCCGGAGTCCGTCATCCTCCTGTTTCGTCTTTGATTATTGAAACGATATAGAGGATCTCGTATCAATTTTCAATAAGAATCTATTCAATCCTTCAACAGACTTATGCTTCAGGTCTTCTTCTGCCGCACACCTCTGTTGTGATTATTGAACCCGTAGCTTAACGTCTGACCTTCGACCGTTGATTACCTTCGCCGGATTCTAGATTAATCTCCCTGAAGCTCTGATACCAATTAATGGTATATCGATTCTCACACAGATCCGAAGCTCTGATACCAATTAATGGTATATCGATTCTCACACAGATCCAAAGATCAAAGAGATTTAACCCAAAACTTATTCTTATTGATAATACGCCCTAATAAAAGATTACAATAAGCTCTTTAAATAGATTGAGAGCCTTTACCAACAAGAAACCTATTTAGGTTAAAACTGGGAATAAAAACTATCACAAAAAACCCCCTACTTTGTAAACTAGTCACTTTTAATCTAATTTACGTATTTGACACCCGCGACTTAGCCCTGCACGGTATGCCATTACAAGATTATGCTAACAAATACTAATCATAAGCGTATTTAAAATTTAATCATCAGGTTATATATTCAATCTGCCACCTCTTGAAGCATAACAAAAATTCCAAGAGTAACTGAGCAAGACGAAGCATTATTGTTCACTTTAATGCATCTGTGCGATTGATCATACAATCAGGTTTCAAGAGCACAATATGGGGAAACACTCTGTTAAACTGTAACTCCAGGCTAATTGCCAAAATCTAGTGCTCAAACCGACATAAAGTTACATAATTACAAACTACCAACATAAAGACAAACATAGAGACTTGGATAATAGATCACCTTCTACCATTCAATCCACACTAGCCATTATCCTATATCTTTCGTTTCAAGAAAATGAGCGGAGCTCAAAAAGAAGAATTATAACCACAATCGAATTACAAGAGAATATTTTTTGGCTTCTAGATTTTTGACACCTAATTCCGCTACTTTTTTTATTGCATAGAATGTTCGTTGATTGCGTTTAAAAATTGATAATATTATAAACTTCTCTCATATTATAAACTTTCATTGTGTTTAAAAATTGATAATATTATAAACTTCTCTCACATTCCTGGGTTTGTCATAGGAATAGAATTTCTAAAGTCACTTTGATCCAATGGATCAATGATCCAATTGTAGGCTGTACAAAACCTTTGTAACTCCCTCGATCTTTTTTCTAGCTTTTTGCTAGTTGCTATATTAAATTTGCCTTAAAAAAAATCTATTAAAGTTTCAAAACCAAAAACATAGTCTTTAATCATACTTCATACTACCAGTCGAATTAGTCCCTAATTATAATAGAAAAACCCTTGTAACTCGGAAAAGATACTATCTATTTTTTTAATTAGTATAGTACATGTCATTGAATTTTTTACACCAATGAACCCATTTTACTTAATTATATCTTATATTCATGCCATATATTAGAATGGTATCTTTAGATAAAACATGGAGAATAAAAAATGAGAGAATGACCATTTATTGCAACAGAATTCGAAAGTCACAGTATTAGTTGCAACATTTACTTACTGAATTTACGTGCAATCTGTTGGTCTGCCCAATGTTACATGGAAACCAGAAAGGGTAATTAAGTTTCTTTAGGGGTAATTAATTTATGCATGGTAACGAATGTCTCTTCATTTCCTTATAGTCAGTTTAAATAGCATTGATAGATGTCAGAAAGGTGTATATCTTAACTAGAATACTAGACAAACATTGAAATCTTTGTGTTAAACAATAATGGCTGATACTACTCCTAAGGAAGCCAAAATTTCGCTCAAAGTGATGGTCCACAAAGCGAAAAATAGAGCGATATATGCTGAAGCTGACAGTAGTTTTGTTGATATTCTTTTCAGCTTTATGACATTGCCTTTGGGTACAATTGTCAAAATCTTGGGGAAATGTCCAGATCAAAAGGTTCAGGCGCTTGGGAGCTTGAAAAACTTGTACCAGAGTCTAACGGATCTTCCAGCGAATTACCTGGAATTTGATGAATTAAAAGATATGCTGCTCAATCCCCGAAGTTCATCGTATGATATCTGCAAAACACTTAAAATTAACATTGACAATACGGATCCTCCAAAGTTCTTCACCGCAGTGGTGCATACTATAGCACTTATAATACTGCTAGATGTTACTGTGGGAACTTGATGACCATAGAATTAGAAACCTATTCAGTTACTAATTCTGGAGGTGGTGGCGTGTTTGCCTCAGATTTGGCAACCTTTATAGTGACGGAAGATCTTCGTGTTTTTCCAAATGCTTCAGGCGTGAGCATCCAATTGCTTTGTGATTCTGGAATTCTTGATGCCAGTCAGATAGAGGAGAGGAGTTATGATTTTGGTATTGAACAGGTAATCTGGTGTATGTTTTCATTCTCTGATTTCTAATGTTTTTTTTTGTTTACTTTCGTGCTACACTGTAACAATCTTCTCTATATCTGTATATAAGTAATTTTACTGTATTAATCTTGTAACTAAAGTTGCTTTTAACTTGTATTCAGATTCTTATGTTTTTCGAAGGGACTCTATCATTCAAGTACCCGTTGACTTACTTGGTGTTTCCTAGCACACATCTTACTCGAGAGTATTTTTATCAAAGAGAAGGAACTTCGATTCAGAATGTAATTCATAAAGAAATAGCTACAACTTCAAACAAAATGGTGTTGAAAATTACGTTGCAAAAGTCAACTTCCAAGTTCTTGTTTGCAGAGGCAGAGGACGATTTTGTTGACTTTGTTTTTGGTTTCTTACAAATCCCTTTAGGAACAGTAATTGGCAAGTTAATGAATGGCAGTACTTCAATTGACAATCTGGATAACTTGTTTTCAAGCGTTTCAGAGATGAAAGTAGGAAAATACATTAAGTCACAAGATCTCAAGGAAAAGCTTCTTCAACCTCAATTGGTGGACAATTTTATTTCGCAAAATAACATTTTTTCTCTGGAGGTTTCAAACTCTTCTCGGTATTTCCAAGGTATTTCTTTGAATCTAAAAGATCCACGAGTCCAAGGAGGGTTTATCAAGGCGTCTGCAAAGTTTATGTTGACGGATGATTTAGTTATTACTTCTCTGTCAACCTTCTCCACAATTGCTTTACTGAATAAGTTGAAAGTACCTCTGAATGACGTTGTGGAACATGAATTGAGCATTGGCCATGAAGAGGTACAGCATTCCAGTTTAACAATGTGGTCAGAATAATTCTACCTGCTCATACTTTTAGTTTTATCTAAAATTGGTCTTGGTTCTCAAATTTCTTTTGCAGGGGTTGAGTATTCTGAAAGCATCTTTGATTTCTTCATTGAAGTGCTTATCACCATTGACTGAGGCATTACCAAAGTAAAATGATATAAGTTGATTATATGCAGCTTGGAGTTTTTGGGTTGGTGTCTTTCATTCGATTGCTTGATGTTTCCATAAGAAGATTTCGCACCATGTTCATTATTTTGGTCTTTTTCTTATTACTTGTCTGCTTGATGCATCTCTTGTCCTTGGTATTAAAACGTCCAGTCATGGATTTTACTCGTATTTTTGAATCACGTTGGAATATTCACTGTATCAGTTTATGACGACTACATTTGATATTATCATAACTATGCTGGGTTGTTAGTAGCATTAGTAAAAAAATCAAACAAAAAAAAAAATCTTATTTCTCATAACAATGCAAGGGACTGCTTGCTCGATCGTTTGATTAAAGTTTTAAGGCAAAAATAATAAATTGTTCTATTAAAATTGGTGGTACCGCTAATACTATCACATTCACATCTATAATCTAAAGAAAACAGATTTATGTACTCCCCTCCAACTTCTAATGCATGTGTTCATATGCACCATATATTTTTACAGAGTATATATTTTATTTTGAAACCTATATAAATTTATCATTTGAGATTCATGAGCTTTTATAATGTTGATTGTTTCATAAAAAAGGCATAACGTTCAGGATATACAATCATTACAAGAAAAATGCGTGTGATGACTTGAAAATCAGCTAGCACTAAAAGTGAAATTCGTTAGTTAACTGGTTTAGTCACGGTAATCAAGTTTTTCACTTGTGTCCTATAGCTCCATCACAAGAGGTTTTAAATCTATTGACAATGCCCATGAGTGTTGATGAGATGAACATGTCTGTGAATGAGATAATGAGAAACCATGGATAATTTACCGTCGGATGGCAAGTTTCTCAAAAGGATTACTAGATTAATGACCAAAAACAACAACATAACATTAAAAAAAAAAAAAAAAAAAAAAAAAAAAAAAAAATTGTACTGCCAGCAACTTAAATATAATTAAAATGTTTCAAATATTATTATTTTTTACTAGCCCCGTCTCATATTAAGTGTCCACTTTTATAATGCACAAAGTTTTAGGAGATTCCACTCCACCAATTATTAATTTTGGACATCCAAAGATTCTATTGTGCACACTTAAATTTTTAAAAAACCCTTTTACAATGGTTATTTATAAATATCATAAAAAATGTACTTATTAAAAGTGGTGGAAAACCACGGTAAAAAATAATCCTATCATTTAGCACGCTCTTTTATAAAACGGTCCAAAACTGTTAAAAAAAACATTATTTAACCGTGTATAATAAATAAACTTTGTACTAGTGCACATTCCTTAAATAGAGTTGTTAAGTGGTATTGGTCCCGTGGTTTTTACTCTCTTCTGAAAAGTTTTTCATGTAATAAGTGTGTGCTATTATTATTATTATTATTATTATTATTATTTGTTTTTTGTTTTCTTTATTGTTTGGCTATCGTCGTGCGATCAATTTTCATAGATGTAAGATCCCAACAATATATCTAATATTCTCAAACATCTTCTCCATATAGAATCAAAATGTCTTCGAATTTCTTGCGGTGGACAAGGAAATCAACATCTCATTCTCTTATACTCTTCAGCTATGTGGATATATAATCTGTATTAATAACATCCCGAATCATAATTTTTTAAACTAAGTCACTCTATAACTAATAATAACCAATACTTCCAATCTATTAATATCAGTGAGATTTTGAGAGAAGTTGAAGATATGACATACCAATCTCTCAAATTAATATTACATTTAGTTAAGTTAATTTATAAGTTTAATTAATGTGTATTAAGTGCAATGTTAAATTTATAGGGACAGTTCGAGGGTGATAAATAGATGTTAACCATTGCCACTAGTTAAACCCTTTAGAAAATGAAAACGTAAATTTGAGGAGAAAAAGTAGGAAGAAGGATATACAAGCTAAGCAAGAAAAAACAAATTAGTTAGGTAAATGAAAAATCTAATGTTATAGTTATAAGAGGGGAAGGTGTGGTGTTCCTCATATCTCCTCGTGCCATGTTGGCAGCTCCATATCTCTCGCCACCATACCCCCTCCTTTCCTCATCGCTTGCCAAACTTGAACTCCTCACCTGAACGGCGAGGTTGCGTCTCGTCCTTTTGTCAGTAAAGTTTTACTGTTCTTTTTTTTCTTTGTTTTTTTCTTTCTTTTATTGTAAATGTTTAAATGGCGGGGCACTAATGAGTAAGTTATAGTTAGTTGTGAGTGAGAGAGAATGTAAGGGGAGGTTTGTTAAGGTGATGTGGCACCCGTGAGGCCCAAATGAGGAGCTTGACCTCCTCACCACACCTAGCCCTCTAATTCAATGTTATTTTTTTAATGTGAATTGATTTGTACACTTTTAGTTTTGATTGGGACACTTCAATTATTGCATCAGGTGGTTGTATTATATTGACATCCTGCTTTGATTGCTTGTACAATGATTGTGCAAATAAAAAAGAGAAGTGTGCAAATCACCTCCTATGTCGCATTACATGTCGCATCACTATTATATCGGTTAGGATGAGAATAAGTTAGCAATACTACCATTTTTGCTAAAATGTATTAAAAATTTCATAATAATAATAATAATAATAATAATAATAAAGCATGAATATAAAAAATTACAATTTATAAGTCATATATAAATCTCAAAACAACCTTGAAATGACCACGCCAATCTCTTAAAAATAATGACTTTACCTTGTTTTAGTTTGTGTAGCGGTGGTTTAAACCCCGTAAATTAGTCGACAAAAGATAAAAAAACCATGGTTACCAATAATAATAATAATAATAATGATAAAAAAAAAAAAAAAAAAAAAAAAAAATCTCAAAACGACACATAGAGACAAGCTAACGTCTAATAAACATCAATGCCTTAATCTAAGCCAATTGCTGTTTGGGGTTTTCTATGGTCCTACTAAATGAACTCTTAATCCACTATTCGAACCTTAGTCAAAGTTTATTTTACCTTTTTCTATTAAAAATATAAAATTCAAATTATGAAAACGTTAAATATTTTTATTGAAAAACAAAAAGCAATGCACTTATTGGCTTTCACGTAATTTAATGTAAAAAAAAAAAAAAAAAAAAAAAAAAAAAAAAAAAAAAGTCAAATAGCTCCTAGAAAGTTGTAAAACTACAGCTACTTCCAAGGAGTTTTTTAATAGACCATTGCACTTTTAAATCTTAATTAACAAAATGAGTACTTTCAAAAATATTTAAAATTCTATGTTATACTTCAATCTTCTAACTTAGAACCATAAATACGCACCCACATTTCTTGAACTACTAACAAAAATATAAACATGCACCTTAAAAGTCAAAGATATTACAATTCTAGTGTGGTGATTTCATATGATCGAAAGCCATTCTGGTACCACCATTGTTTCATCAGGTTTCAAATTTAGAAATATGGGAATGTGTATCTTAAACAAATTGTGATTGGATCGTATATTTTATACTTATAGTGTCTCATACAATAATAAAGAAGCCAACCATTCCATGCAAAATCCTTGAATAATACCTGAATCTGAGCTAAAAAGTGAAGGAATATACGTAAGGATATCTTCTGGACGGAATTCTCGAATCAAATGACTCAAGATCATACCGAATGGCATATTCAGGTCGCCAAAGAAAGAAATGAGAAGGAGGATCAAGTTTCGGAATTTGGCTACGAAAAGAGTGAAATTTGGCAATGTGATAAGTGGCCAGGGTTTCATTCTACAAAAAGAGAGCTTTTTATTTCTTTTCTTTTTGATGTTTTATCGATTGAATATCTAATGCGAGTTTTTATTCTTGTTATAATGAAACATAATGACACTTTTCATCATCTTTGGGAATGCAAATAGAAAACAAAGACTAATAGAGCTTAAAAGTAAGGAGCGACCAAAGCTAATACAGTGGGAGATCGAAGACTATGGAGCAGTGGTAATAACTGACAATCATGGCAGAATGAAGGTTGAACTTTGATCACATTAAGAATATGATGTTATGTTATCGATCATGTTAAGAATATGATGTTATGTTATAGCCGTGCATGATGAGGAAGATGGTCTCTTTAAGGTTTTAATGCTTCCGTTCCTTTTTATCTATTGTTTTGTTAGTGAAGAAAATATAAATACCATTATAAATTAAATATTTTTTAAGAATACTCATTTTGTTAATTAAGTTTTAAAAGTACAATGGCCTATTAAAAAACTCTACTTCCAAGTTCTTGCATTTTCCATCTTCATCTTTATCAAGCGTATAAATATTATTTTTCTGACATCAACACTGGCACCGGCGAGAACAAGGCTCCGGCTGAGATGTTCCAGAAACAACACACGAACACATGTTTTGCTATGTGTCAATCCCCCACCATTGAGAACCCTCGCCGGCAAAACCTAGCCCCACCGTTGGCCACTCGCCCACCATCACCATTTCAACATATCGCCATTTCTCCTTCTGGCCGGCTACCTCCACAAAAAATCAAGTCATGAGAAGCACAAAAAATCAAGAAACACACACACACACACATCAATTTACAGATCGTGTTTAGTTTTGTGTTTTAAGTTAAAGTTTTTGTTGGGTTTAATTCATGTTTAAGTTAAAGAGAGAGACGGGTTAGTTAGATAATTAAGGTGCGTTTAGTTGGAGGAAAACAGCCTTTTTATTGCCACAAAATGTTTTGTAAAAAACAAGTAAAATAGAGATTGCGTTCAAATAGCGTTTTCCAACAAAAAATTTTTCAAAATACAAAATTTCTATTTCCTGCTCTAATAAAGAAAACCATAAAACATTTTTTTTTTTGTTTTCCCCGTTTTCCTTTAAAACACTATTTCCTATTTCTACTCTATTTCCTTAACCTTAACCCAAACACCACCCTCTCTACAGCCCACATCAGCCATCACCACCCTCACCGGCGTCGCTCCAGCCGTCGCCGGCCATCACAATCATCGTTTCAGCTGTCGTCGGCCATCACCATCGTCCTATCTCCATCGCCGTCAGTCACTCATCGTCACCAAAGGTTATTTCCAAACCTTAACAGATTTTGATTGTTGGGTTTTATTGTTGTTTGATAAAATTGTTATACTGGTTTTTAGTTATTTAGGGCTGATTTAGGTGTTGTATTCAGCTTTTAGTGCTTATTTAAGTTATTTTAGGTTTAGTTTATGTGCATTTTAAAGCTTTTTTTAGTGTTTATTTGAGCTATTTGAGGGCTGGTTATAGGTTTTATTGAGTGTTGTTTTCAGATTTTTAGTGCTTATTTGAGTTATTTAAGTGCTTATTTGAGCTTTTTATGTCTAGTTTGTGTGGTTTTTAATTTTTTTTCCCTGCTGATTTGAGCTATTTAAGTGCTTATTTGAGCTATTTGAGGGCTGGTTATAGGTTTTATTGAGTGTTGTTTTCAGCTTTTTAGTGCTTATTTGAGTTATTTAAGTGCTTACTTGAGCTGTTTATGTCTAGTTTGTGTGGTTTTTAACTTTTTTTTCCTCTGCTGATTTGAGCTATTTAAGTGCTTATTTGGGTTATTCAAGTGCGGTTCATGTATTTTTGGAAGTTTTTCAAGTGTTGTTTCTAGCTATACGATCATTTCATTACTTCCCAAGGTAACAACTCCTTCTCGTGTTAATGATTACCGCCCTATTTCATGTTGTAATGTGTATAAATGCATAAGCAAGATCATTACAAATATAATTAAGGATGGTTTAGATGACATAGTGATAATCAGTCTGCTTTTGTGCTGGGGATATCTATTTCGGATAATATTTTACTTGCTCAAGAGCTTATGCATAATTATCACTTAAATAGATGCCCTCTTAAATGTGCTTTTAATATTGATATTTAGAAGACGTATGACACGGTAAATTGGAAGATATTTTATGGGCATTTGGGTTTCACTCGAATATGGTTATGTGGATAATGGCGTGTGTTACCAGCACTTCATTTTCTATTAATATTAATGGTGATTTTCATGGTTACTTTCGTGGTAAACAGGGGCTTCGTCAAGGTGACCCTATGTCGCCTTATCTATTTACCCTCGTTATGGAAATCCTTACGCTTATTGTGACAACTGGCAATTTAGGGAGACATTTTAAAACTCGCATTACGATAAAGTTTAATGAAAAATTAAATGTTTGGAATTTTATTCACAACGGATTGTAAAATTTAAACCGTGATTTTAAATTACGAAATTTATGTGGAATTAAATTTGAATTATTGATTTGAGATGGAATATATGTCGTGAATTATGATTGAGACGTCTTTTGGGCAATACGTCGACTCCGGCACTAGGAAAACCTAACGAATTTAAAAACTTCTGAATAACGGTCGCATCTATATATTAAACGAACGTTTTTATATTTAAAAGTTTCTGGAAAATGTATTTGGAAATTAATGGCGACGTGTACGAATATTTTTGGCGACGTTTAATTCTTTTGTGAACGAGTATTTGTGCTACGGGAAAAGCCGATTAATAATATCACCTAATAATCTAAGTTTTGTGGCTAAAAATGAAAAGAGGAACTAGAGGGACCATTTTTGTAATTTCGGGTATTAATACCCTAAACCTAACCCTCCTCCTCACATATCTTCTTCCCAACAACACCCTTTTCCCTCTCTCTTTGTCGCCGCCCCCTGCTACGCCGGCACCATCACCACCGCCGGTCACCACCACTCACCGCCACAACCAAAACACTCCCCAAACTCCGCTCTTTCTTGTGTTGTACCACACGCGCCTAAAAGTGAACCCCCACCCATTTTCTTTGATTCACCGCCGCATATACACCACCACATCACCACTCTCTTTTGTTTTATTGAAGTTGAAGGTGAGAAACGTGTAACAATTCGCAATTTCAGGTTAATTACTATTCCCGGAAAATTTACTATTCACTTTACTATTCATGTTACTATTCATTTTTACTATTTATTTTCCCGAAATATTCCCGAAAGTGGATTTTTATTTCATATTCTCGAGTGATAAATCATTTCCATGGCAAAATAAATGTTTGACATTCGTCAGATCATTTTCGTGAAAGTTATTAAGGAATTACACGTTTTAGGGAAAACGTCATTCAGAAATTCAACGCACAACGAAATTTGACCCCGTCAGGTGACCCCACATCAGAAAAATGTTTGACACACTCATGATTTATTTGAGAATAAATCATGACTGAGAAAAATATGACCAGAATAAACCTCGGCCGTGAAAAACTGGAATTTTCAGTTTTAAGCGTTTTTACTCAGCCGTAACCCTAGCCTATACCTGCACCGTGTTTCTAAGATGATTTGAGTTTTCAACTTATTAGAATAAGTCAACATATTTTTCCCTCCTCCATTGACCAAAAATCATTCCTTGATTTTATAAGTCATTCCTTGATTTTTAGGCTTACGGTTTGATGCCTAAAAGACATTTAATACCAACCGACACTAGACTGAGCCCAGTCTAGACATTATAAATCATTTTAAATCATTTATATCATATTAGAAAAGTAACATTTTACTTTTCTCAATTTTACGCAATATTCGTACATTTTACGTTTTTAGACCCGTGTTTCCAGTTTTAGCAGGGTTTTACCACCCAAATGGAACCTATCACCCATTTTATATTTTATTACGGAACATATGGACATGTTTATCAATACTTTTAAGTTTCATAATTTTACGACACCCGGTTTTACGTTTTGAGGCCTAATCATTTACGGTTGGCATTTCCCGGAGTCAAAACTAACCAAATATCTTAGGATAATACCAAGCCAAGCCAACTCATCCCCCTAGCCTTGTGAACCGCCATTAGGGGGGGGGGGAGTCACCCTTGGTGTGGCTTGATCCTAGGCAATGTTGTCTTGGATGGTTTACATGTGTTGAAGTGTACTTAGGAAGCTTTGACAAAGTCATACTTTGTAACCTCCTCATGGACCTATAAAAGCCCCCTCCCCCCTTGTTGTTTGCCGTCCATACCTCACACCACAACACTCCATCCTTAGCTTAATTCCTTCTAATTTCTAGCAAGATTCAAGAGCAAGTTCAAGATAGAAACCCTAGTGTGATCTTAAGTTACCAAAACACTTCCAAACCTAATATACTTGGTGATTTCTCTTGAGTTTGAATCCACTCAAGTCACCTCAACCTTCATCATCCATCTTTCAAGATTACAAGGGTAGAAAGATTGCATGAAGTTAAGTGGGTTGAAGTAAAGTCTATCAAAGTTCTATCCTTACATGTTAACTTCCTTTCATCTTTGAAAGCCAAAAGTTGTAAGCCAAACCTAACATGCTTCTTGTTAAATGATCATACTCATGTTATTTACATATTATTCTTGCTATATTATGTCTTGTATTAATGTCCATGATGTATAAAAATGACTAAAACATGTTGTTGTAATTGATTGTTAAGATAAGTTACTAAAACAAGCAAACTAGTGACTTTTTTGGTAAGACCTGATCAAAATGGTAAAAATTTGATATTGGATTATTACATATTACAGTAGAGGACTTAACAAGGAAACCATAGCAACTTGAACCACCTAAAACGAGTATACGAGTCAAAAGTTACGCCCATTTGAAGTTACCAAAACTTTCCGGCAAAACTGCCTAAAATGTTTCTGTGACAGAACCTAAAACACGCAAAAAGAGGCCTTTCTGGTCCGTTTCATGAAAAAGTTAAAACACGAAAGTTGTCCGGAATCACGTTTTCGTTCAGAAATTAAGAAGCTCGAGCCTTGAAAACGCTTTCCGAGTGAGATATTTCTCAGTTTCTTAACAGCTATTTACATATATATAAGTCACTATATTATGGTTATACTTTGAAAGGAACAAGAGGTCTTATGACCTATAATCAAGACCACCACCATGGCTAGAGCCAAGGTTGTGTCTCATGACCTTGGAACAAGGACCAAGGGTCATGGCAAGGCCATGACGAAATGACCATGTAAGCTTACTTAGGCGTAAACATGAAACAAGGAATTAGACGATAACTTGAACAAACAATTTGGATCTACTTCACTTAAAAAGGAACCATGAGATATTACAAAGAGAAAATGGTCATACAAAACTTATGAAACCAACCCTAATAACAATCTTCATGTACTAATAAACTTTCCTAAGTTTATTCAAATATCGGACATGTAACTTTTCGGATCAAAACTTATATCTATATATTTTATCAACTACTACAATAGTATGGAGCCTCATGTGAGGAGTTCATCATGTAAGCCGTCGAGATAAGTTGTGGATTTACGAATTAAAGTGTCCTGGCTCCTCGAACGCTTACTAACATGACTTCTGAATTATGTCGGCCCGAACGGTAGTAAACGATATACAAAACATACATGTTCATGAATCTTTTCTTTCAAGGACTTACAATATACATCATACCACATCATGGACTAAATGCAAGATATATATATATATATATATATATATATATATATATATATATATATATATATATATATATATATATATATATATATATATATATATATATATATATATATATATATAGGCACTCCGTTATATTCTTTACTCAAATCCTAAGTCGCAATATTCTATTATAGGTTGCTCGTAGAAACCTTCACGATCCAACCATTACCTTCATTACTTGCTATCTTACTTAAGGTGAGTTCATAGCCCCACTTTACATTACTTCAATGTTTTACAAACCCTTGGGGGAAATACATGCTACTTTTAAAACGAACACAATGCTTTGAAACTGTATGCTGCCTGATTGTTTTATTATTACTAAGTACCTACCTTGCCAATCCTAGGCCCCTATCATGAACCATTTAATCACTAGAATTAGTGAGCGCGAGTATTGTGAATAGGCCTATTGGGATTGACGAATCCCGTTTGTTTGAGCAGATTAGTTCAAACGAATGCACTATATTTGAACATTAAGTATGACGGCAAAGTACTTACCGGGGCAACAAAACCGCCGATTGATATTGGTACCCGTTAACGTCTTGGTTGCATGAGCTTAGTATATAATAATAACTGTTTTGGTTTCTAACATAAGTATGAGTCTAATTAACTCATTACTTCCAACATATTGTGTTCAACCGTTAAACAAACTCTATGAATTTCACTCAACCTTTGTGTTGACCTCTTAAGCATGTATTTCAGGTCTATGATAATCAAGAATGGAGCGGAAGGGCACATACCGAAGGAAGAAGGCTATAAACTATTATGTCATTCGATAAAAACATCAAAGACTTTATATTGATGTATTTTGAAACATGGAACCTTTTTGGGACCTTACTATGTAAACTCTGATATATTTGAATAATATGAATGACAACTCTTTTTATTACGACTCGGTTAGAGATCGTTTTCTATTATTATGACTGTTGTGCCGTCGAGTAACACCCAAGTTGAATTCCGCTGCATCATGAATTGGGGGTGTTACAGATTGGTATCAGAGCCATGGTTATAGAGAAACGGGTCTAAGTGAGACCTAAACTATAACTACAATAACAAGCAAAAACATTTTTATAGCCTTCCACTCTTCGTGCCTTCCATCCTCCAGAAGATTATGGACTTATTACACATGTTATGCTACATGAACATATTTGTATATTGTCATATGCACATTTCCTTAGTTTGAGCATTTTTCCATAAACATTTGATTTATTTTTGACATCATAATACTAATTGTAGACATCATGTCCGCACCTCCATCTCCCGATCATCTTCCTGCTATGCTTGAATATTTACCAATTCTTCCCGGACCTAATGATCCTTACTTTGAAGCAATTGACTACGACGACGAGAAAGAACCTTACGAGGATCTAGATGTAGATTCGGACGAAGATCCTGAAATGGATATAGACATAAACATCGATGATTACGAAGAAGATCCTGAAATGGATATTGACATCGAAGGCATCGATGAGGAAGCGGAGGAACAAATAGTGGTACCACATCTATCACCATTAACATCTCCACCTCCTGTTTCACCAATTTCATCCGAATCTAACCGTACCACTCCAGCTCAAGTTCCGAAGTCTAATTACCAAGTCGGCGGAACATCTACATCTACACATATGTTCGTGAACTCAGCTCAATACGAAATCTACTCTTTGAAACAAGCTCTCAACCTAACCCAACTCAAAGTTCAAAGTATGGCAAGTCAAATGAATGACTATATATCCAAGGTAAATTCTGCCAGAATGGATGCCATGAATGCTCGAGACGACCTATATTGGTTTAAGCTTGACATGAGCTACGTGAAGAGTGACTCAACTCATGTTGGGGAAGTAGTCTTAAATCCTTTGACTGGCTTGGATAATGTTAAGGATAGACTCACTTTGGTTGAGAGGGCCCAAGAACAGGATGCGGTACAGATTCACAAACTACTTAACCGCCTAAATACCGCAGAAATCCGGTTAGATGTTGCAAACTTTGACAGGTATCAACTTAAGAATGATTTGTGTGGAATGCAAACTCAAATGAGTGCCATACAACAAAGGTTATACCAAAAGGATGTCAAAGAATACCGTCCCAATGAAAGTGTGGATGTGTTAGCAACACACGGAAATAATAATCCGTCCGGACTACAACAACCTCCCAACCGATGTTAGACTAGTGTTATAGTACTAGTTATCTTTAGTACAATGTTGTAATTACTAACTGAAAGTATCAGTTAGTAAGTTTTGAATGAACTTGTAATAAGTTCAATTTTGTAAATCAATCAACGTTATATGAATAAAACTCTTGTTTTATATACTATCATGTGTTATGTTTTTAAGTTTCAACATTATTACCCTATCATTCTTATCAAATTGTGCTCATCTCACAACTCTCTAATTACAACGTATCTTTTGAACAATAGAATCATGGCGCCAAAGAAAAAGACACCACCAGCAATGACGCAAGCTGCCATTCGCAAACTGGTAAAGGACAGTGTCAATGCAGCACTCATCACGGAACGAGCAGCCATAGCTGCAGCAGCTGCAGCAGCTGCCGAAGCCGCCACAGCTGCTGGTGCTGCTGATGCTGCAGCAGCCGCTGAAGCCGCCACTGCTGCGGAAGCTACTATAGCTGCAGAAGCTGCCAGAATTGCCAGCCTTAACCTTGGAGGACCAAACTCAACTACCCCTCCGGTGACAAATGTTGCTACAGTACCAAAGGGTTGCTCATTCATTTCCTACTTGAAATGTGAACCCATCAAATTCAAGGGTACTGAAGGAGCTGTAGGTTTGACCCGCTGGTTTGAAAAAGCGGAGTCGGTATTCTTGGTCAGTAAATGTACTGAGGGTGATAAAGTTCAGTATGCCACGAGTACTCTATTGAATGAGGCATTGTCATGGTGGAACTCAATTGCTCAACCCATGGGCATTGAGAATGCCTATAAGATTTCGTGGGATAACCTGAAGAAGATGATGATCAAGGAGTACTGCCCTCGCAGTGAAATGCAGAAGTTGGAGGTTGAATTCTGGGATCATACGGTTAGGGGAAATGATATCATAACCTACAACCGTCGATTCCAAGAATTGAGGATACTTTGTCCAACAATGGTTTCCACAAAGGAAAAATTGTTGGAAAGGTATATCTGGGGACTTCCATCAAGCATACAAGGGAATGTGACTTTGGCAATTCCCAAGGAACTTGATGAAGCTATGCGGATGTCTCGCAGCCTCATGGACCAAGTGGTACGAATGACAGAAACCCGAAAGCAAAACAACCTCAACAACACCAGCAATACCAATAACCCCAACAACTCCAACTACCGTAACAACAACAACAACAACAAGAACAACAACAACAAGCGACCATGGGATGGTAACCGTGGGAGTAACAACAACAACAACCAAACCCGAAACAACAACCATCACAATCAGCAGAACAAAAGACAGGAAGCCGCGACGGCTTATGTTGCTGCACCAGCCGGTGGTAAATATGTTGGTACTCTACCACAATGTACCAAGTGCAACTACCATCATGAAGGTCCCTGCCCGGCCAAATGCAACAAGTGCCAAAAGCCCGGACATCTTGCCAAAGATTGTAGAGGCAAGGGTGTAGCTACTGGGGCTAACACACAGCCCATAGTTACATGTTTTGGGTGCGGTGAAAAGGGACACTACAAGAACAACTGTCCACAAAACCAAGGACCCCAAGGCGGAGGTGCTCGTGGTAGAGCCTATGTCATGGGAAATGGAGAACCACACCAAGACCCGAACGTGGTTACCGGTACGTTCTTACTCAATAACATTCCTGTTAAAGTCTTATTCGATTCTGGTGCTGATATGAGCTTTATATCTACTAGAATTGCGCCTTTACTTGATATTCCATCAATTAATTTAACCACTAGTTATAGTATTGAACTAGCTATCGGTGACTTAGTAAATACCAATACCGTAATCCCAAACTGTACCCTTAATCTCTTGGACCACCCCTTTGACATCAATCTTATGCCAATCGAACTCGGAAGTTTTGATGTTGTTATTGGCATGGATTGGTTGTCTAAACATCAAGCTAACATCATATGTGGTGAAAGAGTTGTACACATTCCATGTGACAATGAAACTTTGATCATTCGTGGTGATCAAAGTGGAACTCGAATAAATATCATCTCATGTATCAAAACCATGAAGTACAGTGAGAAAGGATGTTATGCTTTCTTAGCCCACGTAACAGAAAAGAAATCCGATGAAAAACGTCTCGAAGATGTTCCTATTGCCCGTGAGTTTCCTGAAGTCTTTCCCGAAGATTTACCCGGACTACCACCAAATCGTCAAATAGAGTTCAGAATTGATTTAATACCAGGAGCGGCGCCAGTTGCCCGCGCACCATACCGGCTAGCACCTTCAGAGATGCAAGAGCTATCAAATCAATTACAAGAACTTTCGGACAAGGGATTTATTCGACCCAGTTCCTCACCTTGGGGAGCTCCAGTTTTATTCGTGAAAAAGAAAGATGGGTCATTACGAATGTGTATTGACTATCGTGAGCTAAACAAACTAACCATAAAGAACCGATACCCACTACCAAGAATTGATGACTTATTCGATCAATTGCAAGGTTCAACCTATTACTCAAAAATTGACCTACGATCAGGTTACCATCAGGTTAGAGTTCGTGATGAAGACATTCCAAAAACAGCCTATAGGACACGATATGGTCACCATGAATTCCAAGTGATGCCATTTGGGTTAACTAATGCACCGGCAGTATTCATGGATCTCATGAATCGTGTGTGTAAGCCATATTTGGACAAATTCGTGATCGTATTCATAGACGACATTCTCATATATTCCAAAAACGAAGAGGAACACAAAGAACACCTGAGAACAATTTTAGGACTACTCAAGGAAGAGAAATTGTATGCAAAGTTTTCCAAATGTGAATTTTGGATTCAATCAGTACAATTCCTTGGGCATGTGATTGACAAGACCGGTTTACATGTCGATCCCGCAAAAATTGAAGCTATCAAAAATTGGCCAACACCTACCACACCTACAGAAATTCGTCAATTTCTGGGTCTAGCCGGGTATTACCGAAGGTTTATTGAAGGATTTTCCTCAATAGCAAAGTCTTTGACTAAGCTAACTCAGAAAGAAAAGAAATACGTATGGAATGAAGACGAAGAAAAAGCTTTCCAAACCCTCAAACAGAAACTTTGTAGTGCTCCTATCCTAGCATTGCCAGATGGGATCGAAGATTTTGTAGTCTATTGTGATGCATCGCACCAAGGGTTAGGTGCCGTGTTGATGCAACGCGATAAGGTCATGGCTTATGCATCAAGACAACTCAAGGTTCATGAGGAAAATTACACCACTCATGACTTAGAGTTAGGAGCTGTGGTCTTTGCACTAAAAATCTGGAGACACTATCTATACGGTACTAGATGTACTGTGTACACCGATCATAAAAGTCTACAACACATTTTGAACCAAAAAGAACTGAACATGAGACAACGTCGTTGGTTGGAATTACTAAGTGATTATGACTGCGACATTCGTTACCACCCAGGAAAGGCAAACGTAGTAGCCGACGCCCTGAGCCGAAAGGAACGGGTTAAACCACTACGAGTCCGAGCTTTAGTTTTAACCATAAATTCAAACTTTCCTACTCAAATCCTTCACGCTCAAGCTGAGGCGGTGAAACAAGAAGACATCCAAAAGGAAAAGTTGGATGGCATGATACAGAAGAAATTCGAAACCCGTTCAGATGGAACTCTATGCTTCCAAGGTCGAAGTTGGTTACCACTTTATGGTGGCCTACGAGACTTGATCATGCATGAATCACACAAGTCTAAATACTCCATACATCCAGGATCTGATAAGATGTATCATGATCTTAAGTTACTCTATTGGTGGCCGAACATGAAAGCCGACATTGCAACATACGTTAGCAAATGTCTTACCTGCTCCAAAGTAAAAGCCGAACATCAAAAACCATCCGGTCCATTGCAACAACCAGAGATTCCTACTTGGAAATGGGAAAGAATTACTATGGACTTCATTACCAAGCTCCCAAAGACATCAAGCGGTTATGACTCCATCTGGGTCATAGTTGATCGTCTCACAAAATCCGCACACTTTATACCAATCAAAGAGACTTACAAAATGGAACAACTAACCCGACTGTACGTCAAAGAAATAGTCTCAAGACATGGTGCACCAATATCCATCATATCCGACAGAGATGGTAGATTTACTTCCAATTTCTGGCAGTCACTCCAAGACGCCTTTGGAACAAATCTGGACATGAGTACAGCGTATCATCCTCAGACCGATGGTCAGAGTAAACGAACCATTCAAACACTTGAAGACATGCTTCGAGCTTGTATAATAGACTTTGGAAAAGGATGGGATACTCATCTACCATTAGTCGAATTTTCCTACAACAACAGCTATCATACAAGTATTAAAGCAGCTCCATTTGAAGCACTTTATGGTCGAAAGTGTCGTTCACCTGCTTGTTGGGCTGAAGTGGGAGAAGTACAACTCACTGGACCAGAACTCATACGAGAAACAACGGATAAGATTGTACAAATCAAAAATCGACTACAAGCCGCAAGAGATCGACAGAAAAGTTATGCCGACACACGACGCAGACCCCTAGAATTCCAAGTTGGAGATAGGGTTATGCTAAAAGTATCGCCTTGGAAAGGTTTGATACGATTCGGTAAACGAGGAAAACTAAACCCAAGATACATCGGACCATTCAAAATCCTAGCCAGGGTTGGCCCTGTGGCGTACAGACTTGAGCTTCCATCAGAACTCAGTAGTGTACACCCCACTTTCCATGTATCTAACCTAAAGAAATGCTTGTCGGATGAATCACTCGTGATTCCACTCGATGAAATTCAACTCAATGACGATCTTTAATTTATTGAGGAACCCGTAGAAATCATGGACCGAGAGGTCAAACAACTCAAGCAAAGCCGTATTCCAATTGTCAAAGTTCGTTGGAACTCACGACGTGGTCCTGAATACACATGGGAACGAGAGGACCAGATACGTAAGAAATACCCACATCTTTTTACCAACGAAGCTTCTACTCCTAACGCAAATTGATCTTCGGGACGGAGCTCTCATATGGGGTGGAGACTGTAACAATTCACAATTTCAGGTTAATTACTATTCCCGGAAAATTAACTATTCACTTTTACTATTCATGTTACTATTCATTTTTCCCGAAATATTCCTGAAAGTGGATTTTTATTTCATATTCTCGAGTGATAAATCATTTCCATGGCAAAATAAATGTTTGACATTCGTCAGATCATGTTCGTAAAAGTTATTAAGGAATTACACGTTTTAGGGTAAAACGTCATTCAGAAATTCTACGCACAACGAAATTTGACCCCGTCAGGTGACCCCACATCAGAAAAATGTTTGACACACTCGTGATTTATTTGAGAATAAATCATGACTGAGAAAAATATGACCAGAATAAACCTCGGCCGTGAAAAACTGGAATTTTCAGTTTTAAGCGTTTTTACTCAGCCGTAACCCTAGCCTATACCTGCACCGTGTTTCTAAGATGATTTGAGTTTTCAACTTATTAGAATAAGTCAACATATTTTTCCCTCCTCCATTGACCAAAAATCATTCCTTGATTTTATAAGTCATTCCTTGATTTTTAGGCTTACGGTTTGATGCCTAAAAGACATTTAATACCAACCGACACTAGACTGAGCCCAGTCTAGACATTATAAATCATTTTAAATCATTTATATCATATTAGAAAAGTAACATTTTACTTTTCTCAATTTTACGCAATATTCGTACATTTTACGTATTACGCGTTTTAGACCCGTGTTTCCAGTTTTAGCAGGGTTTTACCACCCAAATGGAACCTATCACCCATTTTATATTTTATTATGGAACATATGGACATGTTTATCAATACTTTCAAGTTTCATAATTTTACGACACCCGGTTTTACGTTTTGAGGCCTAATCATTTACGGTTGGCATTTCCCGGAGTCAAAACTAACCAAATATCTTAGGATAATACCAAGCCAAGCCAACTCATCCCCCCTAGCCTTGTGAACCGCCATTAGGGGGGGGAGTCACCCTTGGTGTGGCTTGATCCTAGGCAATGTTGTCTTGGATGGTTTACATGTGTTGAAGTGTACTTAGGAAGCTTTGACAAAGTCATACTTTGTAACCTCCTCATGGACCTATAAAAGCCCCCTCCCCCCTTGTTGTTTGCCGTCCATACCTCACACCACAACACTCCATCCTTAGCTTAATTCCTTCTAATTTCTAGCAAGATTCAAGAGCAAGTTCAAGATAGAAACCCTAGTGTGATCTTAAGTTACCAAAACACTTCCAAACCTAATATACTTGGTGATTTCTCTTGAGTTTGAATCCACTCAAGTCACCTCAACCTTCATCATCCATCTTTCAAGATTACAAGGGTAGAAAGATTGCATGAAGTGAAGTGGGTTGAAGTAAAGTCTATCAAAGTTCTATCCTTACATGTTAACTTCCTTTCATCTTTGAAAGCCAAAAGTTGTAAGCCAAACCTAACATGCTTCTTGTTAAATGATCATACTCATGTTATTTACATATTATTCTTGCTATATTATGTCTTGTATTAATGTCCATGATGTATAAAAATGACTAAAACATGTTGTTGTAATTGATTGTTAAGATAAGTTACTAAAACAAGCAAACTAGTGACTTTCTTGGTAAGACCTGATCAAAATGGTAAAAATTTGATATTGGATTATTTCATATTACAGTATAGGACTTAAAAAGGAAACCATAGCAACTTGAACCACGTAAAACGAGTATACGAGTCAAAAGTTACGCCCATTTGAAGTTACCAAAACTTTCCGGCAAAACTGCCTAAAATGTTTCTGTGACAGAACCTAAAACACGCAAAAAGAGGCCTTTCTGGTCCGTTTCATGAAAAAGTTAAACATGAAAGTTGTCCGGAATCACGTTTTCGTTCAGAAATTAAGAAGCTCGAGCCTTGAAAACGCTTTCCGAGTGAGATATTTCTCAGTTTCTTAACAGCTATTTACATATATATAAGTCACTATATTATGGTTATACTTTGAAAGGAACAAGAGGTCTTATGACCTATAATCAAGACCACCACCATGGCTAGAGCCAAGGTTGTGTCTCATGACCTTGGAACAAGGACCAAGGGTCATGGCAAGGCCATGACGAAATGACCATGTAAGCTTACTTAGGCGTAAACATGAAACAAGGAATTAGGCGATAACTTGAACAAGCAATTTAGATCTACTTCACTTAAAAAGGAACCATGAGATATTACAAAGAGAAAATGGTCATACAAAACTTATGAAACTACCCCTAATAACAATCTTCATGTACTAATAAGCTTTCCTAAGTTTATTCAAATATCGGACATGTAACATTTCGGATCAAAACTTATATCTATATATTTTATCAACTACTACAATAGTAGGGAGCCTCATGTGAGGAGTTCATCATGTAAGCCGTCGAGATAAGTTGTGGATTTACGAATTAATGTGTCCTGGCTCCTCGAACGCTTACTAACATGACTTCTGAATTATGTCGGCCCGAACGGTAGTAAACGATATACAAAACATACATGTTCATGAATCTTTTCTTTCAAGGACTTACAATATACATCATACCACATCATGGACTAAATGCAAGATATATATATATATATATATATATATATATATATATATATATATATATATATATATATATATATATATATATATATATATATATATATATATATATATATATATATATATATATATATATAGGCACTCCGTTATATTCTTTACTCAAATCCTAAGTCGCAACATTCTATTATAGGTTGCTCGTAGAAACCTTCACGATCCAACCATTACCTTCATTACTTGCTATCTTACTTAAGGTGAGTTCATAGCCCCACTTTACATTACTTCAATGTTTTACAAACCCTTGGGGGAAATACATGCTACTTTTAAAACGAACACAATGCTTTGAAACTGTATGCTGCCTGATTGTTTTATTATTACTAAGTACCTACCTTGCCAATCCTAGGCCCCTATCATGAACCATTTAATCACTAGAATTAGTGAGCGCGAGTATTGTGAATAGGCCTATTGGGATTGACGAATCCCATTTGTTTGAGCAGATTAGTTCAAACGAATGCACTATATTTGAACATTAAGTATGACGGCAAAGTACTTACCGGGGCAACAAAACCGCCGATTGATATTGGTACCCGTTAACGTCTTGGTTGCATGAGCTTAGTATATAATAATAACTGTTTTGTTTTCTAACATAAGTATGAGTCTAATTAACTCATTACTACCAACATATTGTGTTCAACCGTTAAACAAACTCTATGAATTTCACTCAACCTTTGTGTTGACCTCTTAAGCATGTATTTCAAGTCCATGATAATCAAGAATGGAGCGGAAGGGCATGTACCGAAGGAAGAAGGCTATAAACTATTATGTCATTCGATAAAAACATCAAAGACTTTATATTGATGTATTTTGAAACATGGAACCTTTTTGGGACCTTACTATGTAAACTCTGATATATTTGAATAATATGAATGACAACTCTTTTTATTACGACTCGGTTAGAGATCGTTTTCTATTATTATGACTGTTGTGCCGTCGTATAACACCCAAGTTGAATTCCGCTGCATCATGAATTGGGGGTGTTACAAAACGCATTTAAATGCGTCGGGTTTGACAAAACTGAGTCAAACCCGATTTGATTTGTTGATTTGGGATTTGATTTACAAGATTTAAAAGGGTTTTGATATAAATAAGAATTGTATCCATGTGGTGTCGACTCACGACCGATTTGTGTTCGGATTTGATTTGTTGAGATCGTTTGGGATGATGTTTGATGCTCAGTTGAGCTTAGCCGAGACCCTCGTGGTCTCGGTGTCTTGATTGTTGGCTCACGTGAGCATACCGCGACCTCAAGGGTCCGTTTGGTTGATGTTTTGAGCTCGTATGAGCATGCCGAGACCCTAAGGGTCCAATTGGTATTGTTGAGTGCTCGGGTTGAGCCTAACCGAGACTCTCATGGTCTCGGGGTTGGGTCTTGTGGCTCGGGAGGTAAACCGAGACCCAAGTGGGTCTTTTGGCTCGAGTTTGGCTCGATGTGTTGTCCTGGGAATTAGTTCTCTTGTTGTTCTTCTTGTTGTTGTTAATGTTATTGTTGTTGTTGTTGTTGTTGTTGTGTTTACTCTTGGGCCGAGAAGGTGTAGAAGGGCCGAGACCTTGTGGTCTCGGCAATGGACTTATAATTTTTGTGGAGTTGTTGTTGAAGGATAAATGGGGACCGATTGTGAGACGGTCACTTAGAATGACGGAGATAGGTTAGTCGGGTGCCGTAGTCGGACCATATTGTTGTAGCATGTGAAATGGGACTAATGACGGAGTTGTGATATTGACTTGTTGCTTTGGGCTTATGGTTGTGCGAGTTGGAGTCACGTTGACTTTCTAGTCAACGGTTGACTTCGGCAAACACCTTGACACTTTGGATTTGGATAATGAGCCGAGAGTGATGACTCGGACATGTGACTCATCTTTTATAACTCGACACAATTTATAAATTAAACAAACAACTAAAAAACTCGTAATAACTTATATATCTATATAAACATTTATATAAATATATAAATGTGTAAACGTATATATATATTTATATAAGTGCGTATATAATAAATGGGAGATCACGAGTAATAAAAATAATAACGTCGACGATATATGTTGGACTATGAAAATAGTAAAATATTATCGGAAACTTTATTATAATTAAACTAGTATAATTAGAAATATAAATATAACGTGGATTGTTTATGAAATAAAGTAAACTCTTGGAAAATAAAACGAGAACTTACGAGTTATAAGAGGTTGAGGGCACTTGAATCCAAGTTGGCCATTTTATTAATTGTTGACTTTTGTGCTTGTCACGGATATGTGACGTTAATAAACTCATTTTATATAACTATTTAACTTATTTAATCGACGGATTAAATGAGACCTATTTAGTTATATAGAAAGGGTTTATTATCGGGTATTGCATCCTACAACGCCTTTAGGTTGTGGTAGGAGTGCGGAATAATAAGCTACTAAATACTTTGTGAGGTTTACCGAATTGACGAATTTAGTAAGTTTGACGATATATTTAGGAAACTTATTAGACTTTAAAACTTACCATATAGTAATCTACGTGCTATGTGATTTAGGACTTGGTATGATTTTGGAATAATATATTAGGTAAATAAGTTGTGGAGGATTAGCGAGTTGACGAACTTGATAAACTTCGACGATTTATTTAAATAACATATTGGGCCAACGTTAGACCTGTAAATCGTTATTATTATTTCTGTTGATGTATTTCCTGGCTTGTGTTGAGTCGACCTTCCACCCACATGGATACCAAACGCCAAACCAAATATGAGAAACGGATTTTGGAAAAATAAAAAGAAATACGTTCGAGATTGGGAATATTTGATTTTTGAGGAAATGATTCTGAGAAGAGTTTATATTGTTAGGAAGTGCCGAGTCCGTAGTTGCCGTCATTTGAGTTGCTATACTTTTTTATTCTACCGGTTTTTGAGCTAATATCTGGACTTGAGGTGAGTCATACCCCCACTTTTACTTTTCAATATTGTTTTCAATACTTGAGGTGAGAAACGTGCAAATTGTTTTATGTGGACTATTATTGCTGTTTATTTTAAAACTTGCTATGCTTATAGAACTAGGTAGATTGTAACGCATGTCTTATCCTTACGAATGTAAGAACATGTCGTATCCTTACGAATATTGGGCATGTCGCATCCTTGCGAATGCATATTGATTTGATTGGTTTTGGACTATAGTGTGCACCTATAGGTTTGTTTTAGTGATTCGAGGCCTAGTCTAGCTAGCAAGCGTTTTGCGTATATGTCCACTTGATTGAATTAAGAATTTAAACCTATGATCTCACCAGCGAAAGCTGACTTTTAGCGCGTTTTCTCAAGTAATTAAGTGATGACTTAGGATGCTTGGTTTGGAAGGCTTGGCATGGCAATCTGGTTTAAGGATCTATTCTCAAACTCTGATATGTTATTGTGGACCTATGTTTAACTTATTTGGGCCTTATCCTTACGAATGCAAGAACATGTCGTATCCTTACGAATGTTGGGCATGTCGCATCCTTGCGAATTCATATTGATTTGATTGGTTTAGGACTATAGTGTGCACCTATAGGTTTAGTTTAGTGATTCGAGGCCTAGTCTAGCTAGCAAGCGTTTTGCGTATATGTCCACTTGATTGAATTAAGAATTTAAACCTATGATCTCACCAGCGAAAGCTGACTTTTAGCGTGTTTTCTCAGGTAATTAAGTGATGACTTGGGATGCTTGGTTTGGAAGGCTTTGCATGGCAATCTGGTTTAAGGATCTATTCTCAAACTCTGATATGTTATTGTGGACCTATGTTTAACTTATTTGGGTCTTACTTTGGATAATTGGGATGAATGTAAACTTTAAAAACCCTGGTTGGTTTTGTTTTTACTTATGTTTACTTTATCTCTGATGAGGCGAAAAGTGTACCGCTTTTGGGGGGTCATTTAAGGCCAAAGTCGAGATTATTTGATCAAATATTACCCTAAATCGTTCCTTTTGTCATTTTAGGTACTTTTGGAAGGAAATTTACAAAAGAAAGCATTTTGGACGTTTTTTGAGCGAAAAAGTGAAGAAAACGACAAAGTCTCAAAATCATGCTAGAAATTGTACATGACGGCGTCACAGGATGCTAGTGACGGCGTCAAGACTTGACAAAGACATGGATAAATCAATTACACGTGATGCGCTAGAGAGTTTTCTAAAGAGTTCGTGATGGCATCACCCTTTAGGGTCGCCAAGGACGTCACGTGTAAATGCAAAGAGAGATGGCCATCAGGATTAAAGAGTGACGGTGTCATGTATTAATGGAGGTAGGCCATCACGTGTTAAATTAAAGAGTGATGGCCCAGAAGACTTCCTGAAGGGGTCACGTAGGCCATCACGTGTTAACTAGTCACAACTTGCGCGCGCGGTAGCTGTTATTGTTTTGGCCTTAACTTTTGCATACGAACTCAGATTTAGGTGATTCAAAAGCCCACACGAAGAGAACTACAATTTGGTGAAAAAATGGTGCTGACACCGTCAAGTGTTAGGGCTGACACCGTCAGATCGGGCTGGGCAAAAAATAGCCTATAAATACAACATTATAACTTCATTATTTGTAAGCCCCGAACCCTAGGTCCGATTTTAGGGTTAGGGTAGGTGTTTTTCCAGCAACTTAGAGGGTTTCAATCACTCCATAAACATCTTGTATTGGTTTGTTGATTCTATCTTAATTATGTCTTTCATTGTTATTGTTGATTGTTCTCCATTCATCATGCTTGGCTAATTCACCTTATGTCTACTTATGATTGTGTGAAACTTGTATATAATTGATTAGATCTTATTGATTCGTTGTTGATGTTTGTGTCTATCTTCATCAATTAAGGCGTGACACTTCAATAGGTCTAGTTGATTTAGTTTATAATTCTAGGTTCCTATTGTTTCTTGTTTTGATTGAATGTTTATCGATGTTAGGCTTAAGAAAACTGGCAGACTTCCTATTGGTAACTTGCTTGAACGTCTTAAGAAACATGACCGGATGTGTACTATAATTAATTAGTTGTATTTAATGCATAAGTAACTATTAAGGAGGCCATGTAAGGAGCTAGTAGTCGGCTCGACATAGGAAGAGGTAGAAGCTTATAGAGTTGGGAAAGATCGTACACGGCCCCACAAATGGTATTAAGGAATGCAACCCGTCAATTAAAACAAGTTTAACATTCAATAGGTATAATTGGATAGCTAGCAAGTAGTAATACATCATAGGTAGACATGTTTCACTTCCCTGGTAGAACCCTAGTTTACTTTTCTTGCACATTAGTTTAATTGGTAGCTTTTGGGTTAGTTGATTAGCAACTAATTCCGCCCCTCCTTCCAAAACCGAGATTTTTACTTGCTTTCCATAAAATAAAAAAATATAAAAAGAATCATCCCTCACCTCTAGACCTAGTTAAATTAATTAAATCCTAACAAACACTATTCTTTAAGTTGAACGATCAATCCCCCTGTACTTGCCACTTTACTATACTACAACGGTCAGGTACACTGCCTGGTGGGGATTGCAAGCTTCTCAAGATCCCTTGAGAGGTAAAATATTTTGCAAGGTTGCAAAACCACGCATCAAGTTTTTGGCGCCGCAGCCCGGGGAATAGTTATTGTTTAGGTTGAATTTTATATTAATTAGGTCTACTCATTAGATTCATATCAAGTGAGATTTTTATTTTCTTTTTATTAGCTTTCTTGTAGTCTATCTTTTTATTTGTGCCCTTTGTTTGTAAAACCATTTTCAATTGTCACTATGGCGGACGAAATCCCATTTAGATCACTGACAATAGAGGAACAATTATATTTCACTAATATATTTGCTTCTTATCATTCCAATGAATTTTTGTGTGATCTTAGTGACATCCAAGAGGAGTTGGGGGTAAAGTTAGATGGGTTTGATGAATTCTATGCATGTGTGATTTCTATTAGACGATCATTATCAGGATCAATTCCTTTTAGTGAGACCCGTTGGATGAATTTTGAGAAAAGCTTGCTAACCATGACCCATAAGTTCAACAAATTGATGGATTCGTATGAGCAAGATGACCTAGTTTCTAAGAACATGAACTTAGAATCAAACCAAGATTATGAGATGGTTAGTGTTGAACTACCTAGTTGCATGAGCGGGATAGATTTTACCAAAACATACGACACACATGAGGTTAGAGTTAAGCCACCTAGTTGCATGTCATGGTTAGGCACTACCATAATACAAGATCCCGGAAGAAGTAGAAGAGACTATAGGAACCCCAATTGAGGTAGAACCCTTGGACCAAGCACCACTAGAGGATATAGGTTTGAATACTGGTAGTGATAACCTTACTCTTAGTTCTAGGGAATTTCCTAGTGTTAATGAACTAGAACCTCAATCTTTATGCACCTTTCCATCCTTAGATTTACATCTATGAGACAAAATAGGAACCGACCCACCCATCAACCAATATTATCCGGGTAGTTTTAGGATGAAGGAAGCCATTCACTAACCCCCTTCACCTCACGTGGCATATTTCCACCCTAAGGGTGTGTATTGCTACTTTCACCCGCACTTAATCCTAAGTGTAGGAAAAACCTCCCCTATTTCCGTTAAATAAGGGTAGAGTCAGGCTCGTGACTCGAACAAAAACTAGAGCTTCTTGGGAGGCAACACAACCCATGTTTTAAATTGTTTGATGTTTTTATTTTATTTATTTGTTTGATTGTTTATTTATTTGATTTTATTTGTTTCCGTATGCATGTTTTATTTTTATTGTTTGTGGCTCATGTTTCAAAGTAAAGTGTGAAAATGCTTTATTTTGTTTTTAACTTCGTCTTAACTACATATAAAGGTATTTTGCAAAAGATAAGTGTAAGGGAAATCTAAATTTGTTTATAAGAACGGAATTGGACACGAACCACAACAATATTAAAAGAACATGTATATTAGTATTTGTTTGAGTCAAATGCTTGTATCGAGTCGTAATGATGTTTTGCAGGATTTTCCAGGAATTAAGGCATGAGTTTTTCAAGAAATTTTTCAGAAACTTAACATGAGATTTCTGTCAGAACACTCTGACGGCGTCAGGTGTAAAAATTCTGAAAATTTTTGCAAGTTTTGTTTTTCTACCAGAGTCTAAAAGTTTTTGTTAAATCTTTAGTTTTATAAACTCCAGGAAATCTGCAAATATTCATTCTACAAGCATTATATCTTTAATTGTTTTGTTTTTATTTCTAAGTCTGGAATCACATCTAGTTGTGAGTTTTCTTTGTTCGGTTTGATGCTTTGGGTTTTTGTGTTTGTTTTATCAGGTTTAACAAGTTATATTGGACAAGAAGATATTTTATATTTCTGGAGGGAAGCTGATGAAGCGAAATGTGTACCGCTTTTGGGGGGTCATTTAAGGCCAAAGTCGAGATTATTTGGTCAAATATTACCCTAAATCGTTCCTTTTGTCATTTTAGGTACTTTTGAGAGAAATTTTACAAAAGGAAGCATTTTGGACGTTTTTGGAGCGAAAAAGTGCAGAAAACGACAAAGTCTCAAATCATCCTGGAAATTGCACTTGACGGCGTCACATATTGCTAGTGACGGCGTCATGAGTTGACAAAAGAGTGGATAAATCAATTACACGTGACGCGCCATAATGTTTTGTGAAGGAGTCGTAACGGCGTCACATAAAATTTGTCAAGGCCATCAAGAGTAACTGCAAAGAGTGACGGCCCAGAACCTATAAAGAGTGACGACGTCAGAAGTGGGTCTAGGAAAAACGAGTTTATTTTGGCGGCGAGTTAACGGCGTCACACCTTACTCTTGATGCCGTCAGGAGATAAAATCTATATATAGTTTTCTAGTTTGAATTCATTGTGTGCAACTTTGAGAGAATAAACCCTAGACAAATTTTACAGCCTTTTCAAGGGTTTCAATCCCTTGTTTCTTCCATGCTTAATTCAAGATAAGTACTTTACCAAATCATTCAATATGTCTATGTGTTGTTTGATTATATCCTACGCTTGTCTTCTCTTTAACATGCTAGGCTAGGTTTTCCTCGTGTTTGCTTAGATGTAATGAAACTTAGATATTGATTATAGGTTGATTGTTTGTTTATAATTGTTGTGGATGAATGAATTCGATGTTAGGCTTAAGAAAACTGGCAGGCTTCCAATTGGTAACTTGCTTGAACGTCTTAAGAAACATGATCGGAGGTGTACTACGATATTTTGGTTGTATTTAATGTATAAGTAACTTCCAAGGATACCATGTTAGGAGCTTTTAGTCGGCTCGAAATAGGATTGAGGTAGAAGCTTATAGAGTTGGGGAAGATCGTACACGGCCCTACGAATGGTATTAAGGAATATAACCCGTCATCCATGCAATTGTGACAAGCTAATCAACCTATAAAAGATAGCTAAGGAGTAGTGAAATCTAAGTAAACACAATTCTCTCATTATTGTTTACACCACAAATTAGTTTTAGTTTATTTTATTTATTTTGATTGCATCTTTAGTTAATTGGGTTAGTTGATTAGTAACTAATTCCACCCACTCCTTCCAAAACTGAGATTTTATTCGCTTTCCTAAAAATATAAAAATACAAAAAGAATCATGCCTCACCTCTAGTCTTAGTTTTAGTGAGTTTTAACCCTAGCGAACACTATTCTTTGAGTTGAACGATCAATCCCCCGGTACTGGTCACTATACTATACTACAACGAACAGGTTCACTGCCTGGTGGGAATTGCAAGCTTCTCAAGATCCCTTGAGAGGTAAAACCTTTTACGAGGGTGCAATTCCACGCATCAAGTTCTTGGTGCCGCTGCCAGGGAATAGTTATTGTTTAGGTTAAAATTTCTTTTTATTAGGTCTACTTTCCAGATTCCTTTCTAGTAAGATTTTTTATTTTATTTTTATAGGTTTTCTTTAATCTATCTTTTTCTTCGTCCTTTGTTCGTAACCTTTGCCATCCGCCATCATGGAAGGTGGTAATCTCTTTGATCCCATCAACCCACCACAACAAAACCACCCACAAAACCCACCACTACCAAACCAACCTCCTAGACCCCGAACCTCAGGAGAGTACTCCCGTCCTAGCCACCAAGGCTATCGAAACACCATTAAGCTCACTCAAGGAGCCAATATGTCTCCCTTGCGATCTGACACCATCCGGTTGGTGCAAAGCGGATGTGCATTCCATGGACTTCGTTCCGAAGATCCTAATCAACATCTCAAGGATTTCCTCAAAATAGTAGATTCCATAGACCTTGATGTTGGAACTCGAGAGACGACCCGATTGCGTCTCTTCCAATTCTCTCTACGTGACCAAGCGAGTCAATGGCTTGAGCGTTTACCCGCGGGATCCATCACCTCTTGGGATGATCTCACCACTCGTTTCCTTGCTCAAATTTTCCCACCGGGGAGAACTACTAAGCTTAGAAATGATATCTTGATGTTCCAACAATGTCAAGGTGAAACTCTCTATGAAGCATAGACTCGTTTCAAGGACTTACTCCAAAAAGTCCCTCATCATGGCATAGATCTTTGGCTCAAAGTCTAAATTTTCTACGACCATATCGATCTCTCCACAAGGCGAACCATTGACCAATCGGCCGGTGGCAAGCTTCGTGATCTAAGTGCGGAAGAATCCTGGGAACTCATAGAAGATCTTACTCTCTATGACAAGGAAAGTTGGAATGATCCCCGTGATTTGAACAAAACGGTCAAGGAAATATCTTTGCCTTTGAACAATTCAAGCACTCCCGACCGTAGGATCATGGAACTTGAAGACCAAGTCAAGTTTCTCATGAAATCCTACAAAGCTCCTAAAACTTCAAGCCAAGTGAACAAAATCACTTCTTCATGCGAATTATGTAGTGGTCCCCATGACACTCGTGATTGCATGGAACTCCCCGAACAAGGTTCGGGTGATTTTTCCAAGAGGGGTTTTATGAATCACCGTAAGGTTTTTGCTCAGGTTTGAAAGTGAAACAAAACCAAAGCATGCCCCAAAACAATTCTTCCACTCCACCTAATTGATTCCAACCAAACGGTTCACCCTCTAACCGTACTTTCAACAACAATCCTTCCGAAAACTATGGCAGTACCAATAATCTTGAAGGATTTATGTCCAAATTTTTGGCATCTCAAGAAGCTCGCATAGCTAAGTTTGAATCCGAATTCAACCAATAACAAGTGGAGATGACCAATTAAATCGACAACTTGTTGAAAGCCCTTGACAACCAAGTGCTAACTACACCAAAGAAGGAAACTAGGGGCACTAGTAGCGGAACCCAAATTAAGGACCCCTCATCATCTAAACACGTCTACTTTTTCAATGTAGTTACTATTAAGCCAGTCGATAATAATAAGGAAGAAAGTGATACGGATGAGATTAAGGAAGTTGTAGAGAAAAAGGAAGAGAAAGTTGAGGAAGTAGAAAATGTAGAGGTATACTTTGATAGGTTACCCGGCAAGGAAGAACGGGTATACCATAAGGATCTATTCGATGACCCCGAGACACCATACGTCATTGGTTCACCAATCATCAAAGCGGGTGATCCCTCTAACATCAACAACCATGCAACATTGGGCATATGCATGTGTGGAAAGCCTACATCGATCTTAGATCTCCCATAAACATTATGACTAGGACCCATTACAATTGGGTAATGAAGAAGCAACTTGGATATAGGATGATGCCCAACACGAGTTGGATGAGTAACTTTGTGAGAAGAGTGAAAGGATTGCACGTCTTTGTAAGAAACTTCACTTATGTTACCAATTTTGTGATTGTGGAGGATATTCGTCCGGTAATAGATGGTTGCCTAAGTCAAGTAGTATTTGGAAAGCCGTTTGTTGAGGCTTCTAAGATGAATTATGACTCGTCTCTAGGGATAGTAAGGTTTAAGGATAAGAACGATGAGATAGCTTACCAAATGCCCTATAAGATTGAACAATTTTATCTTTTATCAAACATCGAAAAGGAACACAAGCAAGCAGTCTACTATAGTGTTGATATAAATAAACGACTAAAAACGTTATTCATATCTTTCGATATCTCTATGTTTTGATGATCACAAAACGAAAACACATTAAATCAAAGATAATGACGTAAACAAGTATTTAGTAGTTAATACTCACTTTCACCATCTAATCACTTAAGGTATGAATAAACATAGTGATTAAAGCATTATAAGATCAAAGGAAAGTTTAATTAAGTATTACAAAGTTTACTTAATTATATAAACATATTATATATTTTTGAAAAACACTTTTGGTAATAAAGAAAAATGTTTTATTTATACTAAATATATGAATTCAAATTTTTAACCAAAATCGGTTAGTTTTTCACCAAATAAACTTTCCCCACTAAAAGACAAAGAATCTGGCCGTTTCAGCTGGGCGGCCCCCTTAATTATAAAGGGCGGTCCCCTTAATTTTAAGGGGGCCGGCCATGATTTAAGGGGACCGGCCACGCTCCTCTGTCAGAATCTGTTGCCTATAAATACCACCTTAAACCTGGATTTTTTCCTCACCTTTTTGCACTAAAACTTTCTGATCTAAACATCCCTCTCCATCTTCTAAAAATCCTTTGATCTTATATACTTTGATCTTTGTTTCAAAGTGATTCAAGCCTCAACACTCAAGTGCAAAGAGAAGAATACTTCTACTAGGAGTATTGCAACTTAGTATCATCTTGCTATCTAAGTTGATTGTTTAGTTCATCTTGTATATCATTTATTTCTTTGTGAACATTGTGTATACATTGGTTAGATAGATTTAGATATTGGATCTAGATCCATTGAAGGTGTGAAGTAGTACTAGTAGTGAAGAAATAGAGGTGGATAGGATTTGTGTTAGAAGATATAAGTCGTAATAGCACATTGAAGAGGAGATAGTTGTGAAGACAAAGAAGTTGAAGCTTTGAAGTTGAAAAGACCTTGAAGCCTAGAAGTTGTGAAGTAGTATATATCTTGGGGTAGTGGATAGGACTTAGTAGTGAAGGTGTGAAGAAACAAGTGGCGTGAAGAAAAAGAGTTAGGAAGTATTAAGTTGTGAAGAAGCTAGGAGCAAAGTAGAAAGTTGTGAAGAAATTTGAAGTGTAGAAGATTGGTGTGTAGAAGTTAGGTGTGAAGAAGATTGGTGTGAAGAAGTTGTGTTGAAGTTGTGATTGTGGTGTGATATTGTTGTGGTGTGCTAATTGGTGTGTAAGGTTTTCTCCGCCATAAAGGAGGTTTTTGATCTAGTGAAAAAAACTCTCGAGTAGGTGACTCGGGGAGTGGAGTAGGGCAAGGAAGGTGTCCTTGTAGCCGAACCACTATAAATCCTTTGTCTCTCGGTTTGATCTTTCCATCTCTCATTCTTTGATTAATCACTTACTTGCATATCATTCATAGTTACAATTGCTTGTGTATTGTGCATATATTGGTTTCACATAAAGATCAAATTAGGTTCCATTCAAAACATCAATTATATATTAGTAAATTAAAGTATATACAATAAAACACATATACACATATAAATACAAACTTGTATTTAAGTGAGATATATGAAATTATAATTTCTATTTAACACTTTAAATAAGAAGTATTTATGTGACATATGTGAATTAATTTGTATCTATACTTTAGCTTCAAAAGATTTTTACAAACTACCATTAATTATTTGAAAGCAAACTTTTATTGAAACGAAAAAGACGCAAAACTATTCAACCCCCCCCCCCCCTTCTAGTTTTCTACAATTGGTATCAAGAGCCACGTCTAGCAAGACTTTTAAAATAGATTGTATTTTAAAACTTGCAACGATCAATGGAATTTGAAAAATATTGAAGAAACAAACTCAAGCGTAATTGCATTCTCTAAAGTATCATCATTTACCCTCCCCTTACACTTAGGCTAAACATTGTCCCCAATGTTCAATAAAAAGGTGTAAAAGTAAACAAGGTAAAGGAATGAAAACAAATACTCCCCTGATTCGTTTAGTGTGGATAAATCGTTAACATGGTTAAATCCTCCTCCAAGAAAATGAACGTTGAAAGCTTCCCTTCCTAAATAATAAATCATCTTCTTGTCCAATATAACCTGTTAAACCTGAGAAAACAATCATGGCAACCTCGCGTAAAATCGGCGACAATCTATATATATATATATATAAGGATATAATGCTTGCGGAATGAATGTTTGCAGATTTCCTAGAATTTATAAAACTAAAGAATTAACAAAAACTTCAAGACTCCGTTAGAAAAACAAAACTTGCATAATTTCCAGATTTTTACACCTGACGCTGTCAGGTGTTAATCCTGACGTCGTCAGAGTGTTCTAACAGAAATATCATGTTAAGTTTCCGGAAAATTTCTGGAAAAACTTATGCCTTAATTCATGGAATTCCCTGCAAAACATCATTATGACTCGATACAAGCATTTGACTCACACAAATACTAATATACATGTTCATTTAATATTGTTGTGGTTCATGTTCAATTCCGTTCTTTAAAAACAAATTAAGATTTCCCTTACATTTATCTTTTACGAAATACCTTTTATGAAGTTAAGACAAACAACAAGGTAAAGCATTTTCACAATTTAGTTTGAAACATGAGCCACAAACAATAAAAATAAAGCATGCATACAGAAACAAATAAAATCAAACAAACAAACAAACAAAACAAACAAAACATGAGTTGCCTCCTAAGAAGCTCTTTTCTTTATTTACGAGTCTTGTAGCTAGACTCAAAGTCATGGGCTATCACGTGACCTCGTTAGCGGTTCCGTTTCCTAGATCATCCTCAATCTTGGTATTGTATTCCGGACCTAGTTGCAAGCATTCCTTGTAAAAACCAAATATCTTATTCATAACATAGTCTACTCCTCTACATCTATCCTCATCACTCCTATAGTAGACTGCTTGCTTGTGTTCCTTTTTGATGTTTGATAAAAGACGAAATTGTTCAATCTTATAGGGCATTTGGTAAGCTATCTCATTGTTCTTATCCTTAAACCTTACTATCCCTAGAGACGAGTCATAATTCATCTTAGAAGCCTCAACAAACGGCTTTCCGAACACTACTTGACTTAGGCAACCATCTATTACCGGACGAATATCCTCTACAATCACAAAATCGGTAACATAAGTGAAGTTTCCTACAAAGAATCCTTTCACTCTTCCTACAAAGTTACTCATCCAACTCGTGTTGGGCATCATCCTATATCCAAGTTGCTTCTTCATTACCCAATTGTAATGGGTCCTAGTCATAATGTTTATGGGAGTTTTAAGATCGATGTAGGCTTTCCACACATGCATATGCCCAATGTTGCATGGTATGTTGATGTTAGAGGGATCACCCGCTTTGATGATTGGTGAACCAATGACGTATGGTATCTCGGGGTCATCGAATAGATCCTTATGGTATACCCGTTCTTCCTTGGCGGGTAACCTATCAAAGTATTCCTCTACATTTTCTACTTCCTCAACTTTCTCTTCCTTTTTCTCTACAACTTCCTTAATCTCATCTGTATCACTTTCTTCCTTATTATTATCGATTGGCTTAATAGTAACTACATTGAAAAAGTAGACGTGTTTAGATGATGAGGGGTCCTTAATTTGGGTTCCGCAACTAGTGTCCCTAGTTTCCTTCTTTGGTGTAGTTAGCACTTGGTTGTCAAGGGCTTTCAACAAGTTGTCGATTTTATTGGTCATCTCTGCTTGTTGTTGGTTGAATTCGGATTCAAACTTAGCTATGCGGGCTTCTTGAGATGCCATAAATTTGGACATCAATCCTTCAAGATTATTGGTAATACCATAGTTGTCGGAAGGATTGTTGTTGAAAGTACGGTTAGAGGGTGAACCGTTTGGTTGGAATCGATTAGGTGGAGTAGAAGAATTGTTTTGGGGCATGCTTTGGTTTTGTTTCCACCTAAGGTTCGGGTGATATTTCCAAGAGGGGTTGTATGAATCACCGTAAGGGTTTTGCTCGGGTTTAAAAGTGTACCACTTGTCTCCCGCTCCGTCGGTACGCGAGGATGCGTAATTCTCGAAAGCTTGTTCGGGGAGTTCCATGCAATCACGAGTGTCGTGGGGACCACTACATAATTCGCATGAAGAAGTGATTTTGTTCACTTGGCTTGAAGGTTTAGGAGCTTCGTAGGATTTCATGAGAAACTTGACTTGGTCTTCAAGTTCCATGATCCTACGGTCGGGAGTGCTTGAATTGTTTGAAGGCAAAGATATTGCCTTGACCGTTTTGTTCAAATCACGGGGATCATTCCAACTTTCGTTGTCATAGAGAGCAAGATCTTCTATGAGTTCCCATGATTACTCCGCACTTAGATCACATAGCTTGTCACCGGCCGATTGGTCAATGGTTCGCCTTGTGGAGAGATCGATATGGTCATAGAAGATTTAGACTTGGAGCCAAAGATCTATGCCATGATGAGGGAATTTTTGGAGTAAGTCCTTGAAATGAGTCCATGCTTCATATAGAGTTTCACCTTGACTTTTTTGGAACATCAAGATATCATTTCTAAGCTTGGTAGTTCTCCCCGGTGGGAAAAATTGAGCAAGGAAACGAGTGGTGAGATCATCCCAAGATATCATTTCTAAGCTTGCTTCTTCATTACCCAATTGGTTTGGTTTTGTTTCCACCTAAGGTTTGGGTGATTTTTCCAAGAAGGGTTGTAGGAATCACCATAAGGGTTTGACTCGGGGTTGAAAGTGTACCACTTATCTCCCGCTTCGTCGGTACGCGAGGATGCGTAATCCGCAAAAGTTGTTCCGGGGAGTTCCACGCAATCACGAGTGTCATGAGGACCACTACATAATTCGCATGAAGAAGTGATTTTATTCACTTGGCTTGAAGGCTTAGGAGCTTCGTAAGATTTCATGAGAAACTTGACTTGGTCCTCAAGTTCCATGATCCTACGGTCGGAAGTGCTAGAATTGTTTGAAGGCAAAGATATTGCCTTGACCATTTTGTTCAAATCACGGGGATCATTCCAACTTTCGTTGTCATAGAGAGCAAGATCTTCTATGAGTTCCCATGATTCTTCCGCACTTAGATCACGAAGCTTGCCACCGGCCGATTGGTCAATGGTTCGCCTTGTGGAGAGATCGATATGGTCATAGAAGATTTGGACTTGGAGCCAAAGATCTATGCCATGATGAGGGACTTTTTGGAGTAAGTCCTTGAAACGAGTCCATGCTTCATATAGAGTTTCACCTTGACGTTGTTGGAACATCAATATATCATTTCTAAGCTTGGTAGTTCTCCCCGGTGGGAAAAATTGAGCAAGGAAACGAGTGGTGAGATCATCCCAAGAGGTGATGGATCCCGCGGGTAAACGCTCAAGCCATTGACTAGCTTGGTCATGCAGAGAGAATTGGAAGAGACGCAATCGGGTCGTCTCTCGAGTTACAACATCAAGGTCTATGGAATCTACTATTTTGAGGAAATCCTTAAGATATTGATTAAGATCTTCGGAACGAAGTCCATGGAATGCACATCCGCTTTGCACCAACCGGATGATGTCGGATCGCAAGAGAGACACATTGGCTCCTTGAGTGAGCTCAATGGTGTTTTGATAGCCTTGGTGGCTAGGACGGGAGTACTCTCCTAAGGTTCGGGGTCTAGGAAGTTGGTTTGGTAGTGGTGGGTTTTGTGGGTTGTTTTGTTGTGGTGGGTTGATGGGATCAAAGAGATTACCACCTTCCATGATGGCGGATGGCAAATGTTACGAACAAAGAAACAAAGAAAAAGATAGACTAAAGAAAACCTATAAAAATAAAATAAAAATCTTACTAGAATGGATCTAGCAAGTAGACCTAATAAAAAGAAATTTTAACCTAGACAATAACTATTCCTCGGACTGCGGCGCCAAAAACTTGATGCGTGGAATTGCGCCCTTGCACAAGGTTTTACCTCTCAAGGGATCTTGAGAAGCTTGCAATCCCCACCAGGCAGTATACCTGTTCGTTGTAGTATAGTATAGTGACAAGTACTGGGGGATTGATCGTTCAACTCAAAGAATAGTGTTTGCTAGGGTTAAAACTCACTAAAACTAGGTCTAGAGGTGAGAGATGATTCATTTTGTATTTTTATATTTTTAGGAAAGCGAGTAAAATCTTGGTTTTGGAAGGAGTGGGTGGAATTAGTTGCTAATCAACTAACCCAATTAACTAAAGATGCATTCAAAATAAATAAAATAAACTAAAACTAATTTGTGGTGTAAACAATAATGAGAGAATTGTGTTTACTTAGATTTCACTACTCCTTAGCTATCTTTTACAGGTTGATTAGCTTATTACAATTGCATGTATGACGGGTTATATTACTTAATACCATTCGTAGGGTCGTGTACGATCTTCCATAACTCTATAAGCTTCTACCTCAATCCTATGTCGAGCCGACTAAAAGCTCCTAACATGGTATCCTTGGAAGTTACTTATGCATTAAATATAACCAAATAATCGTAGTACATCTTCGATCATGTTTCTTAAGACGTTCAAGCAAGTTACCATTTGGAAGTTTGCCAGTTTTCTTAAGTCTAATATCGAATTCATTCATCCACAACAATTATAAACAAACAATCAACCCATAATCAATATCTAAGTTTCATTACATCTAAGCAAACACGAAGAAAACCTAGCCTAGCGTGTTAATGAGAAGACAAGCGTAAAATATAATCAAAAAACACATAGACATATTGAATGATTTGGTAAAGTACTTATCTTTATTAAGCATGGAAGAAACAAGGGTTTGAAACCCTTAAAAAAGCTACAAAATTTGTCTAGGGTTTATTCCCTCAAAGTTGCACACAATGAATGAAAAATAGAAAACTACATATAGATTTTGTCTCCTGACGGCGTCAAGAGTAATGGTGTGACGCCGTCAACTCGCCGCCAAAATAAACTCGTATTGCCTAGATCCACTTCTGACGCCGTCACTCTTTATGGGTTCTGGGCCGTCACTCTTTGTAATAAATCTTAAGGGCCTTGGAAATTTTGTACGTGACGCCGTCACATCCCCTTCACAAAACATTCTGCCGCGTCACGTGTATTTGATTTATCCACCCTTTTGTCAACTCATGACGCCGTCACTAACACCTTGTGACGCCATCAAGTGCAATTTCCAGCATGCTTTTGAAACTTTGTCGTTTTCTTCACTTTTTTCCTCTAAAAACGTACAAAATGCTTCCTTTTGTAAAATTTCTCTCAAAAGTACCTAAAATGACAAAATGAACGATTTATGGCAGTATTTGATCAAATAATCTCGACTTTGGCCTTAAATGATCCCCAAAAGCGGTACACTTTTCGCTTCATCACGTATTTATATTCAAGTTTAACGAATAAATGATTCTAAAACTAATGAAAATACTTTCAAATGCTCGGGAAATAATTACAACTCGATATTTTGGCCTCGTTCGTGTATCGTTAAAAATATGAGAACAATGACACGTTTAGTCCCTGATGGCGCGATAGGGTTTGACGCTAGTCCACCCTTTACCCTATATATATCTCACATTCTTACAACAAGGGTTTTGTTAACCCTTGAACCAAATCAGCCGCTCCACACATCCCACTCCTTCTCTCTTCTCCTACCACCTCCGGCCACATTCCGGCCACACCGCCGAGCGTCACCTTACACCGCCGCCACCACTATTCGCCTCTTCTCATCCTCTTTAAATTGATATACATCACGCGCGACAAAACACACCCAAACACCATCTTTGGCCGTATTTGAGGCATGGTATCACCATCCACCACCACTACGAGCCACCTTTCTTGAGGTCATCACCACAGCTTGTTTTTGTCATGCCACCACCGTGTGTCGCCACTCCTTTTGACGCAAGAAGATACGGGTTGGAGCTTGTAAATACTAGATCGAGAGTTTAGTTTCAGTCGGGTTTGTGTCCGTGAGTCGCCGTCATCACAGCTCTGTCACCACGCCTGTCATCACCACTTCCGACTCTTATCTCCTCATCTCTTTCTTTTCTTGTTGTTTGTGGTAAGCTCGTCACGAAACAGAATCTCCTTGTATTCTTGTTTATTACCAACTATAAGTATAGTGTTATTAATTTCGTGGACCTAAAAATTATAAAAACAAGTTAACAATAACTTTTGTGGATTAATAATAAGAATAAAAACTGATTTCGTGTGGTAAGAGATGAGTTCCTATGGTGTTTGACTGTTTTGGTTTGCAAACGATTCGGGTCGACTGACCCTCCTCTTCAGTTTCGATCTAGGTTAAATTTTATGGTAATATTGATGTTGTTGAATATTTGTTTTATTCATGTGTGATTCTTGGCTGTAGTCTTGGTCTTGCTCACTCTCGATATGGATTTGTGTTGATTTTGTTGTCTCGGTCTAGCAGTTGCACCACAAAAGTGGTGCTCGTTATGTTGTTACTGTTGTTGACTCACCAAGTCCACCCAAGAGGGTATCTATTTCACCCTCAGATAACTAATAAATCAACTAAGAAGTGTGTTTGTTTTCCTATTAGAGTGCATTGTAATAACGAGATCCATAGAGTGTTTTGGTCTGATTTTTGCTATGGGCCAAAGCCCAACCAAATTAAAGATTGAGTTTCGGGTTTGTTAGAAATTGAGTTGAGTTGAGCCCACAAATTTTCTAAAATGTGTCTAATTAGTTACAGGAGACTGGAATTTCAGACATTGAACTTTAACTAACTGGTTATAATTGTTTTGACACATTGGTAATATTGGTACGTTTCGGTAGAAGTATGGAATTGGTACGTGGAATGTTTGATACTTGGTATTCTTGGACTTGTATCGGAATTGTACATTGGACTTATGAGACATTCTCAACCGTTATTGGACTTACGGTATTGGACGATGGAAATTATTGGACATTTTGGACAAGACGTTATAATATATTGGACTCGATAAGAATTTAATATATCAGACACGGATCGGGTACAAAATATTCAATAAAGCCAAAGGCTAATATTAACGCGAGTGATAGCGATCAAGTTTATTAAATAGCGTAATTAAAGATTTAATTTGTAAACGAAAATCTTTCGATTTGGGAACGTTGTATAAACGGACGAGTCATGCTAAAAATTTATAAAAGTTTCTAAACTTATACTTTTATCTCAAATCTCTTTTATTTTTATAAAACCTAAGTTATTTTTCTAAACTTGTATTTATTGTTCAAAACCTTTTATTCTATTAAAAGCCTTCTAGCTCGAATTGTGAACTCAAACTCATTTTGTTTATAAAACATGTATGTTTTATATAAACTATTTAGGATCATGGGGTAAACACCGAAACTTGCTTATTTTATTTTACATAGCTAAATTGTCGTCATGATCTATGTTTTTTTGGTTAGCTTGAGCGTTGTTAGTATTTTCACGACTATGTCGATGTTTATTCCTCTTTGTCGTGAGTTGTTTGTCGATATCTTTTCCACTTTAGCGTGAGTAACGTTTGGAGTCCATACTTTCTTACCACCACACGAAACATAAAGCCTTCTTACGAAACATCGTTACTAAACTTTTTACAAGAAATGACATGAATAATCCACGAAAACTACGACACATTGTCTTTTATAGACTTTATTGTTTTGCGAGCTATTTTCTGAGATAATCGTATGCGTATTAGGTTACGCCATCTCTGTACCATTGTATTCGTGATACCTATCTTCTGGGATTATCGTTATGATTAGCTCTAGATGCCAGTCGTGTTAGTCGTGATCATTGCATTGCTGTGGCTAAGGTGAGTTCATACCCTATACTTTTTAAACAATTTTCATAACTATTTTGGGGGAGGATACATGCTCGTTTTAACTAAACTCAATGATTCTTTATCTGAATACGTGAACTGTTTGATTTAGATATGATTGATTGACTGATTGATTGACTGATATACTTGAATTAGCTCTTCGAAGGCATTATGTGTTTACCTGATATATAGGTGAGCTCCTAGCTCAAAACTATTTTCTCGGACCCATCACTAGTTTGTTTTGCTATATTGTGTTGACTGGTTAAGGTTAGATTGCGGTAGAATTTGCCTTAGCCCAGGGCTGCTTGGAACCTAGCTAAGAATAGACTTCCATTTCTGGCCTAGACCCAGGGCAATAATGGGTGGTTCCTTGCTGTATCGATGACCTGGCTAGTGACCGCCGAGGGATCCACTCACTATGACCACTTATCTAGTTATGATAAGAAATCAATAGTTGGTGAATTGTTATGAAGTTTGAATGCGAAATCTATGTCTGCCTTTAGTCACACATAGCACTAAACTCTCAGTTCCACAATTGCTTTATAACTAAAAACTATGAACTCACCAGCGTAAGTTGACCTTTAGCATGTATTCTCAGGTATAAGGCGATAGCTCACTTTTTGTAGGCGCTTGGCAGAGGGCATGTGTTGGATCGATATACTCTGACCAAACTACTTTGTAGCTTGTAAGGTTTTAACAATCTTGAATGACTCAAAACAGTTAATATTGAAACAATGATATTACTTTGTAAAGTATGCAGAATCTACTAACACAAAGCTAAGAAAAACTTTTTTAATATTAAAACAACTCTTAAACCTGCCTCTCTAATTACAGGTTTACTAACAATCCCTAACTTTCTCTAAAATCGTTTTTGTAAAACTCTAAGACTCTTAGAAACTTTTTTATGACTTCATACCTCTAATACCATGATAAGGCTCCTTATATAGATAACCTTAAGTCGGTTTACATTATCTACTTGAACGACAAGTAATTATCCCTAACTAATTCTAGAATATTCATACAATATTACATAATAATCCTTTAATCAATATTGCACTTAAGTCATTGTTCTTTGAAGTACTTTGAATAATCTTCAATAAGTAGCAGTACTTTGACCTTGATCAGCATGTTCAGTATTGAGCAGTACTTTGACTTCATATCCCAACAATCCTCCCCTAACTTGAACTCCACTTGCTTGATTTAAAGTTTCTTTACTTTCTTTGATCTTCAAAATCTTTATCATTCAGGAAAATTGTTTCTTTATTTCTTTTGAATCCTGTATGTCAAAGTGCTCTTGATCATCATCTTCTCAGCAACTCAGCAAAATTTTGACAAAGTGTACATCAAATCTTTTAAAGGTTCATACCGTTCTCATCACTTCCAGATGTATTAACTTCTGTGAGAGGTGAATCATTTAACTTTTAATGGATTTTGATGTCTCTTTACCAAAGCCATTAACTCTGGAGTAGCCAATGTTTAAGTTAGAACAACCGTGGTACATTGATAACCATATGATTTTTAGCAAATCATCAACTATCAACGGATTTGAGTAGTCTTTACCAATAGCTGTTTGCTTTTGGACTAGTTAGTTCTTTGATCTCAACCATGGTGAACTAATTACCATAAATTGTTTTTCCCAGCCTTTACCACAAGCCATTTTCTTGTGGGCTAGTCAACTCTTCACTTTTACAGATATGGTGAGTTGAATACCATACAATTTTTAGTAAATTGTCAACTAAAAACGGATTTGATTATCACATTAGAGCCGTACCCTCATGATGAGCCAAACTCTTTCTTGTCTGTTAAACATGGTGAGTTGATTACCTTTTGTTGTATAGTACAAGTACTAACACCATGTTTTTCTCTTCAAATCATTTTATTTACTTCATCTTAAACATCAAAAACTTTTATCTTTATTTTACAAAGGACTTATACTGGTTTTATGTAGCAAGCAATACTTTGATAAAGTACTGTTTATCTTGCAGTACTTTGAGAAAAATACTTATTATTCAAAACAAATCATACCAGTACTTGTGCAATTTTATTCTTCTGATTTAGTCCACCTGATAAATAGCTTAATCACCATAAAAGCTACTTCAGTTTCTTCTTCAAGCTCCATTCCATGATCCAACATCCTGATCATAAGTTCTCTTATCAGAGGATATCTTCTTTCAGCAAGCATGTGAATCATGGTACCATCTTCCATCTCAAGTGAATGAACTCCTGATGACTCAAAGAATCTCCATCTTGTTTTCTCCCAGTTTTCTTGATCATTCCATAGAGTATCATTACTTGTTTCTTCTGTTTCCCAGATGGTTATCAAATCTCCAAGTAAGATTAATCCCACTCCTGTTGCTTCAATATTCTCATAGTATGTCTGCACTTGCAAGTATAAATTGTATAGATATTCTCTGTCAATTAAATGCAGAACATCCCATAACATATTAAACACTGTGAAGCTTTCATCTTCTCTGTTGAACATAAGATAATTCTCTTCTTTTGATTCAACCATAGAGAATGAGATAATCTTTGATTTCTTTCCAAAGTCTTCTATTTTCTTATTCTCAAAATCAACCACTCTGAAATAATTCTTCAGTTCATCAATTGTATCTTCATGTATCATTTTAAGTCTCTTTGACAATTGATCATCTTGAACTGCTTTCTTCCTTTTCAACTTTCTTTTCTCAGCTTGTTCTTTTCTTATATCTTCTAACTTCTTTTCCTTATCAACATCCATGGGTACAAAACTTTCCAAATCTCTCTTAATAGACTCTTGTACTTCGTCCCATAGAGCTTTCACTTCTGGATATCTTAATTTTTGTAGATTCTTGAATCCTCTTCCTTTCAAGAAACTAATCATCCAATTTCTTTCTTGTGCAATAGTCATAGGCTTTCTTGTCACAACAACTGACTTCTTTACTTCTTCCAAGTACTCTGCATCATACATAGCTTGTTGTTGTCTAGCCATTTCTTCATTCTTTGCTACCTCTATTTCTCTCAGCTGTGCAAGAGTAAACTTCTTCTTTTTCTTCTTAATCTTCTTTTGCTTCATGATCCCTTTACCTTTGTCTTTGGGATCTAATTCTTCAGATTCAGAAGAAGATTCAAAGACTTGTTGTGCAAGCTCAGAAATATGTATACCTCCTGAAGGTCTATCCAAATTTAGCATAATCTGAGCTATGGTCTCATCATCACTTGCTGTATGCTCCTTGACTTCTTCTTGCTGTATAGGATTGGAAGGACCAACTTCATCTTCAAAATTCTTTGTAGAAGGTCTAGCTGTAGAGGTTCCAATGCCATCAATATCCATAGCAGCAGTGCCTTGTACATCAGTACTTTCAGCAACAGTACTTTGAACATTAGTTCCTTCTAAATCAATTTCTTCTGTATCTCCACTTTTAACAGCATCATCCTCAACTTCAAGATTAACTTGTTCAGTCTCTCCACTTTTCCTCTCAGTGATATCTTCATAATTTGTTTCTTGTTGAGCAATGTTCTCTGCTTCAGCATCATGCCATAAATGAGCATCTTCAGAATATTGAATTCCAGTATCATCTTCATTCAAATTATCTTCCTGATTCCTCCCCAATTTGAAAGATAACAACTTCTTATGACTCTTCTTAGACTTTTTCTTGGCTGATTTAGACTTTTTCTTTTGAGATTGTTTCTTTTCTTTCACATACAGCATAAAATTCTGTACAAGAGGCCACACAAACCTCTTTAGCCTTCTGAACTTGTGTCTTAACCTTTTAATTTCTGTAGTCTTATTAACCATATCTTTCTTCATCCTCCATAACTCTCTAGTCAAAGCTTAATTATCCAAAGGACCCTCAATTCCCTCATCTCCTCCAAGTGTTTGAAACCCACCTGTGGAAGTATAATCATTGGGAGAAGGTACTGGAGTATGTTTTGAAGCAGAACCTTGTAGAAAAGTACTTTGTGGAGAAGTACCTTTAGCAGAAATAGGTTTTTCTCTAGAAATAGAGACTGAGGGAGTTCTTTCACTTAAGTCAACAGGATGTGGTGAAGCAATTGGTGGTGTAGGTGTATGTACTGATGCAAAATGCTCAGAATGATTAGATTGGTCAGCATTATCAGAATTAGCAGAACCACTAGCATTATCAACATCATCCCTAACAGCCTGTGCTACCTCTAACATATAAGCATTAAGAGGTGTATTGTTACCCAAAAAATTAACTACCTTGTGAGACATAAAGGTAAACACCTTTGGTGGCATCTTAATAGTAGGTACATAATCCTGAGGTTTGGGTATCCCATCAAGTGGATTCTCTAAGATAAGTTGAACAAATCTAGGATACATCAGAAAAGGTGATCCAGCCTTAATATGGGCAATTATACCATCAAGGATCATATAAGAAAAGTTGAATGGCTGATTTGTAACTAGTCCAACTAATGCAGAAGCTATGGCATGTCCAAATTGATCCCAAGCAGTACTTTTTGGACTTAAGCAATGAAGTAAAACATGAATAAGATACTTCCAATGAGGACTTACCATTGCTTTCTGAAAAGTAATCCTGTTCAAAGGACATTCATACCATGTCAGTGCATCCCAAACTTCTTGTTTAGCAAATAAAACAGAGCCTCCCTCATCATCAAACAACAAAACTTTCCTGATTGTTGCCTCAGTAACACGGATGGCTCTCCCAGCAACTGTAGCATGAATAACATCCTCTCCATCTTCTATCTCAGCCCTAGCCGTGGCCCAAAACGCCTGTATCTAAGGTCCAATAATCTCTGGGTTTACTAAGAGTGAGTAATTGATGGTGGTTCTGGTGAGAAAATCAATGATTCCATGAAAGTCAATGTTCCTCTGTGTTTTCTCAAGGTTTGCAATCATGTTGTGTTTGGTGATGGTGAGTCGGTGTGCCATTGCAATTATGATTTGAAAAGAAGAATGGTAATCGTTGATGAACTTGGTGGATTTGATGAATGAGAGTCGTGAATGAATACGGTTGTATAAATATGAAAAAGATATGAGTAAAAAGGGATAATATACAAAGAATCACGGTGAATTAATTATTTTACCGTTATTTTTGGAAGTTATCTTCCCCATATCTTTCGAAAGTTTGTTACCCGCATTTTTGACCGTTGGAGCAGTATCCTGACACGTCAGCGTACCCTTCAGAACACCAAGCAGTACGTTTCATATAACATGGAGCAGTACTTTCAGTTGTAAAATAAAGCAGTACGTTGGACAAAGTACTTTCCAATCAAAATATCTTGAGTGTTGACTGTTTGACCAAAATATCTTTGAAAGTCAACTCGAGATAATTAATACCTTTCCAAATTAATGCCCAAAATCTACCAAGGCAAGTAGAATTCAATGAACTTTATTAATTACCCTTATAACTTTTCTTGCCTATAAAAGTAACTCTCCACCAACACATCTCTTTCATCAACACTTGCAAAAAAACCATAGTGAACAACATGAGTCACTTCCCATTGGTGTACATCTCTTCTGATTCAGATGGCTCCACAGACTCAGAGATCATCTACTATTCTGACTCTGACTTTGATGATGATGCAGGATGGAGTGGGTACTTTCCTCCTGATGTATCAACCTCTACCATCACAGATGCAGCAAGCACTACCAATCCAAAACCTAAGAAGAAAGTGTCTGTCCCTGCTCCTGGTTCATCTCTGGCTAATGAACTTCCACGTGCGTTGACCCAAGCCCTTGAATCAGCCATAAAGAATATGAAGTGGCCTGCTCTAAGAAAAGAGAGACCTCCCAAACAAGTTCTTGGCCTGGCTTGCCCAAGGAAGCAAGCTTCTTTTGATGACAAAAGAAAGACTGCTCAAAAGGGAAAGCAAAGTTATCAGGGTAAAGGAAAAAGGCCAATGGAGTAGGGTGTGTTGGGTAGGATAGGTAGGTTTGGTGTAGGATGCTTATGGTAGTTCTCTGTGTTTCCTGGTTGTATCTTTGTCATGGTTGTCTGTATCTCTTGGAAGAATGAATGTAACACTTTGATAATAATGAATAAAAATCTTTATCTGGTGAATGATACATGTAGCCTCCCCTTAACGAATGACTAACTACTAATGCCTCCCCTAAAAATAGCTTAATTATTAATCATACCAATACTCACAACTAAAAAGGTAAATCTTGAAACATCAAAGCCCTTTGTGAGTAGATCTGCTACATTATCATCTGTATGGACTTTAACCACATTGATAAGCCTATGCTCATAGTAATCTCTGATAAAATGATGTCTGATTTGAATGTGCTGTGTTTTGGAATGATAGACTGGATTCTTCACAATACAAATGGTACTCTCATTATCAATGTTGATAGGAGTATTCTTGAAATTAAATCCATAATCCAAAAGCTGATTTTGCAACCAAAGTACTTGTGCACAACAACTTGCAGCAGCTACATACTCTGCTTCTGTAGAAGATGTTGCTGCAATTGTTTGCTTTTTGCATTGCCATGAGACTAATCTACTTCCAAGATACTGACACCCTCCAGTTGTAAATCTTCTGTCATAGTTATCACCAGCATAATCACTATCTGAAAAGGCTTGTAGATGAAAAGGTGACTCCCTAGGATACCACAATCCTAGCTTAGGTTGTTGCCTAAGGTATCTAAAGATCCTCTTGACAGCATTCAAATGTGATACCTTGGGTTGAACTTGATGTCTTGCACATAAACACACAACAAAAGTAATGTCAGGCCTAGAGGCAGTTAAGTACATTAGACATCCAATCATAGACCTGTATAATTTGACATCAACATCCTCCCCTTCTCCATCTTTTCCCAAAGGCTTGTTAGCATCAACAGGTGTAGAAGCTGGCTTGACAGTTGTGAAGTTGAATCTCTTAAGAATATCTGCAACATACTTATCTTGACTGATAAAGATTCCACTGCTTGATTGTTGCACTTGAAGTCCCAAGAAGAATGTTAATTCTCCCATTGAACTCATCTGAAATTCTTTTTACATCAGATCTTCAAATTCCTTCACCATAGATTGCTTAGTAGCACCAAAAATAATATCATCTACATAAACTTGGACAAGCATGATATCCTTCTTATCTCTTTTGATAAACAAAGTCTTGTCAATAGCACCTCTCCTGTAACCATGTTGCAATAGAAAATTTGAGAGTCTTTCATACCATGCTCTTGGGGCTTGATGAAGGCCATATAAAGCCTTGATAACCTTGTAAACTTTGTTTGGATGGGCAGGATCTTCAAAACCAGGAGGTTGTTTAACATAAACTTCCTCTGTGATAGTGCCATATAAAAAAGCACTTTTAACATCCATCTGATATACGAGAAATCCCATATAAGATGCAAAAGCCAAAAATAGCCTTATGGCTTCAATCCTTGCCACAGGAGCAAATACTTCATCATAATCTACTCCTTCTTCTTGTCTATATCCTTGAGCTACTAACCTTGCTTTATTCTTGATGACATTCCCTCTTTCACCTCTTTTCACTATGAAAACCCATTTTGTTCCAATTAACCTTTTACCATCAGGTAAATCACATAATACCCATACTTCTTGAAGTTTAAACTGTAAGAGTTCTTCTTGCATAGCTTCAACCCAACTTTCTTTAGCTAATGCTTGTTTTATTGTCTTAGGTTCTTCTTGAGACATAAAGCAAGCAAATAAACACAAATTCTGATCCTTATGATTCACCCTGTTTTGCTTGTAGATAAAGCTAAGTAAAGAAGTATGTTGTTGAGACATATTCTTAGCTTTAGTTCTTGTAAGTACTCATGAATTTGAAGGTCCAATTATTTTACTGACAGGATGATCTTTGTGAATTCTTAGAGTAGGAGTTGGTGATACTTCAGGATTATCTTCCAAATTTGTGAGGTCAGGGTCTTCATTAGAATCTGAGAAAATGCCTTCTTGTTCCAACTCATCATCAGTATCTTCTAAGGCAGGCATGGTTGGATCATGTAAATCATCTGCATTCTTCCAATTTGAAGTATCTAAAATTTGAGAAGTACTTTCAAATGGATCAGCAGTACTTTGGGGCAAAGTACTATCAGTGCCTTTAGCCTTCTTCTTTTCTGCTTCATAAGCTCTCCTTTGATCATCTTCATAGGATTTTGCAATTGTTTCTTGAAGGAGCATCCTATTAAGTTCATCTTGGATAGCTTGGTCTTCATCAGATACTGCAATCTTTGGTGGAACAGTACTTTGTGGATCAACAGTACCTTGAGGTGCAGCAGTACTTTTCTTCTCATCATTGGTTGCATCATCAGAATCATCTTCAGATCTTATGTTAACTCCATGAACAATGTATTGTAACTCTTCTTCATTAAGAACAATTTGATTTTCTTCCCTTACAGGTACATAGTTCATAGATGAAGACATTAAATCAAGATCAAACATCCAATCAGGACCTTTACCTTTTTGATTTTCTTGTTCTTCTAGAAATTCAACATGAAGACATTCTTGAACTTTCTTGGTAGCCCTGTTGTACACTCTGAATCCTTTGCTATTTGTACAATACCCCAATAAGTATCCTTCTTCTGATTTACCATCAAATTTTCCCAAATTATCAGCAATGTTTAAGATAGTCAGGGGACATCCAAAAGGTTTCTTAAACTTTATGTTTGGCTTCTTTCCCATGAGTAACTCATAAGGTGTCTTCATCTGAGGTTTTGTCACTGACACTCTATTTAGCACATAACATGCAGCACTTACAGCTTCAGCCCAAAATGGAACAGGTAATTGGGAGTCTGTAAGCATTGTCCTTGCTGCTTCTATCAAAGTTCTGTTCTTTCTTTTTGCAACTCCATTTTGCTGAGTAGTTCTGGCAATACTGAATTCTCTTTTAATCCCTTTCTTAGCACAAAATTCATCCATAAGCTGATTCTTGAATTCAGTCCCATTATCACATCTAATGCCTCTAACCTTGAGTCTCAACTGATTTTCAAGTGCTATTATAAGATCATGAATAGCATCAAAAGTTTCATCTTTGAATCCCAAGAAAAAGACCCAGCTAAATCTGCTACAATCATCTGTTATAACCAAGCAGTACTTCTTCTTGTTTAAGCTAACAACTGAAACAGGTCCAAACAGATCCATATGCAGCAAGTCCAAAGGTTCCCTAATAGTTCTTTCTTCTATCTTCTTACATGAAGCCTTGTGTTGTTTACCCTTCTTGCAAGCCAAACATGAATGATCAAGTTTGAATGTTTTAGAAGGTAAACCTCTAACTAAATTTCCTTTGACCAGCTTATTGATGTTTTTGAAATTAACATGCCCTAGTCTTCTGTGCCATAGATGTGCTTCCTTCATTGTTGCCCTTGCAATCAAGCATGTTGCTCTTTCAGCAAAATTGATGTTCTTCAAATCAATGCTATACACATCCTTGGTTCTTGGTGCTCTCAGCATCACGAAGTTTTCATCTTCTAATCTAAACTCAGGGGAGAGAATAAGACATTCTGTGTCAAGAAACAACACAGGGTACTTCTTGTCACAAATCTGAGAGACTGACAAAAGGTTGAATTTAAGCTCCTTCACATATCTGACATTCTCAAAATCAATAGATCCTACGTTAATGGTTCCTTTGCCAGTGATTCTCCCTCCATCAGGATCATTCCCAAATGCAACTCTTCCTCCAAAATAAGCTTTAAAATCTGAAGAGCTCCTTTTCTCCTGTTATACTTCCAGAGCAACCACTATCCACAATAAGATGATCTCTAAGCTCCTCTGCTGGGTTGCCCTGCATAAAAATGAAAAGGGTTAGTAATAAGCTTTAAAATCTGACAAGAGCTCATTTTTTCCTGTTATACTTCCAGAGCAACCACTATCCACAATAAGATGATCTTTAAGCTCCTTTGCTGGGTTGCCCTGCATAAAAATTAAAAGGGTTAGTTTCTTTTAGGAACCCAAGCCATTACTGACTTGTGTTCCCCTTGTGGAGTAACATATTCAAATTCTTTGAGTATGTAATCACCACTATTTTTGAAAATACTATCAAGAACTACTGTTTTTTATTCCAAAACTTGTGTTGAATTGTTATCAACAACCCCTTTTTCACCCTTATTATCTGAAAGTACTTTGTTAGTTTCAGCAGTACTTTCTTTCTTAACCCACTTAGTTGTAACTTTTGGTATTGGGTTCTGTGTTTTAGCATCTTTCCTTTGGTTGTAAGGCCTTCTAGGTTTGTAAGAATTGAATCTCTTAGGTCTTACACTTGAGTCTGTGCTAGCAGTATTAGGAAACTTCCTAACAGTACTTTGAGAAAGTACTGCCTGACTAGTGCTTTGTGAAGGTACAGTGGGTTTGGAGAGTGGCCTTTTCTGATGAGGGTACCTATAATTTTTTGAGCAATTACTATGGTTAACCCTATTTGTGTAATTCCAAACTGGTTTATTCTCCCTTGGTTTATTCTCTCTGTGCTTATGGGTTGTAGATGTGGTCTTTGGGTATTTGCTTAAGTATTCTGAGTGATAATCACAGTCCTTGATCAAATGATGAGGACTAAGCATAACTTTGGACCCATCATCCCAAATCTATTCCCAAAAGGTTTTCTATGATAAGCAGTATTTTGAAAAGAGTTTCTTGTAGGTAATGCTGAATGATCAGCAGTACTTTGAGAAGTTTTTGGAAGAACTGCTTGTTTTGAAAAATCTTTTTCACATTCTGAAACCTTATTTTCATCCCTAGGTGCTTCAACAGATTCTCCTAAAGGCTCAGGATTTGATTGACCTTTAAGCTTTTTCCTAAACTCTAGGTTATTTACCCCATAACAAGAGACATCTGTCCTAGGTGGTTGAAAACTGCCTGGGGGTGGAGGAACTTCATTGTAACTTTTGTTTTTCTTAAACTCAGGAGGTGTTGAACTAGGTGATTCCTCATCACTAGATGTGTTTCCTTCTAAACTTATGAATTCTTCATCACTAGTTGAGGTTTCCTGAGAAAGATTTAATTCTTGGTTCCTAGATGAAAGTACTTCTGAATCATAACCTAGGCCAGTTTTAATGTTTGATGTTCTCTGTTTTTCAACAAAACTAATATGTGACAGACCTGATTCTTTCCAAACATCAAGTTTTTCTAGCAACTTATCTCTCTCTTTAGTTACCTTTTCTAATTCAGAAAATTTACATCCTAGCTTCCACTCACTTAGCTTTAATTGATAATCTTGTTGTTCATATTTTTCAGCCTAAACTACTTCATTATTCTCATGTGTGATTATCTTAGCTTCCATGGATTCTAAAGTCAATTGGTAACCAAGTATCTCAGACCTAGCTCTTCTATAGTTATCTCTTTCTGTTTCATATTCTTTAAGCATCTTTTGATAAGAGTTACTACATTTGGAACATACCTCAGAGATAGTGGATGAACTTGGTGAAGTAGCCATCATAGCAAGCTGAACAGTTTCTTCTTCACATTCCATGCTCCAATCAAAGCTTCCTAGACCATCTCTTGACTCCAAAGCTTCATATCCAGGTTCCTCATCAAAAGCTGTGCTCCAATCAACCTCTTCTAGTGCAACCATAGAATAGGTTACTGGTTCATCATCAAATTCTTTACTCCAATCAACTTCTGATAGGTCTTCTTGAGCAACCAAGGCTTGTGACTTTGGCTCAGCAATAGGGACTTCTTTTCTTTCAACCTTGGGTTTAGGTTGTTCAATCATCCTGTTTGCTTGATACTTTGCAAACTTGCATTCCCTTGCAAAGTGACCAGTCCTTTGACAGTTAAAGCATTCAATCTTGGACTTGTCGAATGCTATACCTTGCTTGGCCTTGAAATCAATACCTCTTCCTGTCTTGTTCATAAACTTCTTGATCCTTGCAGCAATCATGGAAACCTGCCATCTTATGTCAATTTCTTCCATAGCATCATCATCAATTTGCAAAAGATCTTCTTGATAAGTAACAGGTAGAGTAGCTTGTTGAGCAAAGAATGAACACAGAACATCATCTGAATTGGGGGTATGTGATGAAGTGGTAGAGATTAAAGTTGTACATGGATTCTGTGTTTCTATAACAGTACTTTGGATAGGATGAGCAGTACTTTTAGTGGAAGTACTGCTTCTGTTTTCAGAGGAGACAAAAGCAATGTTGTGAGAACTTGAACCTTTATTACCCTTCATCTCATGCTCATACACCTTCAGATTATTGTAAAGATCATCAAAGTCCATAGTGTCCAATCCAGGTTGTCCTCTTATCATTGTAGCAACCACATGCCATGCAGAAGGCAAACTCCTTAAGAACTTCAAATTAGCATCTTCAACTGTTGCCTCAGCTCCATATAACTCTAACATGCTGAGTAGATTTTGATATCTATCATAAGCAGAGTTAAGACTTTCTCTTTCACCAACAGTGAAGGTTTCAAACTGTTGCTTCAACAGATTCATGTGCATCTTTTTGGAAGCATCATTCCCTCTAAATCTTGTTTTAATAGCAGCCCATAGTTGTTTTGCATCCTTGGCATCATGAAACTTCAATAAGTGCCCATCAGGGATGGCAGAGAGCAGTATGTTGAGAGCCTTGTCTTGATTTCTTTTGGTAGCAGCTGGTATGGTTGGCTTAGGTGGTGTTGGTTGTCCAGGGATCTCCAATGGTTCTTCAATTTGCATGTTACCATTGACAATCACATCCCATAATGCATGGTCTGTGATGGCAATGTACTGCCTCATCTTCATGGCCCATAAATCATATTCTCCCTTCTTGACAATAGGAATTCTGACAGCAGTGATGGATGGAGCAGGTGCAACATCTGTCGACATCTTTAAGGGTTTGTAGTAGAATTGGTTTAATAGGTTTTCTTCTTAATCAGAGTTTCCAACACAAGCTTTGATACCACTTGTTGGATCGATATACTCTGACCAAACTACTTTGTAGCTTGTAAGGTTTTAACAATCTTGAATGACTCAAAACAGTTAATATTGAAACAATGATATTACTTTGTAAAGTATGCAGAATCTACTAACACAAAGCTAAGAAGAACTTTGTTAATATTAAAACAACTCTTAAACCTGCCTCTCTAATTACAGGTTTACTAACAATCCCTAACTTTCTCTAAAATCGTTTTTGTAAAACTCTAAGACTCTTAGAAACTTTTTTATGACTTCATACCTCTAATACCATCATAAGGCTCCTTATATAGATAACCTTAAGTCGGTTTACATTATCTACTTGAACGACAAGTAATTATCCCTAACTAATTCTAGAATATTCATACAATATTACATAATAATTCTTTAATCAATATTGCACTTAAGTCCTTGTTCTTTGAAGTACTTTGAATAATCTTCAATAAGTAGCAGTACTTTGACCTTGATCAGCATGTTCAGTATTGAGCAGTACTTTGACATAGCATTACTTTGACTTCATATCCCAATAGCATGGTCATAGGAGACTCTGATGAAAATTTGGGATCGTATTTGTTTTCTGGGCCTATTTCCGCACTTCTTTTATAAAATGTAAACTTAACATTTTGTTAATACATTTTATTCTCAATGAATGGAATAAAAACCGTTCTTTGTACTTATGTTATGATGCCATTGTAGTAGCACCCCAATGACATGTATGCTTCGGCTAGACCTGAATTTTGGGGGTGTTACACCATGCATTCAGCTACTTCATCACCGACAGCAGTTTCTCCCGCACCACCAGCTTCACCTACTTCTCAAGGACCCTCATCTTCTTTGGGGCTTCCTGGTACTTCGAGACAGCTCACACTTCATTAGGCTCTAGCTCGTGTGGCTCCACGTTTCGCCCACCGAGCTACAGCACGTATGTCTGTGCGCCCTTCATCACCACCCATGCACTTTGATGAAACAAGCGGTGTGCCTACGTCGATTGTGCAGTGAAATAATAAGGCTTAGTTATGAATTATTTTTGGTGCGAAAGGTAAATTTATATTACTTCTCCAACCAATTTGTACAAATCATAAGTAAAAAAACTGCCTTGCACATGCCCAAAGACATATTCAAACAAGAAGCCTATACATCCAATATGTGACAAAAACTTCATACTATATATGATACAACTAAATAGACATTAGACATAGCAACTTTATCCAGACTCCAATCAGCCAATTCAACACTAGATTCTTTTACCTTTTTATAATGCACCATAACCATCTAGCTACATTTCCATTTCTCCTTCCTACCAAGACCACTCAACCCACATCCACAGTGATCAAAGCAGGCAAGGATAATGGCTTCACTAGGCACCCTTAACCCTTCCAATTAAGAGAAATACCAAGTAACCTACATATCCATCTCTATAAAATGGCTTCAGTTACTTGGGAACACATACCTTGAGGGAAGCCCAACCATTACCTCCATTAGGTAGTGTATAGTATGGACCAAGTAGGTTCATCTTTCACTCCTCACTATTCCATACTTCATACACTACCTCACCAAATTCACTTACCCAACATAGATGGAAACCTACTTTATGGACAAAATTCAATGAACTGTGGACTGAAATAGACCAAAGAAGATCAGTACCTAACAAAGGCCAACTGATAATTCCTAAGTCTTCATTCAGATAACAGTCATGAATCAGCCAATGTACAAGTCCATCATCTATAGTGAATTTATAAAAGAACTCAGTTCAAAAGTAAGATTAAAACAGAGTTGATGATATAAACCATATAGGTCTGATACAGACTTTCTTGAACCTCATCAGTCTGCTAGAAGAACATTGATCCAAACACTCCTTAAAGGGTATTTATATCTCATAAATCAAGAGCATAAAGATCCACCCAATGAATTCAACCACCAAATATTCTCAGATATTATACTTCATCTTAATAAACAATTTATTTTCCACTGCTTTCACTGCTTGGCTATTTTTGACTGTAATGCTCATTAGCTTCAACCTTACAGTTTCTTCAACAAGTTTGGCAACAGTCTCCCAGTCTTCATGAGTATCCCTAAAAATTCTATTGTTTCTTGCATGCCATAAGAAGTATATACAAGCACCAAAGCTTATCCTTTTAAAACACTCCATATATTATTTCCAGTTGGATGTGCAACCATCTCCTATATATTATCCAACCAATCTTTATTAACTCTATTGATTCCAGACATATCCTTGATCTTATTCTAGACCTCACAAGAGTACTCACATTTGAAAGATAGGTGATTATGATCTTCAAGCTCCTTGAAGCATAACTGGCATCTGTTCACAAAGTAATACCCCCATTTTACCATTGTATCCTGAGTAACAAGTTTCCCTTGGATAGCTAACCACAAGATGAAGGAGTGTTTGGGTATGCACTATGCAAACCAAACAAGGTTTTTCCATATACTTTTTTGCGCATTATCACTCATGTCATTATAAGCATAGCTAACTACAAAATCAGATTCTTTACCATTTATCCCTTTCTACATAATTTTATCATGTCTTTCTTCATTAATGTCTAAATCCTCCAAACTAGTAATGTTAGGAAACATGCTAGACCATTCATTTGGCTAATTCCATTTCCCATTTACTATCATATCACTTACACACATATTACTTTGCAGTCTAGCATCATAAAGATGTATATGTGTAATGAACTGAGTAAGAGGACCAATAGAGCTCCAAGTGTCATACCATATAGACACACCTCTTCCATTACCAACTCTTGCTATCACATGACTTCTGATTTTGTCTCTAATGCTTAACAGATTCCTCCATCTCCAACTGTCATTTCCATTAGCATCAATAGCCCATATGCTTTTCCCCCTCAACTTAACTGAATGCACCCATTGAACCCATAAAGTATCCTTCTTCTTAGCAATATTCCAGACATGCTTGGCTCTCAATGCTTCATTCCATACACTTAAATTTCTTAACCCCAGCCCACCTTGATCATAGGACTACAAATGATATTCCATGAAACCTTAGCCTTATCTTTAGCTTATTCACCTTTATTCCATAGAAATCTTTTGAGGATTTTGTTAATTTCATTGATAATAGTCTTTGGAAGTAAAAAAACTGCAGCCCAATAGACATGTATGGACTCAAGACCAGCAGCAATTAACTGAAGTCTCCTTGCATAAGCGAGACTTTTATTTTTCCAATTCTCATCTCTTTTCTTGATTTTGTCTAGTAAACTGCTAAATTATTTAATCCCTAACCTCTTGGAAATTAAAGGGACCCCTAGATATCGTACAGGCAGTTTTCCCATTCCAAAAGATAATTTGCAAGATAGCATTTTGATCCTCTTCTTCCATACTTCCAAAAAAACTGTACTTTTAGATAAATTTAGGATCAAACCTCAGTAAGTACTAAATTCCTCCAAAGTTCACTTAATAGTAATCACAGATCCTACATCACCATGGCACATAACAAGGAGGTCATCAGCAAAACATACGTAGGTTATCTTCATTTCCTTACCGCCAAATGGTAGTGGAAGTCATTATTACTGGCAATTTGTCTTCTAATCAAATAAAGTAAAAACTTCCATGATTAGAGTAAAAAGATATGGGGATATGGGATCCCCCTGCTTCAACCCTCTACCACCTTTGAAAAATCCAACTCTATCTCCATTTATACTAATAGTGAAGCAAGTTGAAGTTACACACCTCATAATCCAATGAATCATTCTCCTATGAAAACCAAATTTCTCCAAAATAGAATTCAAGAAACCCAAATCAACTGTGTCATAAGCCTTCTGGATGTCAATTTTAAATGCTAACCTTTTTGGACCATTCTTCCTGTTGTATCCCTTCATAATTTCTTGAGTAAACAGTATGTTATCATAGATTTGCCTTCCAGGGATAAATGTACTCTGATTATTACTAACCAATCTCCCCAAAACTGGCTTGATCCTATTAGTAATAACCTTGCTTATGCATTTGTATAGAACATTGCAACAAGCTATAGGGCGAAAATCGGTTACTTTAGAAGGAGTTAAGGTCTTAGGTACCAAAGTAATCAAGGTAGTATTCAGTTCCTTCAATAATTTCCCAGTTACAAAGAATTCCTTTATAACACTGCATACTTCAGGCCCTATAATATTCTATACTTTTTTGAAAAAGGCAAAGGAATATCCATCAGGCCCAAGAGCTTTTGCTTCATCAATTTCAAGCAAAGCATTCTTAATCTCCTCATCAGTCACCTCCTTGATCATTGAATCAGCCTCTTCAGAATTTAAAGTATTGACAAAAAGCTCATTGATGTCATCAATAGTTTGGACTAACTGCATCTTACCAAGAAATTCTTCAAAATGTTTAAGAAATTTACCAGCAACCTGACCCCCCTCATATCTATTCCCTGCTACATCGCATATAGAGAAAACCTTGCTTCTATTAAGCCTTCCTTTAAGCACTTTATGAAAGTACTTAATGTTTTTATCCCCTTCACTTAGCCAACTGATCTAAGCTTGTTGATAAAACAACTTTTCTTCATCAGCTACAACTTCTGTGTATTCCTCCAATAACTTTTCCTCTTGATCTCTTAAATGAGTATTATGTGCATCTCCATCAATACTTCTCTGAACATTCTGCAACTGGTCCTTCATTGTAGCAACTCTGTTGAACACATTTCCTTTACTCCAAGAAATTTTATTAAGAGGAGACTTGAGAGCTTTAAGTTTCTTCACTACTCTATACATTTGAGATCCTTCAATAACTTGGTTCCATCCTTTTGCAACAGTAGGAATAAATTCTTTCTTGTTTACAATGAAGTTAGCAAGCCTAGAGGATTTTTTCTTAATTTGTACATTAGTAGGAATAACTAATATTGCTGGACAGTGATCATATATGATATAAGGGAGGAAAATAGCATGGGTATTAGGATACTCCCTTAGAAGATCTTCATTAGTCATCACTCTATCAAGCTTCTTCAATGTACCAGTATATCCTCCACTTCTTGTTTTGTGCAAATTTTTTGTCCATGTGAAATACAAACTAGTACTATATAAATCTTCCAATTCATTCATGTTTACACATTCTTGGAATTCTTGCATATCCTGAGTCATTGCAGAACCCCCATGAGAATGCTCCTTAGGCTCAAGTGTAACAATCAAATCCCCTGATATACACCAAGGCTTGCCATTTGTGGTTGTTTTGTCTCTAGTTAAGGTACTCCATAGCTCCCTTCTTTCATCCCCAGAATTAGCAGCGTACACAAAAGTGTAGAAACACTTAATTTTAAGTTGCATTGCTTCTACTACACAAAAAATGGATTGATTAGTCATGTGAATGACATTAATGTGCACAACATTAGTATCCCAACCCAAAGCTATTCTGCACCCTTTATTACAATATTAATATTGCATATTAGAGACCCAATTCCATTTATCAAAGATCTTATCACAAACTTTCATGAGCTTTTTACTTTTCAATCTGGTCTCAAGAACTGCACAAATATTCAGCTTTTCATTCCTTATTAGATCCTTAACTTCCTTTTGTTTGTCATTTGTATTCATACCTCTTATATTCCAAGTACCAACTTTGAAATCTTGCATATTCATTGAATTAAAATATTAACATCCCCCCTTTGACAACATTCTCTTTCATCACTTTAGCCATTCCAATATTCCCTTCTAAGACATCTTCAATAATTGATTTATTCTCCTTTGACCCTGTCTCAGAATTACTGTTTGAAATAAGAAGACATGCCAATTCCTCTTCACTTGGGTGTTGTTTGAGTGAAATAAAGCTATCCACAATTTCTCTTGCCCTCATGTCATTAAACTTAATGGTTTCCTCATCTTCATAGTTGCTTAATACATAATACTTGTTAGCATATCATTTTAGAACCTTTAATACCTCTTTATCAACATTCCATTGTTTCAATTTGCTGCCTTCAACATTGTTTTTCTTATGAGCAACTGGGATAGGCTTATTTGCTTTACTATTTTGCTTAACCTCTTCGGTATTCTTAGGCCTAAATATATACTTCCCATCTTGCTTCCCTACATTAGCATTCACTCCTTTAGTGTTATTATACTGACTATTATGATTCACCACAGGCTTGGTGGGGACATGTTGTTGCTTTTTGCTAGCTATCTTAGCATATGTGATATTCTCATTTTTTTGCACTTCGGCATCTTTTCCCTCACCAGAACTTTTATCCCCTTTACTCACTTCATTATCCACACCAACATCACTACTTAATACTTCCTCAACAGGTTTGTTACCATAGCTTTTCAAATCATGCCCAAACACTTTACAATGTGAACAAACAAGAGGCTTCCATTCATACTAAATTTGAACCTTCTTTATTCCTTTAACCACATTATTACCGTCTCTATATTGTATCTCAAAACTTTCCTTGATCCCTTTCTCAGCATACATTTCCACTAGGACCCTAGCATATCCCAGCCTACCCACACCTTTATGGCATACTATAGCAGTTACAATATCCATTATCATTGGTTTCCCAAGGCTACTGGCAATGGCACTAATTCCCTTAACACTCCATGCTTCTAGGGGAACATTCTTCAATTTTGCCCAAACAGGAAATTTTTTAGGTTCAATTTTTTGCATCTCAAGTTCAGGACTCCATTTTTGTACAATTAATGGTTTATTGTTAACCATCCAAGGCCCTTTATTAAGCACTTCATTCATTCCCTTATCATTCCTAAACTTGAACAAATAATGACTAGTATTATGCTCAATGATTTCAGTAACACCAAACTTGTTCCACATTCTCCTTAGATTGTATCTCAATTCATTAATATTCATGTTAAGACCAACAAATTGCCCACAAATTGTCAAACTCCACCTTTCACTACCTTTCTTCACAAGCATTTCATCAAACACTACTACTTCACTTCCACCATCATCAGTAACAGTTGGAATGAAACTAAGGTCTTTAGGAATTACATCATTCTTAACCACATTATCATATGAATTGTGTTCATTTGCTGGCTTCCCAGTATTATTATTCACATTATCACTTGCTTTAGCATTCTTATCCTTTACAATATCATCATTTACTTTGCCATTCACATTATTATCATTATCAGTAACATTTACACTAGCAACATATTCATTGACATGTTTCCCAAGACTATTATTCACAATATCACCTACAATTGGCTCCTCAGTTAACGTTTTATCCATATTAACATTCTCCGGCACTCCCTCTGCCTTTTCCATCCCCTGATCCATTATTTCTTGATTATCCCAATTCTTTGAGCCCTAACACTAGCCGAACCACTCGAACTATCATCATTACATCTATTGCTCAGATTACTAACCACATGATCACTAAACCTAACTGGAACCTTTAATTGTCTTCTAGACGATCTCTGATTCCTTTTATTTGACATTTAGACGTTAAAAATGAGATTTGAAACTAAATCATAACGAAAATGAAATTGAATCAGCTCATTATGTGGGCAATGAAAAACTGAATCAAACGCATGAGTTAGAATTGAAAATTGTTAAGAAATCATGAAGAAATTGAAGGTTTAAGTAGATTTTAATGGAGAAAAAGTAAGTTTTGTCAGTTGATGTGTTTTTTTTTTGTGCAAAGGTTAAATATATTATTAATCTCCAAAATGTAGTACAGTGCTTGTAAGCATTCTAATCTGTTTTGGACATACCCAAAAACAGAAAAATCAAAGCTAGAACAATACATCAGATATCAAACATTACAAGTCAATGTCTGATATAGCATACACTAACATATACCAAGTACAGAGCAGGCTGCACATATACAAGCACAAATTCAGACCATCACTAGATTCACCTTATTATGCACTTTACCATCTAGCTACATTTCCAACACTCTTTCCATCTTGATCATTCAACCTGCCACCATAATAACAAAGATAGAAAGAGGTTGGCATCACTAGGCACTCATAACCTCTCCACTAGTAAGGGCTATACCAACTATGCTACATTTCCATTTACTAGAATGGCATCACACAGTTGGGAATACACTCCTTACAGTGACTATCACCATTTCCTCCTTGGCAGCGTATAGATAGGACCAAGTAGGTTCATCTTTCACTCCTCACTATTCCTATCTTCATACATTGCCCACCAACTCACTTACTCTTCAACAATGGAAACCTACTTTATGAAAATCAAGTAACTGAACTCTAGAAAGTAATCTGTTATGTGTTAGTAGCAATACTTAGGAGGGTTATATGTTACTTAGACAATAATAAGGGGATTAATTGTATTTAGTTTTAATAAAGTTTAGGATTGTACTTAGATTAGGAAACTAGTTGCTTGGCTTGCAAGCCAAGCTAAGGTCTCTACCCCCTCATCTCTATAAATAGAGATGAGGGGGGATGCTAGTTATTCATTCTTCTTCCTCAATTGTAAAAGCTTTATTGGTTTTAATAAAGGGTTCTTTGAGGGTATATTGTGTGAATATTCTTGTCGAGTCTTTGTAGTCTCTCATGTTTGCTACTTGTGCTCGATACAACTCGCGATCTAGCGTTCCGCGATCGAACTTCGGGTTTGTTGTCGAGGTTTTATCCAACAAGTGGTATCAAGAGCCACGGTTATTGTGGTCATCGAAGTTCGAGTGCTAGTTCGTGGTTTCGAGGTTAGAGCAAAGAAAATGATTTCATGTTTTGAATCGTTTTATTTTTTGGAGTAGCAGGTTTAAACGAGGAAGACTAAAACACGTTACATATATATACTACAAAGGTTGTCAAAGGGCACTTTCGCAAATAAAAGGTCTTGTTGGTTTTAAGTTATTAAAAGTTTAAAACTAATTGGTTTGTCGTTACTGATTTCTTTTAGTAACGATTATATCTTATTTTTTTCCCCCGAAAGTGGTGTTTCTTTGTCATAAGGGTTTCTTGTTGTGGATTTTTTTCTTCTTCTTTTGGTTCAAGTTTCGATCGTGGTTCGCTTGGGGTTCAAGTTTATGGTCGGGTTTGCTTGTTCGAAATCGAGGGTTTAGGATTATTATAATTAATTCGATTTGCAAGAAGGGTTTATAGCAACAAGGGGAATATTGCACACGGCTTGTGAAGCTTGTCGGTAAAGTTGGTTCATAAACAACTTGACAAAGTTTTTAGCAAGGTAAAATAAGATGGCTAGTTCGATAACTAGGTTTGACATCGAAAAATTCGATGGGAAGAATGACTTCGGGTTATGGCAAATAAAGATGTGTGCTTTAATGGTACAGCTGGGATGCGATGCTGCATTAGAGACATTAACCGCAGACATGGAAGCAGGAGAAAAGGCTATTTTGATGAAGAAGGCATACAGTACCTTGATTCTATGCATGGGAGACCGGGTTTTATGAGAAGTTACCAAGGAAAAAACTGTTGCAGGAATTTGGAAGAAGCTAACTAGTCTGTATATGACTAGGTCCTTAGCAAACAGACTGTATCTGAAGAACAAGCTGTACACATTCTATATGAGTCCAGGTACGAAACTGGGTGATCATATAGATGAGTTTAATAAGTTGATACTTGATTTGGAAAATATTGATATCGAGATTGAGGATGAGGATCAGGCACTTATGTTACTTACATCGTTACCATCGTCTTACGACAACTTTGTGGAAACATTGTTGTATAGGAGGGAATCCTTGACAATGGAGGATGTTCTTGCAACTCTGAGTTCAAGGGAATTGAAGAAAAGAATCGAAAGCACAAAGGAAGATACTGGTGACGGGTTATATGTAAGGGGAGGGTCAGATCATTCAAGGAAAGCTCATTCTGGTGGAAGTTCACGGTTCAAGTCAAGGGGTGGAACTGGTAAACTCAAGTGCTTCATATGTCATTCAGAGGGTCATCTGAAAAGAGACTGTCCAAAGAAGAAGTCAAGTGGGTTCGTTAGGAAGGGTAAGCATGATCAGGATTCTGATTCTTCTGATGACGAGGGTAACGCCTACTTTGGAGAAGCCTTGGCGGTGGTCGGGAATGATGAGATTACTGAATTGGTAATGGATTCAGGTGGGTCTTATCATATGACACCTAGGAGGGATTTCTTGTATGACTTCAAGGATTTTGATGGTGGTTCGGTTCAGTTAGGTGATAACAGGACATGCACTATCAGAGGGATAGGAAAATTGAAGATACAGTTGCATGATGGTTCAAGCTTTATACTGGAGGATGTCAGGTATGTTCCAGGGTTAAGAAAAATCTTGATTTCATTGGGTACTCTTGAAAAAGAGGGTTATACTGTGAAGATGCAGATGGGTAGAGTCAAAGTGATCAAAGGTTGTCGGGTTATGATGACTAAGATCAGGAAAAAGAACTGTGTGTATACTCTTGAAGCAAAAGTGACGACTTTTGGTGTACAAAAGCATGGAGGTTCAAAACAAGTTGGATTCAAGCAACTTGGTCATAAACAAGTTTGGTTCAAACAACTTGGTCATAAACAAGTTGGGTTCAAACAACTTGGTCCTGGTGATAAAATAAGAGTCCATGGAGTACAGGTTGCTAAACGTGTTTGGTTTGAGGTGGACCTGCAGGGAGCTCAGGGGAATCGTGAAGCTGAGGATGTTCAGGTTAGTAACGATGATGCTGCAGTGGCTCAAAGAAAGTTGGAGGATAAGCAACTTGAAGAAAAGACAAACACAGACTGCTTGGTAAAGGAGCAGGAAAATGTATACCTTGGTATAAAGGTGGGGGCAGACATTACGATAACCGGAGTACCTGGTCAAGAGGGTGCAGAGGGTAATGCTCCTGAAAAGAAGAAAGTGAAGGAGTCTAAGAAAGCTAAACTCAGGAATTTACTAAAGTACAAGGCCTGGTTTACAAGGCGGTCCTCGGTTCGAGGTTCCAGCGTTGGTTGAAGATGCTGAGTATCGTTAATGCATAAGTATTACTCCTAAGGTGGAAATTGTTATGTGTTAGTAGCAATACTTAGGTGGGTTATATGTTACTTAGACAATAATAAGGAGATTAATTGTATTTAGTTTAAATAAAGTTTAGGATTGTACTTAGATTAGGAAACTAGTTGCTTGGCTTGCAAGCCAAGCTAAGGTCTCTACCCCCTCATCTCTATAAATAGAGATGAGGGGGGATGCTAGTTATTCATTCTTCTTCCTCAATTGTAAAACTTTGTTAGGAATACAAATATTCCTGTAAAAGTCTCGGTCACCTAATGATTGTAATAGCATTAAGTTAGCTCGTAGTTAGTTTGTTTATTAGTTAATTAGTATTAGTCTAAGTAACACCGTGGTAGAAGGACGGGTCTTCACCCACTGTATGCCTGATCCACAGCCCGGGAGTGGGCGTTTTATTGTAAGTATAAATACCCCTCTCCACATGTGGAGAGGGTTGGACCTTCATTCTTATCAATCTAATATTTCCTTTTTCTCTCAAGGTTCCTTTCTTCCCCTCCTCCTCACTTCACTAACGCCACACAAATCACAAGGTTTATCATGTTTCTAACATAGTTAGTATTCTACAATTGGTATCAAGAGCCAAGGTTTCATCTTATGACCTTGTAGAATCGAATTTGATGGTGTTTTGTGTGGTTTTGTGAATTTGAAGTCACTTTCTTGTAAAACATCTTGGTTTGATCTTTCAAGTGTTATTACACATGTTTGTGATGTACTTTTATGATCATTAGTGTTAGTTGTGCATTGTGTTTCAGTTGGTTATACCGTATCTTTAATCTACGTAAAGTTTGGATTGGATTTTGGGCGGACTTCTAAGTTGCGGTTAAGTATACTGTTCCATTGCTTGGCTGCGGTTAAGTTCTGTTATCTGCGGTTAGGTTGACTGCGTTTACTATTTTGGGAATACAAACAAATCGCAAGGAAAGTGACAGATTTGGATTTTTGTGCACTGCGATTAGCTCTTGCGATTGGCTCTTGCGATTAAGTTGTCTGCGGGTAGATTATTGTGGTTAACTTACTGCGATTTGCTTTCTGCGATTAAGTATTCTGCGATTAGGTCTTTGTGGTTTGCATATCTTGCGGTTTGGGTGTTCTGCCTCTGCGATTAAGTGTTCTGCGGTTAGGTCTTGTGGTTAGCATATCTTGCGGTTATCTACTTACTTGAGGTTAGTTTGGTTCTCATATGAATGGTATGCTTCATTTACAAATGAAAGGACCAGTATCGTATGTTGACCCTAGTGCACAGTCATGCTTGGACCTTAAAGAGAATGCGACTCCTCAGTCAAGCGAATTGCTGGAATTGGCAAGAGAATGACACATTGAATGCTTTCAAACACTTCAATCACATCTTTCTATGCTGCTAGAGAGCAATGGATTCATAATGGGTTTTGAACGTGCATTCATAACACTATTCGGTCAAGATGTTCAAACGTTCACAAAAGTTATGATCTTGAATTTGGATCAATTGAGGCAACAATTGGTCAGAAAAGAAACATCTTATGAGGAATCCTCTGCTGCCCTATGTGTACTCAGCAAACAACTGCATAGCTTCTTTAACTCCAAATCCTCCATGATCTATGATTACGACAGTCAGATGACTATGAAGTGCTTTGCTGACCACACAAAAATTGATGTGGACAACTATAGAGATAAGCTACGTCAAAAATTTGATAAGGTTAAAGAGTACATCGAGAGACAGCAAAGACTTGAACCAGCATATGATGACAAGGCTGAGACACTTGATGGTAATGCATGTGATAGTTTGGGTTTGGGCTTAACGGTGGATGCAAAGTCAATGGATGGAGAGTGTCTGGATGCAAAGTCTGTCAACACTGAACTCATGTATTCAGAAGATGATATGAGTGTCACTTCTGATAAGGTAGTGACCCAGGCTATGGAGAACATACTCACACCGGACTCAAGCAATGAGGTATCGTCAATTGATAAATTCAATACACCATCTAACGTAGATCACCATACATATCAAAGTAATCCCTGTTATAACACAAATATGTTGAAACAGACTAACAGTGTATTACCCTTAACTAATTCAACTAATATGTGTTATAAAGGGGGAGAAAATGATCTGTATGATGTCTTCAAAAATGACCTGTTTGATGAAAGCCCTTGTCTCAAAGTTGAGTTTTCCAAGACAATGGACCAGAACATGGTTGAAAAAGAGACATTTAATCAACTCCAAAAAAAGTTCTCACAATTACAAAAACATTGCATTGAACTTGAAATTGAAATACAACGTAAAGAAGAATGTCTTCAAAACTGCAAACCGCGTCTAAATCCGGAATTGCCTGATCTTAATGAATATTTTATGATCAACAATCTGAAAACTCAGCTGCATGACAAGGACTCAACTATCAACTGTCTTAAAAATCAGATCAAGATGTATGAGCAACGTAATGATGCCAAATGGAAATACGATGCTTATGAAACTAATTGCAAAATGGCTAAATTACGTGTTGAAAATGAGAATCTTAAAGTAAAATGTAATAAACTGTGTGAGTCACTCAAACAAATAAATGCTGAGAACATCAATCTGATTACTCCACAATTTGCTGATAACAATGATTTCTCGGTTCAAAGTCTGACTTCATGTCCTAGAATTCCTGGTGAGCACATCGTGCCAAGTTATGTTTCAAAGAGTCAAATGAGCCTCAATCTTTCAAAACCATCTATCTTGGGAAAACCTGTCTTGAAAAATGTTGGTTATCGAACTACCATTAGACAACCAAATGCTTTTATTTCTGAAAGACCTAAATTCTCGAATACTCGATGTGTTTCTCAAGTGGATAAAAAACGTGCTTTGACTAAGTCTGTGTGCTCAAAACCCACAATTCATAAATCAAATGGTCTTAAACCTGTAAAACCTTTGAGACATAAACCAAGGAAATATGACCATAGAACCGCTCATCACAAGAATATCACTATACATGAAACAACATACAGGCTTAGATCTTCTTGGATATGGATACCAACTAGAAGGACATTCGTGATGAATGGTTACAAATGGTCACATGTATGTACCATTGACACAGGTTTTACAAAGGGATTACACAACAGGTCCACTAAAACATGTGTGTGGCTTCCTATCTTGCACACATGTATCATTGTCTAATGTATAGTCATGAAGTACAAGGACTGGTTGTGTCAGTATGTCAAAGTTTGCCCATCACATATTTAAGAAGTTTTTTCTTTTTCTTTTGCGATTAAGAAGTTAACCACAAACACCTCTTGATATCTAAGCTCACTTCACTCGCTCCCCTACTTACTTTGATTGCGCTTAAGTCTTGATTGTTTCCTATGATTGCTTGTTGGTTGGTAAGTCGTGTACTTAATCTCTTTCCCACTAGAACTTTCCATGATCTCGTTTTCTCACAAGTTGCGTTCTTTTAGGTGGGATCTTGCGTTGCCTGATATCTCGTGTATATTGCGTTTATTTGTCAATAGGTTAGATCACGCTTGCTTTCCACTGCATTTAATTGCTCTTTAATTACTGTTGTGTGATGTTTATGGTTGTGTATGTGAGTTCTTGGTCTCGTTTGAGTTGCGATTAGAATGGAAATAACTTGCGTAGTACCTTAAGCGTAGTGTAGGGATGTGCATTGTTACTTACCTTGATTGAGGGATCTTGATGTTATCCATGGTGTTAATCGTAAGATTTGACGGGTTATGTCAGAGCGTGTGGAGTTTTTCTAGACTGCGATTAACTTGTGTTCTTGACTGCGATTAGTGTATGTTCCTGACTGCGGTTAGTAAATGTTATTGACTGTGGTTAGCGTATGTTCTTAACTGCGAGTAGCATAGACTCTTGACTGCGGTTAGCTTATGTTCTTGACTGCGATTAGGTTATGCTCTTGACTGCGGTTAGCAGATGTTCCCTATTGCGGTTAGCGTAGAATCTTAATTGCGGTTAGGTTAAGTTCGTGCCTGCGGTTATCTATTACCCTTATCTTGCGTTTAACTTGCTCCTGCGATTAAATTGGTTGAGTTTATTGGACTGCGGTTAAGTTGCTTTGCGGTTACCTGCTCTTGAGTTTAAAGTGATGTGCAACTCAATTGTTTGCGTTTATCTTGACTTGTTGCGATTCGATTGCTTTGAGATTATGTCTTTGCGATTAACTTGTGTTTGCAGTTAAATTGAGTTTGTTATTTGTTTGCGGTTAATTGAGTTTGCGGTTAATGGTTCTGCGCTTAACTCTAGCTGGGAAATATTGTGACTCACTTTGTCTTGCACAAATTAGGAGTGCACTGCTTGTGTGTTAGTAAATGGGTGTCTTATTATCCATGCATTGCTTGGTATGAATGGCACTCATTCTCGTTTGACCTAATTGCTACCCTATGTGATGAATGATTTCCCTCATGAGTGCCTATCACTATTCTAACAAGGCTCTTGGCCCTACCATTTGGTGACAAGGTTTCACTAGTTACTAACACACATTGTCACATGGTTTGCTTTCCTTGTTGATTTGTGTCAAATGCAGCTACTATGGCAGAACCTATTCTCGAAGGTCATTTGGCTCCACCCGTTCGATCTGACAACGACATTCTGCCATTCAACAAGTGGGTGCCCATTGGAAAAAGCAACTGCTATGTTAAGACCGATAGACCTCAGAATCATCCCATATTCAGAATGGCACTGGACATACTGAAAAACACCACCTTCTTCAATGCCTTCACAGCATCCTCCTCAATCCCCTCCATCTATATCCAACAGTTCTGGAACACTATATGCCTTGATAGAGCTACCAATACTTACAAGTGTCAGCTGGATGAGCATTGGGTGAACATCACCATGGAAACTCTTGGTAGTGCACTGCATATATTGCCAACGGGTGACAATGTTGAATATACTCCCCCACCTAATCCCGCTACCCTTATTGACTTCGTCAATGAACTTGGGTATCCCACTCAAGTGTCTACGCTTTCCACGGTTATCACCCATGACCTCTATCAACCATGGAGAGCAATTGCAAACCTCATCAACTTGTGTCTGACTGGCAAAACATCGGGGGTATGAAAGACTTAGAGCTCCATCTCTACAAATACTCTGGGGCATTGTTAACGGTGTGAACATCAACTTTGCTGAACGGATCTGGGAGGAATTTAGTCAGTCCATTCACTCTTTCTTGGTCGATAAGGCAAACCTTGAAGCAAACAAAGACGGTAAGAAAAGATCAGCCAAGCTCGTGATTCCAAGCATTCACCTCACTAAGCTGATCATACTTAGTCTTCAACGATCTCTCAAATTCCACCCTAGAGATGAATCCCCTCTTCATCAACCCACTGATGAACATCCGGTTGGGTTCCTCAAATATGATGCAAAGGGTACAGGCGAGATCATCTTCGGCATGGACATTCCCACTGCCCTTCTCACTTGTGATACACTGACTGCTCTATATTATGAGGAATACCTTAAACTTCTGAAGATAAGTCGGGAAGCATCAGCGAATGAGCCCTCCTTATCCACTAAGTCTGTAAGATCTGCATCCAAGAAACGCAAGGGTAGTACAACCTCAGCTGCGTCCTCTGAAGGCACTAAAAGAGTAAAGCGGACCATAGGAGGTAAAAGAACCAGCACAAAGAATAAACCACCAAGTGTTGAGGATCCTAAAGCTGCACCTTGCACCACACAGTTGCCTCTCACAGAAGAAGAAATGGTATAAATGGCAATTGCTGAAAGTTTAAAGGATGCATACATGCCACCTGTTCCACCAGTCAGTGGTGTCAACATTAGAGAACCTGGGTCAGATAAAGCTTCACAAATCCAGCACGTGGTAGGAAAAGGCAAGGATGTTGCCAAGGAAGAACTGGCGGCACACACTCTATTGAAAATATCATCTCCTGCCTCCAAATCAACCAGCTCCAAGTATATCCTCAAAAAACGTTCACCAACATCCTCATCTGCAAAGATTTCTCCAGACAATGCCCCATCACTAAGTCTTGGGCAACTCGCTAAATCAAGCAGTTCGGAGACTGACACCAGCTCTGCTCCCAAAGGTGATGAATCTAACTTCGCTACACAAGATGTAACCAGCCACCAACCGGTACAGGACAAACCTGTTGAGTCTGTACCTCCTGTTGATCCACTCGATGACGAGTTTGTTTCTACTGCTTATCCGGAGCATCAAGGTAACCTCAAACTGAAAATTGATGATCCTAAGCTCGCCGTGGAACCTGACAGCTCTACTGGTACGCTGGCATCGAAAAAGAATCTGGATACTTTTGGTGATCAATTCCTCATGGATAAGCCGGATGATGCCGAAGGTGACAAGTCTGGTGATGAGCGTGGAGAAGTTGTGTCAATGGTTGATGTGCCTATTGAGCAAGACAACTCAACCATTCCTACCAGGTCTGCACCAACTCCTATTACTGGTCCTGACAACAATGACACCCCACAAGCAGCTACTATACAAGAGAAACCGACTGAATCTGCCGCTCCTGCTACCACTGAGAAGAAGTTGGATCTGGACACTTTAGCTGGTATGACAGCTGATATTGTTCAAGATAACCTCACCATCCATGAGAAGTTGGACAAGCATGCCTCTTTACTTCAAACCTTAGTAAACCTTAATCTGCCAAAAACAATTACCAATCACGGCAGCAGATCATACAAGTTGGAGCATCTTGACCTTGAACGACAAGTATCTCAGGTAATCAACGAACAGGTAGCTGAAGCGGTCAGCATTGCTCTTGAAGCTCCCCTCAGATCCAGATTCAAAGACCTACTTATCAATGATATGAAGATCATTATGCAGCACAGCATGTATCAACAGGGTCAACATACAGGACACGATGCTCATGTCAAACTGTATAATGCATTGGAGGCCTCAATTCAACAAGATGATGCTGAGGAACACGCCAGAGATATGGAAATTGAAAGAAAAAGAAAACAGAGGTGTCAGGGTCATCCCAGGCCACCATCTGGATCACCTCCTCAATCACCAACACCTCCACCACCTGCTGGGGCATCTGGTCCATCAGGCACTCCTTCTCTGCCTGGTGGGTCTCATGCTCCTAGTGGACCATCACAACCCACCTCATCACCATCTCAAAAACATCAAACTGACAAGTCAACCAAGTCAGCACCTTCCAAACAAGTTAAGTATGCTGCTTGGACTACTATTGACGCTGGTGCAACCTCTATTGCATCTCATGTCAATGATGATCTTGTCTTTAATGAAGCATCTGTCGCTCCTCAACACACTGATTCTTCCGATGACGATGAAGATGATGCATCTACAACTCATATCCCTGGAAGACAGTGGTGGAAATCATTCACTAGAAGTGACTCCAATGATCCACCGCATGTTCTCTTAACCAAGGCTGACAAAGAGACATGGTGGAAACCAGATGACAACCAACCACAATCACCTGAACCTGACTGGACGATCCCTTCCTCCGACTTGCCAACCAATGATAACAACTGGATCAATGCCATCACCACCAGTTTCGTCCCTCCTTCCGAAGATTCTCTACTTTCCCAAACTGGTGATATGGGAACGTTCATCACATGGTTCTGCAAGAAGCGTGGTCTATCAAGGCTCACTCAGAAAGACCTGGAAGCTCCGGCCTTCAACATTGTCAAAGCATTTCATCAGGATGTTAATCATCTACAATACCAGATGGAGGAGTGCCACAAAATGTTCAACGACATTGTGGATGAAGGGATCATGAAGTATAATTACAACAATCCACTTCCTTTGGGTGGACCTCCTGGAAATGTTACTATCCAAGCTGAATTCTTCTTCAACAAAGACTTCGAATATCTTAAGCTTGGGATTAGACAATGCAAGTCGGCCTTGTCCATCACAAAGATGAAAGCTGCCCTCTATTCTGATATCGGGCTGGAACAGCTTGTCCCCGACAGCATGTGGAGTACTCAAGAATGTGACTACGACATCTCGGCATCTCTGGGCATTTCTCACTGGTGGCTGAAGAAGCAACAATTTTACATTGATTGGTTTTAAGCTCAAGGTGACCGAAAGTCTGTTCGATCACCTCTTCAAATCATCAGTGTGGTTAAGGTACAGATACATCCCATCTATGGATATGACTACCTCAAGAACATAACACTCCGACGAGCTGAAGACAAGACGTCATGGACCCAGTGACGCACTGCACCAAACTTCCCAACCACTCAAGTTCTCTTAAAAGAGCTTGTTTCATTCTCACGGGGAACCCTGTGCAATGTATCGGCCACTCATTGCGAGCTATGTTGATACCTAAAACAGGAGACGCCTCCCCAGTCTCCAGGAGCGGATCAAAACGCACTATTGAGTCTAGAGCCATGAGATCATCCATAAATCTCGATAGGACACATTCCAAATATGCTTATTGTTTCACACAATGTGGAAAATGAGATAAAATATTTAGAGTCCTACGCATTATCCTTGTGGTATTGCCAGAACATCCGAGTGATATGAAAATATTCACAATCAAGATGGAAATCCTTCTAGAGCGAACATCACTCAAGCTCTTGGTAGGTGACATGTGAGATCCATCTTGGATCAATGATCAAGTGACAACTGGAAAGCAACGATGGTGCGATTCAAAATTGAATCAAACTTGTTCCAGGATATGGATTGACGGATACTTTTGCTAAAACCTCTCAATGTGCTCACCAACTAATTTTTTGAGCACATTGATTGCGTATAATCTTTCAAACAAAAGTATTTTTGATGGAAATGTGATTCAAAGCTAAAACCACTCGTCGTGTGTCAAAAAATGTTTATTATATGACACGCGAGTGATTTCTATAAATCAATTTCTCATCAATCCGTGAATATCTATTCACCGATTCACTCTATCGTGTTGTCTGCTTTGAGACGTTCCGGTATGAGAACATGCTAAGTATGAAGATTCCAAAGTGGATTCTTTGGAAATTTCATTACTAAAAGCTGGAAATTCCTGTCAAGGAGAGTCTTCTTTAAAAGAGACTCTACCTGATCGCAGGTCGGTTTTCACAAAACCGGAGGGTAGTCTGTCCTCGCAGAACGAATGACAAAGCCATGTTCGTTCTCTATCTTTATTGCTAACTGTTTTATTTCAGGGACACATATAAAGATGGCGTTGATGGCTCCAGTTTCCAGCTGAATCGGGTCGAACCATACCTCATGCTCACACATCCTCCACACTATCAATGAAGATGAGAGACTTGCTACAACAAAATGTTGAGAGACTTCTAACAACGTTTCCGCAACTCTGATGAAAAAGTCTCCTGATTCACAAACTCCAATGCAACGTCTCCAGATATAGAAGGGTGTGAGCATGATGGTCCTTTGTCACTACATCACATGAAGGCAATACAACTATGGATGAGCTTGGAGATTTACTCTGGCTGATGATCTCAAAGAAGCTCAAAGATCACATATCTCAAAGGAATTCAAATCACAAGTTCGCTTGCTTGAAGTACGAAGTGTGTTGAAAAGTGAAGAATCAGATCCTACGAGCTACAAAGACTTAAGAATGCTTGAAGATCAAAGAGCTTAATTTCAAAGGTGACCTCGCTTAGGGGGAGATTGTTAGGAATACAAATATTCCTGTAAAAGTCTCGGTCACCTAATGATTGTTATATCATTAAGTTAGCTCGTAGTTAGTTTGTTTATTAGTTAATTAGTATTAGTCTAAGTAACACCGTGGAAGAAGGACGAGTATTCACCCACTGTATGCCTGATCCACAGCCCGGGAGTGGGCGTTTTATTGTAAGTATAAATACCCCTCTCCACATGTGGAGAGGGTTGGACCTCTATTATCAATCTAATATTTCCTTTTTCTCTCAAGGTTCCTTTCTTCCCCTCCTCCTCACTTCACTAACGCCACACAAATCACAAGGTTTATCATGTTTCTAACATAGTTAGTATTCTACAAGCTTTATTGGTTTTAATAAAGGGTTCTTTGAGGGTATATCGTGTGCATATTATTGTCGAGTCTTTGTAGTCTCTCGTGTTTGCTACTTGTGCTCGATACAACTCGCGATCTAGCGTTCCGCGATCGAACTTCGGGTTTGTTGTCGAGGTTTTATCCAACACAATCAATATAGCCCATAATTACCAACAAGGCCTATTATGAGACTGATATTGAGACTTAATAAAAGGTCAGAAATTTGACCTTCAAGGTACAAGGCCATCATTGTAGTGAACTTTCAATTAAAGGTTCCAAGACCGGAGAGGATCTGAACCTTTTTATGGTAAGACCATATGATGCAGAGTAATAATACACTAACTCTGCAGATACAATCAATCACAATGTATCTTTTTCTGCTAATCCAGTGTTTGGCACAACACTGCAATTCCAGACAGGAAACTACTTTATGGAACTTTATAGCAGTATACCATGGATAAAACTAGTTGCATCATTGTTACATCCATTTTCACACTGAGCAATCAGTTTACCCCATAGTAACTAAAAACTCTTTCAAGATACTAGCCATATGTCATTCTTTCACCCTATCCCAAACAACCTCTTGGGAAATTTTAAACACAAACACAGCTCACTGGAATGTTCCAACTATTAAGTATTCTTCTGACTCTTGTTGAATTTTTCATTCTTAGAGTCATGATTTTCCACTTCACGTCATCTTTAATGTTGCTTAACACCATCAGCTCATTTCTCTGGACCTTTTGAAACAATCTTAAGTTTCGTTCTCTCCAAATGTTGTAGACACAAGCAGCAATTCCAATTTTCCCCAAGATACTTACAATGCCATTATTATTCAGCTTCCTCATCATAAATTGAACCAAATTCTGCCAATCATCTGGTGCATCTGCCAATTCCAGTTCACCTTTTAGATCATTCATAAATTGATGTAATCTTTTTTCTCCCTAATACGGCTAAGTTATGTATTATCACATATCAATCAAGGATTCCACAATTTGATGCGACTGTTAATACGTTTTTTATGAACTTTTAACAGTTCGAACAATTACTCAGTATATCATAACTCAAAAAACGTAGAACTTGATTAGCAACAGAAAGTTTGGTTTTGAAGCACATTTTCAAGCAAATATGAAAAGAATGGTTAACATCAATAAGAAGACACCAATCATCATTTTTTATTTTATAAAATGTAATTATTTATGCTTTCTATACAAATTAATGATAGTGACAATAGCCATTTGATAGTGGACGCCCTCTTCTCGTCTGCTTTACGCATTTTTCAAACAAAAAACTCCATCAAGTATAAAGTAAACAATACCTTTTTTCTTATAGGCATCTAAAAAGGTTTAAAAATATCACAATAATGCTCAGTTTTATATATCTTTTTTTTTTTTTTTTATATTTAAACAAAATACAGTTATAACATATTTGTATACTTTTATTCATGTTAGACGAATATCTGCGCAAAGCGACGGTATATAGCGGCAAACAAGTAAACTTGCAAAATTGTGATTTTGGTTCGACCTGTGACAACTGGAAAATTAGGGAGCCGTTTTGAAACCCGCATTACTTTAAAATTTATAATTTTGGAATATTTAAAAAGTTTATTGTGACGAGATATTTTATGAACGTTGGAATGTGATTTTTATCGTACGTTATTTATGGAATTTGATTAGTTATTAATGGTTTGGTTTGGATCATTCGTGATGATTTATTTTTGAGATCATTAATTGGCACTACGTTGACTCCGGCACTAGGAAACCTAACGAATTTAAATACTTTGATTAACGGTCGCGTTTATATATTTAACGGACGTATTGAGAAGTTTTGAAATATAATGAGTATGGACTTGGGATTCGAGGATCGGGTTACTTTGAAAAGTTTACAATTATGGTCCTTGAGTTTTATATATATAACCGCCCCTCCTCCCTATTATTATTATTATTATTATTATTATTATTATTATTATTATTATTATTATTATTATTATTATTATCATTATTGGTTTTATATAAAAAGAGAAAACATAAATTGGTCCTTGTGAAAACCTGGCACACACAAACCAACACAACCCCTCTCCATCTTCATCTCTCTCTCTCACCAAAACCTAAACCTGGCCGCCACCTACTGTTCCGGCCACACAACAGCTCCACCGCCACCAACCACCATACACGACCACCACTAAATGAATCTACATCATTCTCTCTTCTAGATCTACTAAAACACGCGCCAAAACTCACCCTTTTCACCCTCGATAATACCCTACGCGCCACCACTTTTGTTCAAGTATCACCACACACCGTTGTACCATGAAGACAAATAGGTAAGGCTGAGTCACGCGCGATTTGTGACTTGTGTTATATGAAAGATGTGATCAGGAGGTCACGATGTTGTATTTTGGGTTGGTTTTCGATTAAGAACATGTAATATAAGTGGGTTTACATATAAAACATGGTTAAAAACTAGTTTGGTATCCGGGTTTACATTTCTTGTGGGTGTCGACTGTAAACCGAGAGCCTAGGCTCTCGGCTTGATGTTATTTATTTGAGCTTATGAAGTTTTGAGAATGATTTTGGTCTCGTAGCTGATGTCGAGAGTTTTCAGTTACATTTTTGATTTGATTCCGGTTTGGTTGAGAAAATTTGGACCTGGTCGTTTGATTGTGGCATCGAGACACCAAGGGTCCGTTTGGTTGAGTTGTTGAGCTCAGTCGAGCCTAAGCCGAGGCCGAAGTGGTCTTGGGTTTGAGTCATTTCGACCCATGGAGTAGCCGAGACCCAAATGGGTCTCTCGGCACGGGTTTGACTTGGTAAGTCGACCCGGATTGCATGAATTACTTGGTGGTCTTAATTGGTTTCCTGATGTTCTTCTTGTTGTTATTATTGTTAATTGTTGTTGTTGTGGTATATTGCTTTTGGTACATTGGTATTATTGATTGTTACTTGGAGCCGAGGATGTATTGGAATAATGGTTTATGTTTATGGAGTTGTGTTGACGAAAAGAGTATTTGGGGACCGATTGTGAGACGGTTAATTAGATGACGGAGATAGGTTAGTCGGGTGCCGTAGTCGGACCCTAATGTTGTAGCACGTGGATTTGGGATTGATTTGGACGGAGTTGATTTATTTATTTTGACTTGGTTAATTCTATTTTTGGACTTGGACTATGAGCCGAGAGTGATGACTCGGATATGTGACCAAATTCTTATGACTCGATAAATATTTAAAATCAAACATTAAAAATAATACTCGTAATAATATTATTGATAATATAATCGTTTATATACGTATATAGACGTGATAAACTATATATATATATATATATATATATATATATATATATATATATATATATATATATATATATATATATATATATATATATATATATATATATATATATATATATATTGATGGCGTATAGCCTATATTTGGGCCACAAGCCCAAATGATAGACATTACTTACACCTAAGCCCACTACGAATGGGCTACCATGACAATGGTATGGGCTGTAGTATTATTGCTTTGGGCTCATAAAACCCAAAGGCCCAATCTAACCCACCGGGTAACGATAAGGATTATCTATTCAAGGAATAGATACCCTTACCTCGGATAAGCACCACGCGTGCGAAGAGTGAGGAGCAAGAAACACGGTTTCTTAGCCCCTATATATAGAATCACACGATTCTCATTAAAGGTACGATATACAACCCTAACTCTTCAACTAAACCCTAAATCGATTACTTACTCTCACGCCGGAGTCTAATCGGGGGAGACAATCCCTCGATAAGCCTAACGGTGTTGTTTATTTTCTTAGTGCGCAGGTAACAAAGTATTAAGAAGCTAATTGATATAAGAGCAAAAGCCTAATCACCAGGTACGCCCAACTTTTGTATCAACATATATATATATATATATATATATATATATATATATATATATATATATATATATATATATATATATATATATATATATAAATGCGTATATTAATAATAAAAGGATCACGAGTAAACGTTATAACAATATAACGATAAATATGGTACTATGCGAATAGTGCAATAAATGTCGGAGTATTATTATAAATAAATAACTATAAATAATGTCGAGAACTAATACGTCGGGTAAATAATAAATAAAAACATGATGACTTTTATAAATTTTGAAAACTTATCGAGTTATACGAGTTGTGGTTACTTAAAGTCCAAGTGGGCTTTATTGTGTGACTTTTGTGTTGTCACGGATATATGACGATTAATATATCCATCTTATATAACTACGTGACTTATTTAATCGACGGGTTAAATCGAGTTATTTAGCTATATAAAATGAGTATATTAATGGGCATCGTATCCTATGACACCCATAGGTTGTGGTACGTGTATTAGGATAATAAATTTACTATATATCTCGTGAAGTTGACTAAATTGACGAATTTGGCCAATTTGACGATATATATAGGGAATTTATTGGACTACGATATATACCATGTAGTATTCTTTGTGCTATATGCTTTAGGTTGGGTATAATCTTGGAGCGGTATATTACGTAAATAAATATGGGAGATTACCAAATCGACGGATTTGATAACCTTCAATGATTTATTTAAATAATATATTAGGCTAATATTAGACCTATAGATGGTTTATTATTTCTTTCGTTGTGGCTTCTTGGTTTAAGTTGTGTCGACCCTCCACCCATATGGATACCAAACGTCAAATTTCAAATTAATATATGAAGATAATTTGAGAAATGGATATTTTTGGAAAGTTAAATGGTTTACGTTCGGGAATGGGAATATTTGATTTTGAGGAAATAATTTCTGAACGAGTTTGATATTGTTAGGAAGTGCCGAGTCTGTAGTTGCCGTTACTTGAGTTTGCTTACGTCTTTCATCTATCGATTACTTTTGAGGATTTTCTGGACTTGAGGTGAGTCATAGCCCCACTTTTTACTCTTGAACTTTGTTTTCAATACTTGGGGTGAGAAACGTGCAAATGTTTTATGTAGACTATTATCGCTTTGTTTAAGTTAAAACTTGATATGCTTATGGAACTAGGTAGTATAGAGCATGTCGTATCCTTACGAATGCAAGAACATGTCGTATCCTTACGAATGTTGGGCATGTCGCATCCTTGCGAATGCATATTGATTTGATTTGGTTATAGAGCGAGGCCTAGTCAAGAACTAGGTAAGCTATACAACGAGGCCTAGACTAGATCTAGGTAAGTTGAACATGTCGTATCCTTACGCATGTTGGGTATGTCGTATCCTTACGCATACAGATTGATTGGATTGGATTTGGTTATTGGACTATAGTGTGCACCTATAGGGTTGATTCGATTTGGTTGGATTATTTTGGTTGGATGATTGAGGCCCAGTCTAGCTAGCAAGCGTTTTGCGTATATGTCCACTTTATTGAATTATGAAATTTAAACCTATGATCTCACTAGCGAAAGCTGACTTTTAGCACGTTTTCTCAGGTAATTAAGTGATGCCCTTGGATGCTTGGATTGGAGGCTTGGCAATGGCACCCGGTTACGGATCTATTTTCTAAAACTCTGATAAATAATTGTGGACCTACGTTTATTTCTTTTAGGCCTTACTTTGGAAAATTCTTGGGATAAATGTAAACTTTAAAACCCGTTTTGGTTGTGTTTTTCTTATGTTTACTTTATCTCGTTCTTTCATGACTTTGAATGGATACCAATCCCCGTAGCACCCCGAAAGCCTGTTGAGTCTTCCGCTGTACCAAATTTTGGGGGTGTTAAAGATTGGTATCAGAGCCAAGGTTATAGAGAACTAGGTAAATAGACACCTAAACTATAACCGATTTTTATAGAAAACGATCCTCGACCATTGCCCGCTAGCCCGCCAAGCCGAAGCATCATTGTTATTATTGAGGTATATTGAGATGATTATTAGATATGGGATTCTTGAGATGATTTGAGGATTTGAGATTTATTGATTTAGTGATATGATGGCGTTTTGAGGAATTATATGGCGTTTTGAGGAATTATATGGCTTAATTGTTTTATGAATGATTTTAGTAATGCGGTATTTTAAATCTTTCTTGATATATACGATTGGGAATTATATGATGATTTTGATACGATATTTTGAGGATTTGAGATTTATTGATTTAGTGATATGATGGCGTTTTGAGGAATTATATGGCGTTTTGAGGAATTATATGCCTTAATTGTTTTATGAATGATTTTAGTAATGCGGTATTTTAAATCTTTCTTGATATATATGATTGGGAATTATATGATGATTTTGATACGATATTTTGAGTTAGCGGTTTAGTTGTTTTAAAACACTTACACCTACCCTATGCCGTTGTCACAAACCATGACCTCCTATTCGTACGATGTTATTGAGGATGTTTATACCGGCTCGCGTCGCCCAGCACAGATCACTATGGCCCCTGATGACCCATACGTGATGGTCATGCGTTCGGCCACTACTTTATCGTCTCATTGTCGCCCTAAGTCACCGATTTTATCGCCTCGTGGTTCACCTGCTCAGAAATGACGATTGATGGAGTACCCCTCCGACGAGGAGTATGAGGAGGAGTACGAGGGTGAGCAGAATGATGACCCTCAGGATGAGGAAAAGGATGATCCTCAGGAGGAGGAGATGCCTGATGATGATGGGTCGCTAGCACATTCAGCTCATTCTGCGAAGCCCGATTCCCCGATACATCTGTTAGAGCCGGTTTCACCTGATCATCCATTTTTGTTTGAGTTGCCACCTAGTAGTCCCGTTGAGTCGGATGCACCTTCTGAGGTTTCTGCTGAGCATGCAGAATTGGGTGAGACTAGTAGGATGTGGACTCGAATTACTGCACAGGGCGAGAGGATCTCGCGGATGTCTGACCGACTTGAGATGTTTATTGCTGAGTTGAGAGTGATTTGATTACTGTCATGGGCAGGAGGACAGCGATTAGAAGAGGTATGATGGAGATACATGAGCAGATAGAGAGTCTGCAGAGAGGTTTCCTCACGGCTCGTGAGGCAGATCGCAAGCTGTGGCAGAGGGACACAGAGTTAGAAAAGGAGTTTGCGGATCACAAGAAGGACAGAGATACACATAGTGTTGAGCTGGGATCGTTATTGAGGAATTTGGATGGTTTGGGATCGGAGTTGAGGAGTCTACGCCAGCATCATAGCTAGATCGATTTGGATTTGTGTTGCTTCCTAAGCCAGGGAGTACTTGGTTAGGAGAGCTGGTTATTCTATCCCTTAAGTCATGTTATTCGGATTGTATGTTCGTCTCGTATGGAACGATTAGTATTTATTATGTCTTTTGGTATTTTGGAACGAAGTATCGATCGCTACTTGTATGGACGATGGTGATTTCGTATGATATTCTACGGTTTTTGGCGTACATGGAGAATTGTGTTCCTATTTGCGTGGTTGATATTGTGTTGGTATTATGTTCGTACTTCGACTTTCGCTAATCGGATTCTTGTTGGACGTTGTGATATGTGTTATTGGAGACTTATAAACCTTGTATTGTGACTTCGATCAATGGCTGTATGACGAAACCCTGTTAGAGCTACCAGAACTGGTCTTGCAGTGACTACCCTTGGTCGCCGAGGACGCCGTCTTTCTCGAAATGTTGAAACCCCGACTCCTGATAACCTGGACATTACCAACCGCAACAACAGGAATCAAAATGTTGAGGTCCAGGGAGACAATGATCATGTTCCACTTAACGCACCTACTGTGTATCAAGCAATGATCAATCAACTTGTGGAGCAACGAGTTGCTGAGCTACTAGCTGAGTCAAATCATTCCAACAATTCTGCTAGAACATTTCCACCTGTTCGTGCTAATGGATGTAACTACAAGGAGTTTCAAATTTGTGGACCTATTAAGTTTGGTGGAACTGAAGGAGTTGTCTACTTGGTCAGGTGGATAGAGAAGACTGAGTCAGTGTTTAATGTCAGCGGTTGTGCGGAGAATACGAAGGTAAAGTTTGCTTCTTTTACTTTCAAGGATGAAGCTTTAGCTTGGTGGAACAATTACCGTAATTCGGTTGGGAGTGATTTGGCTTTTGCTATGACTTGGGAGCAATTTAAGTCCTTGCTGATTCAGACTTACTGCCCAAGGAATGAGATTAAGAAGCTGGAGATTGAGTTCTGGAACCATAAGGTGAAAGGTACAGATATGGCAACTTACAATCGCCGTTATCGAGACTTAGCCTTACTTTGTCCCGATATGGTTAGGACTGAGACTCAAAGGATTGAGAGGTATACCGATGGTTTGCCGGTAGCTACAAGGAACGATGTGATTTCTGCTAAGCCTGCAAACATTCATGAGGCTATCACTATTGCTCAACAATTGATGGACTCATTGGCATTGGAAGAAGCTGAGAAAGACAAGAATGGAAAGAGGAAGAGGGATAATCATTCTAAGGGTAATGATTGTCGAAACAAGCGACAAACGATTACTAGAGCTTATGCTATGGGAGATGGAGACAAGAGGAACTACAATAGAGATGCACCCTAGTGTAACCGATGTTATAGGAATCATTCTGGACGATGTACTGTGATGTGCAAGAATTGCTTTAGGATGGGACACATAGCTAAGGATTATAGAGCTCGACCACTTGCTATGGTTCAAGCTACTCTTGAAACTATGAGTAAGGCAAATGTTACTTGTTATGGATGTGGAAAGAAGGGACATTATAGGAATGAGTGTAGGGAATCGTGGAACCGAGGAAATCAAGGATCGGGTGGTAATGGGTACAATCATGGAAACCGTGGAGCTGGAGGAAACCTTGGATGACAAGATAATGGGGACCAACGTGTGGAAGCTGGAGCTGCTCATGGGAGAGTGTATGCACTTGGGAATGAGAGAGGAGAAGATCCGAACGTCGTTACTGGTACGTTCCTTCTCAATAATCGTTATGCTTCCATACTATTTGATACTGGTGCCGATAAAAGTTTTGTGTCCACTACGTTTGCACCCTTACTAGAGAAACCCCCGATGGCCTTAGGAATTGGCTATGATGTAGAGTTAGCTAATGGGAATATAAAGAGGATTAGGACTATCATTCGCGGTTGTACGTTAAATTTTCTGAACCGTCCTTTTAACATAGACCTTCACCCCTTAACATTAGGAAGTTTTGATGTCATCATTGGTATGGATTGGTTGTCGAAGTATCCTGCTCATATACTTTGCGATGAGAAGATCGTGCGTGTGCCTTACGGCAAGGAGATTCTGAACATACCAGGTGATCGAAAAGAATTAAGAGGCCCATCTAGATTAGCGGTCATATCTTGCACTAAATTATCGAAGCTAATGGAAAAAGGATGTTGCCTTTTTCATAGCTCAAATTTCTGAGAAAGGAGGGAAGGAGAAGAAGGAAAGGTGCATTGGAGATGTGCCTATAGTTCGTGATTTTCGGATGTGTTTCCCGATGATTTGCCGGGAATTCCGCCTACTAGACAAGTAGAGTTTCAGATTGAGTTGATACCTGGTGCCGCACCCGTGGCACGAGCGCCTTATCGTCTTGCACCTACTGAACTGGAAGAGTTGTCAAAACAATTAGCGGAGTTAGCCAAAAAGGGATTTATAAGACCAAGTTCTTCGCCTTGGGGAGCCCCGGTCTTATTTGTGAAGAAGAAGGATGGATCGTTTCATATGTGTATTGATTATCAAGAGTTGAACAAGTTAACGGTGAAGAATAGATACCCGTTACCGAGGATCGACGATTTGTTCGATCAGCTTCAAGGATCGAGTGTGTATTCGAAGATCGATTTGAGATCGGGATATAATCAACTTCGAGTTCGCGAGGAAGATATTCCGAAAACGGCTTTCAGAACCCGTTACGGGCATTACGAGTTTCAGGTGATGCCGTTTGGGTTGACTAACGCACCGGCGATATTCATGGACCTCATGAATCGGGTGTGTAAGCCTTACTTGGATAAGTTCGTGATTGTGTTCATCGATGACATCCTAATTTATTCGAAGAGTGAGAAGGAGCATGACGAGCATCTAAGGCTTATCTTAGAATTGCTCAGGAAAGAGAAGCTGTATGCCAAGTTCTCCAAATGTGAATTCTGGATTCCGACAGTACAATTTTTGGGTCATGTGATTGATAGGCAAGGAGTTCATGTAGATCCTGCTAAGACTGAAGCGATTAAAGATTGGGCTGCACCGACGACCCCAACAGAAGTTCGTCAATTTTTGGGTTTAGCCGGTTATTACCAAAGATTCATTGAGGGATTTTCGAAGATAGCAAAACCGTTGACCAAATTGACTCAAAAGAGTGTTAAATATGAATGGGGAGATAAGGAAGAGGAAGCATTTCAATTACTTAAGGAGATGTTGTGTAGTGCTCCTATCTTAGCGTTACCTGGAGGTAACGAGGACTTCGTCATCTATTGTGACGCTTCTCATAAAGGTTTAGGAGCTATGTTAATGCAACGAGAGAAGGTGATAGCTTATGCTTCCCGACAGCTCAAGAAGCACGAGAAGAACTACACCACCCATGATTTGGAATTAGGTGCTGTGGTTTTTGCCTTGAGGATATGGAGACATTATCTGTATGGTACCAAATGTGTTGTATTCACGGATCACAAAAGTCTACAACACATCTTGAATCAAAAAGAGCTCAACATGAGACAACGACGTTGGATTGAGTTGCTAAGCGATTATGATTGTGAAATTCATTACCATCCTGGTAAAGCAAACGTTGTTGCCGATGCTCTTAGCCGAAAGGAGAGAATACTACCGTTACGAGTTAAGTCATTAGGAATGACTATCGTATCGCCATTACCGTCTCAAATATTAGAAGCTCAAACGGAAGCGTTGAAAGCAGAAAATCGACCTGCTGAGAACATATTTGGGATGGCAGAAAATGAGAAGGGATTTGTTAAGCGTTCTAATGGAGTATTATGTTTTGGAGAGCGAAGTTGGGTACCATTGTATGGAGGAATTCGAGAGTTGATTATGCATGAGTCGCATAAGTCAAGATACTCTATTCATCCTGGGTCTGACAAGATGCACCAGGATTTGAAAAAGTTATATTGGTGGCCAAATATGAAGGCAGATATAGCATTGTATGTTAGTAAGTGTTTGACATGTTCTAAGGTTAAAGCCGAACATCAACGACCGTCAGGATTATTGACGCAGCCAGAACTCCCGGTTTGGAAATGGGAGCGGATTATGATGGACTTTATTACCAAATTACCAAAGACAGCTAGCGGTTGTGACGCTATCTGGGTAATTGTGGATCGTACAAGAATCTGGATACTTTTGGTGATCAATTCCTCGTGGATAAGCCGGATGATGCCGAAGGTGACAAGTCTGGTGATGAGCGTGGAGAAGTTGTGTCAATGGTTGATGTGCCTATTGAGAAAGAAAACTCAACCATTCCTACCAGGTCTGCACCAACTCCTACTGCTGGTCCTGACAACAATGACACCCCACAAGCAGCTACTACACAAGAGAAACCGACTGACTCTGCCGTTCCTGCTACCACTGAGAAGAAGTTGGATCTGGACACTTTAGCTGGTATGACAGCTGATATTGTTCAAGATAACCTCACCATCCATGAGAAGTTGGACAAGCATGCCTCTTTACTTCAAACCTTAGTAAACCTTAATCTGCCAAAAACAATTACCAATCACGGCAGCAGATCATACAAGTTGGAGCATCTTGACCTTGAACGACAAGTATCTCAGGTAATCAACGAACAGGTAGCTGAAGCGGTCAGCATTGCTCTTGAAGCTCCCCTCAGATCCAGATTCAAAGACCTACCTATCAATGATATGAAGATCATTCTGCAGCACAGCATGTATCAACAGGGTCAACATACAGGACACGATGCTCATGTCAAACTGTAAATGCATTGGAGGCCTCAATTCAACAAGATGATGCTGAGGAACACGCCAGAGATATGGAAATTGAAAGAAAAAGAAAACAGAGGCGTCAGGGTCATCCCAGGCCACCATCTGGATCACCTCCTCAATCACCTCCACCTCCACCACCTGCTGGGGCATTTGGTCCATCAGGCACTCCTTCTCTGCCTGGTGGGTCTCATACTCCTAGTGGACCATCACAACCCACCTCATCACCATCTCAAAAACATCAAACTAACAAGTCAACCAAGTCAGCACCTTCCAAACAAGTTAAGTATGCTGCTTGGACTACTATTGACGCTGGTGCAACCTCTATTGCATCTCATGTCAATGATGATCTTGTCTTTAATGAAGCATCTGTCGCTCCTAAACACACTGATTCTTCCGATGACGATGAAGATGATGCATCTACAACTCATATCCCTGGAAGACAGTGGTGGAAATCATTCACCAGAAGTGACTCCAATGATCCACCGCATGTTCTCTTAACCAAGGCTGACAAAGAGACATGGTGGAAACCAGATGACAACCAACCACAATCACCTGAACCTGACTGGACGATCCCTTCCTCCGACTTGCCAACCAATGATAACAACTGGATCAATGCCATCACCACCAGTTTCGTCCCTCCTTCCGAAGATTCTCTACTTTCCCAAACTGGTGATATGGGAACGTTCATCACATGGTTCTGCAAGAAGCGTGGTCTATCAAGGCTCACTCAGAAAGACCTGGAAGCTCCGGCCTTCAACATTGTCAAAGCATTTCATCAGGATGTTAATCATCTACAATACCAGATGGAGGAGTGCCACAAAATGTTCAACGACATTGTGGATGAAGGGATCATGAAGTATAATTACAACAATCCACTTCCTTTGGGTGGACCTCCTGGAAATGTTACTATCCAAGCTGAATTCTTCTTCAACAAAGACTTCGAATATCTTAAGCTTGGGAGTAGACAATGCAAGTCGGCCTTGTCCATCACAAAGATGAAAGCTGCCCTCTATTCTGATATCGGGCTGGAACAGCTTGTCCCCGACAGCATGTGGAGTACTCAAGAATGTGACTACGACATCTCGGCATCTCTGGGCATTTCTCACTGGTGGCTGAAGAAGCAGCAATTTTACATTGATTGGTTTTAAGCTCAAGGTGACCGAAAGTCTGTTCGATCACCTCTTCAAATCATCAGTGTGGTTAAGGTACAGATACATCCCATCTATGGATATGACTATCTCAAGAACATAACACTCCGACGAGCTGAAGACAAGACGTCATGGACCCAGTGACGCACTGCACCAAACTTCCCAACCACTCAAGTTCTCTTAAAAGAGCTTGTTTCATTCTCACGGGGAACCCTGTGCAATGTATCGACCGCTCATTGCGAGCTATCTTGATACCTAAAACAGGAGACGCCTCCCCAGTCTCCAGGAGCGGATCAAAACGCACTATTGAGTCTAGAGCCATGAGATCATCCATAAATCTCGATAGGACACATTCCAAATATGATTATTGATTCACACAATGTGGAAAATGAGATAAAATATTTAGAGTCCTACGCATTATCCTTGTGGTATTGCCAGAACATCCGAGTGATATGAAAATATTCACAATGAAGATGGAAATCCTTCTAGAGCGAACATCACTCAAGCTCTTGGTAGCTGATATGTGAGATCCATCTTGGATCAATGATCAAGTGACAACTGGAAAGCAACGATGGTGCGATTCAAAATTGAATCAAACTTGTTCCAAGATATGGATTGACGGATACTTTTGCTAAAACCTCTCAATGTGCTCACCAACTAATTTTTCGAGCACATTGATTGTGTATAATCTTTCAAACAAAAGTATTTTTGATGGAAATGTGATTCAAAGCTAAAACCTCTCATCGTGTCTCAAAAAATGTTTATTATATGACACGCGAGTGATTTCTATAAATCAATTTCTCATCAATCCGTGAATATCTATTCACCGATTCACTCTATCGTGCTGTCTGCTTTGAGACGTTCCGGTATGAGAACATGCTAAGTATGAAGATTCCAAAGTGGATTCTTTGGAAATTTCATTACTACAAGCTGGAAATTCCTGTCAAGGAGAGTCTTCTTTAAAAGAGACTCTACCTGATCACAGGTCGGTTTTCACAAAACCGGAGGGTAGTCTGTCCTCGCAGAACGAATGACAAAGCCATGTTCGTTCTCTATCTTTATTGCTAACTGTTTTATTTCAGGGACACATATAAAGATGGCGTTGATGGCTCTAGTTTCCAGCTGAATCGGGTCAATCCATACCTCATGCTCACACATCCTCCACACTATCAATGAAGATGAGAGACTTGCTACAACAAAATGTTGAGAGACTTCTAACAACGTTTCCGCAACTCTGATGAAAAAGTCTCCTGATTCACAAACTCCAATGCAACGTCTCCAGATACAGAAGGGTGTGAGCATGATGGTCCTTTGTCACTACATCACATAAAGGCAATACAACTATGGATGAGCTTGGAGATTTACTCTGGCTGATGATCTCAAAGAAGCTCAAAGATTACATATCTCAAAGGAATTCAAATCACAAGTTCGCTTGCTTGAAGTACGAAGTGTGTTGAAAAGTGAAGAATCAGATCCTACGAGCTACAAAGATTTAAGAATGCTTGAAGATCAAAGAGCTTAATTTCAAAGGTGACCTCGCTTAGGGGGAGATTGTTAGGAATACAAATATTCCTGTAAAAGTCTCGGTCACCTAATGATTGTAATATCATTAAGTTAGCTCGTAGTTAGTTTGTTTATTAGTTAATTAGTATTAGTCTAAGTAACACCGTGGAAGAAGGACGGGTCTTCACCCACTGTATGCCTGATCCACAGCCCGGGAGTGGGCGTTTTATTGTAAGTATAAATACCCCTCTCCACATGTGGAGAGGGTTGGACCTTCATTCTTGTCAATCTAATATTTCCTTTTTCTCTCAAGGTTCCTTTCTTCCCCTCCTCCTCACTTCACTAATGCCACACAAATCACAAGGCTTATTATGTTTCTAACATAGTTAGTATTCTACAAGCTTTATTGGTTTTAATAAAGGGTTCTTTGAGGGTATATCGTGTGCATATTATTGTCGAGTCTTTGTAGTCTCTCGTGTTTGCTACTTGTGCTCGATACAACTCGCGATCTAGCGTTCCGCGATCGAACTTCGGGTTTGTTGTCGAGGTTTTATCCAACACAATCAATATAGCCCATAATTACCAACAAGGCCTATTATGAGACTGATATTGAGACTTAATAAAAGGTCAGAAATTTGACCTTCAAGGTACAAGGCCATCATTGTAGTGAACTTTCAATTAAAGGTTCCAAGACCGGAGAGGATCTGAACCTTTTTATGGTAAGACCATATGATGCAGAGTAATAATACACTAACTCTGCATATACAATCAATCACAATGTATCTTTTTCTGCTAATCCAGTGTTTGGCACAACACTGCAATTCCAGACAGGAAACTACTTTATAGAACTTTATAGCAGTATACCATGGATAAAACTAGTTGCATCATTGTTACATCCATTTTCACACTGAGCAATCAGTTTACCCCATAGTAACTAAAAACTCTTCCAAGATACTAGCCATATGTCATTCTTTCACCCTATCCCAAACAACCTCTTGGGAAATTTTAAACACAAACACAGCTCACTGGAATGTTCCAACTATTAAGTATTCTTCTGACTCTTGTTGAATTTTCCATTCTTACACTACTACAAAAAAAGCCATAGAAACTGGTTAGAATGACACATGAAGACAGGTTTTGTGACCACTCTCTGTGAGGGGGTATCTCTATAATTAAAACACATAGAAACCGGTTCTGCAACCGGTCTCTAATATAATTATCAAGACCTGCTTTCTAGTACAAACCTGTCTCTATTATAAATTAAACATGCTTCTTTTTATAAAGTAAATAAACTAGTTTCTATTTCACAACCAGTCTTAATGACATTTTTTTGGAACAAAAATATATAATTGTGTTTCAATTGTCCAGGTATTCATAAAATTGAGAATCCACAACCTAATTTTTCAAACGGAGCTAATATATCTGTGCGGTAATTTCTATTGCAATTAAAACTACAATCCTTGAAAATATTTATAGCTTTAAGCTAGTAATTTAACCCGTTCATATCAAATAACTTCAAGACATAATCCGTAAAAATGCTTCTCTATTAACCAAAGTAAATTACATGCTATAACCAAACAACACTTGTAACTTTAAGCTGCAATCATTTAAGCATTTGGCACAAGAAAACCTCAAATCTATAACTCATGGTGCCCGACAATTGAATCAAACAATTACTACCAACCTCCGACCTTTCTTTCGTAAAGTTGAGATATATCTTTTCTCCTCTTTTTGAAAATGAATTGACTGCACAAAACAAATTGTTACTTCGTTAGTACATGATCGTGAAGCCTTAGCTAAATTTCAACCACAAACACGTATATAAAAATCACAATGCTATCACTATGGTAAATTGACATAATACACAACACCAACCTGCTTGTATGTACTTCAACCTCCTTAATGACCTCGACAATCCCACCTATGGTATTCATGAAACAAATTATTATAAACTTATTATCTCATTGATGTAAATTCTACACAATAGGGTACTATATTTTCTGCATTGCCACTAGAAAGAAAGAGATGACCTTGTAATAAGTTATGTTATGACCACCATTTCATTCAAATCTGTTAGTTACTTCACTTACTTGTGAATTTGCACCAAGTAATGAAAGAAGATACAGATTACCATCAAATGCACAACCGCATCCTCCCATAATGATAGAATTAAGAAGTAAGAGCATAACAAGTAGCTTACATGTGTATGAGTTAACTATTCCCAGCAAAGTTTCAGAAGTATAAAAGCATGTGCTTTCAGCGGTATAGCGTACTCTACTTGGGTGTACTCCACTTGCGCTCTAAAAGACTTGAATGCAAACTGTCTCCAAGCTGAAGCCGACAAATTAAATTTTAATTAGATGATTAAAACAACAATAATAATTCGAATACAAGCTAGAACATATCACAATTATACATAGTAGGATCTGAGCAAAACATTACAAAATCTACCTAATCTTACTATTAAATTTTGATTAGGAGCTTAGGCTAGCAGCACCCTGCACATAAAACACCAATATATACTAGTTACAAATGATTAATATATTCACACTTTTGCGAGTGTATAAACATGTCACCAACACATACCTTCCGTAGCCCGTAGGATGTTATTCCCCCAATAGTTAAAGACAAATCATATAAGGCCTATAATTCTCTGAATAAAGTAATACTTTAGCATGGTAACGGACTAAAAACTTACTTGCTCGTGTTCTAATTGTAGACAAGCATCTGACTAGAGAAGTTCTTACACCTCCTTAAATCGTCAGACATTCGCGTATCTAAAACAAGCATAAGTATACATATAAAAACAAGTATTCGGAATCTAAAAGAATATGCTTGCAAACTACAGTATCTAATTAATCTACTGATAAATAACCAACAATGCTTGTTAGATATATAAACAAATTGGTAGTACCTAGCGCTGGTGGTCTTGTACATCTGTTGAGCCCCATACTAATTCCCATTTTACAATGTTTTTCAGCGTTTCAATATTCTGCAAAAAATTGTGTTCAAAAGAATATATATTCTGCAATTAATCGATCAGAATCGAAAAAACAGTTACAATATTGATGGATGAATTAAATCAAATTAACGGTAATTACCTCTGCTCCTGGAGGCAACAAAGCTTTTCTAGATCGTTCTCGTGACATTGTGGGTCGCTAATTTTTGTTCAATCTGCTGTTTATCGATTGTTGATGTATACCATTATAAACTCTAAAAAATAAAGATCACCAGGAAATAGCCTAATCAGCAAATATAACATAACAGTAATGATCGATTGTATTAGAGATCACTAAGAAAATACATCAAAAGATCACCAAGGAAAATAACAGTAGTTGATCGGTTGTATTAGAAAAGAAAAGAAAAATAACAGATTTGTTTAGAAAAGCAAAAGAACAAATAATAATCATTTGATGTTAAGGAAAAAATAAAGAACAAAAATTTTTATCATAAAAGGAAAAGATTGAAGAAGATGATACTTGATGATGGAGGCGTAATATTGTAGATAATGGAGGCAATATTAGGGTAAATTTGTACTTTGCATTTGTAGTGTGTTATACGGGCTATGTATGGCATGGAGTGGTGTAGATAGGGCTGAGCATCGGTCCCGTTCCGGGCCGGACCGATCAAGACCGAGACCAAGACCGAATTAGCCCAAAAGCCGAGAGCGAGGACCGTACCGAATGTGATCGGTCTATTCCGGTCCGGTCTCGGTCGGCCCGGTCCAACAAGGCAAAATAGTCGGTTTGTGGTTCTGACCAGACCGGACCGGACCGACCAAGATCGAGACCAAATTAGCCCAAAAGCCGAGATCGAGGACCGGACCGAATGTGGTCGGTCCGGTCCGGTCCGGTGTCAGTCGGTCCGTTTTCTTACATTTCCAAATGTTTTTGTCCGTTTTCTTACATTTCCATTTGCTTTCATCCATTTTCATACGTTTTCGTCCGTTTTCTTACGTTTTCGTCCGTTTTCATACATTTTTGTCTATTTTCATATGTTTCCATCCGTTTTCATACGTTTTCATTCATATTCATATGTTTTCGTCATTTTTTTACGTTTTTGTTCATTTCATATGTTTTCATCTGTTTTCATACATTTTCGTCCATTTCATATGTCTTCGGCCTTTTTTTCAGATATTTTTATCCATTTTCATATGTTTTTATCCATTTTCAGAAATTTTTCTACGTTTGTGTCCGTTTTCATACGTTCAACGATGAGAGCCATTATCTGAATAATCTAATATTGTTTAACATAACATTGAATTTTTTATTTTATTTTATTAGTATTTAGGTGGGCTTTAACTTTTCTTTATTTGTGTAAACTGATGGCATCCTTGGTAGTTATAGATCTACAAGGAGAGCCATTATGAATTTAGAAAAAGTACCGGTTTTTTATCCAAAAAACCTGTGCCTATCATAGAAAAATGTAGAGACTTGTCTTATCAAAAACACCAATGTCTTTAATTTTGTATAGAGACTGGTTTCTTATAATAGAACCGGTTTTAGGGTGATTTGGATTAAAGAGACCGGTTTGTTTGAAATAAACTAGATTGTATGCTCCCATGCTCCCTTCTTTTTAACTATAGAAACTAGTTTTTTTAAAACCGGTTTCTATTAAGAGGTTTCTATAGCCTTTTGTGTAGTAGTGTTAGAGTCATGATTTTCCACTTCACGTCATCTTTAATGTTGCTTAACACCATCAGCTCATTTCTCTGGACCTTTTGAAACAATCTTAAGTTCCGTTCTCTCCAAATGTTGTAGACACAAGTATCAATTCCAATTTTCCCCAAGATACTTACAATGCCATTATTATTCAGCTTCCTCATCATAAATTGAACCAAATTCTGCCAATCATCTGGTGCATCTGCCAATTCCAGTTCACCTTTTAGATCATTCATAAATTGATGTAATCTTTTTTCTCCCTAATACGGCTAAGTTATGTATTATCACATATCAATCAAGGATTCCACAATTTGATGCGACTGTTAATACGTTTTTTATGAACTTTTAACAGTTCGAACAATTACTCAGTATATCATAACTCAAAAAACGTAGAACTTGATTAGCAACAGAAAGTTTGGTTTTGAAGCACATTTTCAAGCAAATATGAAAAGAATGGTTAACATTAGGGGTGTCATAAAAACCGACCCGAACCCGACCCGACCCGAACCCGACCGGGTTCGGGTCAACTCGGGTCGGGTCAACTCGGGTCAAAAATCATATTCGGGTCAATCGGGTCAACCCGAATTAACCCGAGTTTAAACAAGGTCGGGTTCGGGTTTAATATATATCTCTTGCTCGGGTTCGGGTCAACTCGGGTCAAAAATCATATTCGGGTCAATCGGGTCAACCCGAATTAACCCGAGTTCTAAACAAGGTCGGGTTCGGGTTTAATATATATCTCTTGCTCGGGTTCGGGTCAACCCGAATTGACCCGAGTTTGATTTTTTTTTTTTTTTTTTTTTTTTTTTTTTTTTTTTTTTTAATGTAAACTTTGTAGGCTTTTCTTTTTATTAAAAGGACCATGTAGAGAAACGTTCCAAAGTCAAGCCCATGTAAATATGTAATGTAAGTTCATCATACATTTACATTAAAAAAAAAAAAAAAAAAAAAAAAAAAAAAACGCACCTAACTTCTAAAGAACAAGATTGACGTTTCAAACTTTATGCATATCATTTACAAATTAAAGTTATAGGTGTACTCTTTTTTTGGCAAGAGTACTATTTTTTGGTGTATAAAAGTTATAGAATGAATAACTGTGATGAATATTTGCAACAAAGGAACAAAATAACGTTGAGAACTATATAAACCAATCAAAGATGTGATCTGCTAATCACTAATTCACTATATCTTTTAAGAATGGAATAATGGATAGTCATGTGTTATGGTAAAACTTTATATTCATTATTAAAATACAAACCGAGTGAATCAGATTTCTTATATAAAAAATAAAAAAAAACGGCCAGACCCGAACCCGAGTTGACCCGACCCGAATTGACCCGAACCCGAATTGACCCGAGACTAAACAAGGTCGGGTTCGGGTATGTTTTTTGGAGGCTTGACCCAAGTTGACCCGAACCCGACCGGGTCAACCCGAATGACACCCCTAGTTAACATCAATAAGAAGACACCAATCATCATTTTTTATTTTATAAAATGTAATTATTTATGCTTTCTATACAAATTAATGATAGTGACAATAGCCTTTTGATAGTGGACGCCCTCTTCTCGTCTGCTTTACACATTTTTCAAACAAAAAACTCCATCAAGTATAAAGTAAACAAAACCTTTTTTCTTATAGGCATCTAAAAAGGTTTAAAAAAATCACAATAATGCTCACTTTTATATATCTTTTTCTTTTATATTTAAACAAAATACAGTTATAACATATTTGTATACTTTTATTCATGTTAGACGAATATCTGCGCAAAGCGACGGTATATAGCGGCAAACAAGTAAACTTGCAAAATCGTGATTTTGGTTCGACCTGTGACAACTGGCAAATTAGGGAGCCGTTTTGAAACCCGCATTACTTTAAAATTTATAATTTTGGAATATTTAAAAAGTTTATTGTGACGAGATATTTTATGAACGTTGGATTGTGATTTTTATCGTACGTTATTTATGGAATTTGATTAGTTATTAATGGTTTGGTTTGGATCATTCGTGATGATTTATTTTTGAGATCATTAATTGGCACTACGTTGACTCCGGCACTAGGAAACCTAACGAATTTAAATACTTTGATTAACGGCCGCGTTTATATATTTAACAGACGTATTGAGAAGTTTTGAAATATAATGAGTATGGACTCGGGATTCGAGGGTCGGGTTACTTTGAAAAGTTTACAATTATGGTCCTTGAGTTTTATATATATAACCGCCCCTCCTCCCTATTATTATTATTATTATTATTATCATTATTGGTTTTATATAAAAAGAGAAAACATAAATTGGTCCTTGTGAAAACCTGGCACACACAAACCAACACAACCCCTCTCCATCTTCATCTCTCTCTCTCACCCAAACCTAAAAATGGCCGCAACCTACTGTTCCGGCAACACAACAACTCCACCGCCACCAACCACCATACACGACCACCACTAAATGAATCTACATCATTCTCTCTTCTAGATCTACTAAAACACGCGCCAAAACTCACCCTTTTCACCCTCGATAATACCCTATGCGCCACCACTTTTGTTCAAGTATCACCACACACCGTTGTACCATGAAGACAAATAGGTAAGGCTGAGTCACGCGCGATTTGTGACTTGTGTTATATGAAAGATGTGACCAGGAGGTCACGATGTTTTATTTTGGGTTGGTTTTCGGTTAAGAACATGTAATATAAGTGGGTTTACATATAAAACATGGTTAAAAACTAGTTTGGTATCCGGGTTTACATTTCTTGTGGGTGTCGACTGTAAACCGAGAGCCTAGGCTCTCGGCTTGATGTTATTTATTTGAGCTTATGAAGTTTTGAGAATGATTTTTGTCTCGTAGCTGATGTCGAGAGTTTTCAGTTACATTTTTGATTTGATTCCGGTTTGGTTGAGAAAATTTGGACCTGGTCGTTTGATTGTGGCATCGAGACACCAAGGGTCCGTTTGGTTGAGTTGTTGAGCTCAGTCGAGCCTAAGCCGAGGCCTAAGTGGTCTTGGGTTTGAGTCATTTCGACCCATGGAGTAGCCGAGACCCAAATGGGTCTCTCGGCACGGGTTTGACTTGGTAAGTCGACCCGGATTGCATGAATTACTTGGTGGTCTTAATTGGTTTCCTGATGTTCTTGTTGTTGTTATTATTGTTAATTGTTGTTGTTGTGGTATATTGCTTTTGGTACATTGGTATTATTGATTGTTACTTAGAGCCGAGGATGTATTGGAATAATGGTTTATGTTTATGGAGTTGTGTTGACGAAAAGAGTATTTGGGGACCGATTGTGAAACAGTTAAATAGATGACGGAGATAGGTTAGTCGGGTGCCGTAGTCGGACCCTAATGTTGTAGCACGTGGATTTGGGATTGATTTGGACGGAGTTGATTTATTTATTTTGACTTGGTTAATTCTATTTTTGGACTTGGACTATGAGCCGAGAGTGATGACTCGGACATGTGACCAAATTCTTATGACTCGATAAATATTTAAAATCAAACATTAAAAATAATACTCGTAATAATATTATTGATAATATAATCGTTTATATACGTATATAGACGTGATAAACTATATATATATATATATATATATATATATATATATATATATATATATATATATATATATATATTGATGGCGTATAGCCTATATTTGGGCCACAAGCCCAAATGATAGACATTACTTACACCTAAGCCCACTACGAATGGGCTACCATGACAATGGTATGGGCTGTAGTATTATTGCTTTGGGCTCATAAAACCCAAAGGCCCAATCTAACCCACCGGGTAACGATAAGGATTATCTATCTTTGGGATAAATGTAAACTTTAAAACCCGTTTTGGTTGTGTTTTTCTTATGTTTACTTTATCTCGTTCTTTCATGACTTTGAATGGATACCAATCCCCGTAGCACCCCGAAAGCTTGTTGAGTCTTCCGCTGTACCAAATTTTGGGGGTATTACAAATTGGTATCAGAGCCAAGGTTATAGAGAACTAGGTAAATAGACACCTAAACTATAACCGATTTTTATAGAAAACGATCCTCGACCATTGCCCGCCAGCCCGCCAAGCCGAAGCATCATTGTTATTATTGAGGTATATTGAGATGATTATTAGATATGGGATTCTTGAGATGATTTGAGGATTTGAGATTTATTGATTTAGTGATATGATGGCGTTTTGAGGAATTATATGGCTTAATTGTTTTATGAATGATTTTAGTAATGCGGTATTTTAAATCTTTCTTGTATATATGATTGGGAATTATATGATGATTTTGATACGATATTTTGAGGATTTGAGATTTATTGATTTAGTGATATGATGGCGTTTTGAGGAATTATATGGTGTTTTGAGGAATTATATGGCTTAATTGTTTTATGAATGATTTTAGTAATGCGGTATTTTAAATCTTTCTTGATATATATGATTGGGAATTATACGATAATTTTGATACGATATTTTGAGTTAGCGGTTTAGTTGTTTTAAAACACTTACACCTACCCTATGCCGTTGTCACAAACCATGACCTCCTATTCGTACGATGTTATTGAGGATGTTTATACTGGCACGCGTCGCCCAGCACAGATCACTATGGCCCCTAATGACCCATACGTGATGGTCATGCGTTCGGCCACTACTTTATCGTCTCATTGTCGCCCTAAGTCACCGATTTTATCGCCTCGTGGTTCACCTGCTCAGAAATGACGATTGATGGAATACCCCTCCGACGAGGAGTATGAGGAGGAGTACGAGGGTGAGCAGAATGGACCCTCGGGATGAGGAAAAGGATGATCCTCAGGAGGAGGAGATGCCTGATGATGATGGGTCGCTAGCACATTCAGCTCATTCTGCGAAGCCCGATTCCCCGATACATCTGTTAGAGCCGGTTTCACCTGATCATCCATTTTTGTTTGAGTTGCCACCTGGTAGTCCCGTTGAGTCGGATGCACCTTCTGAGGTTTCTGCTGAGCATGCAAAATTGGGTGAGACTAGTAGGATGTGGACTCGAATTACTGCACAGGGCGAGAGGATCTCGCGGATGTCTGACCGACTTGAGATGTTTATTGCTGAGTTGAGAGTGATTTGATTACTGTCATGGGCAGGATGACAGCGATTAGAAGAGGTATGATGGAGATACATGAGCAGATAGAGAGTCTGCAGAGAGGTTTCCTCATGGCTCGTGAGGCAGATCGCAAGCTGTGGTAGAGGGACACAGAGTTAGAAAAGGAGGTTGCGGATCTCAAGAAGGACAGAGATACACATAGTGTTGAGCTGGGATCGTAATTGAGGAATTTGGATGGTTTGGGATCGGAGTTGAGGAGTCTACGCCAGCATCATAGCTAGATCGATTTGGATTTGTGTTGTTGTTGTGTTGCTTCCTAAGCCAGGGAGTACTTGGTTAGGAGAGCTGGTTATTCTATCCCTTAAGTCATGTTATTCGGATTGTATGTTCGTCTCGTATGGAACGATTAGTATTTATTATGTCTTTTGGTATTTTGGAACGAAGTATCGATCGCTACTTGTATGGACGATGGTGATTTCGTATGATATTCTACGGTTTTTGGCGTACATGGAGAATTGTGTTCCTATTTGCGTGGTTGATATTGTGTTGGTATTATGTTCGTACTTCGACTTTCGCTAATCGGATTCTTGTTGGACGTTATGATATGTGTTATTGGAGACTTATAAACCTTGTATTGTGACTTCGAGCAATGGCTATATGACGAAACCAGGTTAGAGCTACCAGAACTGGTCCTGCAGTGACTACCCTTGGTCGCCGAGGATGCCGTCCTACTCGAAATGTTGAAACCCCTACTCCTGATAATCTGGACACTACCAACCGCAACAACAGGAATCAAAATGTTGAGGTCCAGGGAGACAATGATCATGTTCCACTTAACGCACCAACTGTGGATCAAGCAATGATCAATCAACTTGTGGAGCAACGAGTTGCTGAGCTACTAGCTGAGTCAAATCATTCCAACAATTCTGCTAGAACATTTCCACCTGTTCGTGCTAATGGATGTAACTACAAGGAGTTTCAAATTTGTGGACCAATTGAGTTTGGTGGAACTGAAGGAGTTGTCTACTTGGTCAGGTGGATAGAGAAGACTGAGTCAGTGTTTAATGTCAGCGGTTGTGCGGAGAATGCGAAGTTAAAGTTTGCTTCTTTTACTTTCAAGGATGAAGCTTTAGCTTGGTGGAACAATTACCGTAATTCGGTTGGGAGTGATTTGGCTTATGCTATGACTTGGGAGCAATTTAAGTCGTTGCTGATTCAGACTTACTGCCCAAGGAATGAGATTAAGAAGCTGGAGATTGAGTTCTGGAACCATAAGGTGAAAGGTACCGATATGGCAACTTACAATAGCCGTTATCGAGAGTTAGCCTTACTTTGTCCCGATATGGTTAGGACTGAGACTCAAAGGATTGAGAGATATACCGATGGTTTTCCGGTAGCTACAAGGAACGATGTGATTTCTGCTAAGCCTGCAAACATTCATGAGGCTATCACTATTGCTCAACAATTGATGGACTCGTTGGCATTGGAAGAAGCTGAGAAAGACAAGAATGGAAAGAGGAAGAGGAATAATCATTCTAAGGGTAATGATTGTCGAAACAAGCGACAAACGATTACTAGAGCTTATGCTATGGGAGATGGAGACAAGAGGAACTACAATGGAGATGCACCCTAGTGTAACCGATGTTATAGGAATCATTCTAGACGATGTACTGTGATGTGCAAGAATTGCTCTAGGATGGGACACATAGCTAAGGATTGTAGAGCTCGACCACTTGCTCTGGTTCAAGCTATTCCTGAAACTATGAGTAAGGAAAATGTTACTTGTTATGGATGTGGAAAGAAGGGACATTATAGGAATGAGTGTAGGGAATCGTGGAACCGAGGAAATCAAGGATCGGGTGGTAATGGGTACAATCATGGAAACCGTGGAGCTGGAGGAAACCATGGACGACAAGATAATGGGGACCAACGTGTGGAAGCTGGAGCTGCTCATAGGAGAGTGTATGCACTTGGGAATGAGAGAGGAGAAGATCCGAACATCGTTACTGGTACGTTCCTTCTCAATAATCGTTATGCTTCCATACTATTTGATACTGGTGCCGATAAGAGTTTTGTGTCCACTACGTTTGCACCCTTACTAGAGAAACCCCCGATGGCCTTTGGAATTGGCTATGATGTAGAGTTAGCTAATGGGAATATAGAGAGGATTAGGACTATCATTCGCGGTTGTACGTTAAATTTTCTGAACCGTCCTTTCAACATAGACCTTCTACCCGTCACATTAGGAAGTTTTGATGTCATCATTGGTATGGATTGGTTGTCGAAGTATCCTGCTCATATACTTTGCGATGAGAAGATCGTGCGTGTGCCTTACGGCAAGGAGATTCTGAACATACCAGGAGATCGAAAAGAATTAAGAGGCCCATCTAGATTAGCGGTCATATCTTGCACTAAATTACCAAAGCTAATGGAAAAAGGATGTTGCCTTTTCTTAGCTCAAATTTCTGAGAAAGGAGGGAAGGAGAAGAAGGAAAGGTGCATTGGAGATGTGCCTATAGTTCGTGATTTTCGGATGTGTTTCCCGATGATTTGCCGGGAATTCCGCCTACTAGACAAGTAGAGTTTCAGATTGAGTTGATACCTGGTGCCGCACCCGTGGCACGAGCGCCTTATCGTCTTGCACCTACTGAACTGGAAGAGTTGTCGAAACAATTAGCGGAGTTAGCCAAAAAGGGATTTATAAGACCAAGTTCTTCGCCTTGGGGAGCCCCGGTCTTATTTGTGAAGAAGAAGGATGGATCGTTTCGTATGTGTATTGATTATCGAGAGTTGAACAAGTTAACGGTGAAGAATAGATACCCGTTACCGAGGATCGACGATTTGTTCGATCAGCTTCAAGGATCGAGTGTGTATTCGAAGATCGATTTGAGATCGGGATACCATCAACTTCGAGTTCGCGAGGAAGATATTCCGAAAACGGCTTTCAGAACCCGTTACGGGCATTACGAGTTTCAGGTGATGCCGTTTGGGTTGACTAACGCACCGGCGGTATTCATGGACCTCATGAATCGGGTGTGTAAGCCTTACTTGGATAAGTTCGTGATTGTGTTCATCGATGACATCCTAATTTATTCGAAGAGTGAGAAGGAGCATGAGGAGCATCTTAGGCTTATCTTAGAATTGCTCAGGAAAGAGAAGCTGTATGCCAAGTTCTCCAAATGTGAATTCTGGATTCCGACGGTACAATTTTTGGGTCATGTGATTGATAGGCAAGGAGTTCATGTAGATCCTGCTAAGACTGAAGCGATTAAAGATTGGGCTGCACCGACGACCCCAACAGAAGTTCGTCAATTTTTGGGTTTAGCCGGTTATTACCGAAGATTCATTGAGGGATTTTCGAAGATAGCAAGACCGTTGACCAAATTGACTCAAAAGAGTGTTAAATATGAATGGGGAGATAAGGAAGAGGAAGCATTTCAATTACTTAAGGAGATGTTGTGTAGTGCTCCTATCTTAGCGTTACCTGGAGGTAACGAGGACTTCGTCGTCTATTGTGACGCTTCTCATAAAGGTTTAGGAGCTGTGTTAATGCAACGAGAGAAGGTGATAGCTTATGCTTCCCGACAGCTCAAGAAGCACGAGAAGAACTACACCACCCATGATTTGGAATTAGGTGCTGTGGTTTTTGCCTTGAGGATATGGAGACATTATTTGTATGGTACCAAATGTGTTGTATTCACGGATCACAAAAGTCTACAACACATCTTGAATCAAAAAGAGCTCAACATGAGACAACGATGTTGGATTGAGTTGCTAAGCGATTGTGATTGTGAAATTCGTTACCATCCTGGTAAAGCAAACGTTGTTGCCTATGCTCTTAGCCGAAAGGAGAGAATACCACCGTTACGAGTTAAGTCATTAGGAATGACTATCGTATCGCCATTACCGTCTCAAATATTAGAAGCTCAATCGGAAGCGTTGAAAGCAGAAAATCGACCTGCTGAGAACATATTTGGGATGGCAGAAAATGAGAAGGGATTTGTTAAGCGTTCTGATGGAGTATTATGTTTTGGAGAGCGAAGTTGGGTACCATTGTATGGAGGAATTCGAGAGTTGATTATGCATGAGTCTCATAAGTCAAGATACTCTATTCATCCTGGGTCTGACAAGATCCACCAGGATTTGAAAAAGTTATATTGGTGGCCAAATATGAAGGCAGATATAGCATTGTATGTTAGTAAGTGTTTGACATGTTCTAAGGTTAAAGCCGAACATCAACGACCGTCAGGATTATTGACGCAGCCAGAACTCCCGGTTTGGAAATGGGAGCGGATTACGATGGACTTTATTACCAAATTACCAAAGACAGCTAGCGGTTGTGACGCTATCTGGGTAATTGTGGATCGTACAAGAATCTGGATACTTTTGGTGATCAATTCCTCATGGATAAGCCGGATGATGCCGAAGGTGACAAGTCTGATGATGAGCGTGGAGAAGTTGTGTCAATGGTTGATGTGCCTATTGAGCAAGACAACTCAACCATTCCTACCAGGTCTGCACCAACTCCTACTGCTGGTCCTGACAACAATGACACCCCACAAGCAGCTACTACACAAGAGAAACCGACTGAATCTGCCGCTCCTGCTACCACAGAGAAGAAGTTGGATCTGGACACTTTAGCTGGTATGACAGCTGATATTGTTCAAGATAACCTCACCATCCATGAGAAGTTGGACAAGCATGCCTCTTTACTTCAAACCTTAGTAAACCTTAATCTGCCAAAAACAATTATCAATCATGGCAGCAGATCATACAAGTTGGAGCATCTTGACCTTGAACGACAAGTATCTCAGGTAATCAACGAACAGGTAGCTGAAGCGGTCAGCATTGCTCTTGAAGCTCCCCTCAGATCCAGATTCAAATACCTACCTATCAATGATATGAAGATCATTCTGCAGCACAGCATGTATCAACAGGGTCAACATACAGGACACGATGCTCATGTCAAACTGTATAATGCATTGGAGGCCTCAATTCAACAAGATGATGCTGAGGAACACGCCAGAGATATGGAAATTGAAAGAAAAAGAAAACAGAGGCGTCAGGGTCATCCTAGGCCACAATCTGGATCACCTCCTCAATCACCTCCACCTCCACCACCTGCTGGGGCATCTGGTCCATCAGGCACTCCTTCTCTGCCTGGTGGGTCTCATGCTCCTAGTGGACCATCAAAACCCACCTCATCACCATCTCAAAAACATCAAACTGACAAGTCAACCAAGTCAGCACCTTCCAAACAAGTTAAGTATGCTGCTTGGACTACTATTGACGCTGGTGCAACCTCTATTGCATCTCATGTCAATGATGATCTTGTCTTTAATGAAGCATCTGTCGCTCCTCAACACACTGATTCTTCCGATGACGATGAAGATGATGCATCTACAACTCATATCCTTGGAAGACAGTGGTGGAAATCATTCACCAGAAGTGACTCCAATGATCCACCGCATGTTCTCTTAACCAAGGCTGACAAAGAGACATGGTGGAAACCAGATGACAACCAACCACAATCACCTGAACCTGACTGGACGATCCCTTCCTCCGACTTGCCAACTAATGATAACAACTCGATCAATGCCATCACTACCAGTTTCGTCCCTCATTCCGAAGATTCTCTACTTTCCCAAACTGGTGATATGGGAACGTTCATCACATGGTTCTGCAAGAAGCGTGGTCTATCAAGGCTCACTCAGAAAGACCTGGAAGCTCCGACCTTCAACATTGTCAAAGCATTTCATCAGGATGTTAATCATCTACAATACCAGATGGAGGAGTGCTACAAAATGTTCAACGACATTGTGGATGAAGGGATCATGAAGTATAATTACAACAATCCACTTCCTTTGGGTGGACCTCCTGGAAATGTTACTATCCAAGCTGAATTCTTCTTCAACAAAGACCTCGAATATCTTAAGCTTGGGAGTAGACAATGCAAGTCGGCCTTGTCCATCACAAAGATGAAAGCTGCCCTCTATTCTGATATCGGGATGGAACAGCTTGTCCCCGACAGCATGTGGAGTACTCAAGAATGTGACTACGACATCTCGGCATCTCTGGGCATTTCTCACTGGTGGCTGAAGAAGCAGCAATTTTACATTGATCGGTTTCAAGCTCAAGGTGACCGAAAGTCTGTTCGATCACCTCTTCAAATCATCAGTGTGGTTAAGGTACAGATACATCCCATCTATGGATATGACTACCTCAAGAACATAACACTCCGACGAGCTGAAGACAAGACGTCATGGACCCAGTGACGCACTGCACCAAACTTCCCAACCACTCAAGTTCTCTTAAAAGAGATTGTTTCATTCTCACGGGGAACCCTGTGCAATGTATCGACCGCTCATTGCGAGCTATGTTGATACCTAAAACAGGAGACGCCTCCCCAGTCTCCAGGAGCGGATCAAAATGCACTATTGAGTCTAGAGCCATGAGATCATCCATAAATCTCGATAGGACACATTCCAAATATGCTTATTGTTTCACACAATGTGGAAAATGAGATAAAATATTTAGAGTCCTACGCATTATCCTTGTGGTATTTCCAGAACATCCGAGTGATATGAAAATATTCACAATGAAGATGGAAATCCTTCTAGAGCGAACATCACTCAAGCTCTTGGTAGGTGACATGTGAGATCCATCTTGGATCAATGATCAAGTGACAACTGGAAAGCAACGATGGTGCGATTCAAAATTGAATCAAACTTGTTCCAGGATATGGATTGATGGATACTTTTGCTAAAACCTCTCAATGTGCTCACCAACTAATTTTTCGAGCACATTGATTGTGTATAATCTTTCAAACAAAAGTATTTTTGATGGAAATGTGATTCAAAGCTAAAACCTCTCGTCGTGTCTCAAAAAATGTTTATTATATGACACGCGAGTGATTTCTATAAATCAATTTCTCATTAATCTGTGAATATCTATTCACCGATTCACTCTATCGTGCTGTCTGCTTTGAGACGTTCCGGTATGAGAACATGCTAAGTATGAAGATTCCAAAGTAGATTCTTTGGAAGTTTCATTACTACAAGCTGGAAATTCCTGTCAAGGAGAGTCTTCTTTAAAAGAGACTCTACCTGATCACAGGTCGGTTTTTACAAAACAGGAGGGTAGTCTGTCCTCGCAGAACGAATGACAAAGCCATGTTCATTCTCTATCTTTATTGCTAACTGTTTTATTTCAGGGACACATATAAAGATGGCGTTGATGGCTCCAGTTTCCAGCTGAATCGGGTCAATCCATACCTCAAGCTTTCACATCCTCCACACTATCAATGAAGATGAGAGACTTGCTACAACAAAATGGATAGAGACTTCTAACAACGTTTCCGCAACTCTGATGAAAAAGTCTCCTGATTCACAAACTCCAATGCAACGTCTCCAGATACAGAAGGGTGTGAGCATGATGGTCCTTTGTCACTACATCACATGAAGGCAATACAACTATGGATGAGCTTGGAGATTTACTCTGGCTGATGATCTCAAAGAAGCTCAAAGATCACATATCTTAAAGGAATTCAAATCACAAGTTCGCTTGCTTGAAGTACGAAGTGTGTTGAAAAGTGAAGAATCAGATCCTACGAGCTACAAAGACTTAAGAATGCTTGAAGATCAAAGAGCTTAATTTCAAAGGTGACCTCGCTTAGGGGGAGATTGTTAGGAATACAGATATTCCTGTAAAAGTCTCGGTCACCTAATGATTGTAATATCATTAAGTTAGCTCGTAGTTAGTTTGTTTATTAGTTAATTAGTATTAGTCTAAGTAACACCGTGGAAGAAGGACGGGTCTTCACCCACTGTATGCCTGATCCATAGCCCGGGAGTGGGCGTTTTATTGTAAGTATAAATACCCCTCTCCACATGTGGAGAGGGTTGGACCTTCATTCTTATCAATCTAATATTTCCTTTTTCTCTCAAGGTTCCTTTCTTCCCCTCCTCCTCACTTCACTAACGCCACACAAATCACAAGGTTTATCATGTTTCTAACATAGTTAGTATTCTACAAGCTTTATTGGTTTTAATAAAGGGTTCTTTGAGGGTATATCGTGTGCATATTATTGTTGAGTCTTTGTAGTCTCTCGTGTTTGCTACTTGTGCTCGATACAACTCGCGATCTAGCATTCCGCGATCGAACTTCGGGTTTGTTGTCGAGGTTTTATCCAACACAATCAATATAGCCCATAATTACCAACAAGGCCTATTATGAGACTGATATTGAGACTTAATAAAAGGTCAGAAATTTGACCTTCAAGGTACAAGGCCATCATTGTAGTGAACTTTCAATTAAAGGTTCCAAGACCAGAGAGGATCTGAACCTTTTTATGGTAAGACCATATGATGCAGAGTAATAATACACTAACTCTGCAGATACAATCAATCACAATGTATCTTTTTCTGCTAATCTAGTGTTTGGCACAACACTGCAATTCCAGACAGGAAACTACTTTATGGAACTTTATAGCAGTATACCATGGATAAAACTAGTTGCATCATTGTTACATCCATTTTCACACTGAGCAATCAGTGTATCCCATAGTAACTAAAAACTCTTCCAAGATACTAGCCATATGTCATTCTTTCACCCTATCCCAAACAACCTCTTGGGAAATTTTAAACACAAACACAGCTCACTGGAATGTTCCAACTATTAAGTATTCTTCTGACTCTTGTTGAATTTTTCATTCTTAGAGTCATGATTTTCCACTTCACGTCATCTTTAATGTTGCTTAACACCATCAGCTCATTTCTCTGGACCTTTTGAAACAATCTTAAGTTCCGTTCTCTCCAAATGTTGTAGACACAAGCAGCAATTCCAATTTTCCCCAAGATACTTACAATGCCATTATTATTCAGCTTCCTCATCATAAATTGAACCAAATTCTGCCAATCATCTGGTGCATTTGCCAATTCCAGTTCACCTTTTAGATCATTCATAAATTGATGTAATCTTTTTTCTCCCTAATACGGCTAAGTTATGTATTATCACATATCAATCAAGGATTCCACAATTTGATGCGACTGTTAATACGTTTTTTTATGAACTTTTAACAGTTCGAACAATTACTCAGTATATCATAACTCAAAAAATGTAGAACTTGATTAGCAACAGAAAGTTTGGTTTTGAAGCACATTTTCAAGCAAATATGAAAAGAATGGTTAACATCAATAAGAAGACACCAATCATCATTTTTTATTTTATAAAATGTAATTATTTATGCTTTCTATACAAATTAATGATTGTGACAATAGCCATTTGATAGTGGACGCCCTCTTCTCGTCTGCTTTACGCATTTTCCAAACAAAAAACTCCATCAAGTATAAAGTAAACAAAACCTTTTTTCTTATAGGCATCTAAAAAGGTTTAAAAAAATCACAATAATGCTCACTTTTATATATCTTTTTCTTTTATATTTAAACAAAATACAGTTATAACATATTTGTATACTTTTATTCATGTTAGACGAATATCTGCGCAAAGCGACGGTATATAGCGGCAAACAAGTATACTTGCAAAATCGTGATTTCGGTTCGACCTGTGACAACTGGCAAATTAGGGAGCCGTTTTGAAACCCGCATTACTTTAAAATTTATAATTTTGGAATATTTAAAAAGTTTATTGTGACGAGATATTTTATGAACGTTGGAATGTTATTTTTATCGTACGTTATTTATGGAATTTGATTAGTTATTAATGGTTTGGTTTGGATCATTCGTGATGATTTATTTTTGAGATCATTAATTGGCACTACGTTGACTCCGGCACTAGGAAACCTAACGAATTTAAATACTTTGATTAACGGTCGCGTTTATATATTTAACGGACGTATTGAGAAGTTTTGAAATATAATGAGTATGGACTCGGGATTCGAGGGTCGGGTTACTTTGAAAAGTTTACAATTATGGTCCTTGAGTTTTATATATATAACCGCCCCTCCTCCCTATTATTATTATTATCATTATTGGTTTTATATAAAAAGAGAAAACATAAATTGGTCCTTGTGAAAACCTGGCACACACAAACCAACACAACCCCTCTCCATCTTCATCTCTCTCTCTCACCCAAACCTAAACTTGGCCGCCACCTACTGTTCCGGCCACACAACAGCTCCACCGCCACCAACCACCATACACGACCACCACTAAATGAATCTACATCATTCTCTCTTCTAGATCTACTAAAGCACGCGCCAAAACTCACCCTTTTCACCCTCGATAATACCCTACGCGCCACCACTTTTGATCAAGTATCACCACACACCGTTGTACCATGAAGACAAATAGGTAAGGCTGAGTCACGCGCGATTTGTGACTTGTGTTATATGAAAGATGTGACCAGGAGGTCACGATGTTGTATTTTGGGTTGGTTTTCGATTAAGAACATGTAATATAAGTGGGTTTACATATAAAACATGGTTAAAAACTAGTTTGGTATCCGGGTTTACATTTCTTGTGGGTGTCGACTGTAAACCGAGAGCCTAGGCTCTCGGCTTGAAGTTATTTATTTGAGCTTATGAAGTTTTGAGAATGATTTTGGTCTCGCAGCTGATGTCGAGAGTTTTGAGTTACATTTTTTATTTGATTCCGGTTTGGTTGAGAAAATTTGGACCTGGTCATTTGATTGTGGCATCGAGACACCAAGGGTCCGTTTGGTTGAGTTGTTGAGCTCAGTCGAGCCTAAGCCGAGGCCGAAGTGGTCTTGGGTTTGAGTCATTTCGACCCATGGAGTAGCCGAGACCAAAATGGGTCTCTCGGCACGGGTTTGACTTGGTAAGTCGACCCGGATTGCATGAATTACTTGGTGGTCTTAATTGGTTTCCTGATGTTCTTCTTGTTGTTATTATTGTTAATTGTTGTTGTTGTGGTATATTGCTTTTGGTACATTGGTATTATTGATTGTTACTTGGAGCCGAGGATGTAGCCAAAAAGGGATTTATAAGACCAAGTTCTTCGCCTTGGGGAGCCCCGGTCTTATTTGTGAAGAAGAAGGATAGATCGTTTCGTATGTGTATTGATTATCGAGAGTTGAACAAGTTAACGGTGAAGAATAGATACCCGTTACCGAGGATCGACGATTTGTTCGATCAGCTTCAAGGAGCGAGTGTGTATTCGAAGATCGATTTGAGATCGGGATATCATCAACTTCGAGTTCGCGAGGAAGATATTCCGAAAACGGCTTTCAGAACCCGTACGGGCATTACGAGTTTCAGGTGATGCCGTTTGGGTTGACTAACGCACCGGCGGTATTCATGGACCTCATGAATCGGGTGTGTAAGCCTTACTTGGATAAGTTCATGATTGTGTTCATCGATGACATCCTAATTTATTCGAAGAGTGAGAAGGAGCATGACGAGCATCTAAGGCTTATCTTAGAATTGCTCAGGAAAGAGAAGCTGTATGCCAAGTTCTCCAAATGTGAATTCTGGATTCCAACGGTACAATTTTTGGGTCATGTGATTGATAGGCAAGGAGTTCATGTAGATCCTGCTAAGACTGAAGCGATTAAAGATTGGGCTGCACCGACGACCCCAACAGAAGTTCATTAATTTTTGGGTTTAGCCGGTTATTACCGAAGATTCATTGAGGGATTTTCGAAGATAGCAAAACCGTTGACCAAATTGACTCAAAAGAGTGTTAAATATGAATGGGGAGATCAGGAAGAGGAAGCATTTCAATTACTTAAGGAGATATTGTGTAGTGCTCCTATCTTAGTGTTACCTGGAGGTAACGAGGACTTCGTCATCTATTGTGACGCTTCTCATAAAGGTTTAGGAGCTGTGTTAATGCAACGAGAGAAGGTGATAGCTTATGCTTCCCGACAGCTCAAGAAGCATGAGAAGAACTACACCACCCATGATTTGGAATTAGGTGCTGTGGTTTTTGCCTTGAGGATATGGAGACATTATCTGTATGGTACCAAATGTGTTGTATTCACGGATCACAAAAGTCTACAACACATCTTGAATCAAAAAGAGCTCAACATGAGACAACGACGTTGGATTGAGTTGCTAAGCGATTATGATTGTGAAATTCGTTACCATCCTGGTAAAGCAAACGTTGTTGCCGATGCTCTTAGCCGAAAGGAGAGAATACCACCGTTACGAGTTAAGTCATTAGGAATGACTATCGTATCTCCATTACCGTCTCAAATATTAGAAGCTCAAACGGAAGCGTTGAAAGCAGAAAATCGACCTGCTGAGAACATATTTGGGATGGCAGAAAATGAGAAGGGATTTGTTAAGCGTTCTGATGGAGTATTATGTTTTGGAGAGCGAAGTTGGGTACCATTGTATGGAGGAATTCGAGAGTTGATTATGCATGAGTCGCATAAGTCAAGATACTCTATTCATCCTGGGTCTGACAAGATGCACCAGGATTTGAAAAAGTTATATTGGTGGCCAAATATGAAGGCAGATATAGCATTGTATGTTAGTAAGTGTTTGACATGTTCTAAGGTTAAAGCCGAACATCAACGACCGTCATGATTATTGACGCAGCCAGAACTCCCGGTTTGGAAATGGGAGCGGATTACGATGGACTTTATTACCAAATTACCAAAGACAGCTAGAGGTTGTGATGCTATCTGGGTAATTGTGGATTGTTTGACTAAGTCTGCTCATTTTCTGGCAATTAGTGAAGATGATAGTGTTGATAAACTTGCGAGGTTGTATGTGAAGGAGATAGTTTCTCGTCATGGAGTTCCGATATCGATTATTTCTGATCGCGACAGCCGCTTCACGCCAGCATTGTGGCGATCACTTCAAACCGCTTTGGGGACGAGACTTGATATGAGTACTGCATATCACCCCCAAACCGATGGTCAAAGTGAGAGAACTATTCAGACTTTGGAGGATATGCTTCGTGCATGCATAATAGACTTTGGTAAAGGCTGGGAGAAGTATCTACCCCTAGCGGAGTTTTCTTAGAATAATAGCTACCACACAAGTCTAAAAGCTGCACCATTTGAAGCTTTATATGTTCATAAATGTCGTTCGCCTATTAGTTGGGCTGAATTTGGAGATAGCCAACTCACAGGCCCTGAACTTATTTTGGAGACTACTAAGAAAGTAATGCAAATTCGAGATCGATTGCAAGCAGCTAGAGATAGGCAGAAAAGTTACGCCGATCAGAGACGTAAACCCCTAGAATTCCAGGTTGGAGACAAAGTGATGCTGAAAGTCTTGCCTTGGAAGGGTGTAATACATTTCGGGAAACGTGGGAAACTTAATCCCTGCTACATTGGACCATTTCTTATTTTGGAAAGAATTGGGCCCGTGGCTTATCGGTTGGAATTACCACCGGAATTGAGTAAAGTTCATGATGTGTTTCATGTTAGTAATTTGAAGAAGTGTCTTTCAGATGAAACGCCGGTTATACCAATTAAGGATGTTCGTGTGGATGAAAGTTTGAATTTTGTGGAAGAGCCGATTGAGATTTTGGATCGAGAGATTAAACAACTTAAGAGAAGTCGTATTCCGCTCATCAAAGTTCGTTGGAATTCGCGGCATGGGCCGGAATTCACGTGGGAACGTGAGGATGAGTTTCGAAAGAGATATCCGAGGCTTTTTACTTCGTAGATGGTTTGTTCCGAGTGAAACCCGGGACGGGTTTCTTCTGAGGCTGGGAGGATGTGACAACTGGCAAATTAGGGAGCCGTTTTGAAACCCGCATTACTTTAAAATTTATACTTTTGGAATATTTAAAAAGTTTATTGTGACGAGATATTTTATGAACGTTGGAATGTGATTTTTATCATACGTTATTTATGGAATTTGATTAGTTATTAATGGTTTGGTTTGGATCATTCGTGATGATTTATTTTTGAGATCATTAATTGGCACTACGTTGACTCCGGCACTAGGAAACCTAACGAATTTAAATACTTTGATTAACGGTCGCGTTTATATATTTAACGGACGTATTGAGAAGTTTTGAAATATAATGAGTATGGACTCGGGATTCGAGGGTCGGGTTACTTTGAAAAGTTTACAATTATGGTCCTTGAGTTTTATATATATAACCGCCCCTCCTCCCTATTATTATTATTATCATTATTGGTTTTATATAAAAAGAGAAAACATAAATTGGTCCTTGTGAAAACCTGGCACGCACAAACCAACACAACCCCTCTCCATCTTCATCTCTCTCTCTCTCACCCAAACCTAAACCTGGCCGCCACCTATTGTGCCGGCCACACAACAGCTCCACCGCCACCAACCACCATACACGACCACCACTAAATGAATATACATCATTCTCTCTTCTAGATCTACTAAAACATGTGCCAAAACTCACCCTCGATAATACCCTACGCGCCACCACTTTTGTTCAAGTATCACCACACACCGTTGTACCATGAAGACAAATAGGTAAGGCTGAGTCACGCGCGATTTGTGACTTGTGTTATATGAAAGATGTGACCAGGAGGTCACGATGTTGTATTTTGGGTTGGTTTTCGATTAAGAACATGTAATATAAGTGGGTTTACATATAAAACATGGTTAAAAACTAGTTTGGTATCCGGGTTTACATTTCTTGTGGGTGTCGACTGTAAACCGAGAGCCTAGGCTCTCGGCTTGATGTTATTTATTTGAGCTTATGAAGTTTTGAGAATGATTTTGGTCTCGCAGCTGATGTCGAGAGTTTTCAGTTACATTTTTGATTTGATTCCAGTTTGGTTGAGAAAATTTGGACCTGGTCGTTTGATTGTGGCATCGAGACACCAAGGGTCCGTTTGGTTGAGTTGTTGAGCTCAGTCGAGCATAAGCCGAGGCCGAAGTGGTCTTGGGTTTGAGTCATTTTGACCCATGGAGTAGCCGAGACCCAAATGGGTCTCTCGGAACGGGTTTGACTTGGTAAATCGACCTGGATTGCATGAATTACTTGGTGGTCTTAATTGGTTTCCTGATGTTCTTCTTGTTGTTATTATTGTTAATTGTTGTTGTTGTGGTATATTGCTTTTGGTACATTGGTATTATTGATTGTTACTTGGAGCCGAGGATATATTGGAATAATGGTTTATGTTTATGGAGTTGTGTTGACGAAAAGAGTATTTGGGGACCGATTGTGAGACGGTCAATTAGATGACGGAGATAGGATAGTCGGGTGCCGTAGTCGGACCCTAATGTTGTAGCACGTTGATTTGGGATTGATTTGGACGGAGTTGATTTATTTATTTTGACTTGGTTAATTCTATTTTTGGACTTGGACTATGAGCCGAGAGTGATGACTCGGACATGTGACCAAATTCTTATGACCCGATAAATATTTAAAATCAAACATTAAAAATAATACTCGTAATAATATTATTGATAATATAATCATTTATATACGTATATAGACGTGATAAACGTACACACACATATATATATATATATATATATATATATATATATATATATATATATATATATATATATATATATATATATATATATATATATATATATATATATATATAAATGCGTATATTAATAATAAAAGGATCACGAGTAAACGTTATAACAATATAACGATAAATATGGTACTATGCGAATAGTGCAATAAATGTCGGAGTATTATTAAAAATAAATAACTATAAATAATGTCGAGAACTAATACGTCAGGTAAATAATAAATAAAAACATGATGACTTTTATAAATTTGGAAAACTTATCGAGTTATACGAGTTGTGGTTACTTAAAGTCCAAGTGGGCTTTATTGTGTGACTTTTGTGTTGTCACGGATATATGACGATTAATATATCCATCTTATATAACTACGTGACTTATTTAATCGACGGGTTAAATCGAGTTATTTAGCTATATAAAATGAGTATGTTAATGGGCATCGTATCCTACGACGCCCATAGGTTGTGGTACGTGTATTAGGATAATAAATTTACTATATATCTCGTGGAGTTGACTAAATTGACGAATTTGGCCAATTTGACGATATATATAGGGAATTTATTGTACTACAATATATACCATATAGTATTCTTTGTGCTATATGCTTTAGGTTGGGTATAATCTTGGAGCGGTATATTACGTAAATAAATATGGGAGATTACCAAATCGACGGATCTGATAACCTTCAATGATTTATTTAAATAATATACTGGGCTAATATTAGACCTATAGATGGTTTATTATTTCTTTCGTTGTGGCTTCTTGGTTTAAGTTGTGTCGACCCTCCACCAATGTTCTGAAAGGCTCAAGGCGCACTAAGGCGCAAAGGGGGTCAAAGAGCCTCGAGTCGAGGCACAAACCAAGGCGCAGAATTCATAAATATGAGGCGCACTATACATTTAGGTTTTTTTATAACATATATGACAACTTATGCTGCTTAAATAACATAAAATTATCAATATTCAATGCATAATGCCACTTAATAGTTATTACATTGCATTTAAACCCAAAATATTAAGCAGGCAACATATCAAAATCCATGAACTACCCTAAATTCCTGAATATACATTACAATATATGAGTTTATAACTTATAAAATTTAACAAATTATCATGTATCAAATTATCAACTATCAACAACAAAAAAACTATGTTTGTTTGGTAACACTTAACACTAAAGAAACAATATTTGTATCTGTTAATAAGCTAGTATTCTTAGTCATTAGATTACAAAAAAACATAGTTCTTTGTTGATTGTGTGTTTTATTTATTTTCTAAAATATAAGGGTTATTAGATACTTTATAACTTAAAGGGCCAAATGTATATAACATGTAAGCCAAAATGTATCTTACTATTAAGAAAAAAATGCCAAAACCCCGTTACATCTTCTAGGCGCACAAATCCCCAAGGCGCTAAAGCGCAAAAATCCCCAAGGCGCTGCGATTTTTACGGGATTCATGCATGTCGTGAGCCTCGATCTAAAAAAAATCCCAAAGGCTGGAGCCTCGTGGGATTTAGGGAGTAGGCGCGCCTTAGGCGCGATTTTTAAAACTAAGCCCTCCACCCAAATGGATACCAAACGTCAAATTTTAAATTAATATATGAAGATAATTTGAGAAATGGATATTTTTGGAAAGTTAAATGGAATACGTTCGGGAATGGGAATATTTGATTTTGAGGAAATGATTTCTGAACGAGTTTGATATTGTTAGGAAGTGCCGAGTCTGTAGTTGCCATTACTTGAGTTTGCTTACGTCTTTCATCTATCGAATACTTTTGAGGATTTTCTGGACTTGAGGTGAGTCATAGCCCCACTTTTTACTCTTGAGCTTTGTTTTCAATACTTGGGGTGAGAAATGTGCAAATGTTTTATGTGGACTATTATCGCTTTGTTTATGTTAAAACTTGCTATGCTTATGGAACTAGGTAGTGTAGAGCATGTCGTATCCTTACGAATGCAGCGCATGTCGCATCCTTACGAATGCAAGAACATGTCGTATCCTTACGAATGTTGGGCATGTCGCATCCTTGCGAATGCATATTGATTTGATTTGGTTATAGAGCGGGGCCTAGTCAAGAACTAGGTAAGCTATACAACGAGGCCTAGACTAGATCTAGGTAAGTTGAACATGTCGTATCCTTACGCATGTTGGGTATGTCGTATCCTTACGCATCCAGATTGATTGTATTGGATTTGGTTACTGGACTATAGTGTGCACCTATAGGGTTGATTCGATTTGGTTGGATTATTTTGGTTGGATGATTGAGGCCTAGTCTAGCTAGCAAGCGTTTTGCGTATATATCCACTATATTGAATTATGAAATTTAAACCTATGATCTCACTAGAGAAAGCTGACTATTAGCACGTTTTCTCAGGTAATTAAGTGATGCCCTTGGATGCTTGGATTGGAGGCTTGGCAATGGCACCTGGTTACGGATCTATTTTCTAAAACTCTGATAAATAATTGCGGACCTATGTTTATTTCTTTTGGGCCTTACTTTGGAAAATTCTTGGGATAAATGTAAACTTTAAAACCCGTTTTGGTTGTGTTTTTCTTATGTTTACTTTATCTCGTTCTTTCATGACTTTGAATGGATACCAATCCCCGTAGCACCCCGAAAGCTTGTTGAGTCTTCCGCTGTACCAAATTTTGGGGGTGTTACAGATTGGTATCAGAGCCAAGGTTATAGAGAACTAGGTAAATAGACACCTAAACTATAACCGATTTTTATAGAAAACGATCCTCGACCATTGCCCGCCAGCCCGCCAAGCCGAAGCATCATTGTTATTCTTGAGGTATATTGAGATGATTATTAGATATGGGATTCTTGAGATGATTTGAGGATTTGAGATTTATTGATTTAGTGATATGATGGCGTTTTGAGGAATTATATGGCATTTTGAGGAATTATATGGCTTAATTGTTTTGTGAATGATTTTAGTAATGCGGTATTTTAAATCTTTCTTGATATATATGATTGGGAATTATATGATGATTTTGATACGATATTTTGAGTTAGCGGTTTAGTTGTTTTAAAACACTTACACCTACCCTATGCCGTTGTCACAAACCATGATCTCATATTCGTACGATGTTATTGAGGATGTTTATACTGGCACGCGTCGCCCAGCACAGATCACTATGGCCCCTGATGACCCATACGTGATGGTCATGCGTTCGGCCACTACTTTATCGTCTCATTGTCGCCCTAAGTCACCGATTTTATCGCCTCGTGGTTCACCTGCTCAGAAATGACGATTGATGGAGTACCCCTCCGACGAGGAGTATGAAGAGGAGTACGAGGGTGAGCAGAATGATGACCCTCAGGATGAGGAAAAGGATGATCCTCAGGAGGAGGAGATGCCTGATGATGATGGGTCACTAGCACATTCAGCTCATTCTGCAAAGCCCGATTCCCCGATACATCCGTTAGAGCCGGTTTCACCTGATCATCCATTTTTGTTTGAGTTGCCACCTGGTAGTCCTGTGGAGTCGGATGCACCTTCTGAGGTTTCTGCTGAGCATGCAGAATTGGGTGAGACTAGTAGGATGTGGACTCGAATTACTGCACAGGGCGAGAGGATCTCGCGGATGTCTGACCGACTTGAGATGGTTATTGCTGAGTTTATTGCTGAGTTGAGAGTGATTTAATTACTGTCATGGGCAGGACGACAGCGATTAGAAGAGGTATGATGAAGATACATGAGCAGATATAGAGTCTGCAGAGAGGTTTCCTCACGGCTCGTGAGGCAGATCACAAGCTGTGGCAGAGGGACACAGAGTTAGAAAAGGAGGTTGCGGACCTCAAGAAGGACAGAGATACACATAGTGTTGAGCTGGGATCATTATTGAGGAATTTGGATGGTTTGGGATCGGAGTTGAGGAGTCTACGCCAGCATCATAGCTAGATCGATTTGGATTTGTGTTTTTGTTGTGTTGCTTCCTAAGCCAGGGAGTACTTGGTTAGGAGAGTTGGTTATTCTATCCCTTAAGTCATGTTATTCGGATTGTATGTTCGTCTCGTATGGAACGATTAGTATTTATTATGTCTTTTGGTATTTTGGAACGAAGTATCGATCGCTACTTGTATGGACGATGGTGATTTCGTATGATATTCTACGGTTTTTGGCGTACATGGAGAACTGTGTTCCTATTTGCATGGTTGATATTGTGTTGGTATTATGTTCGTACTTTGACTTTCGCTAATTGGATTCTTGTTGGACGTTATGATACGTGTTATTGGAGACTTATAAACCTTGTATTGTGACTTCGATCAATGGCTGAACGATGAAACCCTGTTAGAGCTACCAGAACTAGTCCTGCAGTGACTACCCCTGGTCGCCGAGGACGCCGTCCTACTCGAAATGTTGAAACCCCTACTCCTGATAACCTGGACACTACCAACCGCAACAACAGGAATCAAAATGTTGAGGTCCAGGGAGACAATGATCATGTTCCACTTAACGCACCTACTGTGGATCAAGCAATGATCAATCAACTTGTGGAGCAACGAGTTGCTGAGCTACTAGTTGAGTCAAATCATTCCAACAATTCTGCTGGAACATTTCCACCTGTTCGTGCTAATGGATGTAACTACAAGGAGTTTCGAATTTGTGGACCTATTGAGTTTGGTGGAACTGAAGGAGTGGTCTACTTGGTCAGGTGGATAGAGAAGACTGAGTCAGTGTTTAATGTCAGCGGTTGTGCGGAGAATGCGAAGGGAAAGTTTGCTTCTTTTACTTGCAAGGATGAAGCTTTAGCTTGGTGGAACAATTACCGTAATTCGGTTGGGAGTGATGTGGCTTATGCTATGACTTGGGAGCAATATAAGTCCTTGCTGATTCAGACTTACTGCCCAAGGAATGAGATTAAGAAGCTGGAGATTGAGTTCTGGAACCATAAGGTGAAAGGTACCGATATGGCAACTTACAATCGCCGTTATCGAGAGTTAGCCTTACTTTGTCCCGATATGGTTAGGATTGAGACTCAAAGGATTGAGAGGTATACCGATGGTTTGCCGGTAGCTACAAGGAACGATGTGATTTCTGCTAAGCCTGCAAACATTCATGAGGCTATCACTATTGCTCAACAATTGATGGACTCGTTGGCATTGGAAGAAGCTGAGAAAGACAAGAATGGAAAGAGGAAGAGGGATAATCATTCTAAGGGTAATGATCGTTGAAACAAGCGACAAACGATTACTAGAGCTTATGCTATGGGAGAGGGAGACAAGAGGAACTACAATGGAGATGCACCCTAGTGTGACCGATGTTATAGGAATCATTCTGGACGATGTACTGTGATGTGCAAGAATTGCTCTAGGATGGAACATATAGCTAAGGATTGTAGAGCTCGACCACTTGTTATGGTTCAAGCTACTCCTGAAACTATGAGTAAGGCAAATGTTACTTGTTATGGATGTGGAAAGAAGGGACATTATAGGAATGAGTGTAGGGAATCGTGGAACCAAGGAAATCAAGGATCGGGTGGTAATGGGTACAATCATGGAAACCGTGGAGCTGGAGTAAACCGTGGACGACAAGATAATGGGGACCAACGTGTGGAAGCTGGAGCTGCTCATGGGAGAGTGTATGCACTTGGGAACGAGAGAGGAGAAGATCCGAACGTCGTTACTGGTATGTTCCTTCTCAATAATCGTTATGCTTCCATACTATTTGATACTGGTGCCGATAAGAGTTTTGTGTCCACTACGTTTGCACCCTTACTAGAGAAACCCCCGATGGCCTTAGGAATTGGCTATGATGTAGAGTTAGCTAATGGGAATATAGAGACGATTAGGACTATCATTCGCGGTTGTACGTTAAATTTTCTGAACCGTCCTTTCAACATAGACCTTCTACCCGTCACATTAGGAAGTTTTGATGTCATCATTGATATGGATTGGGTGTCGAAGTATCGTGCTCATATACTTTGCGATGAGAAGATCGTGTGTGTGCCTTACGGCAAGGAGATTCTGAACATACCAGGAGATCGAAAAGAATTGAGAGGCCCATCTAGATTAGCGGTCATATCTTGCACTAAATTACCGAAGCTAATGGAAAAAGGATGCTGCCTTTTCTTAGCTCAAATTTTTGAGAAAGGGGGAAGGAGAAGAAGGAAAGGTGCATTGGAGATGTGCCTATAGTTCGTGATTTTCGGATGTGTTTCCCGATGATTTGCCGGGAATTCCGCCTACTAGACAAGTAGAGTTTCAGATTGAGTTGATACCTGGTGCCGCACCCGTGGCACGAGCGCCTTATCGTCTTGCACCTACTGAACTGGAAGATTTGTCAAAACAATTAGCAGAGTTAGCCGAAAAAGGATTTATAAGACCAAGTTCTTCACCTTGGGGAGCCCCGGTCTTATTTGTGAAGAAGAAGGATGGATCGTTTCGTATGTGTATTGATTATCGAGAGTTGAACAAGTTAACGGTGAAGAATAGATACCCGTTACCGAGGATCGACGATTTGTTCGATCAGCTTCAAGGATCGAGTGTGTATTCGAAGATCGATTTGAGATCGGGATATCATCAACTTTGAGTTCGCGAGGAAGATATTCCGAAAACGGCTTTCAGAACCCGTTATGGGCATTACGAGTTTCAGGTGATGCCGTTTGGGTTGACTAACGCACCGGTGGTCATGGACCTCATGAATCGGGTGTGTAAGCCTTACTTGGATAAGTTCGTGATTGTGTTCATCAATGACATCCTAATTTATTCGAAGAGTGAGAAGGAGCATGAGGAGCATCTAAGGCTTATCTTAGAATTGCTCAGGAAAGAGAAGCTGTATGCCAAGTTCTCCAAATGTGAATTCTGGATTCCGACGGTACAATTTTTGGGTCATGTGATTGATAGGCAAAGAGTTCATGTAGATCCTGCTAAGACTGAAGCGATTAAAGATTGGGCTGCACCGACGACCCCAACAGAAGTTCGTTAATTTTTGGGTTTAGCCGGTTAATACCGAAGAGTCATTGAGGGATTTTCGAAGATAGCAAAACCGTTAACCAAATTGACTCAAAAGAGTGTTAAATATGAATGGGGAGATAAGGAAGAGGAAGCATTTCAATTACTTAATGAGATGTTGTGTAGTGCTCCTATCTTAGCGTTACCTGGAGGTAACGAGGACTTCGTCGTCTATTGTGACGCTTCTCATAAAGGTTTAGGAGCTGTGTTAATGCAACGAGAGAAGGTGATAGCTTATGCTTCCCGACATCTCAAGAAGCACGAGAAGAACTACACCACCCATGATTTGGAATTAGGTGTTGTGGTTTTTGCCTTGAGGATATGGAGACATTATCTGTATGGTACCAAATGTGTTGTATTCACGGATCACAAAAGTCTACAACACATCTTGAATCAAAAAGAGCTCAACATGAGACAACGACGTTGGATTGAGTTGCTAAGCGATTATGATTGTGAAATTCGTTACCATCCTGGTAAAGCAAACGTTGTTGCCGATGCTCTTAGCTGAAAGGAGAGAATACCACCGTTACGAGTTAAGTCATTAGGAATGACTATCGTATCGCCATTACTGTCCCAAATATTAGAAGCTCAAACGGAAGCGTTGAAAGCAGAAAATCAACCTGCTGAGAACATATTTAGGATGGCAGAAAATGAGAAGGGATTTGTTAAGCATTCTGATGGAGTATTATGTTTTGGAGAGCGAAGTTGGGTACCATTGTATGGAGGAATTCGAGAGTTGATTATGCATGAGTCTCATAAGTCAAGATACTCTATTCATCCTGGGTCTGACAAGATGCACCAGGATTTGAAAAAGTTATATTGGTGGCCAAATATGAAGGCAGATATAGCATTGTATGTTAGTAAGTGTTTGACATGTTCTAAGGTTAAAGCCGAACATCAACGACCGTCAAGATTATTGACGCAGCCAGAACTCCCGGTTTGGAAATGGGAGCGGATTACGATGGACTTTACTACCAAATTACCAAAGATAGCTAGCGGTTGTGACGCTATCTGGGTAATTGTGACTAAGTTTGCTCATTTTCTGGCAATTAGTGAAGATGATAGTGTTGATAAACTTGCGAGGTTGTATGTGAAGGAGATAGTTTCTCGTCATGGAGTTCCGATATCGATTATTTCTGATCGCGATAGCCGCTTCACGTCAGCATTGTGGTGATCACTTCAAACCACTTTGGGGACGAGACTTGATATGAGTACTGCATATCACCCCCAAACCGATGGTCAAAGTGAGAGAACTATTCAGACTTTGGAGGATATGCTTCGTGCATGCATAATAGACTTTGGTAAAGGCTGGGAGAAGTATCTACCCCTAGCGGAGTTTTCTTAGAATAATAGCTACCACACAAGTCTAAAAGCTGCACCATTTGAAGCTTTATATGGTCATAAATGTCGTTCGCCTATTGGTTGGGCTGAAGTTGGAGATAGCCAACTCACAGGCCCTGAACTTATTTTGGAGACTACTGAGAAAGTAACGCAAATTCGAGATCGATTGCAAGCAGCTAGAGATAGGCAGAAAAGTTTTTAGCAAGGTAAAATAAGATGGCTAGTTCGATAACTAGGTTTGACATCGAAAAATTCGATGGGAAGAATGACTTCGGGTTATGGCAAAGAAAGATGTGTGCTTTAATGTGTAGGACCTTAGATATGACAACTTTATCACACCAATAGAAGCTTATAAGAAGTAAAGATGGAAAGATGGTGACTTGATATGTATAGATATGTATTTCGAATTTAGAGAGAGAGAGATGAAATATGAGAGCTTTTATTCAAAGAAAACATACACAATACACACACAAGCACACCTTACAAATGAGAGGTAAGGTGCCTTATATAGTTCCATACATAGGCTTTCTATGGGCTTGGGCTTGGACTTGGTTACATGGTAGATAACAAGGCTTATGAAACATAGCACATAACATATTAGCTTGCCAAGTCCAAGGCCCAATGACTAAACTATTACTAATCTTAACAAACGACACAAAGTTACAATATGAGAATGACCATCACTTCATAATACATATTTTTAATGCTAACAATCTCCCCCTAAGAGGTGGTCATTCGAATGATGCTCCACGTGAGTGGGTCTTCCGTGTTCTTTGTCTTTAACTTTGTGTGTCGTTGTAGAATAGTCTTTAGTCTTTGTTCCTTCATGCTTTGTGATATTTGATAACTGAATTTTCATCGTTCTTTGTTCCTTTGTGATGTGGTGTTATCTGCCTTTCGTCACTTCTGCATCTGTGGTGGTTGTTTGCCATTCCAACATGCTCATACATCTTCAGTCTTTGTGATACAAGCATTTGTAGTTCCCGTTCTTTCACACAGATATTTGTCACTTTACTTATGTAGATTCTTTCACATTGCGTAGAATCTTTCTTTGAACCTTTCTTTGCTTTGATCTTTGTGAGAACTTTCCTTTGACTTCGAGATGCATGTATGAGCATGTGGAATCTGTCGCCATGGAGATGAAGTGTCCCTGCATATAAACAGTTAGCAATAAAACATCCGGTACTTACAGATAAGGATTAGAGATCGTCAACAGCATAGTGTGAAGACTCCTTCTAACTCTTACCAAGGCCATTCCCATGTCAGATACTCTCGAGAGAGCTTACAAGACCTACTAAGTAGCTCAATGACTGGGTGAGTCGCTGGGGATCACTCTACGACTGTAGACCGTTTGAAACCACCGCGAACACTAAGCGTAACCCATAAAGAATTACCGAAGTGACCTGCTGTCAGGGCTGCTTGATGTTGACCCTGGCAGGAGTTTCCATTCAATCATTGAGAATCACAAAAGTGAATTCTCTCATAAATGTTCTGGCAGATTGCTAAGATCTGCGTAGGACTCTAAAGTTTACATCTGGCGTCCTTAATGTTGAAGAACCAGTGTAGAAATATCATGTGTTCCTATGAGATCTTTTGATGAATCTCGAGGCTCTAGACTCGATAAGTGCACATTTGGTTTCCTATGCGGAGATTAGAGAGAGGTCTCCTGCTTCAATATCAACCATCTCTAAGAGACAGGTCGATAGATTACAGCGGTTCCCCGTGAGAATGAAACAAGCTCTTTTAAGAGAACTTGAGTGGTTAAGAAGGTTTAGTGCAGTGCGTCACTGGGTCCATGATGTCTTTGTCTTCAATACCGGTGTCACCTAAGTAACAACCAGTAGCATACGAATTGTACCCGGTGTCTGCCCTAAGGTTGAACATTTGGAGGGCTATTTCTTTTCACCCTTTTTCATAACTTTTCTTTTTAATTCTTCAACCCCTTCTTTCTCCTTTCTCATTTTCTCCTTTTTTCCAATCATACCTAAGGACTTCTAATTCTAATCTATTGGAATTGTCCTTGGGTAGATCCCTCCGGCTCTGGCGGATCATAGGACGGTTTTTCCTAACCTTAGTCACCTTATAACTCCATGACTATCCTATCATTGCCATGAAACCATTTATTGAAAATCTCTCAAAGTGTTTATGATAATAAAACACATTGTTGACACTTCGAGAGTTTTGCATTTCTTTTAAAGGACTCCCCCTTCACATGTGCTCATGAATATTTAAGAAATTTGCACATGCGAGAGGAGTTTGCACTTTTGAATTGATCCACTTTCAGCGAACATGACCGATTCGAGACACGCTTACATCACTAGTTAGACTAGCTTGAAGTTATTACCCATCCTGGTCAAGTCCAAAGAAAGTCTCTCGATATGGTACACTCTACTCAGACAAGTCCTATTCGAGACACGCTTACATCACTAGTTAGACTAGCTTGAAATTATTACCCGTCCAGGACTAGTCTTTTCGATTACTGACATATTAAGCTTCGTCAATTCATTGGTACTTACTGAGTCGAGCTCTTCTGAGATTCAGCCACAATCTTTAAACATCTTTGATCACATTTTAATCATGTCTTCTCCCCCTCAAAAATAGCATATCGTGATATTTTTTATATCAACTGATTAAGAAAAAGCTTTTGGAGAGAAAGACAGATTTCGCATGAATTTGGAACATTTTTGTGTTTATACTCCCCCTTAATGATAGCATATTTAAAATTTCTTAAGGGTTTAGAGGGAGTTTTCTTGAGCACAAATTTTGAGAGATTTTGAGAAATCTTTTTGAACAATCTTGAAAAAGTGCTCAAGAATTTTGTTTGAAAACGAGTTTATGCTTGAAATCTTTTTCGTTTGTTTGACTCGAACTTTTTGAAAAAGATTTCGTAATTGAACGTACGAGTCCTTGATTTGAAAATAATCAGAAGTCATCATTGAAGTCCGGGTTTCGTACTGAAGTATACGAAAGCCATAGTGAAGAAAATTTTGAGAAACGACATGTTTTAGAAAAACATTAAAAAGAACTCCCGCTCAAGCATCTGTACATGTCCGTATCATTGTTGAATGACATTTCTAGAGACGTACAGAATATTAATTTATACGAGAGACATGTCGTGAGAAGAATATTTTTGGATTTTTGATTTTATATTGTTTTTGTATTTTTGAAAATTTTATATTTTTATATTTTGTTTTTGTTGATTTTTCAAATTTTGTATTTTGTTTTTTTTCAAAAATTATTTACAGCGAAGCGATTTTGAAAACATTTTTCAAGAAGATTCGAGAAAACGTTCTAGCTCCTCAGGAGTTAGGCTTCGCATGCCAACTCGTCGAACTAAATAGTCAAACCGTTCTTTAGGAAGGGCTTTAGTAAAGAGATCGGCGAGTTGGTAATCAGTCTTAACGAAAAATAATTCAACAGTACCCTCTTCCACGTGTTCTTTGATGAAATGGTAGCGGACTTTGATATGCTTCGTCTTAGAGTGATGTACGGGATTGCACGAGATGGCTATGGCACTTTTTGAGTCACAATACATAGGTATTCTGTCAAAATTAAAGCCATAATCTGTGAGCTGTGTCCTCATCCAAAGAACTTGGGCACAACACGCAGATAGAGACACATACTCGGCTTCGGCGGTTGATAGCGCAGTACAATCCCGTTTCTTTGACGACCGGCTTACAAGCTTTTCACCCAAAAATTGTGCTCCACCTGATGTACTCTTTGCTGTAACTTGATCACTAGCATGGTCTGCTTCTGAAAATGTTGTTAGATTAAACTCCGAATCCTTCGGATACCAAAGTCCCATGTTAATGGTGCTTCGTAGGTACCGAAAGATCCGTTTAACCTCTTTGAGGTGAAGTTCGGTAGGCTTTGCCTGAAACCGTGCTAATAAACATACAGCAAATTGAATATCGGGTCGACTAGCAGTCAGGTACATGAGAGAACCGATCATGCTCCGATATTTCTTCGGATCGATAGGTTTCCCAAACAAATCAGCACCTATTTTTGCTGAAGTGACCATTGGTGTACCAACATAATCACAATTTTCCATTCCATGTTTTTTCAAAATCTCTACAGTATATTTAGCTTGATTGATAAAAATACCACGAGGGGATTGATGTATTTGTAAACCAAGAAAGAATTTTAGTTCCCCCATCATGGACATTTCAAATTTACTTTTCATGAGATTTTCAAAATGTTTTGAATGGTTAGGATTGGTTGATCCAAAAATGATGTCGTCCACGTAAATTTGAACAATCAAAATGTCATCTTTGAATTTTTTGATAAACAAGGTGTCATCAACCGTTCCTTTTGTGAAATTGTTTTTAAGCAAGAAAGATGATAGTTCGTCATACCACGCTCTTGGAGCTTGTTTTAGACCATAAATTGCTTTCTTAAGCTTGTAGACGTAGTCTGGATGATCTTTGTCGATGAATCCCTCTGGCTGAATCACATACACTTCTTCTTTCAGAGTTCCATTCAAGAAAGCAGTCTTAATGTCCATCTGATAGACTGTGATGTTTTTGTGAGCGACATAGGCTAAGAAAATCCGGACTGCTTCAAGTCTAGCTACAGGCGCGAATGATTCTTCGAAGTCTATCCCTTCTTCTTGTGGATAACCTTTAGCCACGAGACGAGCTTTGTTGCGAATAACAGTCATTTCCTCATCCAGTTTGTTCTTCCACAACCACTTGAGATCAAGAACTCGTTTATCAAGTGGTCGTTCAACAAGTTCCTAACTATCATGTAACAGGTATTGAAGAAATTCCTTCTGCATCGCTTCAATCCAAGGGTTTTCTGCCATTGCTTCCCGAATGTTCTTTGGTTCTTTGAGGCTGATTGAGCAAACGTAGATGCACAATTCGAGATCGGTGGCAAGTTGTCTCCTTGTCTGAACTGGCTTTGAAGGTTCACCAATAATATGTTCTATTGGATGGTCTTTAGTCCATTGAAACGTAGAAGGGTACCTTGGGTGTAACGAATGTGTGTTAGATGGTTCTTGTAACCTTGAAGAAGATTCAGCAGAGTCTGTTGCAAATGGATTTTCAAATACTTCTTCTTCTTCTTCTTCTTCTAACGGAACATCGTTTGAATTATTTGTTGGTTCTTCTTGAAAATTTGTGTTTTGGTTTTGCTCATCAACTCTTGGTAGAACAGATTCAATAACTGGAGTTGCTTGAGTAGATGTTGATGATGTTGATGTAGTTGGTGCTTCAGCTTCGATTGTTGTAGATGCATCTTGTGATGGTGGTGGTGGTTGATGGTTTTGAGCGGGTGCAGCGGAATGTTGTTGAGATGCATTTGTCGAAGTTCCACCATAATATTCATCAAACATTAACTCGAAGAAATTTTCCAGTTCTTGTTCTGAAGGTTTATCCATGTTTGTTGACTGTGCTCCTTGAGGTACGAGTCCTGAACTGATGTGTCCAGAAGTCTGCATGTTTGGTGCGGGTCCTAATCCGTTTTGATTAGAAGCCATTGGATTAAGCGCGGGTTCTAGAGTGTATCTCTCAGAAGCCATTTGTGAAATCTCGTCAAACTTCACATTCACCGTCTCCATTATCCTTTTCGTTCGTCTATTATACACCCTGAATGCCCTCGAGTTTTCTGAATATCTGTTAGAAATGAAGCTGAGCGATATTTACGTGAATTGGAGTAGACAACTAGAATGCATAAAGTGCAGGGACTACAAATGTAATATTGTAAAAGTTGTCTTTTGTAAAACCTATAAATACCTCTCAAGGCTTCACTTGAGGGGTGTGGGTGTGCAACATCATTTATCATAATAAAAACATCTTTGTTTCACCTCACCTTCTCTCTACTTTCTCTCTCTAGAAACATGGCATATTTTGATCAACCTCGTCCTCCAGAAGGTGATTCTTGGGTTCTACAATTGGCATCAGAGCTAACCGGGGGCGAATCGTGGTGTTTTGTGGTGTAAAATCGTGTTTTTGGTGGAAAAAGGAGAATCTGGTTACTGTTCATCGGCATGTTATCGAGTTTGGATGTGATTTTTGTCGAGTTAAGAAAAAATTTTCGAGTTAGGAAATTTTTTATCGAGTTTGGATGTGGTATCGAGTCAGGATTTGATGTTTATCGAGTTTGGCAGATGATTATCGAGTTTGGCAGTTTTTTTTTATCGAGTTAGGATATCAAGTTTGGCACTTGTTATCGAGTTAGGGCTGTTTTTTGGCGAGTTAGCCTTGGTTCCTTATCGTTCATCGAGTAAGGATTTTTATTTGGTTAACATTAAACGTAACTCTGCCAAAATTTATCTAGATTATCGAGTTAGAAGTTGCTTACCGAGTTAGAACATAGCTATCGAGTTAGATGAAGCTATCGAGTTTGGGAAGTGGTTACCGAGTTAGGAAGCTTTACCGAGTTACAAAGGTTACCGAGTTAAGGGACAGTTTGCGAGTTAAGGGAATTACCGAGTTAGGGACATTCTGAAAAGTTTGCGAGTTTGGGAGCTTTATCGAGTTACAAGAATGTTTCCGAGTTACAAAGGTTATCGAGTTAGGGAGTTTATCGAGTTACAAAGTTTGCCAAGGTTACCGAGTTAGGATGATGATATCGAGTTAGCAAAAAAAAAAAAAAAAAAGTTTTTTGGCGGGAAAATTTGAGTAAAATTTATTTTTGAGAGGAGACTAAACGACCAATTTTTACGCGAGATTCAAATTTTGGTATAACGTTGAAATTTTTGGCCCGAAATTCAAATTTTTAGGCCAAAATTCAAATTTTTTCGGTGAAATTTTGCGTAAAAATTTTTAATACTCAAATTTTTCTGGTAACCTTTGCATTGTATTTCTTAGTGATTTCTAAATTATGGGCGAGAAAGTTTTCCAATTCTATTTTTGGAGGGAAAATCCGAAATCACTACGAATCAACGAGATTTTATGTCAAGCTTCACCAAAAACACACCACGAATTGCTTAAAAGATCCTGATCAAGATTCACCAAAGATCGATGGCTAAATTTTGAACGTTATCAAAAGGTGACTACGGGGATAATTTGTTTATTACTTATTTGAGCTTGAAGTGATGTTTCACGGGTGCGTGTACTTAGTATCTCAAGGTCTAGGGGTTGGTTGGATGAAGACTTTTGAAGATCCTTGTTTGAGCATTCATGGGTTAGTGATTAAGACTTGGACATCTAGCTATGTGTGAGATCTATAAACGCATAAGTTGGTTCTTAATGCTCACAATAGCTATCACTTTAAGGAGTTACGTTGTAGTGCTCAGTGTCACAAAAGGTTGTGGATTGTTCAAGAGACGGATATACAATAAAGGATGGATGTTTGGGTATATGCCACTACCTATATTGTAAGGAGTAACGTTGTTGTGCTCATATAGGTTCTTAATCAGGATAGTACAAGCGTAAGTCACAAGTCTGGGAATTTTACTTCACACTCAAGTTTGTCATATCGGGTTGTCTCCACACGTGGTCACTTACTATTAGCCAATGGAAGTGAAAAGAGGTTGATCTGAGATGAATTGTAGAGAGAATAGTTATTGCCATTTCACTCATGGGGTATTGATTTGTATGTTGCTTCCAGTTGATATGTTTATGTACACATATTTATGATGATTCCGAGAGATCGTCATCATCCAGGAGGGAGAAATGTGTACATCAGGGCTTTTATTGAAGAACTGAAAGCATTCTAAGTGAGTTGAAGATGACGATATGATGCTCCCCAAACAAACCTGTGAAGAAGTTACATATTATCAGTCTAAGATTCATTTTCCGCTGTGCATGAGACTAAAATTATATGGGCAGAATTCAAAGATACTTCTTCAACAAGCATCAAGGTTATATCAAATGGGTTGTCTATTTGGGAGGGAGCATGTTAAAGAAAATGGTTTACTAATTGGGAGGGAGTAATAACCCAATTAGGTTAGCAAGTGATTCGTCTACAAGTAAACAAAGATTGCTGGGGATATTTATGAAGAAAAGAGCTATGAAGTCCTCCTCAGCATTGTTGCGCTTACTTTGATTGTTTTATTTTACTTGTTAGGAATCACTGTAACCAATTCACGTATATCTCCAGCTGGAGGGAGATTGTTAGAAATGAAGCTGAGCGATATTTACGTGAATTGGAGTAGACAACTAGAATGCATAAAGTGCAGGGACTACTAATGTAATATTGTAAAAGTTGTCTTTTGTAAAGCCTATAAATACCTCTCAAGGCTTCACTTGAGAGGTGTGGGTGTGCAACATAATTTATCATAATAAAAACATCTTTGTTTCACCTCACCTTCTCTCTACTTTCTCTCTCTAGAATAATGGCATATTTTGATCAACCTCGTCCTCCAGAAGGTGTTTCTTGGGTTCTACAATATCCAATGAAGATTCCAATATCACCCTTAGCTTTTAACTTTCCTAGATCTTCTCTATCATTCGTCGGATAGCACAAAGCGCCAAACACGTGAAGGTAAGAGATGTCAGGTTTACGGTTGTTCACTAGCTCATATGGGGTTTTATTGAATCTCGGATGGACTAGGGATCGGTTTTGAGTAAAACAAGCAGTGGCTACAGCATAAGCCCATAAGAATAGAGGTGCACTAGAAAAAATTAACATTGTGCGAGCAGCTTCCACAAGAGTTCTGTTTCTTCTTTCGACTACCCCATTCTGCTGTGGAGTTCTAACAACTGATGTTTGGTGTGTGATTCCAACATCTTCAAGGTAAGTTCTTAACTCCTGGTTTGTAAATTCAGTGCCATTGTCTGTTCTTATAATCCTTACTGGAGCTTGAAGTAGAACTTGAATACGCTTCAGAAAGGTGATGATGATGCCTGGTGCTTCGTCTTTTGATCTCAAAAACTTTACCCAAGTGTATCTTGAATAATCATCAACAATAACGAGAATATACTTTTTCCCATTGATGCTTTCAACTCTCATTGGGCCACATAAGTCCATGTGCAACATATGTAACCTTGCTTCTGAACTAGGTACGGTTTTGGGTTTATATGATGCTCTTTTACTTTTTCCTTGTTCGCATGATGGACATAGGTGTTCCTTGGTGTATTTGAACTTAGGAAGTCCGATGACGATGTTGTCTTTGGCTAACTTGTTGATGGTGTCGAAATTGAGATGGGATAAACGTCTATGCCACAGCCAGGACTTAGTTTCGGTTGCCCTTGTCATAAGACAAATTGGTGATGTAGAAGCCATTTAGTTGATGTCGATAGCATACAAATTTGTACCACGATTACCAGTTAAGAGATCATCACCAACCAAATTTCTAATAAAAACCGTGTTTCTTCTGAATGCCACTTCTAAATCTGCATCACAAAACTGCCCGACTGAAAACAAATTGTGTCCCAACCCTTCGACGTAGTAAACTCGAGTGATTAAAAAATTCCCAAATGGTAGATCTCCATAACCCTGAATAGCTGCTACATGATCATTTCCAAATCGTACAGTTCCCATGAATTTCCAGACGAAATTGATCAGCAGCTTTAAATTCCTAGTCATGTGCTTGGAGCAACCCGAGTCGACGATCCAAAGACATATTTCGATAACCTGCCAAGAACAGAAGAGTTTGTATTTGGAAACCGTTTTGAATTTGGTTCCATGGGGTTAGGAGTAAAAGCAGAATCACACTCACAGACAGTTGCTACTTGTTTAGCTTGAGCTATTTCTAATTTGCCATCCTGAAGAGTGAACTCTCTACCCGTCGGAATCCACATACAAAACTTAAGATAGTTCCTAGGCATTCGACTAATAGTGGTAGTCCTAAATCGTGCAACTAATCTTTCTATAGATCTGGATCTAGCACTAGGTCTTTTTGGAACATTCTTCTGTTCAGGCGTAACATTCACATTCTTAGAAACACATTCATCATGAACATCATTAATTAAACATTTCTTGCATATTAAACAAACAGAGTCATTACATGCATTAGAACCAGTACTTTCAACATTAAATTCAGATGAATCATGTTTCTTATTACAAAGCGATAAATTCCTAGGGTGTTCTTCTACTTCTTCAACTTTATTCTTGCTACTACTCTTAGATGCAGGCGAGACTCTATTGTTCCTTGTATTGCTCTTAGGCTTTAGTCTGCTGCTCCTAGAGGTGCTTTCTAATCCTGTAGAAGGTAAGGCACACACATTAGGATTTATATTGTTGTCCTTTTTAGCAACCCTAGATTCTTTAGAATTAGCCTTTATGCACTTGTCATTTGTCCTAGATGTTGAGGCAGACGCACTAGTGGGACTAATCCTAAAAAGGCCAGGTGCTAACACTTTAGGAGTTTCGACAACCGCTTTTCCTTTATCAACAATCTTATCATTTTCACTTTTCTTGGGCAAGGGTGTTGGAGTGACTGGTTTTGTCAAATCCTTTTTCTCATCGACTTTTGGAGCAAACCGTGAAATTGACATTTTAGGGTTTTGAACCGTGTTTGAAACATTTGGTTTCTCCTAAGTCAATGGTTTTGCAAACTTAGTTTCCTCACCCTTTCCTTTTTGACTTTCAAGCTGAGCCCTCAAAAGATCATTTTGCTCTTTTATGTTCTTTAAGGTACGCTCATACGACAATTTGTCATACTTGCATTCTTTCTTTTTTCGATCAAGTTGTTTAAAATATGAGACATTTTCTTTTTAAAGCTTTATAAGAGCATTTTCATATTTTGAAACAATTTCGGAGGTCTCAGCTCTCAGTCTTTCATCATCTTGAACAGAATATGTTTGTAAAATGATGGACATAATGTCAGTAGTCATAACAGCTTCGAAGAGAGAATCATTTAGGTTTTCCAAAACATTGATTTGCTCAAAAGATTCATTAGCCTTCTTTATCAGGGATTTGTGATCCGTAACAAAGTCAGCTGTTTCTTTCAAAAAAGCTTGTTCAAAATGAATTACACGAGCATGAATGTTATTAATTTGAGGAGCAAATTCATTTTCAAGAATCTTTTTAAGCTATAAATGAACCGTGGAATTCCAGTTAATCTCATTAAGTCTCGTTTTAGATTCTAAAGTCGTTTTAAGTTGCCCAACTCTTGTTTTAAGATCATCAAGATATCCTCTGGCAGCACTTGAGTTAAAAGTGTTGTTTGAAGACATCTGTTCCATGTTTGAAAGCGATTTGGAAGCAACTACTTTCTTAGAAAACATTTTCGAGAATGGTCGTTTTATGGAAAACACAGATGATTCTTTTTGTGGAACAAAAGTAATTCCCGAAAGTTTGTTCAATTTGTTGTAATCAATGGGTTTCAAATCCTTTTGTTTCATTTTAATAATGCTCTCTTCGACATGTTCTATCATTTGCACAGAATCCCGAACGACGGGAGGATCATGTTTGGTGTAAAAAACACTACCATTATACAAAACATTCTGTTCTTCCTGAGCTTTCTTGAGATTGCAAGGATTGTTGTTACCGAGAGCCATTTTGTGTTTCGTATGGTAAATCGGATTAGTTTGGTTTGAAATCATTTTCATTGTTTGACTTGACTGACCCGACTTAACCACTAATTCTTCTAGATGTGCAATCTTGTGTTCTGACTCTACGATTTCTTCCAAAAGTTTATCTTCTCTCTTTGCAAAGTCCTTTTTCAACTCATCCCTTTCTTTTTCAAGATTGGTATAAGCTGTTTTTTGTTTTGAAAGTTGGTTTGTTAATTCAGAAATTTCTTGTTTTAAAGAGTTAATGGTTTTTGTTGAACTTATTTCAAGATTAGCAAACTTGTTTTTCCATTCCCTAACTTTAACAAGTAACTTCTTATAACCAATTTCAAATCCTGACTCGCGTTCTTTGTGAATTTGAAAACTTTTTGCATTTTCCTTGTATCTCTCAAGCTCAGTGGTCAATTTCTCATTCGCGGCCTTAACATCGCGATTGACCTTTTTCACTTTCTCAATTTCAATACCACAATTATTTAATTATGATTCAAATAAAGCACGTATTTCCTCATCATTCTCGGCATGCTGTGAAACGAAGCCTCCATTATGATTCACATCTGGAGTTGCTGAAGAAGTATTGCTACTACTTGGCGTGTCCAGGTATGTATCATAAGTGGATGCTTGCTTCTCAAAATGTTGTTCCTCATGAGGAGACATATCAAATATATCATTATTGTGACATGTGTTGAAATTAGATACCTCAGATGGTGCATTGATGTCATAAACAGGAAGTGTGTCAGAATCCGTGTCATACTTAGCTTCCTGAAGATTCGCCATGAATATGCAGTTCGCATCGATATCCTCTCTATCTTCCATGTCATCCATAAGAGCCATAAAATCATTCTCCTCTGCATTCAACTGAAACCCTGCCTTTGCCTTTTGTGCCAACATCACTGCTTTCTGCAAGTACTCTAGATCTTTCTTGTTCGGCTTAGTAGGACAGTTCCTTGCCATATGACCTACACCCTGGTAGTTGAAACACTTTACCGGATTACCTTGATTCACATTCCCAACAACTGGAGCTGCAATGTTCCTATTCTGATTACCCATTGCCTAATTACCAACATTCTGACCCCTCTGATTTCCAACAACCTGACCCATCTGATTCCCTGCATATGGACCATACTGATTCCCTGCATACTGACCTGCATTCTGATTCTGCATATTCTAATTACCCATGTTAAATCCAGTAGCATATCCTTGCTGATTCCCATAAACTCCAACCATTTGGCCTCCGTTGCCCATATTGAAACTCGGCTGAGCGATCTGCCTGTTGCGAGTGTTCGATGAAATCCTTTGGTTGTTGTTTGTTGGTGTAGAATAGCGTCCTTGGAATGCCATTGACAGAAAAGCAAACGCTTGTGTCAATGCTGCAGTAGTTTCATCATTTTCAGTGAATTCTGGTTCTTGGAATTGTGGGTATTGCTGTTGTGGAATAAGATGTTGTTGTTGTTGTGGGTAGAACTGTTGTTGGTAGACCGGTGTTGGTTGTTGAATGTAGGATGGTTGCATGTAGTTGTGAGTGGAAGATGATGATGGTTGTTGTTGTGTATTCACTGGTATAGGTGTTGGTGCATCAGCCATTAATGCTAGAGGATCATGCTTTTTAGCTAGTAATTCAGCTCTTACTTCATTAGCTTCATCTTGATTTTGCTTCAAGAAATCATACACCTGATCATAAGTCACTTCATGCAAATTCTTTGTCTGATAAACAATAGTGACATATCTTCCCCATTCTGGTTGTAACTCATTCAGAAAAATGGTGTTGTTAGCAATATTTGTCTGACTGAGGTTGTGTCTTGATAAATCATTCATGATCTTACAGAATCTGTGGTAGTATTTCTTTATGGATTCACCAGGAATTGAAGTAAACTTGCGAAGTTTCTTAAGCAATTGTGTTTCCATTTCTTGTTTCCCGATGTCTGTCCCATACATTAACCTCTTGACTCTTTCCCAGACTGCATGAGCACTTACTTCACTGTCAATAGTATCATAGATGGTTTCAGGTAAACCAAGAACGACGAAATGAAATGCCTGATCATCAGCTTCAATCTGTTTTCTGTCTTCCACAGTGTATTCAGTCTCATTCTGTTCTCTGTAGTATGGTTGTACTGGGGGGTACCATTTGGATCACCAGGGTCTAGTACTTGTGCTAGTTTGAAGGGTCCATCCACAATGGATTTGATGAGAAGACTTCCATTTGTTTTGCTCTTAAGATAGCGCATCATACGACTAGCCCACTGTGAGTATCCACCCTTTGACAGCATGGGAGGTCGGTTTTCGGCACCGGCTGCATGAATGTCTTGCTGAGTTGCCATTGATGATTTGTAGATGGATAAAGTTGATTCTTGGATCATTCCAACGAAATAGGAGTTGTGTTTAGAGTGAGTTGATGCAAGTTTTTATGGTGAAAATTTTGACTTAAAACCTTAAAACCTCAATAACTTCTTCTCGGAGCGTTTTTAGGCCTCGAATGTAACACCCCCAAAAGTCGTTTAATAACAGCGGAAGACTTAACATGTCAGCGGAAGACTTTCGGGGTATTACTTCGAGGATCTTTGTCACAATCATAGTAGACAACACAAAGTGAAGTATTAAAGTTTAATTTATTTCAAAATACCAAATATCTGGGATACAAAACATTATTTAGTTAAGAACGTGTTTTATTCTGAAGGAAAATAAGTAGTTTATTATGGTTCTTGTCATGCTTTTGCCCACTCCGTGCCATCCAGATCCGTCTTGTTTAGTTACCTGAGATAAACATGCTAAAGTCAACATAAAGTTGAGTGATATTCATAGGTTTGAGTTTAAGAGTTTGAATCACAAGTTAAGAGTGTATTGTAATCACATACAATCAATATAAAAAAAAAATCAATGTTCCTGTTATTGCCTTAAGCTCATGATACTCAACGATTAACAGCCAATCATAAGTATGTATTATGATGGTAAGTAATAGGCCCCCAAAGATAGGTATTTGTCAATAACCTATTTATAAGAACAATAAAGTACGCCTGGTGTTTTCTCCAACAACCAAACGAGGATTGTCAATCACTAATAGTACTATCCACAATTATTTACGTTCACCCTTCAGGTGATTAAGGTTCATGATCGAGGGACTTCTGACAATAGTAACTTAAGCAAATAACATTGGCCTGACGGTATTTCAATACCCGGTATAAAAGACTTGTGATCGAGTTTTAAGCATGTATCTCCCCACGGGAAAATAGTTAAAGAGTGGGCTATGAAATCACCTTAGTAGTACAGTGGTATCGTAGTCTCAACAAAGCAAGGAAACGGCTTCACACAACACAACCTAAAAGATAATGCAAGTTTCAGTTGATAGTCTAAATCTGGTTTTATCGCGAATGTTTGTCATGTTTTCAATATATATCGAAGTATAAAATGATAGGTCATGATAAAAGTTAATAATCATATCGTATAGTTAACTTTTATTTATTACGACGAGGATTATATATATAACGTATATATAATTAAAAATTTCAAAGTTTTATATCAATTATCATAATATTTATATAAAACTTTATAAATATAATAAGAAATATTTATTCCAGTAAAGTCCTTCAAGTTTCACAAGTTTTACAATTTTGACCCTAACGGTATAACATTTTCACCGTTAGTCCAATATATACATATTTTACATTTTTGGTCCAATATATAACAATATTTACCTTTTATGACTTCAAGTTTCATTGTTTACAGTTTATACCCTTTAGAAAAATAGTTTTTATACTTTTCACCCAAGTTTACAATTTTGGCAATTCTAGTCCCTACTTCTCGTACATTTGCAAAAATGGTCCAAGTTTTACCAATTTCAAAACTTAACATTTTTATTAGTTCATTAAGCTCAAAACATTTAGAAAAGTTTAGTTTGATAGCTTATTAGCTTATTCTAAGCTTATTTCGTTTCTTGGGCTTAACGATCCAAAATAAGGGTCCGTTAACAATTTGAGATCCATTGGGCTTACGAGACCTTTGGGCCTGACCTTGGACTCATTTTAGGATACTAAAAACACTGGTGTTGGGCTCCCAGGCCCAGTGTATCACATAAGCTTAGTGGGCTTAAGATAAGCCCACGTTTTGGCTTATATAGTTTTATAAAAATTTGAGTTTTTGTCGGTACAAAACAGGTCGAGTACAAGGTCTAAATAAATTTATTAGGTCAAATAAAATGTGTCTTGTGATTGTCTAATAAGTTGTTAATGAGGTCGAGTTTTAAAAAGAATGTGTCATGTGTCTAAATATTCATTTACGAGACCAAAGTGATCGAGCAAATTTCATATGTTGAAACTGCTCAACACTTAGAAAAATTCTAAGTGTTGAGATTTTATTCGAGTTGTCCAAGAGGTCACAAAACATGTCGATTTTAATAAGAACACAATGTTTTTAGATTCGAAACTTTTTATATTTTGTTTACTAGTGTACCAAATAATTAGTGTCTCCAAAAATAATAATATGTTACGTTCGTATATTAAGAAATAACGAGGCAAAGTGTTTGTACGAAAATCCATATTGAAACTATTTTACAACACTTAGAAATATTCTAAGTGTTGAAAATATTTTGAATGTGCCCAAATGACTTCTAAACGTGTCAAGTTTAATGTCAAATCGTTATTATCACTATTAAAACTTTATGGCTCTCAATTGTTAGCTTATTGAACATAAAGAAAGTCGAATAAAACATATAGGTTACGTTTGTATATTTCAAAATAACGGGTCAAAGTAAATGTGTAAAAACTAAAATAACGAAATGAAAATATAACAAAGGGGACTCCGTGTCTCACCTCACCACTTGGGGTGGAGTTCTCGTACGTATGGTTCGAAATGGGTACGTGGGATCAAGGTACTATGGTTCACTCCTAGCAAGGTTCACAACGAGCAAAGATTGGTTCACTTGGATCACTTCTACGCTTCGTACTCCTGGTTCACTTCTTGTCCCAAAAACTAGTGCACTCAACTTGTAAATTTGTAATATGGTTCGAATAGGAGTGTGTGATCAAATGAGTTTGCATGGGACATTATATAGAGGGTTTTTGAGAGTGATGATAAGCATGAGAATCCAAGAGTGTGTGTGTGTTGGCTCGTTTCCAAAAGGTGACACCACAACCTTCACCAATCGAAAACTAACAAACAATAAGAATTTGTAAGAGTGTTCCTATACATTCGTGATCTTCTACAGTGTATCCTTGTCAGATTTGAGGTCATAGGTGAGTTTGGGCGGTGGTTAAGAACTTATATGACAAGTTATGGAAATTTGGTACATTGGTTTCATCGTTTCACTTTGGCCGAATTTAGTGCATCAAATGTGCATGAAAATGAATGATGTTTGTCACTTTTGAAAGCTAGTTGGGTCATAAATCAAGTTATGTAAAAACATTGTGGTCTTGTGTGTTGAAATCGTAAGAGAAAGGGGTGTTCCTTGGCTCGATCGTGGCTGGAAACAAAAGAAAAAGAAAAGAAAACAGGCCGGGAAATGGGCTTGTGGGTTTTGGGTTGCTTCGGCCCAAAATAGAAAAGAGAAATGAAATAGAGCATGGTCCGGTTTGGGTTTAACACTAGAATGTGGGGCCCATTTAGGTGTGGGGTCCACATAGAAATTTTAGGGAGTCGGGATAAGTTCAAGTAATGATAGTGAGCAATCTCGGGAATTTTCGTAGGTTCCGGAATATATAAATATTGTACGGTATAGATAACGAAACGTATATTGTAAAATATAAACGTTTGGAAATATAATCGCGATAATTTAGACTATCTAGGTTTGTGTGCAAGCAATGTTTCTAAGCAAAAGATAATTCGAAATTTTACCGTTGTGATTTACATATCAAATCTAATAAAAAAAAAATTATACGTAAAAGTGGGTATTTAAGTAACGTAATAATTTGTAAGTATTTACTAACCGTTGGGAAAATTACGAGAGGCTACAGTACATACATCTTACAGTGAATTTCGTCCCGGAATTCGAGTTTAGGAGGGTTGCCAAGGGTGTCTAAGAGAAGAGGTGTGGGTACTTGGTGCGAAACTGGTCCTCGCGTTCCCAAGTATACTCTGGTCCTCGTTTAGAGTTCCAACGAACTTTTATGATAGGGATACGGTTTTGTTTCAGTTGTTTAACTTCTCTATCCATGATTTCTACTGGTTCCTCGGTAAAAATGAGTTTGTCATCAAGTTGTAATTCTTTCAATGGAATGACCAAAGATTCATCGGATAAACATTTCTTGAGGTTTGACACATGAAAAGTGTTGTGAATTCTACTAAGTTCCTCGGGTAGTTCAAGTTTATATGCCATGGTTCCAATTCTTTCTAGGATTTTGAATGGACCGATGTATCTTGGGTTTAACTTTCCCCTCTTTCCGAATCGTATCATTCCTTTCCATGGTGATACTTTTAACATCACTTTATCTCCAATCTGAAAATCCATGGGTTTTCTTTTCAGGTCGGCGTAACTTTTCTGTCGGTCTCTAGCGGTTTGTAAACGTTGTTTGATTTTTATGATTTTCTCGGTTGTCTCATGAACTAGATCCGGTCCTGTGAGTTGTATTTCTCCGACTTCTGCCCAGCAAACGGGTGATCTACACTTTCTACCGTAAAGTGCTTCGAATGGTGCTGCCTTGATACTGGTATGATAACTGTTGTTGTATGAGAATTCTGCCAACGGTAAGTGTTTGTCCCAACCTTTTCCGAAGTCTATAACACAAGCGCGTAGCATATCTTCTAAGGTTTGTATAGTTCTCTCACTTTGACCATCGGTTTGTGGGTGATAGGCTGTACTCATATCCAGCTTTGTTCCTAAAGCTTTTTGTAATGATTTCCAAAAATGAGACGTGAAGCGACTGTCACGATCTGATATAATAGAAATTGGCACTCCATGTCGTGACACAATTTCTTTCAGATATATCTGAGCAAGTGTGTTCATTTCATCAGTTTCTTTGATTGGTAGGAAATGAGCTGACTTGGTGAGACGATCAATGATAACCCATATCGTATCGTAGCCAGTAGAGGTCTTGGGAAGTTTGGTGATGAAGTCCATGGTAATACGTTCCCATTTCCACATGGGGAGTTCAGGTTGGGTGAGTAATCCGGAGGGTTTCTGGTATTCTGCTTTTACTCTTGAACATGTTAGACATTTACTGACGTACTCAGCGATGTCGGCTTTCATATTCGGCCACCAATATAGTTTCTTAAGATCCTGGTACATCTTGTCGGAACCTGGGTGAATGGAGTATTTTGATTTGTGAGACTCATGCATGATGAGGTCACGAATACCTCCAAAGAGAGGAATCCAGCTTCTTTCCTTGAAACAAAGCATTCCATCTGATCTTTTCACAAATCCGTTTTCGTTTTCTGGCATACCAAAAATCTTTTCAATTGGTCGATTTTCTTTCTTGAGAGCTTTGCTCTGGGCGATAATGATTTGTGTTGGGAGGGGTGAACAAATAGTCATGCCTAATGATTTAACCCTGAGAGGTTTTAGTCTTTCTTTCCGGCTCAATGCATATGCCACTACATTAGCCTTTCCTGGGTGATACCGGATTTCACAATCGTAATCGCTAAGTAGTTCTAACCATCGGCGTTGTCTCATGTTTAACTCCTTTTGATCTAGGATGTGTTGAAGACTTTTGTGATCTGTAAACACGGTACACTTGGTGCCGTATAGGTAGTGTCTCCACAACTTAAGAGCGAATACTATTGCTCCTAGTTCTAGATAATGGGTTGTGTAATTTTCCTCATGTTTCTTCAGTTGACGTGAGGCATAAGCTATTACCTTATCTCGTTGTATCAAAACTGCACCTAAACCATGGTACGAAGCGTCACAATATAGCACGAAATCTTTGTTTCCTTCGGGCAATGCTAGTATTGGAGCTTCACAAAGCTTTTGCTTTAACAGTTGGAAGGCTGATTCTGCTTCTTGTCCCCAGACGTATTTCTCGTTCTTTTGGGTCAACTTGGCATGCTCCTCTTTGTTACGAGAGTAGATCAGAATGTCGTCAATGAATACTATCACGAATTTGTCCAAATATGGCTTGCATACTCGGTTCATTAGGTCCATAAACACAGCGGGTGCGTTCGTTAGACCAAATGGCATTACCTGAAATTCATAGTGTCCATAACGGGTTCTGAAGGCTGTCTTGGGAATATCTTCTTCCCGAACTCTCAATTGATGGTATCCTGACCTTAGATCAATCTTCGAGTATACACTCGATCCTTGTAATTGATCAAACAAATCGTCTATTCTAGGTAAAGGATATCGGTTCTTTATAGTGAGTTTGTTTAACTCTCGGTAATCTATGCACATTCGGAATGATCCGTCTTTCTTTTTAACAAATAGAACTGGGGCTCCCCAAGGTGATGAACTTGGTCTAATGAAACCTTTGTCGGATAATTCCTTTAGTTGTTCCGATAGTTCCTCCATTTCGGAAGGTGCCAACCTGTAAGGTGCTTTTGCTACTGGTGCCGCTCCAGGCACTAGTTCAATTTGGAACTCTACTTGACGAGTCGGTGGAAGACCGGGTAGATCTTCAGGAAATACTTCGGGGAATTCCTTAACGATAGGTACATCTTTAAGTTGTTTCTTGGTTAACTTACTTTCCGTCACCTGAACCATGAATACATGACATCCTTCGTTCATGTATTTTATCATTCTGAGGCATGAGATGATTCCGTATCGGTTTTTATTCTTGTCGCCATGGATAACGAGGGTTTCATTCTTAAAAGGAATGTGTATGGCTTTCTCGTCACAATGAATCTTAGCATGATGTTTGGATAACCAAACCATTCCGATGATAGCATCAAAACTACCGAGTTGGACAGGCATCAGGTCAATAGGAAAAGATTCTCCTACGAGGGTTAAGGTACAATCCTTTAAAACAGAGTTGGTGCTAATTAAGTTCCCATTGGCCATTTCTATCTCGTATGTGGTGTTTAGCTTAGAAGGGTTAGAGTTAATGAAAGGGGCAAACGTATCTGACACGAAGCTCTTATCTGCTCCAGAATCAAATAATACTCTAGCATTATGATGATTTAATAAGAACGTACCCATGACAACGTCGGGGTTTTGTGGTTCATTTTCATTTCCCATCACGTATGCTCTTGCTCGTGCAGTGTTCTGACCATTTCCTTTTGGACAGCGGTTCTTGAAGTGTCCGGTTTCTCCGCATGAGTAACATGTTGGTGCTATTGGTTGTAGGTTGCTGCCGGTAGCAGGGGTCCTACAATCTTTTGTGGCATGACCTATCCTTTGGCATTTATGGCATTTTACTGTACAAACACCATTGTGATGGAGCTTGCATCGGTTGCACTGTGGCTTAATACCTTGGTATCCATTACCATTGGTTGCCGTAAATATCTTAGGAGGTTCTTGTCGTTGGTTCTGTTGTTGGCGATGTGGGTTCTTGTTCTGGTGTTGTTGTTGGTTGATCCTGTTGTAGTTGTTGTTGTTGTTGTGGTGATGGTTGTTGTTGCGATGGCCGTTGTGGTAGTGATTGTGGTTTTGGTGGTGGGTGGTTCTCCTGTCATCGAGCTTTCTTTTGAGTTCGTTGCACTTGATTTCGCGGTCTAGGAGTTTTTGTGCTAACTCCGTTGCGACTTCTAGTGATGGTGGGTTGGATGCTGTGACGTTTCCTTCAATATTCCGGGGAAGACCTTCAATATACTTTTCCAGAGTTTTCTCTAAATCTGGTACGATGGAAGGACATAATGCCATTAGCTCATGGAATCTCCTGTTGTAAGCCCTAAGATCGATTCCTTTGACTGCAAGGACATGGAATTCGTCTTCCAGTTTTCTTATTTCGGATCGAGGACAGTACTTCTTTAGGATCTTGGCTTTGAATTCCGTTCAGGAGAGTCGGTACGCTGCTTCTGTACCTAAAGTTTGAGTTGTAGCGGTCCACCATGACAAAGCGTCATCCATTAAGGTTCCTGTGGCAAATGTGACCCTGTTGTTTTCTGAGCATCCACTCCTTTGGAATACCGTTTCGCATCTCTCGAACCAATGGGCAAGTTTAGTTATCCCTTCAGTACCCATGAAGTAAGTCGGCTGACAAGCCATAAATCTTTATAGGTACATTGGCGAGGTGCAGGAGCAACATTTCTTGCCGGTTGTGTGTTAGCATTTGCTTGTTCGGCTAAGGCTGCATTGATTCCATTGGTGATTGCTTGTTGGATTTCTTCCGGGGTCATGGTTGCTGCTGAGGTAGTGGTCGTGGTTCTCTTAGGTGCCATATTCCTAAAAATGAGAATATATTTTCAGAATTTTCATAATAACCATCTTGTGTTAGACTATTTAGTAACATCAATAGGTTCAAAGTTATAATAGTGTCACATATATCACGATGCAATATACGATATCATAACACTTATGAAAATAAAGCAAACATAACATCATTGATTAGATTGTCGTTTTGAGTTTACATCACTTATTTATTCTTGTTGACATATCTCTAGGACATTCAAATACAAGTTATTACTGTGATGTGGGTGAGGCTACGTCGACAATCTATGGCATTCTAGGGTTTTCCTTGGTTATCATCAAGACGACGTTCTAGTTCCTGAATTTTGGCGGCCATGGTTTCTATGATTTGGTCTCGGTCTCTCTCCCTAGCTTGTGTTTCTTGTTGTGCACGTCGCAGAGACATGACTTGGGCTCTTGTGGTGTCGAGGGCTTGATCGATGTCACACATGATGTCCTTGTTTATGGTGTTAGCAGAGCAAAGTAATCCGATGAATTCCATAGCTTCACCGAATTGGGTACTTAGTTGTTCAATCATGGTCCCCATCTCTAGGTGTCCCATCACAAGTTGTTCTATCTCAGCTGACATAACTTCTATCAGTTCATTAGGGATGTTGTTTACCAAGGTGGCTATGGCGTCTAACCTGTCTTTATGTCTTACTAACCTAGCTGCCAAGAGTGGTATGGTATGGTGAATGGGTTCTCCAGTGACTGGAAGGATCTTAGATGCAGCAAATGATGATCTTTCACCAAGTTCTCTGTTGGTGGGTGTACCTTCTTGAGATCTCCAATACTTAAGGATTGGTAGTAGAAATGACCATTTGCGAGCATTGACCCGCTTACGAGCCTTATGGTTGGTTCTTGCATAATAGTAAGGATCTGAGGAGGTAGGACGAATCTGGTAATTCCTTGGTTGATAAGTCAGAGGAGCACTGGAAGTTTTCACAGGTGGTGGACTGTTGATTGTCACTGGTACAGTAGTAGTCTGCTGATAAAATATACTAGGTAGTATCACTGGTTCTGCAGTTGGAGCAATTTCCTTTTTCCATTTAGTATCATCCCAGATGTCTTTTTCTTCAGCATATGAAAGAGCTTTTCCAGCTGTGGCTAGTTCATAAGGCTGGAATGGAGAAGTTTGCTTACTGCGTCTGATTGGACCAGATGATGCTTGAGGTGAAGTAGAGGATTGCTGACTTTCCTTATTCTTATCTGTTGTAGGTGACACAGTCATTGGAGCAAGAGTTGGTACAATAGGTGTAGAGCTCTCAGTTTCCGAATCCGATAACAAAACAATGAAGTTGGGTTTGGAAGACATGGTACTGTAATAATCCCGATTAGTAAACATAGTTATTAGCATAATCATAACATGTAAGCATATATCAAGTTATATAAGTAAGAAATAATGAGAAGTAACTTTTCTACCAGATGTTGGAATGTAGGCACGGAGGGCATGAAGTGGTATTTTGTAAAAATGGTCCAGTTAAAGTGTAGTTATAGTCCAATGTTTAAAAACATCTGGTTCTCTATAACCTGTGGCTCTGAATACCAATCTGTAACACCCCCAAAAGTCGTTTAATAACAGCGGAAGACTTAACATGTCAGCGGAAGACTTTCGGGGTATTACTTCGAGGATCTTTGTCACAATCATAGTAGACAACACAAAGTGAAGTATTAAAGTTTAATTTATTTCAAAATACCAAATATATGGGATACAAAACATTATTTAGTTAAGAACGTGTTTTATTCTGAAGGAAAATAAGTAGTTTATTATGGTTCTTGTCATGCTTTTGCCCACTCCGTGCCATCCAGATCCGTCTTGTTTAGTTACCTGAGATAAACATGCTAAAGTCAACATAAAGTTGAGTGATATTCATAGGTTTGAGTTTAAGAGTTTGAATCACAAGTTAAGAGTGTATTGTAATCACATACAATCAATATAAAAAAAAAAAATCAATGTTCCTGTTATTGCCTTAAGCTCATGATACTCAACGATTAACAGCCAATCATAAGTATGTATTATGATGGTAAGTAATAGGCCCCCAAAGATAGGTATTTGTCAATAACCTATTTATAAGAACAATAAAGTGCGCCTGGTGTTTTCTCCAACAACCAAACGAGGATTGTCAATCACTAATAGTACTATCCACAATTATTTACGTTCACCCTTTAGGTGATTAAGGTTCATGATCGAGGGACTTCTGACAATAGTAACTTAAGCAAATAACATTGGCCTGACGGTATTTCAATACCCGGTATAAAAGACTTGTGATCGAGTTTTAAGCATGTATCTCCCCACGGGAAAATAGTTAAAGAGTGGGCTATGAAATCACCTTAGTAGTACAGTGGTATCGTAGTCTCAACAAAGCAAGGAAACGGCTTCACACAACACAACCTAAAAGATAATGCAAGTTTCAGTTGATAGTCTAAATCTGGTTTTATCGCGAATGTTTGTCATGTTTTCAATATATATCGAAGTATAAAATGATAGGTCATGATAAAAGTTAATAATCATATCGTATAGTTAACTTTTATTTATTACGACGAGGATTATATATATAACGTATATATAATTAAAAATTTCAAAGTTTTATATCAATTATCATAATATTTATATAAAACTTTATAAATATAATAAGAAATATTTATTCCAGTAAAGTCCTTCAAGTTTCACAAGTTTTACAATTTTGACCCTAACGGTATAACATTTTCACCGTTAGTCCAATATATACATATTTTACATTTTTGGTCCAATATATAACAATATTTACCTTTTATGACTTCAAGTTTCATTGTTTACAGTTTATACCCTTTAGAAAAATAGTTTTTATACTTTTCACCCAAGTTTACAATTTTGGCAATTCTAGTCCCTACTTCTCGTACATTTGCAAAAATGGTCCAAGTTTTACCAATTTCAAAACTTAACATTTTTATTAGTTCATTAAGCTCAAAACATTTAGAAAAGTTTAGTTTGATAGCTTATTAGCTTATTCTAAGCTTATTTCGTTTCTTGGGCTTAACGATCCAAAATAAGGGTCCGTTAACAATTTGAGATCCATTGGGCTTACGAGACCTTTGGGCCTGACCTTGGACTCATTTTAGGATACTAAAAACACTGGTGTTGGGCTCCCAGGCCCAGTGTATCACATAAGCTTAGTGGGCTTAAGATAAGCCCACGTTTTGGCTTATATAGTTTTATAAAAATTTGAGTTTTTGTCGGTACAAAACAGGTCGAGTACAAGGTCTAAATAAATTTATTAGGTCAAATAAAATGTGTCTTGTGATTGTCTAATAAGTTGTTAATGAGGTCGAGTTTTAAAAAGAATGTGTCATGTGTCTAAATATTCATTTACGAGACCAAAGTGATCGAGCAAATTTCATATGTTGAAACTGCTCAACACTTAGAAAAATTCTAAGTGTTGAGATTTTATTCGAGTTGTCCAAGAGGTCACAAAACATGTCGATTTTAATAAGAACACAATGTTTTTAGATTCGAAACTTTTTATATTTTGTTTACTAGTGTACCAAATAATTAGTGTCTCCAAAAATAATAATATGTTACGTTCGTATATTAAGAAATAACGAGGCAAAGTGTTTGTACGAAAATCCATATTGAAACTATTTTACAACACTTAGAAATATTCTAAGTGTTGAAAATATTTTGAATGTGCCCAAATGACTTCTAAACGTGTCAAGTTTAATGTCAAATCGTTATTATCACTATTAAAACTTTATGGCTCTCAATTGTTAGCTTATTGAACATAAAGAAAGTCGAATAAAACATATAGGTTACGTTTGTATATTTCAAAATAACGGGTCAAAGTAAATGTGTAAAAACTAAAATAACGAAATGAAAATATAACAAAGGGGACTCCGTGTCTCACCTCACCACTTGGGGTGGAGTTCTCGTACGTATGGTTCGAAATGGGTACGTGGGATCAAGGTACTATGGTTCACTCCTAGCAAGGTTCACAACGAGCAAAGATTGGTTCACTTGGATCACTTCTACGCTTCGTACTCCTGGTTCACTTCTTGTCCCAAAAACTAGTGCACTCAACTTGTAAATTTGTAATATGGTTCGAATAGGAGTGTGTGATCAAATGAGTTTGCATGGGACATTATATAGAGGGTTTTTGAGAGTGATGATAAGCATGAGAATCCAAGAGTGTGTGTGTGTTGGCTCGTTTCCAAAAGGTGACACCACAACCTTCACCAATCGAAAACTAACAAACAATAAGAATTTGTAAGAGTGTTCCTATACATTCGTGATCTTCTACAGTGTATCCTTGTCAGATTTGAGGTCATAGGTGAGTTTGGGCGGTGGTTAAGAACTTATATGACAAGTTATGGAAATTTGGTACATTGGTTTCATCATTTCACTTTGGCCGAATTTAGTGCATCAAATGTGCATGAAAATGAATGATGTTTGTCACTTTTGAAAGCTAGTTGGGTCATAAATCAAGTTATGTAAAAACATTGTGGTCTTGTGTGTTGAAATCGCAAGAGAAAGGGGTGTTCCTTGGCTCGATCGTGGCTGGAAACAAAAGAAAAAGAAAAGAAAACAGGCCGGGAAATGGGCTTGTGGGTTTTGGGTTGCTTCGGCCCAAAATAGAAAAGAGAAATGAAATAGAGCATGGTCCGGTTTGGGTTTAACACTAGAATGTGGGGCCCATTTAGGTGTGGGGTCCACATAGAAATTTTAGGGAGTCGGGATAAGTTCAAGTAATGATAGTGAGCAATCTCGGGAATTTTCGTAGGTTCCGGAATATATAAATATTGTACGGTATAGATAACGAAACGTATATTATAAAATATAAACGTTTGGAAATATAATCGCGATAATTTAGACTATCTAGGTTTGTGTGCAAGCAATGTTTCTAAGCAAAAGATAATTCGAAGTTTTACCGTTGTGATTTACATATCAAATCTAATAAAAAAAAATTTATACGTAAAAGTGGGTATTTAAGTAACGTAATAATTTGTAAGTATTTACTAACCGTTGGGAAAATTACGAGAGGCTACATCGAAACTTCGCCTAAATTGATAAATCCATTTAGCGTGTCGTTCTCCTCTGTCTCACGGTCGTTTTGACAGCTGATTCGTCGAAAACAGAGTTACGGTTCAAAAGTTATGGCCGTTTGAAGTTTGGTCGTCAAAAACCTCACTTTTGTCAAAATTCTCGAAACTTTGCTTGTGTTCTCGAAACTTTGGATTTGCAAAACTTCTGATTTCGAAACTGAGGATTGCGAAATTTGGATTTTGAAATTTGTATTCTCGAAGACAATGTTCTCGAAAATATAAGTTCTCGAAATTTTTTGAATTTTTCGAAAAATCAATGTTCTCGAAAATTTTGGAATTTTTCGAAAACACAGTGATTTCGAAAATTTTGCAATTTATCGAAAACTCAATCTCACAATGAAATTTCGAAATTATACAATTTTGAAATTTAGCCCAAAAGTCGAAGTAATTTCTTTCTTATACAAGAGAGAAAATACCGAGTATCCAACGGTGAGCACGAACGGAGCCTTTTATTGTGATTTCGAAAACTAGTCAAAAAGGGATTTCGAAAATGTAGTAGTGATTTCGAAATAGTGACAGTTTTTTGAATAAGCTTAAAGCACACCCAAATGACTTTTGCAATCCAAGATTCTTGTACTTATAGGCTAAAAAACACCAAAACTTGAAGAAAGTTCAAAACTTGATGATTTTTATGAAACTTTTTCGAGATCTAGAAAACAAGTACAAAAACCAAATCGAATTTTTAAGCTTGAAATTTTCAAAAAGGTTGAAACTTTCTTGTTAGAAAAGGTTTATAACACTAGTTTGTAATCAAAAAAATGTTAAAAACCAAGAAAAACAAGAAAAGTAAAAACTTTTCTAAAAAAAACGTGAGAAGAAGCTTAAAAACATGAACCAAACAAACTCTCAACCCTCCTAAATCATTGTTAGGCGATTGATACCACTTGTAAGATCGTAAAGATCACAACTTTAACACACCAATATAGAAGCAAAGATGAAGTAGAGATGAAAGATGGTGACTTGATATGTATGTATATGTATTTCGTATAAGAGAGAGAGAGAGAGATGGAAATGAGAGAGCTTTTATTAAGAGAAACACACACAATACACACACAAGCACACCTTACAAATGAGAGGTAAGGTGCCTTATATAGTTCCATACATAGGCTTTCTATGGGCTTGGGCTTGGACTTGGTTACATGGTAGATAACAAGGCTTATGAAACATAGCACATAACATATTAGCTTGCCAAGTCCAAGGCCCAATGACTAAACTATTACTAATCTTAACAAACGACACAAAGTTACAATATGAGAATGACCATCACTTCATAATACATATTTTTAATGCTAACATAATGGTACAGCTAGGATGCGATGCTGCATTAGAGACATTACTCGCAGACATGGAAGCAGGAGAAAAGGCTGTTTTGATGAAGAAGGCATACAGTACCTTGATTCTATGCTTGGGAGACCGGGTTTTACGAGAAGTTACCAAGGAAACAACTGTTGCAGGAATTTGGAAGAAGCTAACTAGTCTGTATATGACTAGGTCCTTAGCAAACAGACTGTATCTGAAGAAGAAGCTGTACACATTCTATATGAGTCCAGGTACGAAACTGGGTGATCATATAGATGAGTTTAATAAGTTGATACTTGATTTGGAAAATATTGATACCGAGATTGAGGATGAGGATCAGGCACTTATGTTACTTACATCGTTACCATCGTCTTACGACAACTTTGTGGAAACATTGTTGTATGGGAGGGAATCCTTGACAATGGAGGATGTTATAGCAACTCTGAGTTCAAGGGAATTGAAGAAAAGAATCGAAAGCACAAAGGAAGATACTGGTGACGGGTTATATGTAAGGGGAGGGTCAGATCATTCAAGGAAAGCTCATTCTGGTGGAAGTTCGCGGTTCAAGTCAAGGGGTGGAACTGGTAAACTCAAGTGCTTCATATGTCATTCAGAGGGTCATCTGAAAAGAGACTGTCCAAAGAAGAAGTCAAGTGGGTTCGTCAGGAAGGGTAAGCATGATCAAGATTCTGATTCTTTTGATGACGAGGGTAACGCCTACTTTGGAGAAGCCTTGGCGGTGGTCGGGAATGATGAGATGACTGAATTGGTAATGGATTCAGGTGGGTCTTATCATATGACACCTAAGAGGGATTTCTTGTATGACTTCAAGGATTTTGATGGTGGTTCGGTTCAGTTAGGTGATAACAGGACATGCACTATCAGAGGGACAGGAAAAGTGAAGATACAGTTGCATGATGGTTCAAGCTTTATACTGGAGGATGTCAGGTATGTTCCAGGGTTAAGAAAAAGCTTGATTTCATTGGGTACTCTTGAAAAAGAGGGCTATACTGTGAAGATGCAGATGGGTAGAGTCAAAGTGATCAAAGGTTGGCGGGTTATGATGACTGGGATCAGGAAAAAGAACTGTATGTATACTCTTGAAGCAAAAGTGACGACTTTTGGTGTACAAAAGCATGGAGGTTCAAAACAAGTTGGATTCAAGCAACTTGGTCATAAACAAGTTGGGTTCAAACAACTTGGTCCTGGTGATAAAACAGGAGTCCATGGAGTACAGGTTGCTAAACGTGTTTGGTTTGAGGTGGAACTGCAGGGAGCTCAGGGGAATCGTGAAGCTGAGGATGTTCAGGTTAGTAACGATGATGCTGCAGTGGCTCAAAGAAAGTTGGAGGATAAGCAACTTGAAGAAAAGACAAACACGGACTGCTTGGTAAAGGAGCAGGAAAATGTATACCTTGGTATAAAGGTGGGGGCAGACATTACGATAACCGGAGTACCTGGTCAAGAGGGTGCAGAGGGTAATGCTCCTGAAAAGAAGAAAGTGAAGGAGTCTAAGAAAGCTAAACTCAGGAATTTACTAAAGTACAAGGCCTGGTTTACAAGGCGGTCCCCGGTTCGAGGTTCCAGCGTTGGTTGAAGATGCTGAGTATCGTTAATGCATAAGTATTACTCCTAAGGTGGAAATTGTTATGTGTTAGTAGCAATACTTAGGAGGGTTATATGTTACTTAGACAATAATAAGGGGATTAATTGTATTTAGTTTAAATAAAGTTTAGGATTGTACTTAGATTAGGAAACTAGTTGCTTGGCTTGCAAGCCAAGCTAAGGTCTCTACCCCCTCATCTCTATAAATAGAGATGAGGGGGGATGCTAGTTATTCATTCTTCTTCCTCAATTGTAAAAGCTTTATTGGTTTTAATAAAGGGTTCTTTGAGGGTATATCGTGTGCATATTATTGTCGAGTCTTTGTAGTCTCTCGTGTTTGCTACTTGTGCTCGATACAACTCGCGATCTAGCGTTCCGCGATCGAACTTCGGGTTTGTTGTCGAGGTTTTATCCAACACAATCAATATAGCCCATAATTACCAACAAGGCCTATTATGAGACTGATATTGAGACTTAATAAAAGGTCAGAAATTTGACCTTCAAGGTACAAGGCCATCCTTGTAGTGAACTTTCAATTAAAGGTTCCAAGACCAGAGAGGATCTGAACCTTTTTATGGTAAGACCATATGATGCAGAGTAATAATACACTAACTCTGCAGATACAATCAATCACAATGTATCTTTTTCTGCTAATCCAGTGTTTGGCACAACACTGCAATTCCAGACAGGAAACTACTTTATGGAACTTTATAGCAGTATACCATGGATAAAACTAGTTGCATCATTGTTACATCCATTTTCACACTGAGCAATCAGTTTATCCCATAGTAACTAAAAACTCTTCCAAGATACTAGCCATCTGTCATTCTTTCACCCTATCCCAAACAACCTCTTGAGAAATTTTAAACACAAACACAGCTCACTGGAATGTTCCAACTATTAAGTATTCTTCTGACTCTTGTTGAATTTTTCATTCTTAGAGTCATGATTTTCCACTTCACGTCATCTTTAATGTTGCTTAACACCATCAGCTCATTTCTCTGGACCTTTTGAAACAATCTTAAGTTCCGTTCTCTCCAAATGTTGTAGACACAAGCAGCAATTCCAATTTTCCCCAAGATACTTACAAGGCCATTATTATTCAGCTTCCTCATCATAAATTGAACCAAATTCTGCCAATCATCTGGTGCATCTGCCAATTCCAGTTCACCTTTTAGATCATTCATAAATGGGTTTTTCTAACTTGTGCCCTAAGGGTAAAAGTTAAGCACAACAAAAAGTACATAAAAGTACTCAGAGTCCCACGCAAAAGTACAGACAAGTATACTTTTGTGTGAATTCTTATGTCCTTTTTCGTGGGTCCCATAGTACCTTTTGTGTGTTTAACATATGCCCTAGGGCACATGTTAGAAAAACCCTTCATAAATTGACGTAATCTTTTTTCTCCCTAATACGGCTAAGTTATGTATTATCACATATCAATCAAGGATTCCACAATTTGATGCGACTGTTAATACGTTTTTTATGAACTTTTAACAGTTCGAACAATTACTCAGTATATCATAACTCAAAAAACGTAGAACTTGATTAGCAACAGAAAGTTTGGTTTTGAAGCACATTTTCAAGCAAATATGAAAAGAATGGTTAACATCAATAAGAAGACACCAATCATCATTTTTTATTTTATAAAATGTAATTATTTATGCTTTCTATACAAATTAATGATAGTGACAATAGCCTTTTGATAGTGGACGCCCTCTTCTCGTCTGCTTTACGCATTTTTCAAACAAAAAACTCCATCAAGTATAAAGTAAACAAAACCTTTTTTCTTATAGGCATCTAAAAAGGTTTAAAAAAATCACAATAATGCTCACTTTTATATATCTTTTTCTTTTATATTTAAACAAAATACAGTTATAACATATTTGTATACTTTTATTCATGTTAGACGAATATCTGCGCAAAGCGACGGTATATAGCGGCAAACAAGTAAACTTGCAAAATCGTGATTTTGGTTCGACCCTTAATACAAATCGTGTGTTTTTAAAATTAATATAGTGTGTTTGAAAGTTGCCAAGTTTAGGAATAATGAAAAAATACATAATTTAATGTTACCAAGTTTTTAAAAAGTTGACAAGTTTAAGAGGTACTTATAGGTAATTTGAACAAACTACATAAATTTAAGTTTCAAGATTTCAAGATTTAAGTTTTAAGAAAAAAAGATACACTATATGTATCAGAGATCAATGTTTTAAGATCAGGATCGTACCTAAGATCGTTTTCGTCTTTGCAAGATCGTGATCGTAAGATCGGATGAGAAGCTTAAGATCTTACTATAGTGTCATTTTCTTAATAGGCGTTATAAAGTTATACAAATCTACGTATTATTGTATATCTTATATCATGAAAATGTATGTCAAAATTATTATTATAAAGTGTTTAATATAATTAGCCTCGTGTTTTTCATATTCTACAACATTTAATACATAAATTTGTAGGCTTTTTAGCTTGTGGTTCAAGAAAAGTAAGATCGGATCGATCGAGATCTTAAAATCTTATTATCAAGATCGGAATCGTATTTAGATCATATATCGCAAAGATCCTACGTAGAATCGAAATTTTTATGCTTTGTAGTATTGTAAAATTTTAAAATCTTAGGATTAAAATCGGGATCTTAACGATCATGGTAGGCATAGTTGATATTCATTAGTATGTTAGCATGTTTTGAATCAACTTGGATGTCTTTTTTAGCATTAAAAATGTAAGACAGATAGATAATTCTAAAAAGAATCACTGGATAATTCAGGAATTACGAGAGTTATATTTTAGTTTGAGATTGTACTAAGCAAAGTTAGTAAATTTCATGTTTATGCAGTAAATCAGAAAAAGGTAATAACATGATAGGAAAAAGAAAGTTCACAAAAGTAAAAATTGTACCTTGTCCCACACTTCACCTTTACTTTATTACTTTTCAATACATTGCTTTAAGGCTTCAAAAAAGTAAATAAGTAAATAACTTCATCTTTTATTTCCACACAAACTATAACTTCATCTTTTATTTTCATATTAAGATACTTTCAATAAGTAAATACAGAAAACACTAAGATTTAAAAACAAATAATTTTAGAGATGTTTTGAAAAAGTGAGATAACATTTCATAATAAAAAACTCATAATCATAAACATCGTATTTTTTTAAACAGAAAGTAATAATACAAGTCACAATTACGTAGTACTACAACATAAATACACGAGTTATAAAATCATGAAAAGGTAACGTAGGAGCTTTCCCTTTCGAGTCACAAAGAAAAGTCTTTGAATTATAATTAAAATTTGTTAATTAATCATATATTTTCCTAAAATTTAATTATTTTTCATTTTTTATAAATTAGTATAATAATTTAATTAATTGTTTTATATATGAAGAATTTATAAGTAACATTTATTTAAATATTTTTTCTAAAACATTATTTTTAATATATATTCATATTATATAATTAAATGTTTGTTTCATATAATTTTTAGATCAACCTATAACTAATTATATAGGAGTTTTTGTAATTGTCAGTTTAACATATATGCATACAAAGAAAAAAATCATTAAATTGGTATGGTTTCAAACAAACATTTAATCCTATAATACGGGTATGTATATATCAACACTAGTGCGATAAATTCATTTTCTATAAAGTGTTATATTTAAACTATTTCTATTCTCAATAACTAAATATAATATTATATTAATTAAAAGAAAATTAAAGTAACTAAATTTTATGAAAAATATATTAAAAATTTAACTACAATTATTTATTGTATCATTTACTTACAATAGGCTTTAATAAATTAGATTTTTTAGCATAAAACTAATTAATTATTGAGTTAATTTGTGTAGTGTAGTAATAATTTCAGCTTGTCAAGTTCGGAGTACTACTCTACACCGTTAAAAATTCATGGTACTAAATAATCAAGTTTGTCAAGTTTACGGTATTAATATGTGTTTTGGACTTTTGGCTAGTTTTCAATTATGTTATCGGCCAGTGAACTATTTTGTATATTTGTTAAACATGTTATTTGGCCAGTTGAAGCATTCAAACTTTGCACCATTAAAGCAAGTCGTAATAATTCTATTGCCCTTTACCTTTTGTTTATTTTATTTTTCTTTTCTTTTTCGTGCAAAAAGGAATAACTTTGTTGATGGGAATAATCTTTCACGTGCTAAAAAGGTGATGTTAGTACACATGTAAATATTCATTGATGGATACCAAATTGTAAATCAAACAAGATTTAGGCAAATAATCACTTTAGTAATAAAAAGTGAAGTGTAAACTTGTAATGTCATCGTCAATCCTAGTACTCTAGTAGTAGTCATGTCGCTAAAGCATGCTTGGGGTGCAATGTTTGCTAAGACTTCGATATTGTTCACATACAAATAAAGCAACCGATCAATTCACAGAGATTGAGGCAATCGCCACACATGTACAGATCAGGTCAATCTTTCTTTCTTTGGGAAGTTTGACGTAAACACATCAAAGTCGTTTGCAAATAATAATAATAATAATAATAATAAGGGAAAATTCCATAAATAACCCAAAGGTACAAGGGTCTCCACCCTAAATAACCCACAAAATCTTGTTTTCTCCAAATACCCCAACGGGAGAAAGTCGCCCCTAAAATTTGGGCGGATGTTATACAATTGTGCCAAGTGTCCCTAAGAGTGTCCTTACCATGTACCACTTATACTAGGTACTTTTTTGGGCGACTGGGCCCATATTTTTTGGGCGACTTGTCTTTTTTGTCTTTTTGTAAAAAAATTATTAACTACATTTTGGTCCTTGTGGTTTGATTGGTATTTCATTTTTGGTCCATGTAGTTATTATTATTATTATTAATTTCTTAAAACTATTTTCATCAAACCACACTATAAATCCAAAGTGTTGTTCACTTAAAACAACCATTACCACCTCCTCCACCACCACCACGGCTTCCATGTCCACCACCACCACCATTATAACCACCACCTCCACCATACCTATCACCTCCACCGTACCTATCACCACCACCATAACGATCACCACCACCACCTCCACGACCTCCACCGCCCAGATCTTCATAAAAAAAACCGGATCTTCATAAAAAAACCGGATCTTCATCCAAAAACCCAGATCTGAGAAACACACAAACAACAACACTTTACCCAAATCGAACAACATCAACAACAAACCGAATCTAAATCCTATCCCATCCTTCTCAAAAACTTCTCAAAAACCGTCGTCATCTCCGCTTAAGAAAAGGTATTCATTATTATCAGTTGTAACCTTTAGTCGAGTCATTGTGGGCATGTGAAAAAGATTTGGTTTAAATACTTACTATTATTATTAATGTTGCAGATGTCGCATGAAATCCAGCCGGATCCCTCGAACCATCCTGTTGGGCATGAGTCAGATATGGAAAGATCGCGAAGGATGATTCGTCTAGCTGCTGGTGTTTGATATATTATGCTCTTAAATGAATCAAGTATTGATATTAATATTGGGAAACATTGGATAGCGCAATCGATAGAATCCAAATTCCGTTTAGTCAAAATATTATGCTCTTAATTCACATATGATGTAGCATATGTGAACAAAGTAGTAACCTTGTTGGCTTACTGAGACTAGTCCCATAGTCCCTGTTACCTTGGGACATTTCCCTTTTAATTATGCAACTATGAAAGTCAAGTAGGTTATTTGTGTTTGATTCGATCGTGTTGTGTGTTTGTGTTTGATTCGATCGTGTGATGATGGGATTAGATTTATTTGATGTTCGATTCTTGAAGGTGATTTGATACTGAGATGAGTTTAGATCTAGATTTGAGAATTAGGTGGGAGAAGGAGAAAAGTGTTGTTCATGTTATCAAAGTTTAGATCTGGGGAAAATTGATGTTCATGTTGTAATGGTTCTTTGAATTTTAGTAGAAATGACTTTGTTTATAGATGAACAAAAATGAAATACCAAGCAAACCACAAGGACCAAAATGTAGTTAATAATTTTTTTACAAAAAGACAAAAAAGACAGGTCGCCCAAGAAATGTGGGCCCAGTCGCCCAAAAAAGTACCTAGTATAAGTGGTACATGGTAGGGACATCCCTAGGGACACTTGGCACAATTGTATAACATCCGCCCAAATTTTAGGGGCGACTTTCTCCCGTTGGGGTATTTGAAGAAAACAAGATTTTGTGGGTTATTTAGGGTGGAGACCCTTGTACCTTTGGGTTATTTATGGAATTTTCCCTAATAATAATAATAATAATAATAATAATAATAATAATAATTAAAAAAAAAAAAACAAAAAAAACAAAAATCTAATATTCAAGTGACGATATATAGCCACAAACTTTTTACCATCAGGTCACCCGGTGGTTAAACTTCACATGTAGGTTTAACTTAGATACTCCTTACAAACATAAGAAAAAACAATTGTAAACAAAAAATAGTTTTCCATGAATATATGCGGCTAAACCAAATAACTAGTGAGATTTGAATCCTAAAACTCTTGTGATTTGATTCTTGTATGTTGTATCTTATCACTAAAACACTTTGATGATAGTTGATTGTCACTTATAATAGTTTATATGAAATGTTTAATTTTGCTTTACATAGAAACTAAAAATGTACGTAACATATGCATTCTTGATAATCAAGATCAATCTATTCAAGAAACGAACTTTAGCCACATATAGCTAGGTTCTGCTATGCATGTCACCTAATCCTTAATCCCTTTTAGTTAAATTCATGCATCCATACCACTCTTTTTCCACTAATGTGTTCTTTTTATATGACACATACAAATATGAACAATTTTAAATAACACCAACATCTGGGAGACATCTATCTTTCTTTGAAGCAGGGTTTCTTCATAAGAGAAAAAAGTTATTTGCCCCCCTGACCCCCCCCCCCCCCCCCCCCCCCCTCTCATGCGTTTTTCATATCATCTATAATTCTATATATCCCATGTTCCACCCACTCCAATAAAAGAAGAACCATAATTCACATGTACTTTTACTTAAAAAATAAATAATAAAATAATAAAAATAAACGTATGAAGTCGAGTAGTTGCACAGTCGAGCATTATCAAAATTGGGACACAACCATTTAATTGGGGAGCTTCTCACATAAAGGTACCATTGGGGACACAAGCCCTTTGGTCCTTATAGTCGGTTTAAATAGCATTGTTAGATGTCATAAACTAAAGGTATATCTTAGCTTGAAGAATCCTAGACAGACAGTGAAATCATTGTGTTAAACAAGCATGGCTGATACTAATCCGAAGAAAGCCACAATATCGCTAAAAGTAATGGTGCACAAAGCGAAGAATAGAGTGATATATGCCGAAGCAGACAGCAGTTTTGTTGATATTCTTTTCAGCTTTATGACATTGCCTTTGGGTACAATTGTCAAAATCTTGGGGAAATGTCCAGATCCAAAGGTTGAGGCGCTTGGGAGCTTGAAAAACTTGTACCAGAGTCTAACGGATCTTCCTGCGAATTACCTGGCAAATGATGAATGCAAAGATATGCTGCTTAATCCCAGAAGTTCTTGTTATGATATGTGTAGAAGGCTTAAAATTAACGTTGATCACACGGATCCTCCAAAGTTCTTTGAATGCCGTATTTATCACACTGAACAATATTATAGCACTTGTAACATTGCTAAATGCATTCGCTGTGGGGTCTCAATGACTCGAGAAATAAAAATCAAGGATTCAATCGTTAATACTGTAGGTGGTGGTGGTGTGTTTGTTTCAGATGTGACAACTTTTATTGTCACCGAAGATCTTCGTGTGTTGCCAAATGCTTCAAGTGTTAGCATTAAATTGCTTTGTGATTTTGGAATCACTGATGCTAGTCAATTAGAGGAGAGGAACTTTGACGTTGGTCTTGAACAGGTAATCTGGTGAATGTTTCTGGCTTTATATATTCAATCTGTTAACTTTCTTTGTATAGAAACCCACTCATGTAATGAATGTAATTATTATTATTACTATTATTATTAATATTATATAATGAGTATTTATATAAGCTGTTTTGACTCTTCTTTTTCAGATACTTAGAACTTTAAAAGGGGCTCTGTTATTCAAGTATCCATTGACTTACTTGGTTTGTCATAGCACACATCTTCTTCAAGAGTTTTTTGACCCAAAGCGAGGAACTTCGATTCCTCATTCAATCAGTAACGAAACTGGGACAACTCAAAATAGAATGATGTTAAAAGTTACTTTGCAAAAGTCAACTTCCAAGTTCTTGTTTGCAGAGGCAGAGGAAGATTTTGTTGACTTTGTTTTTGGTTTCCTACAAATCCCTTTAGGAACAGTAATTGGCAAGTTAATGAATGGCAGTACTTCAATTGACAATCTGGACAATTTGTTTGCAAGCGTTTCAGAGATGAAAGTAGGAAGATACATAAAGTCACAAGATCTCAAGGAAAAGCTTCTGCAACCCCAGTTGGTGCACAATTATATTTTTCAAAACAACACTTTTTCTCTAAGTGTTTCAAACTCTCCTGTGTATTCTTCCCAAGGTTATTCTTTGACTCTAATAGATCCGCGAGTCCAAGGAGGGTTTGTCAAGGCATCTGCAAAGTGTATGTTGACGGATGATCTAGTTATTACTCCTCTATCAACCTTCTCCACAATTGCTTTACTGAATAAGCTGAAAGTACCTCTGAATGACGTCGTGGAACATGAATTGAGCATTGGCCTTGAAGAGGTACAACATTCCAGTTTAACAATTGTCTGTGGTCAGAATATTTCTACCTGCTTATACTTTTAGTTCTCTAAAATTGCTCTTGGTTCTCAATTTTTTTGCAGGGTTTGAATATTCTGAAAGCATCTTTGATTTCTTCATTGAAGTGCTTATCACCGTTGACTGATGCTTTACCGAAGTAAAATGATATAAGTTGATTATATGCAGCTTGGAGTTTTTGGGTTGGTGTCTTTCATTCAATCGCTTGATGTTTCATTTAGAAGATTTCACACCATGTTTATTATTTTGGTTTTTTCTTATTTCTTGTCTGCTTGATGCATCTCTTGTCCTTGGTATTAAAACCTCCAGTCATGGATTCTACTCGTATTTTTGAGTCACATTGGAATATTCACTGTATCAGTTTATGACGATTACATTTGATATTATCATAACTATGTCAGGTTGTTAGTAGCATTAGTAAAAAAATCAAACAAAAAAAAAAATCTTATTTCTCATAACAATGCAAGGGACTGCTTGCTCGATCCTTAGATTAAAGTTTTAAGGCAAAAATAATAAATTGTTCATATGCACCATATTATTTATTACAGAGTATATTTTTTACGTTAAAACCTAGTCGTGTTTTTATATGAGGACCTTGTTCCTCTAAACACTAATTATGCGCATATGCAGTCTTCCATAATCTTTTCAAGGATGTAAAACCTATATAATTAATCATTTGAGATTAGAGCTTTTATAATGTTGATTGTTTCATAATAAAGGCATAACCTTCAGGGTATACAATCACTACAAGAAAAACGGGTGTAATGACAGGAAAATCGTCACTAAAATTGGAAAATTTGTTACAAAATTGGTTTAGTCACGGTAATCAAGTTCGTCACCTGTGTCACCATAGCTCTGTCACAATTTAGATTTGAGGTTTTAAATATTGTCAATTCCCATGAGTGTTGATGAGATAAATGAGAGAATAGGAAACCATGGATAATTTACTCTCTGATAGCAAGTTTCTCAAAATGCACAAGGATTACATGATTAATGACCAAAAACAACATCAATAATAATAAGTTGCATGTACTGTCCAGCAACTAAAAATATAATTAAAATGTTACAAATATTATTATTTTTTAATTTTTAGAAACCAATTTACAACGGTTAACTTATCCCGATTCCGATTAGCTGGAAAAATCAAACCGACTCCCGACCTGAGTGTAGATCGGTTAGTGTCGGTCGGGACAGTGGTCGACTTTGTGTTTTGTAGGGTAATCCCGATTCCCGACCAGATCCCGATCTCGATTAGCCGGAAAAATCAAACCGCCTCCCGACCCGAGTGTAGATCGGTTAGTTTCGGTCGGTGTCGGGCGGTGTCAGGTGGCGGTCGGGTGTCGGTAGTCGGTCGGAAAAGCTCAGCCCTACGAGGAAATCAACATCTCATTCTCTTATAATCTTCAGCTCTGTGGATATATGATCCGTATTAATAACACCCCGAATCATAATTTTTTAAAATAAGGCTGTTTTTTTTTTTTTTTTTTTTTTTTTTTTGCCTCTTAACAGCCTCTGAATGGGCACTGTGTCTGAATCGGTCAGACATTTTGACGTTCAGACCGTTTGTTTGTTTTGTTTTTTTTTTTTTTTTTTTTTTCCGTTCAGATGCAGTAAGATCTTAATGATTTAGACTTGAGAGAGGTGTCTGAATGCGTCTTGTTGCCTCTTGCTGACACAAATAAAAACCAAAAAAAAAAAAAAAATAGTACGAGCAAGCAAATGTGCAGTTCAAACATGAGTTTTTTTTTTTTTCCCGTTCAGATGCGATCAGAGTCAGATATTTACGCATCAGATTCAGATTCAGCTGTGCGGTTCAGATTCAGATTCAGACCCTCTTAATAAACAAATACCACCTAAGTCACTCTATGACTAACAATAACCAACACTTCCAATCTATTAATATCAGTGAGATTTTGAGAGAAGAAGTTGAAAAATTGACATACCAATCTCTCAAATTAAAATTCATATGTAATTAAGTTAATTTATAAGTTTAATTAGTGTGTATTAAGCGCAATGTTAAATTTATAGGGACAGTTCGAGGGTGATAAACAGATGTTAAGTTGTTAATCATTGCCACAGTGCCACTTGACAAACCCTTTAAACAATGAAAATGTGAATCTGATGAGAAAAAAAAGGAAGGAGGATATACAAGCTAAGCAAGAAATAAGAAATTTGTTTGGTAAATGACACATTTAAACATAGAACCTAAAAAACAGGAACTCACAAACCAAACTATACAAGAAGCCGAGACATTAACAAGCCACCAAAATATGAACAACAAAGAAGACTAAAATTACAAGAGCCATTAGGAAAAAATGTCAAAAGGCTTGGTCCCCAACAAGACCAATCCACCTCACGGTTTTCTTGATGCGAGCCGAAATCCAAAACTTAGCCAAGCGTTGTATACTCGGAAAGACGTCTTCATTCTTGATTAATGAATTCATCTCCAACCGCATGAATCAAACGATTCCGCCAATTCCAAACAGCCCACAGTGTTATTTGGAACACCCCATTAATAATTTTGATGATCTTAAAGCAACCATGAACGTTAATATTCCCAAATGCAACCTCGAAAATGAAATGGATATAGGAGGGAAGGCGATCGGGGCAGGAAGACCCCACCAACTCCAAATCTTTCCCCAAAGCATACTCACGGGGTGACATTTTTACCAAAATATGCTCAATATCTTCGGTCTCCGCATCACGTAAATGACACATTAATGTTATGATTATAATTCAATGTCATATTTTTAATTTCATGTCACTATTCCATGTATTACATGTTAGCAATACTATCATTTTTGCTATAATATATTTAAATAAATAAATAAAATAAAATAAAAAATCATGAAGATATAAGGGCACTGGCAACCTTGCGGGGAGTTGGGTTCGGCAAAGAGTGCCGATCGGCATGCATGGCTGCCAGCCACTCGGCAAGCCCAAATCGGTGCTGCAATCGGTGTTTCACACCGAATCGGTGGGGAGAAAAACAAGGAAGAAAATGACCGTTTGGGAGTAAATGCTTGGAGTGTTTAATGTTGAGGCAAGGCTAGGCAAGGTTGCCACTAAAAATCCATTTTGAGGCAACCTTAGGCATAAAATGTGTTGGGAGTAAGTAATTAGCTGTTTGCATAAAAAGTTGAGGCAACATTAGGCAAGGTTGCCACCCCTAATATTACAATTTATAAGTCATATATAAAAGTCTTAAAACAATACATAGAGACAAGCTAACGGTTAATAAGCATCAACGCCTTCATTGGTAATCTAAGCCAATTGCCGTTTGGTTTTTTCTATTTATTCTAGCTTTAAAGCCAAATTCATGCATGGGAAGTTGTTTAGATCTTCGCATGGGTACATAGAAACCAAGAAGTCGCCTACAAGTTTCAACGTACTAACTAATTCCAATGATACACAAGTATTGAATTAACTATTAACTACCAATAAATACAAAGTATTGAAGGCTTTTTAGTTTCTCAAATCTAGTTTAAATAGAGACCTAACAAAGACACACACTGTATGCGCTAACAAAAATACAACAACACATATATATCATTTCTTCTTGTCATCATGTCTGTCAAAACAGAAAATGAAACCAAAATCTCAATTAAAGTGTTAGTGCAGAAAAAGGAAAATAGAGTGATCTATGCTAAAGCTGATCACAAGTTTGTTGACATTCTATTCAGCTTCATGACGTTGCCCCTGGGTACAATTGTTAGGCTCTTACAGAAACAATTTGGTAAAAAGTCTGAGGCTCTTGCGAGCGTAAAGAACTTGTACCAAAGTCTAGCTGATCTTCCAGAATGTTATCTATCAACAGAAGAATGCAAATATACGCTTTTAAATCCTAGAAATCCATCATTTGATCGCTGCAAAAAGCTTAAACTGAAGATTGATGACACTGAGGACACAGAATATTTTGTATGCAAAAAATGGGAGTGCACGTCTAAGCATCGAGCATTCAGTACTTTTAGAAATGCTAGATGTAGCTATTGTGGTGACTTAATGGATCAGGCAATTAGTTTTAAGGATTCAACTGTTTGTGATGACTATAAACGTGTTGGTGGTGGTGTGTTTGTTTCTGATATTGCATCCTTTATTGTTACCGACGATCTTTGTGTAATGCCATATACTCCTGGATGCTGCATTCAGTTGCTTAAAGATCTTGGAATCACTGACACCAGCGATCTTGAAGAAAGAACATATGATGTTGGCTGTGAACAGGTAAAACCTGATAAAAAAATTTATGCTCCGTATAAAATTTTTTAAATGTGTTTATATTAGAAGAGTATATATGTATTGTTTTCACAAAAAATGTTTTTTTTTTTTTTTTTTTTTTTAAATTTTCAGATGCTACATCTATTAGAGTTGGTGCTATCTTGTAATTCTGCATTAACATGTTTATTCCTGCGAATGGCCCTTCCAGTCTGCGGTTCTCTTGGACAATTTAGTTTTGATTTAAACAAAAACAAAAAATCTACAAGCTCTAACATATGTTTGGAAGTTTCTATACAAAAGTCTTCTGGCAAGCTCTTATTTGTAGAGGCAGAAGAAGATTTTCTTGATCTTGTTTCTGCCATTCTGAGTATTCCTTTAGGAGGTGTATGTTCATTCCTGAACCATGATACTTCTCTTGTTTGTGTTGACAATATTTATAGAAGTATTGCAAATTTGATTGTGGGAAGTTATCTTAAGTCAAAAGATATTAAGAAAACCTTACTTGAACCTTATTTTGGGCTACAATTTCCCTCAAGAAACAAGATTCTTCTTTGGGAAGAGCCATATCTAGCTTCATTTTCCATGTCATTCCCTCCTTTTGAGCAACGTAAGTGGTGGTCTAGTTGCTTCTTGTCACGCAAGGGAAGTTATGAAGCGAACTTCAAAGATCCTAGTATTAATGGAAAGTTGTTTAAGCAATCTGGGATGTTTGTCGTGACCAATGACTTGGTCATAACTCCTTCATCGTCTATTTCCACTATGGATATTCTGCATAAACTGAGTGTTCCTGTCAATGATATCGAGCGACACAAGGTTAACTTCGGGATGTACGAGGTATGGCATATTTGCTTAACCATAATCACTATAAATAAACTACAGCTTATTGATTATTTGTTTATCCACACTTTTTTATTAACTTATTTACCTTTTCTCTTATGTAGTTTCTGAGATTGCTGAAAGCATCTATGTCATCTTTTTCGGCTTAGACAATCGGCCTTGAGCATCAACTGAAGAAGTTTAACTAAATATTTCTTTCTCCGCTTTTCTCGTTTAAAGTAAAGTGTTTTGTGTTGAAGAAGTTAAGCTTGGCACTTCGATCTATGCTCGTTTCTCTTTTTAAAGAATGTGTTTTGTGTTGAATTTGAACGCTGTATAAGCTCATTGTTGAATGTGTTTCAGCTGTTATATTATTAGTGTCATAATTTTGCTTGGAAAGACTCGTTCATGCTTTGTCTAAATAATCTTTAACCTTGAAATTATGTAGAGAATTTTGCTTGGAAAGACTCGTTTATGCTTTGTCTAAATAATCTTTAACCTTGGAAAGACTCGTTAGTGCATCTATTTTGTTTAATAGAAGTGTATTTTATTTTTCTAACTAAACAAACGATGCAGTTAAAAATTTTCAAATAGCATCCACGCACGTACTATACTAAATCTTTTAAAACGGTTTTATATAATGCACATCGATGATCTTTAGACCTGTTTATATTATATAATTTAACATCCCCTATAGTATAAACTTTTACTATTAAATAAAATGTTTTATATAACGCATGCATTACATGTATTGAAATTACAAAGAGGTTCAAGAAAAAGACTTCTTCATGCCACATAGACATGAAATAAATGACCAGAATGGTTGAAATGAAACAAAACTTTTTTATATTTATCATTTTTAGATCTTTTCATAAACCCATCATAATGGATGCAGTTAAATTTAGTGGCAGCAACATTTATTGGCTGTGCTTATAATACAACTTAAGTTGATGGCGAAAATGAGCTGCTGCAAAATTCTTAACTATTGAGTCTTATGACTAGTAACAAACGAGAAATGATTAGGAAGACTAAAGACATGTCTAATGTTATGGGATTGATATCTCCATACACAGTACTTTACTGTAAATTGACCACCCTACCCTCTGCATTATTCTGCTGCTAAAGAACTTTTTGTTGACTTTGTTCACCTCAAACAATAACCCTCCAGAATTGTTAGAAACATTCATGAAGCCCTCATAAAGTCTATTCTGATATCAACTCTCATCGCTGGTCCCTTTGAGCACTTACACTGTTACACAACTTGTACATGTCTACTACCTGTTGTTTATTTCAGACCTGAATTAATCGGACTGGTGGTTTTCAAACGCATGTCCGTGGTTTTTATTTGTTTTGGAGACTAGTTTTCCATGAAAGGTATCGATAACAATCTTTCACCGACACTGGCAATAAATTAACCTCGATCAGTCTCTTTGTTCGCTCCCTTTTATGACAATAACATGAAATTAATGGGGTATGGTAACATGGTTTTTTTTTTTTTTTTTTTTTTTTTTTTTTTTTTTTTTTTTTTTTTTTTATCGAATATGCTAACGTTTACCACATTCAGCCCACATTGGAATATCTTAAGGATTTCAGGGACGAGTGTTCGTCGGTGACTGGTGGTGCTGGTGATGGAAGTGGTCAAGCGGTCAACAAGCTAATCAAGATAGGATATACCATTCAGTGATTCAAATAGGAAAACTAAGAAAGAAAAGAAGAGCGTCTTATCATATCCAAAGGCCCAAATACATCTTTTTGGCGCCCGGTAGAGCTGTTGAAATGGAAATGAAGGTAGGATGGACTTGGAAGAAACACTTTGTGGCAATGAAAGTGGCCGGGTTAAATAATGTTATGGTATGATTGTCATTAACATTGAAATTCTGTGTTCCAAGTGATGAGGCGAAAAATGAACCACTTTTAGGGGGTCATATAAGCCCGGAATTGAATTTATTTGATCAAATATTACCCTAAATCGTTCCTTTTGTGATTTTAGGTACTTTGGAGTGAAATCTGGAAAAAGAAGCAATTCGGACGTTTTTGGAGCATAAAAGTGAAGAAAACGCCAAAGACTTAATTTTCCATGCTGAGAACAGTACCTGACGACGTCAAGAGGAAAATCATGACGGTGTCAAGAGTAAAAATGGTGACGACCCAGTGCAAACCTGACGGCGTCATAAGAAGGGCGTCAAGAGTTAATTTTGTGACGGCCTGCATAAGGTGTATACATGACGGTGTCAGACCCAGATCTAGGCAGTCCGGGGAACTATTTGGCGACGAGATGACGGCGTCAGACATTTGTTCTTGACGCCGTCACCTTCTAAACTCTATATATAGTTTTCTATTTTTCATTCATTAAGGGGGAAGTTGTGTGGAGAACCCTAGGGCCGAACTTTGTAAACCCTAGCTCGTATTTTACGGTATTTTCAAGGGTTTTCACCCCTTGAATCCTTTCATGTGCTATTGAGATAAGTCTTCTCTTAATTCAATCAATATGTCTATGTGTTGGTTGTCTATATCTTGTGCTTGTCTTGATTTCAACATGTTAGGCTAGATCTATCTTGTGTTTGCTTGGATCTAATGAAACCTAGATGTTAATTATGTGTTGATTACTTGTTTATGGTTGTATTGGATGAATGATTTCAATGTTAGGCTTAAGAAAACGGGCAGATCTCCATTGTGTAACATGCTTGAACGTCTTAGGAAACATGAACCGATGTGTATTAGGTTTTATTGGTTGTATTTAATGCATGAGTAAATTCTAATGATTCCATGTTAAGAGCTTCTTGCAGGCTCGACATAGGAGTGAAGTAGGCACTCATAGGATTGGGGAAGTAAGTACGCCACCCAATGAATGGTATTAAGGAATACAATCCATCATCCACGCAACTATAACAAGTAATTAACGTGTAAAAGATATCTAGGGAGTAGTGAAATCTAAGTAAACACATTTCTCCCATATATTGTTCACAACTTTAGTTTAATATAGTTTATTTTCATTTTTAGTATTTTATTTTGATTGCATCTTTAGTATTGGGTTAGTTGACTAGCAACTAATTCCGCCCAAATCCTTCAAACCCGAGATTTTAATTTGCTTTCTAAAAAATATAAAAATACAAAAAGAATCATCCCTCATCTCTAGAACTAGTATTTAGGTTTTCTAATCCTAGCGACACTATTCCTAGCTGAACGATCAATCCCCTGGTACTTGTCATTATACTATACTACATCGATCAGGTACACTGTCTGGTGGAGATTGTAAGCTTCTCAAGATCCTTTGAGAGGTAAAGTCTGGTGCAAACCCCACGCATCACCAAGTAAATGGTTCCATCTATATATTAGAGTGGAAGGTGTCGTGACAACCTTCAACTCCTCATTTGGGGCCCACGAGTGCCACATCACCCCAACACCTCTTCACAACTAACCCCCCCCCCCCACACACACACACACACTCATAACTAAGCTCAACTTACTCATTTGGGGCCAACACTTGCAACTTTATTTTTTTTATTCATTTCACTAACTAAATTAAATTAATTTCATAATAATTAAAAATACCACACCATACTAATTATATTTCATCAAATTAAAAAGTTACAATACAGAAAAAAAATGATACGAAAAGAAAAAAAACGGTACGAAACTTAAAATAAACAATACGAAAATATAAAAAACGATACTAAATGCATATTAAATATTTTATTCATTGTCAGATAATATAGCTAGTCTTCTGCACGAGCAAGCTCTTCACAACGAGCAATGGCGAGGGGATGGTGGTACCGTGGCGAGGGACGGCGAGCATTTTGAGATTCCACGTAGGAGTGGCGAACCTGAATAACGAGCGACACTCTTGCTCTTACTGCCATAATGTTATGCCTAAAATAGTTTGTTTGGCGGTCAAAAAGTATTATTATCGAAACATATCCATAAAATGTTACAAACAATAATGTTTGATAATATCGATTGATCCATTGTGTTTACATGATACTCAATATTTATTCTAGGGCTAACTGCACAAAAATGTAGCTTACTTGTTACCTTTTATAATTTTGTGTAAATATCTACTCTCTCTGTCATATATTAAATGTCCACTTTTGACTTTTTGAGTCTTTTTACTTTAACTTTGACCTTAAATATTTTTGTTTGTATTATATGATACTTGATAAAAGTTATGTCAATGAAAAGTACATTTAAAACCCGATTCATTCATATATTTTGCATCATGTATTATATAACATAAATAAAAATATTTAAGGTCAAAGTTGATAAAATAAGAGTTTGAAAAATCAAAGTGGACATTTAATATGGGACGGAGGTAGTATTTTTTTTTTCTAGATTGATGTATGATGCGTGGGATTGCGCCTACGCAAAAGGTTTTACCTCTCGAGGGATCTCGAGAAGCTTGCAATCCCCACCAAGCAGTGTACCTAACCGATGTAGTATAGTGTAGTGGCAAGTACTGGGGGATTGATCATTCTACTTGGGGAATAGTGTTCGTTAGGATCAAAACTTAATTAAACTAGGTCTAGAGGTGAGGGATGATTCTTTTTATATTTTTATATTTTAAAGAAAGCAAGTAAAAATCTCGGATATTGGAAGAGTGGGCAAAATTAGTTGCTAGTCAACTAACCCAAATAGCTACAAATACAATGAAAATAAAATAACAAAAAAATTAAATGTGAGAAAAACCTTATAATGAGAGAAACGTGTTTACTTAGATTTCACTACTCCCTAGCTACCTTTCATTAATTGACTAGTTTGTTACAATTGCGTGGATGATGAGTTATATTTATTAATACCATTTGTGGGGCCGTGTACGATCTTCCCCAACTCTATAAGCTTCTACCTCTTCCTATGTCGAGCCGACAACTAGCTCCTAACATGGCATCCTTAGTAGTCACTTATGCATTACATACAACCATTAAAAGCATAGTACACATCTGATTCATGTTTCTTAAGACGTTCAAGCAAGTTACCAATTGGAGATTAGCCAGTTTTCTTAAGCCTAACATCGAAATCATTCATCCACAACAATTAATAACAAACAATCAACCAATAATCAATAGCTAGGTGTCATTACATCTAAACAAACACAAATAAACCTAGCCTAGCATGTTAAAGTAAAGACAAGTATAAGATAGAATCCAACAACACATAGACATATTGAACGATTATTGAAAGACTTATCTTTAATCAAATATGGATGAAAGAAGGGTTTGAAACCCTTACAAGAAGGTGAAAATTCGACCTAGGGTTTGTGGTAAAATTCCTCCAAAAGTTCTCTCTTTTATGAATGAAAATTAGAAAACTATATAGAGTTTAGAATATGATGGCGTCACGTTATACATGTGACGCCGTCAACTAGCCGCCAATACTCTCCTCGGATTGCCTAGATCCAGATCTGACGCCGTCACTTGTAATTCATCTCTTAGTCGTCACCTTATAGTTTGCTCTTGGCGGCCTAGGCGTCCCAAAGGGTGACGCTGTCACTCTTTATATCCCAAAAACTTTCTAGCGCGTCTCGTGTAAACTTCATATCCATGCCAACACATGACGCCGTCACCTGTAGAGCGTGACGCCGTCAGGTACTATTTCCAGCTTGATTTTGGAGACTTTGTCGTTTTCTTCACTTTTCGCTCCAAAAACTTCCAAAATGCTTCCTTTTCCAGATTTTGTCTCCAAAGTACCTAAAATGACAAAAGGAACGATTTGAGGCAATATTTGATCAAATAATCACAACTTTGGGCTTAAATGACCCCTAAAAGCGTAACACTTTTTTCCTCATCAATGTAGCACGCTCATGTTTTTGGTGTATTGTGTGACCAGTTGTGTGTATTATTTGCGGATGTGCCCTCCGCATGTTAAATAGGAGTGTGTAAACTGAAGGGTACAATTCTCAAATAGTACACATAATTGGTCACACGATACACCAATGAGACCGAATTCAAAAGTATGCTATATACATATGATGAAAAAAAAAGTAAATGGCTACACAAAACTAAAAAAAAGTAACAAGTAAGCTACATTTTCAAGCAATTGGCCCTTATATTAATGACTAGCCTAATACTTGAGCTTGAGCCTAAACCATTATAAATACATATATAATGCTAACTCTAATACAAATCAACTAAAAGACTAGCTAATGTCATCTCCTCGATTGTGGGGGATGTTCAAATAGCCTTCATAAAATGTCGGCAAATTGTTGATGGTCCATTATAATTGTTGATGAAATACTATCTAGGGTAAAGATTTCTAAAAATCATTCATCCTTAAAGTTGATTTTGAGAAGGCTTTTGATTCCTTAAGTTGGAGTTTCTTGAGTTCTATTATGGAATAATAGGGGGTTTAGTTTAAAGTGGAGAAAGTGGATCCATGTTTATCTCAATTCGGGTTTTGCTTCAGTTTTAGTCAATAGTTCTCCAACAACGAAATTTAAGTTGGAAAAAAAGGCTTTGTCAAGGTAATCCATTATCCCCTCTTCTCTTTGTTTTGGTCGGTTGAAGCTCTTAATGTAGCTATTATGGTAGCTTAGAGCAAACATATTTTTCTGGGTGTTGATGTGGGTAAAGATAAAGCAGATGTCTCACATTTCCAATTTGCGGATGATGCTCTTATAATAGGTGATTGGTCCAAGTAAATATTCTAAATTTATCTAGAATTCTCACTTGCTTCCATCTTACCTCCGGTCATAAGGTTAATTTCAACAAAAGCAAACTCTATGGTGTTGGAGTTAATGATCTTGATCTTAATTCGATTGCTTCTACAATTTGTTGCCAACCTTCCCACTTACCTTGTACATATATGGGACTTCCTATAGGAGCTAACATGTCTAAAAGTGCGAATTGGTCCTAAATCATAGAGAGGTTTCACAAAAGACTGTCTTATTGGAAAGCAAAGTCCCTTTCTTTTGGTGGTCGCTTTACTCTTTCCAAGTCGGTTCTTGGAAGCTTAGGGGTTTAAATTTTCTCAACGTTTAAAGCTCCTAAAATGGTTATCAAAAAGCTTGAAAGTATTTGAAGGATTTTTTTAAGAGGTTCTTCGGATTCTAAGAAGATAGCTTGGGAGAAAGTTATCTCTCTCATTGAGCATGGTGGTATAGGGATTGGTAACCTCCGAGTAAGTAACCTTGGGATGCTTACAAAGTGGTGGTGGAGATTCTTAACGGAAACTAACTCTCTTTGGTGGAATGTGGTATGCTCTATTCATGGTCCTGAAGGTGGTCTTAATGATTCGTCATTTATTAAAAGTAAGTCGGGTCCTTGGTATTGCAAAGCTTAATGTTCGTTTAAGTGTCCATGGAATAGATATTCACTCTCTTTTTAAAAAGAAGATTGGCGATGGAGAAAACACTCGCTCATGGTTAGACAAATGGGTGGGAAACTCTCCTCTATGCTCGGTTTTTCCTAGGCTCTCCTGGCTTGAATCTAATCCCAATTGTTGTGTAAAAGAACGTGCACCAGCTTTTATTATTGCTCCTTGTTATGATCTTCATGTTTCTGGAATAGAAACCAAGCCTAATTATTCTCTTCGTGGGCCCACTATGAGCCTCATTATTCCTGTTGGACAAGAGATCCAAGATCAGTGGCTGATTTTAGTGAGCTCCTTGACCTTGAAAGACTTATCTCAAACCTCCACCTATCAGCGAATAAAGATAAATGGGAGTGCTTTATTGATTCTTCAAGAAACTTTTCGGTCAAAGGTATGAGACACACTGTTACTCACTCGTTAAATCCTATGAACCTGACTTCAACTAGGTGGAATAAGCTTATTCCAATTAACGTGAATATTGCCTCGTGGAGATTTGAAACCAAAGAGTCCCTACGCGTGTTAACTTGGATCTTAGAGGTATTGACTTCGACTCGGTCCGATGCCCGTTATGTGATGAAGATCTCGAAACAGAAGAGCACATCCTTGTTAATTAAGTGTGATATTGCAAAAAACACATGGATGGAGATCCTAAAGTGGTGGAATGTTCGAGCTATTGATATTGTTAACCTCAACGATGTGTTCTCTCTAGCAAATCGAGTAAACCTCCCCGTCAATTCAAGAAAGAATTTTGATGTTGTGGTGCAATATACCCTTTGTATTCCTTGGCGTTTTTGAAAGAATCAATGTTTGCGAAAAAACGTCCAAGAAAGGAAATCCTAAATGATGTCAAACAATGTACGTTTGCATGAATTTCCAATAGATGTTGAAAGCACAAAATCAATTGGATAGATTAGCAATGTAATCCTTGTAATGCAATATCCCCCCTTTAATTTTTCTAGCCCCTTGCTAGTTATATTTAATCTTGTGGTTCAACAAAAAGTTAACAGCCTCCCCCCCCCCCCCCCCCCCCCGCGCAATTGGAATGGGAGTAAAACGAACACTCAAACTGTTTAGAAACTCAACAAACAAAGCAGAAGGTATTTGTCTAACTTATAGATTCACCAATGATGTACTTTAGGACATCAAACATTTCACAATTAACACCATGTGGCATAATTAGCTTTGTCCACATCAAGTTTAAGAGGAATAAGGTTGGTTGTAAAGTTAATGACATAAGGTTTAACGGTGTGTGATAGGGTAGGAGGAGAGGAGTATTGTTCGTCGTGATGAATCGAATATTTGGTAGGACATTAATTAATGTGAGGGGTAATGAAAAGTTGGACTTATAATTGTCGAAAGTAGGGAAAAGTAGTTGATTTTTAATCAACTGAAATTGCAAACAAAGAAAAACCGTGGAGATGGTCAAGCTTCAATCGACTTTGTGGAGAAAAAGGTTTGAGAATTGATTTTTTTTAGATAGTAAAAGTTAATAACAAAAATTACAACCAAATACCAAACGAATCTTCAAAAACCATAAACTAAACAAATATTCAAAAATCCCAAGTACTTCAATTAGGCTCCAATAGCCACCTAAATACTAACAAACAGCCTATTCACATAAAAGTTAATCTTCACCTAAACAACAACCTGACGCAACCAAAATTACCTAATGATTTAAAACCTATATTGTGGTTTCTTTAGAATGAACTAATACAATCCAGTCAAATCCTGATAACGTATAGCGCGTCCGGGTCCACTAAGTCCGGAGTAAATGCTAAACCGCGGAGTCGGATACCCAGGAGCGGATTCGGATCCCCAACCGAGGTGGGGACACACGAAGCCGCGGACATCACTCCCTCCAGCAAAGGATGGACCACGTCCAAGCCAGAAATGGCAAAGAATCTTGTCAGCACTCCAACGGCTAACTCTTACAGACCTCATGCAGGGAAACTTTACAGTTCCCGCTCGGAAGCATCACCATCATTGGTAAGATGCCAAGAAGGTGGGTTGACTTTAGGCTGTCCCGCCCAAAAGCGTCGCAATCATGACGCAATACGCCAGGCAACTCGACAAGGTTCTCCTAAGTATAAATAGGAGGCATTTCGCCTCCCTCAGGGTAGCACACACTACTCTCTCTCTCTACATATATACTCTCTCACTACGTATACTTACTCTCACACCCGAGGTCGACCGCGGAGTCCCCTCCCCGCGGTGAGGCTAACGGTGTTGACTGTTTTCTTAGCTGATCAGCAGCAATCCATTCCAAGTAGTCCAAGATTGATACAAGCAAGAGATAATTCGAATCTATTTCCACCACAAACCCCATTCTTGTACTAACAAGTGGCGCCATCCGTGGGACAATGTTACATAACTGCGTCTCCAAAAGAAGCTTTATCATGAGCAACCAGGCAAATACTTCTTCTCCGAACGTAGAACATTCCACAATACGGAATACTGCAACGAAAGGAGAAGGTCAAAGGGAAGGAAGTCAGCCATCAAGCGCGCTTCCCGAAGAAGCAATAAAAGAATTCTGTGACAAATATTACAATCAGTTACTACCTCTCATGGCCGAGAAGGTTCACGAGGAGAAATTGAGGCAGTTAAAGACGCGCCTCGACTTCGACGAAGCACGGGGGGACTCGCAGCCTCAGGACTCAGAGTCCAAATCCTCAGGACATAAAAGGGCAGAGAAAAAGAGAAAAGCTAGTCCTAGCGAATATTCTCACTCTCGAAGTGTTTTCTCTCGGCTGGATGATAGCAAAACGCAACTCGAAGATAAGGAAGCAAGGCTTCCATGCCTCAAATCAAGTGTGTTCGCTCGATTGGGAAGGGAGCAGAGGAGTGCCAAAACGCGGTTAGGGGAGAAAAAGTCGGATGTCTTCTCCCGACTCAAGTCAAGGAGCCCTAAAAAGCTCCTGACCGACACCAAACGCGACCAGCGTGACCGCAGACACACGACCTCCAGCTCGATACGAAGCTACACGTCCTGCCGAGGAGAATGTACGGGAAGGACGACTCGCTCTGACCCCGACAAACAAAAAGGGGGTACCCCTGAAGAAAGTGAGAACAGTGCTGGCGAACTCTGGAGGTCGAGCCCAAGAAAGCGAGATGCTTACGAAGCGATGGACGATCTCTATCAGCCATATGATGTAGAGGATTCCGACCCGTTTACTCCGTGAATCAGGGACTTCAACTTCCCAAAAAGAACCAGGATGCCCACTCACGTCAAAACATACGATGGGACAGGGGATCCAGAGGACACTTAACTGATGAGTGTTACCAGTTGAAGAAACAAATAGAGGAAGCCGTCAGGTCTGGTCAGCTATCCCACCTTGTAAAGGAAATCAAGAACGGTCCCCAAAAGAACGGACCGGGGAGAGGCGAAAGGAAAGACACGTGATGCGTGGGAATCGCACCTTGCTTTACCTCTCGAGGGATCTCGAGAAGCTTACACCCCCACCAGGCAGTGTACCTGATCGTTGTAGTATAGTATAGTGACAAGTACCGGGGGATTGATCGTTCAGCTTAGGAATAGTGTCGCTAGGATTAGAAAACCTAATTAATAGTTCTAGAGGTGAGAGATGATTATTTTTGTGTTTTTATATTTTTATGAAAGCAAGTAAAATCTCGGGTTTTGGAAGATAGGGCGGAATTAGTTGCTATTCAACTAACCCAAAGCTATTATATAATTAAAATAAAATAATGAAAATGAAAATAAACTAATTATACTAAAGTTGTGAGCAGTAATTGGAGAAATTGTGTTTACTTACACCATGACCCAGCACAACTATAGGGATTGTAAACAGTGGCTCATGCATTAAATACAACCAATAAAGACCTAGTACGCCTCGGTTCATGTTTCTTAAGACGTTCAAGCATGTTACCATTTGGAGATCTACCAGTTTTCTTAAGCCTAACATATAAATCGTTCATTCAAAACAAGAATAGACAAGTAATCAACACATAATCAACATCTAGGTTTCATTAGATCTAAGCAAACACAAGAGAGATCTAGCCTAGCATAATGGAATTGAGACAAGAACAAGAGATAAACAACCAACACATAGACATATTGATTGAATTGAAAGTACACTTATCTCAATTACAATGCAAGGTCTCAAGGGTTTGGAACCCTTGAAAAACCTGTAAAAGAGGCACCAAAATCGTCTTTAGGGTTTCACCAAAACTTCTCTCTTTTAATGAAAAAACTAGAAAACTATATATAGGAAAAACAGTCTGACGGCGTCAAGAGTAACTTCTGACGCCGTCACCTCGCCGCCATATACTTCCTCGGACGGCCTTGATCCACTTATGACGGCCTATGTGATGCCGTCACCACCCACGGTATATTAATTTTGCCACTTTGACGCCGTCACGAGTCCTTCTGACGCCGTCACCACCTTCGGAGTTTAATTCTTCATGTCTGACGCCATCAAGATGTTGGTCTTGACGCCGTCACCTTGTATTTTCAGCATGCAAATTAGGTACTTAGCCGTTTTCTTCACTTTTATGCTCCAAAAACGTCCAAAATAGCTTCTTTTCCAGAATTCACTCTCCAAACACCTAAAATCACAAAAGGAACGATTTAGGGCAATATTTGATCAAATAAAGTCGGATTTGGGCTTAAATGACCCCCTAAAAACGGATCATTTTTCGCCTCATCATATACCCTTACACTTGAGATTTGCTTGTCCTCAAGCAAATGAGCTTTTATTCTACTCAAAAGACAAGTTAGGGGTCATTTAACACTGATATAAAAGTAATTACAACAAATAATCGTTCCACTAAAGACCAATAGACAAGCACGGAGGTCATACACAAGCACCTCACAAATAGTGTTTAGATACTCACATCTCTCGGGTGTAATAAAGTAATATAACATTATGGAAATGGAAGATATCTCTCACTACCTGTCATAGCAAAATAGATTACCATAGGCTTGGGAAAGGATCAAACCTCCACCACATGGCGTAAGCACCTAGGATAAACTATCAAAGAGGTCTTTTAAAGGGTTATAACGTTAGGTGTAGGGATATGAATTACACGGTTTTGTTGGATAAAGGAAGTTTTACTGGTGGCGAATTAACAATCTTAGTTAATTACATGTACAAGTTGGCGTTGCTAAGCCAAGACTAGACTCGACTTAAGCTAATAAATGAAAAATAACAAAAACATAAAATGAACATAGAATAAAAACGGGATGGTAGTCCGTATGTTTTTTCTCTTTTTCTCTTTTTTTTCTATTTTTTTCTTTCTTTTTCTTGTTTTTCCGATTTTTTTTTTTTTTTTTTTTTTTTTTTTTTTTTTGTGCATACACTCTTACCCTACCATCCGAAATAATACATCATAGGGGTTTGAGTATTCCCCTTACACTTGAATCTTTACATACTTTACAATTAACTATTTTAATGACTCGAATTAAGAAAATCAAAACACTTGGAGCACTTTTAAGATTAACGTACATATGGGGGTAATAAGTGATGTTCTTCCCCATTACTCCATAAAATAAGTACTTACCCATGAGTCCCAATCGTCCCAAAGCAATATGTACAAGGATATGACTCGACTTAGCAACCATGTAATCAATTAGAAAGTTAACTTAGGGTTTAACAAATAACAATAATGCACTAAAAATGAGCGCATACACGGAAGGCTAAGGCGATTTGGTTGTACATTTAAGTGGGGTGTAACAAATTCTTCCTTTAAGTAAAATGCTTAAAGTTATAAACGAAAAGATAGGCTCGGAGGGGTGTACTAGGGGTATCGTGTACTAAAAATGAGTACAACGCTAAGGGTGTGGGAAAAATTAGTTGACTTAACTAGCCAAGCAATATGACTTAAATGGTCAAGTAATTATAATACGGGTTTAACACAAGGGTTATCCTAATGCCTCTTATCATGTAGTAAATCCTACCACACGAATGTAGTCTCACTAGCGGTCTCAGGATGCATCACTAACGCAAATTCTAGAATCTAAATGCTACCGGTACACTCATAAGCACTAATAATGAATGCTTTTCCTACCAAATCTAAAGGCGAACCTCACATTTTTGGGTGGAAAATTTTTCTGAATATACGGTTATGTGCTAGTCATACAACCTCCTATCCATGAGACGCTTGCTATGGCTAAAGTTTCACTCCTAAATGTTGTAAAAAATTTTAAATTTGGCGCTAAAATTACACTAACAAGTATTTCTCATAGTTTTATTACACATCTACCATTAAACAGAACAAACTCAAGCGAAAGTGCATATGTAAGGTATCATCTTTTTACCCTCCCCTTACACTTAAGATGAACATTGTCCCCAATGTTCAAGTAAAGAATGTAAAAGTTAAAAAGTAAAGAGAATGAAATCAAATACTCCCCTGATTCGCTCGGTATGGATTTTAGGTTGGCCAGGTTAAATCTTCTTCCAAGAAAACGAACAATCAAAGCTTCCCTTCCAGAATATAAATCATCTTCTTGTCGCAAATAACCTGTAAATCCTGACAAAAGTAGACAAGGCAACCTCGCGTAAAATCGGCGGTATCCTATATAAGTTACTAAATCCTAGAAAACAAAGTAAGATATAATGCTTGTGGAATGAAGTTTGCAGATTTCCTGGAGATTATAAAACTTAATAATTCACAAAAACCATAAGACTCCGTTAGAAAAACAAAACCGGTAAAATTTCCAGATTTTACATCCTGACGCCGTCAAGAGCAATACCCTGACGCCGTCAGAATGGACCTGCAGAAATTCTTATGTTAAGTTTCCGGAAAATTTCTGGAAAAACTTTGTCCTACTTCCTGGAAAATCCTGCAAAACTTCATTATGACTCAATACAAGTATTTGACTCTAACAAATACGAATATACATGTTCATTTAATATTGTGGAGAATCATGATCGGGTTGTTTCTTGAAAACATATTTGGGGTTTCCCCTTACACTTATCTTTTGCAAAAATACCTTTAGGTTGAAGTTAAGACTAGGCTAAACAACTTAATAAAGTATTTCCACTTTTTAGTAGAGAAACATGATCAACCAACAATAAAAATAAAACATGCATACGGAAGCAAATAACAATCAAACAAATAAAAATCACACAAAACATGGGTTGCCTCCCAAGAAGCGCTTTTCTTTATTTACGAGTCTTGTAGCTAGACTCAAAGTCGTGGGTTACTACGTGATCTTATCATTTGAAATGATGTACCCCATATAATTGCGATCATTACTGTTATGGTGGTAGTGCCTCAATCTATCAATACTCGCAATCACCTTCCCACCTAATTTGCTTCTCAAGTTAGCTACCCCATCTTGGCTCAATCCTTCGATTGTGAATGGCCCATACCACCAAGGACTTGGTTTATCGGGTGGTATTGTTGTTTCTAAGTGTCTCAAGAGTACTAAGTTCCCTTCCTCAAACGGTGTATGATTGCTTTCGTGTTGAGTATGTTTGAGTTCAATCGGAACCTTATTGCTTCTTCTTCTTTCATCCTTAGCTTTCTTATAGCTTTTGATTCTTGCCTCCCATGCAAGAATTTTATTCTGAACACGAACGGGTGTCGCGCCAATGTTGTTTTTAATCATTCTCCAACTCAAATTCTCATGTCCACTTCGCGGAGTCATGTGGAAGCTAATCTTTCTCTTCCCAGATTTAAGCTCAATCTTCCTATCTTCATACTTAATGACAGCCCTAGCGGTGGTGAGGAATGGTGCCCCAAGGATTATTGGCATGCATCCATCCCCTTTATCATCAATGATCATAAAATCAACAGGGTACATGAATCCTGCCACATTAACTAATACATCTTCTGCGATTCCTAGGGGGTATACGTACGAGTGTCCAACAAGAGATAGCCTAACACGAGTAGGTGCTGGCATTTTCAACGTCAGTTGGATGTAAATAGTTAGGGGCATAAGATTTACTTCCGATCCTTGGTCGGCGAAAGCACTAAGATGTTTCAAGTCCCCAATGCTCGTGGGTATTTCAAAATTCCCACATGCTACCTGCTTGGTGGCCACTTTCTGTACCAGTAACCTCTCGACCACTGATCCTCCAATAAGCGTATCATACTCTTCTTTCTCTTTCTCGGGAACCTGTTCGGAGGATTGGTTACGCCTATCATCCTTAATCCAATTTGTTATGGTGTTTTTGTTTATGTCGTGTTTCAGGTAGTAGCTCAAAGGTTGGGACTCAGGCGGTTTTTCTAAGGTCTGTTTAGCAGGAGTTTTTACCTTCTCATTATCTTTATGGACAATGGTGATGGAGTTAACAAATTGGGTGGTGGGAGTGGCGCTTTCTTTCCTTAGCAGTATTCGTTCGGGGGTTTTCTGATTGGCATACTCCTCCAATAGACTCAATACCTCATTCATTTTCTCCTGCATCTCCTCTTTTTGCTTATAAACTGCTTCTTCGAATCTAGCAAGCCGATCAGAGTGAGTCGCCATATATTCTCTCATCCTAGCCTCAAATTCCGAGCTAAGTTCCTTGGGAGGAGAGCAAGGTGGGGTGTATCTCTGAAAGGTTTCGACATGTTCTCTAGAAGGTGATTCAGATAATGGTGTCGAAGTTGATCTTGAGACAGAATTGACAGTGGCTTGTCTAAGACTTAAGGGTCTCCTTTGCCTTTCCTCAAAATAGTCAACTTTTGCCTCAAGTTTGCATAAGAGTTCATCAGGGATTTCGGTGGTTCCTCCAGATGCCGAGACTGCATTGATGGCCGCTTCCACCGTATGTTTAAATTCCCAAATCTCATTATTATCGACAGCGAGCTCTTCTATAATTGCCCATGACTCCTCGGCATTCTTATCACGCAATTTGCCTCCCGCGGCTCTGTCGATGGTACGCTTAGTGTGATAGTCAACATGGTCGTAGAAAATCTGAACTAATAACCAAAGGTTAATGCCATGATGAGGGATCTCGTGGAGGAGATCCTTAAAACGGGCCCAAGCCTCGTGGAAAGGTTCACCCCGCTGTTGCTCAAACATCAAAATGTCCCTTCTAAGCATTGCAGTTTTTTCTGGCGGAAAGAATTGGGTAAGGAAGCGGTTGGCGAGATTGTCCCATGTGGTGATGGATCCCGCGGGTAAGCGTTCAAGCCATTGACTAGCTTGATCTCGTAGAGAGAATGGGAATAGGCGTAATCGGGTTGTCTCTCTGGTCTCAACACCTGGGTCTATGGAATCTACGATTTTGAGGAAATCCTTAAGGTGTTGGTTTGGATCTTCGGAACGAAGTCCATGGAATGCACATCCACTTTGCACCAACCGGATGGTGTCGGATCGCAAGGGGGTCACATTGGCTCCGGTGAGCTCAATGGTGTTTCGGTAGCCTTGGTGGCTAGGTCGGGAATACTCTCCTAAGGTTCGGGGCCTAAGGGGTTCTAATGGTGGGTTTTGTTGTGGTGGGATGATGGGTTCAAAGATGTTACCACCTTCCATGATGTCGGATGGTAAAGAGTTACGAACAAAGGCACGAAGAAATAATATAGACTAAAGAAGACCTAAAAATAAAAAATAAAAATCTTACTAGAAAGGAATCTAGCAAGTAGACCTAATAAAAAGAAATCCTAACCTAGACAATAACTATTCCCCGGCAATGGCGCCAAAAACTTGATGCGTGGGAATCGCACCTTGCTTTACCTCTTGAGGGATCTCGAGAAGCTTACAACCCCCACCAGGCAATGTACCTGATCGTTGTAGTATAGTATAGTGACAAGTACCGGGGGATTGATCGTTCAGCTTAGGAATAGTGTCGCTAGGATTAGAAAACCTAATTAATAGTTCTAGAGGTGAGAGATGATTATTTTTGTGTTTTTATATTTTTATGAAAGCAAGTAAAATCTCGGGTTTTGGAAGATAGGGCGGAATTAGTTGCTATTCAACTAACCCAAAGCTATTATATAATTAAAATAAAATAATGAAAATGAAAATAAACTAATTATACTAAAGTTGTGAGCAGTAATTGGAGAAATTGTGTTTACTTAGACTTCATTACTTCCTAGATATCTTTTACATGTTAATTACTTGTTACACTTGTATGAATGACGGATTGTATTCCTTAATACCATTCGTGGGGTGGCATACATAACTCCCCAACTCTATGAGCTCTTATCTCCTCCTACACCATGACCCAGCACAACTATAGGGATTGTAAACAGTGGCTCATGCATTAAATACAACCAATAAAGACCTAGTACGCCTCGGTTCATGTTTCTTAAGACGTTCAAGCATGTTACCATTTGGAGATCTGCCAGTTTTCTTAAGCCTAACATATAAATCATTCATTCAAAACAAGAATAGACAAGTAATCAACACATAATCAACATCTAGGTTTCATTAGATCTAAGCAAACACAAGAGAGATCTAGCCTAGCATAATGGAATTGAGACAAGAACAAGAGATAAACAACCAACACATAGACATATTGATTGAATTGAAAGTACACTTATCTCAATTACAATGCAAGGTCTCAAGGGTTTGGAACCCTTGAAAAACCTGTAAAAGAGGCACCAAAATCGTCTTTAGGGTTTCACCAAAACTTCTCTCTTTTAATGAAAAAACTAGAAAACTATATATAGGAAAAACAGTCTGACGGCGTCAAGAGTAACTTCTGACGCCGTCACCTCGCCGCCATATACTTCCTCGGACGGCCTTGATCCATTTATGACGGCCTATGTGACGCCGTCACCACCCACGGTATATTAATTTTGCCACTTTGACGCCGTCACGAGTCCTTCTGACGCCGTCACCACCTTCGGAGTTTAATTCTTCATGTCTGACACCGTCAAGATGTTGGTCTTCACGCCGTCACCTTGTATTTTCAGCATGCAAATTAGGTACTTAGCCATTTTCTTCACTTTTATGCTCCAAAAACGTATAGCTTCTTTTCCAGAATTCACTCTCCAAACACCTAAAATCACAAAAGGAACGATTTAGGGCAATATTTGATCAAATAAAGTCGGATTTGGGCTTAAATGACCCCCTAAAAACGGATCATTTTTCGCCTCATCAACACGCCGGCCAAAGAAAAAGCCGTCGCCATACTCATGATAAACACGTGGCAGCGAGCCGTCAAGCAAAGGGTAGTTGCAAAGGAAGAACCTAACTTGGAAATATCTTTCCCGCCGATACAGAATGACGACTGGGACGATCACCCACTGGTGATCAAGGCGGAGATTGGGAATCATCTTGTCCACCGGATGTATGTCGATACCGGCAGTGCTTCAGAGGTCTTATATGAACATTGTTTCAACCGCCTGAGTCCGGAAGTCAAAGAGAGAATGGTTCCTGCCTCCTCCCCTCTCCTCGGGTTCAGCGGAGAATTATCTTGGCCCTTGGGGCAAATACTCCTCGAAGTCACGATAGGAGATGACAAGAATTCCGCCAGCGCATGGATGAATTTTGTGGTAGTCAGGTCTCCGTCCCAATACAATGGAATCATCGGCAGGCGGGGGATAAGGCTTTTGAAGATCATACCCTCCACCGCTCATGGGATGCTGAAGTTCCCAACAAAGGGGGGAGTGGTAACTCTTCGCAGTGACAAGGTAATACCAGCGGAATGCCAAATGATCGCAAATCCATCACCACAAAGCACACCTCAGGAAGGTCCAACCTCTGAAGGCATAAAAGTAGCAATACACCCAGCCTTTCCCGATCAAACAGTCACCATAGGAGGTGGTTTAAGTGACGGAGGAAAAAGAAGCCTGTGTGAACTACTAAAGAAGAACCTCGACGTCTTCGCCTGGCAGCCCTCCGACATGACCGGGGTTCCTCGCCATTTAGCCGAGCACAAACTGAACATCTGGGAAGGATACCCTCCGGTAAGACAAAAGAAGAGAGGTCAGGCGCCTGAAAGAAACAAAGCAATTAACGAGGATGTCGCAAAGTTAGTAGAAGCAGGCATCATGAAGGAAGTGCACTACCACGACTGGGTCTCCAATCCGGTTTTAGTCAAAAAAAGTGATGGAAGCTGGCGCATGTGTGTCGATTTCAAAGATTTGAACAAGGCATGCCCAAAAGATTGTTATCCGCTACCGGAGATTGACCTGAAGGTCGAATCTCTCTGCGGCTACACCTACAAATGTTTCTTGGATGCTTACAAGGGATACCACCAGATCCACATGGCCGCGGAGGATGAGGAAAAGACGGCATTCCACACCGATCAGGGCATTTTTTGCTATATCAAGATGCCATTCGGTCTCAAAAATGCCGGAGCTACCTATCAGCGGCTGGTGGATAAGGCATTTGAAAAACAGATTGGGAGAAATCTAGAAGTCTACGTGGATGATCTCGTCATCAAAAGCAATTCAGAGACCGACATAGTCCGAGACATGGAAGAAACATTTCAAACCTTACGCAGAATCAACATGAAGCTAAACCCGAAAAAGTGCACGTTTGGGGCTGAGGAAGGGATGTTTCTAGGTCACGTGATCAGCGGAAAAGGTATACGGGCATGCTCGGAGAAATCAGAGGCCGTAACCAGGTTACCCTCCCCAAAGACCTTGAAAGAGGTTCAAAGTCTGAACGGAAAGCTAGCTAGCCTCAGTAGGTTCCTATCCAAATCTGCCGAGAAGTCACTCCCAGTTTTTAAAACTCTGAAAAAATGCATTAAGAAGAGTGATTTCCACTGGACGTCGAAAGCCGAACAAGCATTCAGGGAGTTAAAAAAGCACGTCGTGGAACTTCCCACGTTAACAGCTCCCCGACCCAAAGAGGAACTAATTATGTACTTGTCCGCGTCCGCTGAGGCAATCAGTGCAGTCCTATTGGCCGAAAGAAAAACAAGGCAGGAACCTATATATTTTGTGAGCCGAGCATTACAAGGGCCGGAGTTGAACTATAGCCCCATTGAGAAGCTGGTCCTGGCACTGGTACATGCAGCAAGGAGGCTTAAAAGATACTTCCAGGCCCACCCAGTCACGGTCATCACCGATCAGCCGATCAAGCAAGTACTTGCGAAAACGGAAAAGACTGGGAGATTGACAATATGGGCCATTGAATTAGGAGAGCATGACATCAACTACAGGCCAAGAACAGCTATCAGAGGCCAAATCCTAGCCGACTTTATAGCTGAAATTCCGGAAGAAAAAAGTTGCCCCGATCCAGAAATAGAACACGCAGATCAATCGTACAACGAACTGTGGTACTTGTACACCGACGGCTCTGCGTGCCAAGAAGGGTCCGGGGCTGGATTGATCCTAACAAGCCCGCAGGGAGCAGAGTTCACATATGCCCTCCGTTTCGAGTTCCCGACATCCAACAATGAAGCAGAATACGAAGCCCTGATTGCCGGATTGCGGATTGCTGGACAAATGGGCGTTAAGGATCTAGCAGCAAATGTGGATTCAAAGTTGGTAGCAAATCAGATTAACGGATCCTATGAGGCAAAAGAAGAAAGCATGATTCAATACCTGGCAAAAGCACAGGCATTAGCACAAGGCTTCCGGACATTTTCCATAAAGCAAATCCCAAGGAGTCAAAACAAGCAAGCGGATGCATTGAGCAAGATCGCATCCACGAGTTTTGCACACCTCACCAAGCAAGTGTTAGTAGAAGTTTTAAAGGAAAAATCCATAGCAGAAAAAGAAGTCATGCCGGTCGTGGAAGAAGAAGGGAGCACATGGATGACTCCACTTCTGGAATATCTACAGGATGGAATACTACCGCCTGACCAAAAGAAAGCTCGGAAACTAAGAATCAAGGCCAGGCAGTACGCCGTACTGGAGGGAACGCTGTTCAGAAAATCTTTTTTGGAACCATGGCTTCGATGCGTCGGACCGCTGCAAGCTAATTATGTGATACGCAAAATACATGAAGGATCATGCAGCATGCATTCGGGTCCGCGGGCCATAGTCGCCAAAGCCCTCCGGTCAGGATATTACTGGCCCAGTATGCTTAGAGACGCAAGGGACGTAATCCGTAAATGTCAGGACTGCCAGGTCCACCAACCGGTCCCAAAGAACCCCCAGCAGAACATGACCCCAATAACATCCCCGTGGCCATTTTATAAGTGGGGCCTCGACATTAGTGGTCAGTTCCCAGAGGGTCCGGGAAAAGTAAAATACTTGATTGTAGGGATAGACTACTTCTCAAAATGGATTGAGGCCAAAGCGGTTGCTACCATAACCGGAAATCAAGTAAAAAAGTTCGTGTGGGACAACATTGTTTGTCGTTTTGGTTTACCGGGGGAAATCGTCTCAGACAACGGAAAACAGTTCCGCGACAACCCTTTCAAGGATTGGTGTGAAAAGCTCCAAATAAAACAACGGTTTGCGTCGGTGAAACACCCGCAAGCAAATGGATTAGTGGAGCGAGCCAACAGAAGCTTGGGGGAGGGAATAAAAGCTAGATTAGAGCAAGGTCGCAGAGATTGGTTGGAAGAATTGCTGCACGTATTGTGGGCTCACCGAACAATGATAAAGTCAAGCAACGGAGATACCCCATTCGCCCTGACCTATGGGACGGAGGCCGTGATACCCGTCGAGATAGGCATGCCATCTGCAAGGTGCGCCTTTTTCGATCCCATTGAAAACGAAGAACAGCTCCTTTTGAACTTGGATTTAGTTGAAGAACGGCGCGAAGTAGCGGCAATCGAGGAAGCAAAAAGCAAAGCCAAGATGGAAAAATACTATAATGCAAAAGTCCGCGGTGAAGCATTTAAACCCGGAGATTTCGTCTATCGAAGCAATGACGCCATCCGGGTAGAAAACACCAGAAAACTTGGACCTAAGTGGGAGGGACCTTACGAAGTGGTAGAATCCCTCGGACGGGGAGCATACAAACTCCGCGGCAAGGACGGAGATACACTCCCCCGGACCTGGAACGTGAGAAATTTGAAAAGGTGTTTCCTTTAAAATGTCCCATCACCGTACCTTAGATAATTGCGCTTTAAGTGTATTATTTCGTTTTTAGTAAATGAAAGGTGGAGTCCGATCAACTCCACAAGTTTTCTGAAATTTTTGTCATTTTTATTATTACTTGTCATCCTGCATAATTTATTTCATCTGCATGCATACAAGGACACCCCAAGTCCACATCAAAAATACATACGTAAGTGGCATGGCCAGCCCAGTATAAGGAGGAGCAACTTCACAATTGACTCAGGCATGTAAGCGGTATTGCAAATTCAATGACCAAAACAAAAAAAATAATATATATATATATATATATATATATATATATATATATATATATATATATATATATATATATATATATATATATATATATATATATATATATATGTGTGTGTGTGTGTGTGTGTATATATATATATAATGTGCTACATCATGCACGATAAGGCGGCGGCCACAAAAGCCTAAAACCGCATTCATTACATTAAAAACACACGTCAGTGTTCAAAAGTGAGATATACAAAGTTAAGTAAGCTTCACAAAGAGGCCGAGCCGGTATAGTCAAAATACCGCTCACAAATGGCCGCGAAAAACATCTAAAGACATCCTTCAAGAAAATTCCTGCGGATCAATTGGACCAAGGATAGTGGAATCAAACATGTCATCCTGAGCAGCGTTGTCCCCAACCGGATCGGTGACCGGACATGAGGGAGTAGGTCCAGAAGCAGAAACTGTTTCCCCAACGCCTGGATCCTCCTGAGTAACCCCGGACCCCCCATAAACGGCATCACGAGCCCGAGCATAAGCCTTGGCTCTTGAGTCGGCAATCGCTTTTTCCAGGGGAATAATCCGATCCCAGGGGTTGGAGGAACGCGGCCCACCTCTCTCATAATAAGCAGGAACAAGGAGCTGCTCCCGAGTTGGCTGCTCCGGACAATTCGGACTGTTCTCCAATACAAGCCGAGTGATGAGGCGAAAAATGATCCATTTTTAGGGGGTCATTTAAGCCCGAATCCGACTTTATTTGATCAAATATTGCCCTAAATCGTTCCTTTTGTGATTTTAGGTGTTTGGAGAGTGAATTCTGGAAAAGAAGCTATTTTGGACGTTTTTGGAGCATAAAAGTGAAGAAAACGGCTAAGTACCAAATTTGCATGCTGGAAATACAAGGTGACGGCGTCAAGACCATCAGCTTGACGGCGTCAGACATGAAGAATTAAATATCGAAGGTGGTGACGGCGTCAGACGGACTCGTGACGGCGTCAAAGTGGCTAAAATAATATACCGTGGGTGGTGACGGCGTCACATAGGCCGTCATAAGTGGATCAAGGCCGTCCGAGGAAGTTTATGGCGGCGAGGTGACGGCATCAGAACTTACTCTTGACGCCGTCAGACTGTTTTTCCTATATATAGTTTTCTAGTTTTTTCATTAAAAGAGGAGAAGTTTTGGTGAAACCCTAAAGACGATTTTGGTGTCTCTTTTACAGGTTTTTCAAGGGTTCCAAACCCTTGAGACCTTGCATTGTAATTGAGATAAGTGTGCTTTCAATTCAATCAATATGTCTATGTGTTGGTTGTTTATCTCTTGTTCTTGTCTCAATTCTACTATGCTAGGCTAGATCTCTTTTGTGTTTGCTTAGATCTAATGAAACCTAGATGTTGATTATGTGTTGATTACTTGTCTATTCTTGTTTTGAATGAATGATTTATATGTTAGGCTTAAGAAAACTGGCAGATCTCCAAATGGTAACATGCTTGAACGTCTTAAGAAACATGAACCGAGGCGTACTAGGTCTTTATTGGTTGTATTTAATGCATGAGCCACTGTTTACAATCCCTATAGTTGTGCTGGGTCATGGTGTAGGAGGAGATAAGAGCTCATAGAGTTGGGGAGTTATGTATGCCACCCCACGAATGGTATTAAGGAATACAATCCGTCATTCATACAAGTGTAACAAGTAATTAACATGTAAAAGATATCTAGGGAGTAATGAAGTCTAAGTAAACACAATTTCTCCAATTACTGCTCACAACCTTAGTTTAATTAGTTTAATTTCATTTTTATTATTTTATTTTGATTGCATCTTAGTTTTGGGTTAGTTGAATAGCAACTAATTCCGCCCACTCTTCCAAAACCCGAGATTTTACTTGCTTTCATAAAAATATAAAAATACAAAAAATAATCATCTTTCACCTCTAGAACTATTAATTAGGTTTTCTAATCCTAGTGACACTATTCCTAAGCTGAACGATCAATCCCCCGATACTTGTCACTATACTATACTACAACGATCAGGTACACTGCCTGGTGGGGGTTGTAAGCTTCTCGAGATCCCTCGAGAGGTAAAGCAAGGTGCGATTCCCACGCATCAAGTTTTTGGCGCCGCTGCCGGGGAATAGTTATTGTCTAGGTTAGGATTTCTTTTTATTAGGTCTACTTGCTAGATTCCTTTCTAGTAAGATTTTATTTTTATTTTTAGGTCTTCTTTAGTCTATCTTTTTCTTTGTGTGTTTGTTCGTAATTTCCATTGACTATTTCGTTCACCATTATGGAGTACGCGAATCCACCATACCACCAACCAAAAAGGCCATTCTACCCTGTTGACATCTCGAATTTCAAACAATATCGAGATGAACCCATATATGATGCATGGACTCGTTTTAAAATTTTACTTCGAAAATTCCCTCATCATAGTTTCTCTTTATCATCCCTAACCGAAACCTTTTACTATCGTGTCAGCCAATGTGATCAAATGCGCATCGATGATTTTGCCAATGGGGGCCCTAGGGAATTAAATGATGAAGAAGCGTGGGATACCATAGAAAACTGTGCCCAATATTATTATAGAGTAGACAACCCAACAAACAACATCACAAATCAATCAAAAACAAGTTTGATGGAGCAAACAGGAAGTTTGTCTGGGGATGAATATACTCATGTTGAGATACCTAGTTGGATGGCACCTAATATCATAGTACAAAACAAACATATAGGTAATCTAGGTACAATGGAGGATGAGGTGGATAATCCAAGCCCACAAAGTACCCCACAAGTCCTACCATCATTTGAGGCACATACACCGCCCGTGACTTACCCGGAAGAAGTAGAAGAGACTATAGGAACCCCAATTGAGGTAGAACCCTTGGACCAAGCACCACTAGAGGATATAGGTTTGAACACTTGTAGTGATAACCTTACTCCTAGTTCTAGGGAAGTTCCTAGTTTTGATGAACCGGAGCCTCAACCAAAACCATTACCTAATCTTCCATCCTCGGATGAAGATTTAGGAATTGAAATAGGTCCCGATCCACCCATCAAACCATGTAGTCCGGGTAGTCTTAGGATAAAGGTAGTGGACTCTAAGCCTTGTAGAGAGGAAACCAATATAGGAGTGGAAAATGACCTTACATGTTTACATCACCCATTTGTGATTGATCATAAGAAACATTATGGGTTTAAACCGGGCTTATTAGGTCAAGATGGATCCCCAACTAGTAGTCTCTTGAAGTTGATAGAGAATGATCCTTTTTTAGGAGAAAATCTTAATCCACCCATTAACCTGATTGAATTTGGTAAGGTTATGATGATCGGAGCACAACCCTTTGAGCATATAATTCATTCACCACTCTTTCCTCACGTGGCATACTTCCACCGAGATGGTGGGTATCGCTACTTCCACCCGTACTTAATCCTAAGTGTAGGGAAAACCTCACCTTTATCCGTGAAATAAGGGTAGAGTCAGGCTCGTGACTCGAACAAAAACAAGCGCTTATTGGGAGGCAACCCAAGCTTTATTTATTTTATTTTTTTTGTTTGTTTATGTGTTTGTTATTTGCTTCCGTATGCATGTTTTATTTTTATTGTTGGTTGATCATGTCTCTAAATTAAAATGTGGAAATACTTTATTATGTTGTTTGGCCTAGTCTTAACTCCAACCTAAAGGTATTTTTGCAAAAGATAAGTGTAAGGGGAAACCCCAAATATGTTTTTAAGAAACAAACCGATCATGATTCTCCACAATATTTAATGAACATGTATATTCGTATTTGTTAGAGTCAAATACTTGTATTGAGTCATAATGAAGTTTTGCAGGATTTTCCAGGAAGTAGGACAAAGTTTTTCCAGAAATTTTCCGGAAACTTAACATAAGAATTTCTGCAGGTCCATTCTGACGGCGTCAGGAGATAAAATCTGGAAATTTTACCGGTTTTGTTTTTCTAACGGAGTCTTATGGTTTTTGTGAATTATTAAGTTTTATAATCTCCAGGAAATCTGCAAACTTCATTCCACAAGCATTATATCTTACTTTGTTTTCTAGGATTTAGTAACTTATATAGGATGCCGCCGATTTTACGCGAGGTTGCCTTGTCTACTTTTGTCAGGATTTACAGGTTATTTATGACAAGAAGATGATTTATATTCTGGAAGGGAAGCTTTGATTGTTCGTTTTCTTGGAGGAAGATTTAACCTGGCCAACTAAAATCCATACCGAGCGAATCAGGGGAGTATTTGATTTCATTCTCTTTACTTTTTAACTTTTACATTCTTTACTTGAACATTGGGGACAATGTTCATCTTAAGTGTAAGGGGAGGGTAAAAAGATGATACCTTACATATGCACTTTCGCTTGAGTTTGTTTTGTTTGATAGTAGATGAGTAATAAAACTACGAGAAATACTTGTTAGTGTAATTTTAGCGCCAAACTTAAAATTTTTTACAACATTTAGGAGTGAAACTTTAGCCATAGCAAGCGTCTCATGGATAGGAGATTGTATGACTAGCACATAACCGTATATTCAGAAAAATTTTCCACCCAAAAATGTGAGGTTCGCCTTTAGATTTGATAGGAAAAGCATTTATTATTGGTGCTTATGAGTGTACCGGTAGCATTTAGATTCTAGAACTTGCGTTAGTGATGCATCCCGAGACCGCTAGTGAGACTACATTCGTGTGGTAGGATTTACTACATGATAAGAGGCATTAGGATCACCCTTGTGTTAAACCCGTATTATAATTACTTGACCATTTAAGTCATATTACTTGGCTAGTTAAGTCAACTAATTTTTCTCACACCCTTAGCGTTGTACTCATTTTTAGTACACGAAACCCCTAGTACACCCCTCCGAGCCTATCTTTTCGTTTCTAACTTTAAGCATCTTACTTAAAGGAAGAATTTGTTACACCCCACTTAAATGTACAACCAAATCGCCTTAGCCTTCCGTGTATGCGCTCATTTTTAGTGCATTATTGTTATTTGTTAAACCCTAAGTTAACTTTCTAATTGATTACATGGTTGCTAAGTCGAGTCATATCCTTGTACATATTGTTTTGGGACGATTGGGACTCATGGGTAAGTACTTATTTTATGGAGTAATGGGGAAGAACAACATTTATTACCCCCATATGTACGTTAATCTTAAAAGTGCTCCAAGTGTTTTGATTTTCTTAATTCGAGTCATTAGATTAGTTAATTGTAAAGTATGTAAAGATTCAAGTGTAAGGGGAATTCTCATCCCCTATGATGTATTATTTTGGATGGTAGGGTAAAAGTGTATGCAAAAAAAAAAAAAAAAAAAAAAAAAAAAAATCGAAAAAATTAAGAAAAAGAAAAAAAAAATAGAAAAAGAAAAAGAGAAAAAACATACGGACTACCATCCCGTTTTCATTCTATGTTTATTTTATGTTTTTGTTATTTTTCATTTATTAGCTTAAGTCGAGTCTAGTCTTGGCTTAGCAACGCCATCTTGTACATGTAATTAACCGAGATTGTTAACTCGCCACCAGTAAAACTTCCTTTATCCAACAAAACCGTGTAATTCATATCCCTATACCTAACGTTACAACCCTTTAAAAAGACCTCTTTGATAGTTTATCCTAGGTGCTTACGCCATGTGGTGGAGGTTTGATCCTTTCCCAAGCCTATGGTAATCTATTTTGCTATGACAGGTAGTGAGAGATATCTTCCATTTCCATAATGTTATATTACTTTATTACACCCAAGAGATGTGAGTATCTAAACACTATTTGTGAGGTGCTTGTGTATGACCTCCGTGCTTGTCTATTGGTCTTTAGTGGAACGATTATCTGTTGTAATTACTTTTATATTAGTGTTAAATGACCCCTAACTTGTCTTTTCAGTAGAATAAAAGCTCGTTTGCTTGAGGACAAGCAAATCTCAAGTGTAAGGGTATATGATGAGGCGAAAAATGATCCGTTTTTAGGGGGTTATTTAAGCCCGAATCCGACTTTATTTGATCAAATATTGCCCTAAATCGTTCCTTTTGTGATTTTAGGTGTTTGGAGAGTGAATTCTGGAAAAGAAGCTATTTTGGACGTTTTTGGAGCATAAAAGTGAAGAAAACGGCTAAGTACCAAATTTGCATGCTGGAAATACAAGGTGACGGCGTCAAGACCATCAGCTTGACGGCGTCAGACATGAAGAATTAAATATCGAAGGTGGTGACGGCGTCAGACGGACTCGTGACGGCGTCAAAGTGGCTAATTAAATAATATACCGTGGGTGGTGACGGCGTCACATAGGCCGTCATAAGTGGATCAAGGCCGTCCGAGGAAGTTTATGGCGGCGAGGTGACGGCGTCAGAACTTACTCTTGACGCCGTCAGACTGTTTTTCCTATATATAGTTTTCTAGTTTTTTCATTAAAAGAGGAGAAGTTTTGGTGAAACCCTAAAGACGATTTTGGTGCCTCTTTTACAGGTTTTTCAAGGGTTCCAAACCCTTGAGACCTTGCATTGTAATTGAGATAAGTGTACTTTCAATTCAATCAATATGTCTATGTGTTGGTTGTTTATCTCTTGTTCTTGTCTCAATTCTACTATGCTAGGCTAGATCTCTTTTGTGTTTACTTAGATCTAATGAAACCTAGATGTTGATTATGTGTTGATTACTTGTCTATTCTTGTTTTGAATGAATGATTTATATGTTAGGCTTAAGAAAACTGGCAGATCTCCAAATGGTAACATGCTTGAACGTCTTAAGAAACATGAACCGAGGCGTACTAGGTCTTTATTGGTTGTATTTAATGCATGAGCCACTGTTTACAATCCCTATAGTTGTGCTGGGTCATGGTGTAGGAGGAGATAAGAGCTCATAGAGTTGGGGAGTTATGTATGCCACCCCACGAATGGTATTAAGGAATACAATCCGTCATTCATACAAGTGTAACAAGTAATTAACATGTAAAAGATATCTAGGGAGTAATGAAGTCTAAGTAAACACAATTTCTCCAATTACTGCTCACAACCTTAGTTTAATTAGTTTAATTTCATTTTTATTATTTTATTTTGATTGCATCTTAGTTTTTGGTTAGTTGAATAGCAACTAATTCCGCCCACTCTTCCAAAACCCGAGATTTTACTTGCTTTCATAAAAATATAAAAATACAAAAAATAATCATCTTTCACCTCTAGAACTATTAATTAGGTTTTCTAATCCTAGCGACACTATTCCTAAGCTGAACGATCAATCCCCCGGTACTTGTCACTATACTATACTACAATGATCAGGTACACTGCCTGGTGGGGGTTGTAAGCTTCTCGAGATCCCTCGAGAGGTAAAGCAAGGTGCGATTCCCACGCATCACCGAGCCATAAGATGCTCGAGGCCGGAGTCCACACACTCCTCCAAGGAACCAAGCAGCGAGAAGGAAATGTCATCTAGTTCACGAACAGATTCTATGTACCGGGCCTGGGCATAAGGATTGTAGGCCTCAACATCGGACAAAGAACGCCCAGCCTGCCCATGCACAATCCCAGCCTCCAACCCTTGCCTCATTCCCTCCTCAATGGCTAAACCAAGGCATTTGGCAACAGGGCCCTTAAACTCCATGGATTCCTTGAACTTAAGAAATGCCAACCTAAAACCGTGCTCAATCACCCAACGCTTAGCAGCAGCAACTTTGAGAAGATTGGGATACAAGTCTTGGTCCATCTCCTGATCTAGAGCCATAATACGAGCACCTTGCTTAGCCAATTCCCGGTCCACCCTCACTTGCTCAGCCTCGGACATATGGTTCAAGTCCCTCCATAACACTTCCTCACCTTTAATCCTATCCAGAAGGGAATCGCGCACCTTCACCAAACCAACCACCTGCTCATCCAAGCTGGCAACCCTGTTTTTTAAACCATCCACCGTCCCCTCAAGCTCAGCCTTATGGACCTCTAACCCAGCAATCTTATCATTCTTTACCTCAGCCTCCTCCTCAAGCTGCGACGCGCGGTTCCGCAGTCGCTGGACCTCTCCAACATCATTCTCCAACTCAAGTACCTTCTCCCTCAGACGAGCAATCTCACCATCCCCGGCGCTGAACACGCCTCTCGAGCTTCTCCCGCTTCTCTATCTCGTACTCAAAACGGAGACGAAGCTCAGAACTCATACACACTTGCTGAGCAACGGACATGTTATACTTCTCCAAAAAATCATGATTAGAAGTATTCCTCAACTCAGCCCAGTAACCCGGAGTAGCAACATTGTCAACAAAGCTTCGGTACAACCACGGATCATCCATTTTGAACTTATTTGGAACCACCCACTTGGGACTGTAAATATCATCACCCTTGTCTGTATCCACGGTTTGAGAATCATAAAACCCAGCGGACATTTCCTCATCATGACCCCCCTCGTCCTGGGCAACAGAAGGACCAGCCGGTTCTTCCGCAGATGCCTCGGGGGAAGGTACGGCGCCCGGCCCAAAGGAAGCATCCGGGTGTGGGGGGCTTTCTAGGTCAGAAGATATAACATTTTTCCTCTTTCGTGTGACAAGATCTGTACTTGAATCATGAGCGGAATTGGATGGATCCTCCAGCTCAATAACAGGGATAGTACCGATGTTGGGAATAGCATTCCCAGAATCAACACTCGGCTTGTCAACAATCGGCTCTACCAAGACATTGTCAGTTCTTTGCTCCATCATACCTTGGTCTGCCACATCCACCTCAATAGTCTCCTTCGCAACATTCTCATCAACAACATCTTTCGACATATCAACATCTCCAGAACCACCAACATCCACCCCGATGGTATTGCCAGGTCCCCTACCTTCCTTACGACCCCAAAGGCGGGGAGGACTTTTACCAAGTTTTGATTTTTTCTGCCCCGGCCACGGAATGGTTTGGCTGACCCTCTTCTTCCCAAGCTTTCCGGAAGCTTTAGCATCCTTCAGCTCATCCTCAATCGTACGGTCCACCAAAGTAATGGCAGCCGCAGATGGCTAAACAACTCGGCCAGAAACTTCCTCCGGCAGCGGCTTCTCCCCCTCAGCAAGAGTGCGTTCCCCGACCTTTACCCGGAAAGGATCAGCAGACTTCACAATATCAAGCAGAGACATCTCTACATAAAAAAAAAATATATATATATATATATATATATATATATATATATATATATATATATATATATATATATATATATATATATATATATATATATATATAATATGAGGGAGTTAGAAAACATAGGAAAGCATTGCAACAAGAAAATAAGACAAATCTAAGTAACCTACCCCGTCCGTCCGCATCACTAAAAGTGGGACGCGTCTCCCGGTCATCATATATCTGACTCAAACCTACAACACATAAGAAGGTCTCCGGATATCGATGGAACTTAGCCCGATGAGTATTCAAAGCCTCCAACAAACCCAGATCTATGCCCTCGTCCGATGGAGGAGGATCTTTCTCAACCGAGACGGACGTGTGCCACGGCACAGAAAGGGGAAAAACAGAAGAATCTACCCAGAAAAAACGTTCTCTCCAGTGCTTTAGAGAGTCAAGACCCCCATCCGTATAACACACAGGGACAACTACACCCCTTCCCCCGCGACGCTTCTCAAAGGTTAACCACCCTTGGTTAATACCATTGCAGTAAAACTTTCAAAATAACTGAACAGTTGGCACACCCCCGTGAGCACGGCAGAGAATTTCGAAGTGACTAATCCTAGCAGCACCTAAGCATGACAGTTGGGATATGTGTACCCTAAAATATTCTAACACACTCAGCAGAAACCTAGACAAGGGGATACGAAAATTGGCAAAATCGAAAAGACGGGTATACAGACCTATCTTCCCCGGAGGATTATCTGTGATAAGATCATCTTCTCCAGGAAGTTCAACCCCTAGATTCTCGTCTATGTGATACTTCTCACACAAAGATTGCAAATCTCTTGCAGAAAGTTTGCAAGTAACCGTATCTATGGTATCTATCATGTTTCGACAATAAAAGTACAATGTGGAGAATAAGAGCCTAACCTGAGAAACCTAAACGGCAATGAAAGTGCAAAGGGAAGAAGATCTCTATACTCTCTTTGGTAAAAACACAGTAAAAGACTCAAAGGGAAAAAGTAAAGGGATATTTATACCCACGCAACAGAGCAGGGATTTGTTACACGTGTCCTCAATTTCAAATAAACGGCCATGATTAAATCGAATGAACGGCTATGATGGGTGCAAACAGATCAACGGTCAAGATGGAAAAAAGTCATATCAGTCAGAATACGGACGGACACGATCCGTTACGTTTACCCAGGACAGCTGTAAACCAACCAAGGACACGTGGCGCGGAAATAAGCTTTTGCGGAACCCGCGTACCAACAATTATAAGTCTAGCACGCTTTTACCGCGGATTGTCAAGCGTACTACACTGGGGGGACTTGATAACGTATAGCGCGTCCGGGTCCACTAAGCCCGGAGTAAATGCTAAACCGCGGAGTCGGATACCCAGGAGCGGATTCAGATCCCAACCGAGGTGGGGACACACGAAGCCGCGGACATCACTCCCTCCAGCAAAGGATGGACCACGTCCAAGCCAGAAATGGCAAAGAATCTTGTCAGCACTCCAACGGCTAACTCTTACAGACCTCATGCAGGGAAACTTTACAGTTCCCGCTCGGAAGCATCACCATCATTGGTAAGATGCCAAGAAGGTGGGTTGACTTTAGGCTGTCCCGCCCAAAAGCGTCGCAATCATGACGCAATATGCCAGGCAACTCGACAAGGTTCTCCTAAGTATAAATAGGAGGCATTTCGCCTCCCTCAGGGTAACACACACTACTCTCTCTCTCTCTACATATATACTCTCTCACTACGTATACTTACTCTCACACCCGAGGTCGACCGCGGAGTCCCCTCCCCGCGGTGAGGCTAACGGTGTTGACTGTTTTCTTAGCAGATCAGCAGCAATCCATTCCAAGTAGTCCAAGATTGATACAAGCAAGAGATAATTCGAATCTATTTCCACGACAAACCCCATTCTTGTACTAACAAATCCCAATCACTAAAAATACGAATTCTTCAACAAAGCCCCAGACAAAATAATTGTAACACAACCCAAAAAATCGTTATATAGAAGTAAGTTACATCTTGGCCCTTTCACTTTATTCTCTTCATGTCCGGAACAAACTTTAAAATTTGTTAACTTTCTAGCACATTCAGTCCATGCACTTTATAGCAAAGAGAAACACAAGAAGAAAGGTCTGACCACTTTAAGTTTGACTTATTATATTCAACACAATTGGATAATAGGAATTTTAAAATTATTTATCACAAGTAAATCTGATTAGTAATTTACAACACAATTGATAGAATGCATGGCTCTTCTTGCTGTATGCAGCATTGCGTTGTATTGATGTAATCATACCAAAATGTGTTGAACGACTACTATTTAGTACCCACTTTATTATTCCTTCCAGACTAAATACTGCAGTTGAAAAGGTATACTTGCTTAGTGAGTTTGTTTTTCCAAAAAATATAAATAAGTAAATACGGAGTACTAGCTTAAAAAATGGATATTGAACACAATTTTCAACCATAAAGATTATGGTGTTTGTTCCAATATGCACTAAAGTTTCGCATGGAAACCAAAAGGTTGCATATAAACTGTAATAGTGTAATATAATAAATACTTCGAAGAATTCTTACAAATTCCAAAATACTTTGAAAAACTTATCAGATATTACAAATTACTGTAATAGTAATAAACACACCTCTTCATGTTCCACATTTGTTCAAGTATATATGTGAACAATCCTCAAAGGAACTCAACATATTCACCATATTCTTATATTTTTATTACATAGTGTTTCAAAAGCATGACTGCCACTGAAGCGAATGACGATAAAATCTCAATAAAGCTAATGGTGAACACAGAAGAAAATAGAGTGATATTTGCTGAAGCAGACAGTACTTTTGTTGACACTCTTTTTAGCTTCATGACATTGCCGTTGGGTACGATTGTTAGGCTCTTGGAGAAAATGTCTGGTGAAAAGGTTGAGACGCTTGGGAGCTTAAACAATTTGTATCATAGTCTAGTAGATTTTCCTGACAAATATATGTCGTCTGAAGAAAGCAAATTTCTGATGCTTAATCCAAGAAGCATGTCATATGATCACTGCCAAAAGCTTAAACTCAACATAGACGACGCGGACCCGGAAAAATATTTCATTTGTAATGATTTTGATTGCGTTAGACGCTCTGATGCATTGTATAGCTCTTGTAGCTTTGCTAAATGCCGTTATTGTGGGAAACTTATGAATCGGGAAATCGAGTTTGACGATTCAACTAACATAAAAGGTGGTGATTGCAACGGTAGCGTATTTGTCTCTGATGAGATGACCTTTGTTGTCACGGACGATCTTAATGTGTTTCCAAATACATTAGGCCTTAGCTTACGACTGCTTTGTGATTTTGGAACCACGGATTTGAGCAAGTTAGAGGAGAGGAGCTTTGATATTGGTCTTGAACAGGTAACGTTTCATCTGACCTTTTTATAGCTGAAGTTAAATTAAGAAACACTAGAACGGTACCCGCGCAATGCGGCGGGTACCTGTAACTGTATTTTGAGTTATTCGGTTATTAGGTTACACATTTAGTTGTCTTTATGTTTTATAAGTAGAGATGGTTAAGCCAAATAATTTTAGTTTGAACAACCAACCTCCTTCCTAACAAACTTCCTAACCAACCTGCTTCCTAACTAATTAATTTTGAAATCCTTCCATAATAAGCAAGTAAAAATCTGAATTTTAATTCTTTCTAATTATAGAATAGTCCCAAATACATTATAGTAGTATAGATAATTCGATCTATTGTTTAGAACTTAATAATCATGTCAATTTGATTTTCAGATGCTAACTCTTCTAAAAGCAACATTATTCTGTATGTACCCGTTGACATATTTGGTTTTCAACAGCTCTCAACCTATCAGAGAATTGTTTTCTCCTGAGCAAGGGAATGTCATTCAGCATTTAACTATCAATGAAACAGCTGAAAATTCAAAACGTCTGAGTTTGAAAGTTAATTTGCAAAAGTCGACATCTAAGTTTTTGCTTGCTGAGTCGGATGAAGATTTTGCGGATTTTATTTTTGGTTTCCTAGAAATTCCTTTAGGAACTCTAATTGGTAAGTTGATGAAGGGCTCTAGCTCTTTGGATAGCCTGGACAACTTGTTTGCAAGCATATCAAATATGAGTGTTGAAGGATGCATAAAGTCGCAAGATCTTAAGGATATGCTTATTAAACCTCAGTTAGCATGTCAATATATTTCGCAAAACCAGATTTTCCCTTTAGAGTTTTCAAACAATATCCGGTTATTCTTTCATTCTGTGCTCTGGTACTACGGTGATGGTGATTTTGATGATCTAGATGACTATCATGTTCATATCAACCGTTCTGATAAGACAGATAAATTTAATGAAGACTATGAGTTTGAAAGGTGTGATGCAATTACTTTTAAAGATGCAAGGGCTCAAGGAAGATATTTAAAGACCTCAGCAAAGGTTATGTTGACTGATGATCTTGTTATAACCCCTTTATCATCCCTTTCCACTGTATCTGCATTGAAAAAGTTGAATGTTTCGTTAGATGATGTAGAGGAACATAATATTTCCATCGGCATTGAAGAGGTACAACTGTGACTCTAGCCAAAATCTTTAGCTAAACTTTCACTCCTCATATATATTTGTTGTGTTCTCATATATATTCAATTTCTCTTTTTATTTGTGCAGGGTTTAAAAATATTGAAAGCTTCTCTGAAATCCTTGTCAACTTTTTCCGATGCTTTGCTAAAAAAATGATCCAATACTAAGATTGTTCTATCTTGGCATATATGTGATCTATTTCACCGAGGTTCATTTTTCCAAATCCTTTATATGGTGATACATCAGATCTGGATTAATGTAAGCAAGCTATGAAAATGTGTATTAGTTGCCTTTATTTTTCCTGTTTGTCTGATAATGTTTTTGAATTTATAATGGTAACTTCATTGTCTTAAGTATCAACTGATTGTTGTGATTGTTGAGTATGTTTATGACCTATTACTCATGTTATTATTTTCATTGTTTTCTTGAAATGTATCAACTAATCAAAATCAAGGTCATTAACCAGATTTAAACTGGCCCATAAGCAGCCAAATTTGGGCTTGTACATAGCTGGCAACTGCACACTTGCACAGGGCCCAAATCGGTAATAAGCCTCAAAGTTTCAATATAGCCCAGGGTTAATTTGGTTCATTTTTTCAGCCCACATCAATTCTATTGTTTTTTAGCTTATCTAGTTTATATAATTTTCAAAGCAGTAATTTGGCGAGATTTGTTAGAATGAGTTGCTGAGCTACGATCGTGTATATAAGGACAACTTTAAGATAAAGTCATGTGAGCAATGATAATTGTTGCGTCCTCCTTCGATTAACATGCTTTCTACACGAGATAGTGAAATCAAAAAAAAAATCTTAAGAGAATATCATGTACTTTCCATTTCACTATTCAGTTCTAAGATGTTAACAGCAAAGTTTAGCCCATAAACACTTGGGCACATTATAAGCACTGGTTTTGTTTCAGAAAAAAATATAATATAAAAACAAGTACAAACATATATGTATATGTTTTTCTTTTCTTTTTTCGTGGTCAATGAGAACCATGCATGTGTGTGTTATAAAGTCTGTGTATACTTTGTTGCACCAAAATGGGTCGATAGAGACCTGACAACCAACTATATAAACTTTTAATTATTTTGGATGAAGCTTTAAAGTGACTTGAATGATCTTGTTTCGTATTTGGGCCACTCAATAATAGTCGCTTGTTTTTGTCGACACTTCTATAGCTTGATTGGTATTAAAAGAATTTTTTTGTAATATTTTAAGTTTTATAGACGAAGATAACAGGGAAATTAAACTAGTTATGTGTCATGAACAAACTTTTTCTCCTTAACCATGTTCCTCAAAAAAAATTCCCGCTCACTAATTTATAAGACTCGAGTCAACGTCACACACACTTATATCGGGCAAAACCGTTCTTTTCAGGAAGGTTATTTGGCCATTTCAGGTTTACTTCCAACAAGTATGGTTCAAAAATGAGACTTTACGAAGAAAAGAAATTGGTGTTCACTTACGAAAAGTGTAACTAAAAATATTTAAAAAAAAATAAAAATTAAAAATTAAAAAAAAAAACAACTGTGTCATTCAAAATATTAAATAATAATAATTAAATAATCCTGCTACCTTATTTTATTTATTTATTTTTTTTATCTTTTTATTTTTTTATATAACAATCTACTTTAAGCAAAATTGAATAATTACTTTTACCATGCCTACTTGGAAATACGACAAAACTTATCCAATTGGCTGTCTATCTATCATCCTGGTGGAACTGATCTTGTCTAGATTTTCAAATTTAATTTTACTTTCCCATCCCACACCTTTAAGGAGACCACAAATGGACCCCCATACTTATTGTTTAGCTACCACTTTTGAAAAACTTCATTCACAGTTTATTGCATGTCAATTTCATCTACTTTAGAACTTTAAACTACTCAAAGTTTTATTATTATTTGTCGGTATCATATAATTATTACTAATGAATAGATGTGGGTCACAAACTCACGATAGATTGAATTAGATCGAGTTGGCTTACGCTGATTGACAACGATAAATACATTTTCGAGTTTTTTTTTCCGATCCCTTGATATTATTGCAACAACCATATCGTCTAACTATTAGTGTACTTTTGATGAAACAACATGTTATTTAGCATATATCTTTTATAGATATTAGCTTTTTGGTTGTTCAATTAGTTTGTTACTCATAAATATAAAATTCATCAATTACTATTCTAAATATTTACCTTAAAAAAGCTGAATCACGGCTAAAATGAGTAAATAAGACCAAAATTCAGTTACATATCTAAGTGCTTACGATATTCACATATATTTTATAAGCTCTTTTATAATAGCGTGACTTGTCCCAACTTCTTTTTAACTCGTTAATAACTTTTACAACGTGCCTATATGCTACATATATCCAATTCTATAGGTTTCTATTTAGAATCTATTACAATAATTATTTCGTTATTGTCGTAAATGCTAGCTATGTCTAAATTTTAAATGTCTTTTAAAGTGAATAGGGTGTTTATTTGTTTAATCTAAACTTGAGGCACCAAAATAACAACTTACAATATGGTAAAGCAGGGTACTTGTATATGCATTCAACCCAATGGGGTTTAAATGTAAATAGTCATCATTAAATTCGAAAGTACGTCCAACACACGTGGAGTCATTTCAATGGTCAGAAACTGAAACACGGATTCATTTCTACGGTCAAAAAACTGAAACGCGGTATGCTTTATGAAAGCAGGTTATTATGGTAATGAATACAAATTGTTTGGAGGGTGGCAGTGATGCTTTCGAAATCATCTATATCTCTCAAATGCATCAATAATATCATTCTACCTCATTGCACTTCATTCATACTTTTTTCATGCCTCAACCCCTTTTTTAGTGGCAACCATATCTTTTTCATACCTTCCAACTAATTTTACTATTTTATTTTTTATTTTCATAAATTATATTAAACAATTTAATAAAAACATAATATTTCATTAATAAATAAAAGAAAATTACATAACACTTAAAAATAATAATAATAATAATAATTAAAAGAAAATTACATTATTCTTAAAAAAAGGAATACGTAGTCCGTAAGATTATATAGGAGTCAGTAATGGATTTGTTCGTCGAGTAACTCCTGTAATACACTATCGTTATAAATTGGCGCGACCGGCGGATCCATTATATGAACCGGTGACATTACAACTCGATCGTCTTTTAAAATCATATTGTGAAATATGATATACGTATAAACGAGTTGTCGAATCTTTTCAACCGACATTTCCCGGAGAGGACGAGCGAGAATCATCCATTTATTTTTAAGACGACCAAAAACTCGCTCGATATCTTTTCTTGCAGACTCTTGTAGCTTCTTGAATATCTTTTCCTTCAGTTCAACCGGATGCTTATATGCTTTAACAAACGTTGACCATGTAGGATAGATTCCATCGGTAAGATAATATCCACGTTTGTAAAATCGTCCATTTACATGAAATGAACTGTTTGTCGCCGTTCCATTTCGCTCCGTAAGATACAATAGTGACTGATTCAAAACATTGATATCGTTGTTTGCACCGGGAGGACCAAAAAATGAATGCCAAATCCACAAATCGTATGAAGCGACGGATTCAAGCATAATAGTTGGGTATTGATGATCACCTCGCTTATATTGACCTTTCAAATTTCTAGGACAATTACGCCATGGGAAATGTGTACAATCAATGTTACCAAGCATTCCAGGAATGTGATGTTTATCTTCATGGAACTCGTATAAGCGTGCAATGTCATGGGATGTCGGCCTACGTAAGAACTCTCGACCATATAATTGAATAATCGCTTGGCAAAAAATTATCAAGACATTCTCCTATAAAAAAATTAATAACAAGAACTTTAAATATATATATATATATATATATATATATATATATATATATATATATATATTTATATATTTATATATATAACGATAACTTTATAAAAAATTAATAATAAGAACTTTATAAAAAAATTAATAACCTGACGTTCGGCGCGCCATGTTTAATAGTCATCAAATCTATCTGGAGGTTCACCCGTTGCGAGTTGCCGAATGGCCGATGTGCATTTTTGTAACGCCGTGAAACTTTTTTTCCCCTCGCATCTAGGCCCTCTTGAAACCATTCGAAATTCGCTTTAACGTCACCAACAACTCTTAAAAACAAGCTTTTATTCATACGAAACATATCACGAAAAGTATTGTCGGAAAACTTTGGACGTTCAACGAAATAGTCATTCATAAAGGTTCGTAAAGCTTCTTCACGAAAACGGGTTACATACTCCCGAGTTTCGGTAGAGCTTGTCGTGTCGTCAATTGAATCGTACACGGCTAATAAGGTTTCTAGGGTGCTACCGGATGGCAATAGTTCGAACGATTCGGCGGGAGTCAATATCGAGTCGGACGAAGAAGAAGATAATAAAACCATTGTAAAAATATGTGAATTGTTATATATGTGAATTGTATTGTTTGTGTTAAAAATGTATGTGTTTTAGTTTAGCATATATAAGGGGTTTTTTTTTTTTTTTTTTTCCCTAGCCCAACGTCTCTCCCAAACGGTCAAAAATTTAATGCCCAACGTCTCTAATATTTTCAAACCGCCGAAGCAATTTACGCCGTTGGACCCTTGCCGCTGGCCATACCTCCGAGGTGGCGGCGGTGTTCACCGGCGGTATGGCCATGTCGCTGAGCATACCGCTGACCACTGCCACCGTTCTTAGGGCAAAGTTTAAAGGAGATGATTTTGCACACTCTTTCAATTTATTGAGACACTCTAATTAATTGTGTTTGGACATTTATACCCTTATATGGGTGAAAATGTAAGAGTAACCGTGAGAGTATAAATGTCCAAACACACTAAATTGAAGTGTCACAATAATTTTATTGAATGTGCAAATCATCTCCCAAAATTAAAATATACTAACCCATAAGGTCATAAGCGAAACTTTAAAATATAGAGTGTTACGGTGGTTGCCAAAGCTACGAGTAACCCGAAATAGGCCATTGACTTGGATATACCAAATGATAAGAGTGCCTCTGACTCTGAGCCAAAAAACGGATAACTAAATTTAGGGCTTGTATGGTTGGCACCTTTCTGTTTTGAATTTGACTTTAGATAGCAAAAGTTTTGTTTGTTTCATTACTTGGGGTTAAAAATTGGTTTTCATGCCCAATGGTCCCAAACTTTTGAAATCCTCACCCAACTTTCATATTCTCTCTATCTCTCTTATAACCTATTATTTTTCTATTTTAATGAAATTATAAAATATTTGTTCAATATTTAATAATATGTTTTTTCTTTATTTATTTTTATCGAATCCAAATCACAATTAAATTCAAATTCAAATCAAAATCCTAATCCTAAACCCAACTACAAATCAAACGGACCCTTAGGGTCCCTTTGTTTTCCTACTTTGGAATGGTTTTTAGTTTGATTTGATACTAGATAATTGTTTGGTTGATGCTTTATCTTTAAAAATTGTCTTTCAAACTCTCAAATAAGGGTGTACACAAAAGATAGCTGAGATTAGGGGTGGCAATTCGGGTCGGGTCGGGTTCGGGTTGGCGGGTTCGGGTTGTCAGGTTGGCGGGTCAGAAAACCCCAACCTGAACCTGACCCATTTAAATAATCGGGTCAGCTATATCAACCCTAACCTGTTTACACGTAACCCAAACCTGACCCATTTAACCCGTATATATACTTAGATTGACAGGTTAAATAGGTTATATGGGTTGAATATGTTAAATGGTTTTCGAGTTGACCCATTTAATCCATTTTATATATAAAAGTTAGCACATTACACGAGTTAAATGGGTTAAACTGGTTAGTGGGTCGACCCGTTTAACCCATTTAACCTGTATAATTAAATATAAATAATTTGTAATTAAGAAAAAAAAACTTAAACGGGTTGGCGGGTCGACCTATTTATTTTATTCCCAACCCGAACCTGACTTTTTTAATAAACGGGTTATATATGTCGACCCAAACCTGACCCACAATCTATTTAGCTCAACCCGAACCTGTTAATTTTCGTGTCGGTTTCAGGTCGGGTTTCGTGTCGGGTCATAAATTGCCACCCCTAGCTGAGATGGGTGGGCTTTTAGAAAAACATGTGGGGCCCTTTTCTTTTCTTTGCATCACTTTTAAGTTTTAATATTAAAACTAAAATATACTAGTACTTCGTAATATTTAATCATCATCTTCTTTTTATGTTTTCTTGCCTGTAATGTAACAATTTTGTTTACCATTAGAACACTATCCGTAATTTAACGACCCTTTATAAATGCCAATGTTCCGGGTTAACTATCGAATCAATCACCTTAACTAACCTATCGGCTAAAAGCTTTGCAATAATCTTGTATTGCAAACCTATTAAACTAATAGGTCTAAAGTCTTTTATAAGGGTCGGGGTTCTCGCATTTTGGAATTAAAGTAATAAACGACGAGTTCACCCCGGCGTGATATGTCCCGAATCATAAAATTCCATAACAAACGCTATAACCTCCATTTTAAACTGGTCCAAAAATCTTCTAAGGAAACGAAATGAAAAGCCATCCGGACCTGGCGCTTTATCACACCCACACGCCCACATTGCATCATGAATCTCTTGATTTGAAAATGTTCTTTCGAGCATTTACGACTCGCTGTTAATATATAGTTTTAAAAATGGCATGTTTGTTAAAGATGTGTACACATGCAAGAAAAAATGTTGCAATTATCTTTTCATTAAAAAGAAGTTATTTAATATTAAAATTAAGCAATGTCCACAAACTATTATGTACATATGTTCATTCATAAGAAGTGTTTGTTACAACAATAAGAACAACCGTAACAAGGGGTCGGACGACCCGGTTGTGTGGACCGTAGACACGTCTTCCTCTATTACGGCATCCTCCGGAGGCGCGTATTCAATAGAAAAAAGGAAGACTCGGTCGAGAATAAGACCAAGTCCTTGTGATGGCTTGGCACAAAAAACAACCCACAATTAAGAAAAAAAAAATCTTGGTAAATTTAAATAACCTTATGTTCTATTAGGGCTGAGTAAATCCACCCGAAAACTGACCTGAACCGACAAACTGACTGAAACCGGACTGAACTGAACTGAGCTTTTTCGGTTCGATTCGGTTTTTGTTAGTTTTTTTGGTTCGAAACCTGAAAACCGACCCAAACCGAGTTATTTGGTTTGGTTCGTTTTTGATATCTATTTCTCGGTTGGGTTCTCGGTTCTCGGTTTTTCCTTTTTTGGTTTTCGGATCGGGTTAGTTTTTGTCGGTTCGGTTCGGGTCGGGTCGGGTTTGACCTGATGCTCACCCCTATACTCTATAAATATCTCAATACTTTTCAATTTTTATAAACACATTCTTATACACTTTACACTTCTCATCTAAAACAAATGGATTTTGATCAACTTTTTTTACATATTTGATACAAGCTTGTTTGTTTTCATCTAAAACAAAGAATAAGTTAGTAGTATCGATATGGACTTTTTAGAAAAAAACTGTTTTTTTTTTCAAGGTTCCAATTCAATCCCCAAAACGCCAACTTATCGAAACACGATAGATAGAGATCGTTACGTTGCTTATGATCGTCTAGTGGCCGCTTACTTCTATGAAAACTCAATGTATGATGAAAAATTATTCCGTAAGCGGTTTCGAATAAGTCACTCACTATTCACACGCTTTGTTTGAGCATTAAAAGATAATGCACCGTATTTTTAACAAAGTAGTGATTGTAAGGAAAGAGTTGGCATTTCTCATTGATGAAGTAATTTGTCAATTGGCATATGTCACTGTTCCTGATGCTCTAGACGAATATCTCTAGGTGAGAAAACTTCTCGTGATTCTCACCAAGATTTCTGTAAGATTATTATGGACTTACATGGAGACGAGTTTTTGTGAAGGCCTACTTATACTGATATCGAAAAACTCTATACTTTTCACGAAGAGAAACATGGGTTTCCTGGGATGTTAAGAAGCATTTATTGTACGGGTTTTGTGTTTTTGGGGCGAACAAAGACGTCAATGTTATACGTCAATCGCCTATTTTCAACGATTTCAAAGACGGGAAAGCACCATAGGTTCCGTTTGTGGCCAACAATGTTACTTGTAAATGGGGATATTATCTTACTGACGGTATACATCAAGAATAGTCTGTTCTTGTTAAGTTTATTTCACAGCCATGCTCAAATGATACGAAGCAAATAAGATACAAGCAAGCCCATGAAGCAAAAAAAAAATATATATGAACAAGCGTTTGGCGTGCTAAAAAAATGGCTATAATAAAACTCCCGCACAACCGATGTCTCTTAAGAAAATAACATATTTGATGTTCACATGCATCATATTACTTAATATGATTATAAATAACAAGGGAGTGCAATCTCTCCCGACTTTTATCAAGAGGAGCAACATCATGATGATGATATTGTACGAAAGTATGAAGAAACCTTACAAGTTGTTAGAGATTTAGTTAACGAGGAAACTTATCTAACCCTTAAAACCCATTTAGTGAAATATATTTGACGTCGAACAAATGAATACTACTTTGTAGTTTCATTTTGTTTGAATTTTTATTGTATTTTTTTTTGAATTATTAATGTAATATTTTTTTATTCATAAAATTTTAGTTTTAGTGTTTAACGAAATGAAAAGGAAAACAAAGTGGTGACTGCGGTCGTTTTATTACATTAAGTTAGTTGAGAAGTGGTTGTAAAGATTGAAAACTGAATTGACGTTGATGTAACAGTGGTGACCGCGATCATGTGTACTCCTTATTACACTTAGTCTAACAAAAAGATAACTATTGCTAAAAAATATGTTATCCGTCACAAAAGCGTGTTTACAAACAAAAAATAGACAAATTATTATACGTGTAATTCATGCAAGTTTTTTTTTTTTTTTTTTTTTTTTTTTTTTTTTTTTTTTTTTTTTACCCTCACTTTTATTGTAGAAATTAGAATTGACCAATTAATGCATGTTTTGATTAAAAATACAAAATGAGAAAAATAGTCATAATTACGACTTATATATAAAAAGTGGCCACGATAAATATAATTAGTAAGATAAACTTTTTTTTTTAATGAAACAATAGAATTACTACTAGGTAAAGAAAAGTTATCTCACTCCGTCTTAAAATAAGTGTACTATTTTGACTTTTTGAAAAGTGTTATATAATACTTATATGTTATATAATACTTTTGGAAATTATAAAAATAAAAATTTATTTAAATAATACAATTAATTCATATATTTTGCATCAGATATAATAATTTCAAAAAGTTAAAATATGAAAATTATTTTGTGCATTAAGCTAAACATCTCTGTCCTTTAACACTCAGTTCTCGAGTTGGAAAGGAATTGGAAAGGGAAGAAAATTGACAGTTTTTTGTGTTCTCGAGTTTTTTTTAAGGAAATAATTGGAAAGGGAAAGGAAATAGGGAGGAAGATTTAGTAACTAAATCTTCCTCCCACTTTTGGGAGGAAAAGGAAGTTTTTATTGTGTAAAGACTAAAATACCTTTTTTAAAACATTTTACATTAACAACTAAAGGGCATATATGTAATTTCACAAAGTTATTTTCCTTTTCCTTCACTCAAGAACATGATTATCATTACTTTCCTTTTCCTTTCCTCTATCTCAAGAACATAACAACTATACTTACTTTTCTTTTCCATTTCTTTTCTCTTTCCAATTCTTTTCCATTTCCTTTCACTTAAAACTCGAGAACTGAACGTAAAAAAATAATATATCCTACACTATAAATAATCTTTCACTCAAATGTTTCTAGACACAAGTAAAAGAAAAGTAAGCAAACTTTTTCAAACTTGACCACCCGTCGGACTTCTCAACTCCCACTTTTCAGCCGGCCTCATTTTCCACAAAAACACCAAAACACACACTAAAAGAACACACACACAAAACCAAAAAAAAAAAAAAAAAAAAAAAAAATGGAGTCACCAAACACGGTGAACACAGTAGCAGTAAGATCATCATTCCTAGACACGTTAAAAGGGTGTTCATTTTCAGGTATAAAGATTTCAAAAGAGGACTTAAAGATGAAGATCACCATGCATGAATATTTAAGGTCTGCTATACGTGATGCTATTAGTGAGAAAAATATTGAAGGTGGCAAACGTCATGCTGACGTCACAAATGGTGGTGGTGAGTGTTGTGAGTGTCCTTTGGTGGTTTTTATAAATAGTAAAAGTGGTGGGAGGCATGGACCGGAGCTTAAAGCTAGGTTGCAGGAGTTAATGGGTCCAGAACAGGTTATTTAATTTCATATATTTTAATGGTTGTTTGATTAGTGTTTTTAGTTTTATATTTAGTGTTTAAGTTAGCCGTTGCCAAAGGTGTTTAGATTATAGTTTATGATCATTAGATAATCTTAACCAAACATGAAACACTCCCTTGAATTGGTAAAGTAGGTTTTTAAGGTTACATTAGTTTTTTGGGTTTTGGTTAGAAGAGTTGTGCTGTAGGTTTATATTTAACCTAGCTGAAGGTCTTGGAAGAGACTAGGGTTAGAAACTGGCCGGGTAAACATATCGTGATGGCCAAGGAAGAGTCGGGAAATGGCCAAGGGAATACTCGTTAGGCCGTGTGTCAGAGCTGAAAAAAAAGGAACACGGATCCCTCTCCTTTTACCTGTTTTTTAGTTGTATGTTTAAATTTGTTCCTAGATCTAGATGAGCTTTAGCCCAACAACCCCATGTATAAAGTTTGAAATGTGGCTGTTCAAATAAATAAATACGAGTAATAAAAAGCGTGTTAGTTTTGTTGGGTTTGGTTGGAAAAGTTAAAGTTTAAATTTGTTCCAAGATCTTGATATGCACACATTTGGCACATGGTATTTGTCTTCATTTGATATTGGGATTAGTTTTTTATTGTTATTTTTATATTAATATAGTTCACTCTTTTTTTTTTTTTTTTTTTTTTGTAAAAAGGTGTTTGACCTTCAAAATGTGAAGCCAAATGAGTTTGTTGAATATGGATTGGGTTGTTTGGAGAAGTTTGCTGCAAACGGAGACAATTGCGCGAAACAAACTCGAGAAAGATTGAGAGTCGTGGTATGTGTATCGAGCTTAATTTCTTAGATATGTTCTGCTTCCCCATTTTTGTATATGAGAATGGTAGCCCATCTGCGATCTGTCTTAAAATGAATGCGAAGTTTGAAAAGTGATAATGTTATATTGAATACTCATAACATAGACTTGTAATAATAATATATTTTTGCGTATTTCGCAAATTCTGATTACTTTAGTATTTAATACAGTAGTAAGAGAATTTATAAAAAAATGGACATTTTACTAAAAAAGAGAGGCATTTTCTGAAACGTGATTAGAAGTCTCTTAAATTATGTTAAAGTAGAGGTAAGTTGGTAATTTTATTTTACCCTTAGATAATAGCACTAGCGTACATTATTATTTGGCCCCTAAATAATCAAATAGTCATAACTAGAATCTGCGAATTCAAACATTATTATGATAATTATTTCCATACATCTCAAATAGATAGTCTGCAGCTACTTCGAGACATTTTAAAGTTACCATGAACGAAAATGATACTAAAAGAGGGCTTTGTGCTCATCTGATAGGTTGCAGGTGGTGATGGAACAGTTGGTTGGGTCCTTGGATGCCTTGGAGAGCTTCACAAACAAGGACGGAGCCCCATTCCACCAACCGCAGTTATACCTCTTGGTACTGGGAACGACTTGTCCAGAAGTTTCGGATGGGTAATTTTGCCATCTACTTATGCGTTCAGTTGTTAATATGTTATTGAGGTGGCAAGATGGGCAAGTTGAAACGGGTCATTTTTTTAGTAGGTCTCGAACGAGCGTTGCCCCTTATAGCTAAGCTTTTTAGAGTTTACCTGTTTGAAATAATACATAACCCAAATCAAGCCATTCATAAGTAAACGGGTCAAAATTGCCACCTTTTAATTTATATGACATTGTTCAAGTTCATGAGGTGTGTTTGAACTTATTATCTCTGCAGGGTGGTTCGTTTCCTCTTATTTGGAGATCCGCCATAAAAAAAACTCTTGACAAGGCCACATTCAGTCCAACTAGTCGCCTTGATAGGTGAATCGTGCTTTTAGTCTTTTAGATAATGACAATTTCAAGATTCGCTATTTATGCATTCTTTTTCTTATTTTGATGGTGTTGCTTTTGTTTTTGAATCTAATACTGTTCATGTTGTGACATTTATTTGTAGTTGGAAGCTTTCGATATCAATGCCATCTGGGATAAATTTGGATACCCCTCATTCACTGAAGCAAACAGACGAGGTTGTCATTAACCAGGTTGGTAAAATATGGTTGTAGTTCAAAAATATATACTTAATTAGTTTTCCAGCTTTTATGGTCCTTATAGATGGCTTATTAATGCGTATTACTATTAGAGTTGGTAATGTGAAGGTGAATCGGGCGGGTTGGGTAACAGGTCCACTCAGGCTGACTGTAGAAACTTGTTTTACCAAAATTTTTATATGTCTATAATATTCCCAATGTTTCAAAAGTTAAATACGATTGAAAATAATAGATTATTTCAGTAATAACCTAATTACAGTGACATAAGAGGTTTTATGCATTAGAAACACACTTTGGGCGATTTTCAACCAGTTTTCTCTAAAATTAACTTTCACCTGCTTGACATGCTAGAGATTAAACATAGCCCCCATTGACTCCTTCACTGTAAAGGACTCAAAATATACATAACTTAAAAACAATTGTCTAGTGTAAAAAAAAATAATAATAATTACTTAGCATCTGCTGGAAAGATTTTTAATGATAGTTTGACTGTAAAGGGCGGATTGGTTTAGAAAAAGCCTGAATTTTTCTGGAAATGTAAAAATGAAATATTATAAAAATATCTTTGTGTTCGTCCATTTTAAAGATTTATCAACTAAGTCTTAAACTTCTATGAGATTCTTAGCAGGATTTAGAAGTTCTAGGGAAGTTACCGGAGAAAGTTTCAAGTTATCAAGGAGTGTTCTACAATTATTTCAGCATAGGTATAGAAACTTACTTTTTTAATCTATTTTTCTCTCTTTAGGCATCTTGTTGATATCTTTTCTTCCACTTTATTCGATTCCATCTTATCTACATAGCTTTCTTGATACAGGAATGGATGCTCAAGTGGCTTATGGTTTCCATCATTTACGGAATGAGAAACCATACCTTGCGCGAGGTCCTATATCAAACAAGGTCCTTTCTTTAGTTTGGCTATGTTTATTGTTATCATATACCTTACTGATTAAATTGTGGCATATTTATAAATTCAGTAATTTGTTCTGTTGTCGCAGGTGATTTACTCTGGATACAGTTGCACACAAGGGTGGTTTTTTACCCCTTGTATGGCTGACCCGGGTTTAAGGTAAAAACTTGTACATATTTTTATGTGTTTTTGGCCCATATAAACAAAAATATTACATTGTACTTTTTTTTTGGTAGCGATAGCATTGGTCTAAAATTGTATACAAGTGGAAATATGTGCTTTTAACAATGTGATGGATGCAGGGGACTAAAGAATATTTTGAGGTTACATGTTAAAAGGCTCAACAGCTCAGAGTGGGAACTTGTCCCGATTCCATCAAGGTAAAGTTACTTTAACACTGATGTTTAATACTCTATTTAAAATAAAAGAGTTTGACACTTTGACTTACACATAGTTTGTTGAATCATTTGACTACTAATCAAACCCGCACATGTCAACCAGTAAAAGAGTAGAAAACTAAGAAATTACAATCATAGAGTTGTCAAACTCATCTATATGACATTACTCAAATTAGGTTCTGCTCTGTCTCTAACGGGCCTATTTGGTCAAGAATGTAACTATAGATGAAGCAGTTTAAATGTGTCTAGCTCCTCTAACGGGCCTATTTGGTCAAGAATGTAACTATAGATGAAACAGTTTAAATGTGTCTAGCTCCTCATACAGATTGGAAGGCATATATAATGTATTCAAATGCGTAAAAAACTTGTAAATCAATATATCAATAAAATGTTAAAAATCTGATTATAAAGTATAATAATTTAAAACCGGCTCGTAAAAAAAGTTGCCCATTTTGGCCCGTACCCATATTGACCCATTTACCGAACCTGTCCATTGTTTTACCTTTGATTGATGATGTAGCATGTCTTAGTTGATGTTTCCTTCCTGACAATATATTGTCTTCCAGTGTTAGGTCTATTGTCGCTTTGAATCTTCATAGCTATGCTAGTGGAAGAAATCCATGGGGTAAACTGAAACCAGATTATATGGAAAAGGTAAGCATGATTTGTTTATTGTTAGCATTTATCTATTGATTCATTTTGTCTTAAAATGAATTCATAATCAGAAAGATTAGAGCATGCAAATATTCGTCTAATGCGTCACGAGTTATTCTGAAGTTTATTTATAACCGGTTCAAATGCAGAAAGGCTTTGTTGAAGCTAATGCAGATGATGGTCTTTTGGAGGTTTTCGGTTTTAAGCATGGATGGCATGCTTCATTTGTAATGGTCGAACTTATTTCAGCCAAACACATCGCTCAGGTAACCGAAACTTCAGTTTAAATCCTCATTTTCTTGAAGTTAAGCACTTAAGCTAGTGAATGATTTTTTGATGCAAATTGACCAAAATTGGATAGAAAGTCATCTTTTAATGACTCAAATGCATACAAAAGAAACAAACTGAATAGAGAATGACAAATGAAAAAGTAGATTACGATATGCAAAAAACCTTTTTTTTTACTAACACGACATTATTATGAATTAACAATTGAATAAACCTTTTTGCCCCTCAGGCTGCTGCGATTCGATTTGAGTTGAGGGGCGAAGCTTGGAAAAAAGCATTTATGCAGATGGATGGAGAACCATGGAAACAGCCACTAAAGAATGAATATTCAACCTTTGTCGACATTGAAAGGGTCCCATTCCGTTCGGTTATGATACATGGAGGGTGATTTTGATATATTATCTTAACCTGTATAAATCACTTCTATTCTCGAATTGCTGGTAAATTAATGGTGTTCTAAACTCCTACGGAGAACAGTTGTGTTATTTTAGATGCTTAGCCGGGGCCTCTGTTGTATTTATTTAAAACTCAAGTTAGAGGAGAGCTAGAGCCTGGACTTATTTATACGAGATCCTGCATTGATGTAAACATTCGGTTTAATTAATTAGTTGGTAATGTGTCGTAACCTTGTTGAGAAATCTATGTAATATCACTACGTGAACAATATCTTTATGTCTATTCTAGTATATATTCATGCCATTATCGGAAACCACAACACTATAGGTGAGGCTATTTTAAAGAAAAATATGCCAACCCAGTAAACAAATATCTCAAATTTGACAATGTGAGGTGTGGGTAATTTTCATTCTCATTGAAGGCTTGAACATTTAATTTGGACAAATTTACGAGTGAATTTTTGGTGTTTGACAAGTTGTGTGGTTAGTCTAATGGTTTAGCATTTTTCGCTTCAACTAGACTAGAGAAGCAGGGCTTGATTCTTGCTATTGTCGTTTTTTTGTTTTTTGTGTTCAACTCTCATTGGAGACATCTTTGAGATAGGATTTGTGAGATAGGTGGTGTAGGTTGTAAAAATTTATCGTTCAAAAAGTAAAAAGAAAACTTTGAAAGTTTGGGTTCTTACAAATCTAAGGACCACAAAGTTCAAGTTTCACAAATCCGATCATTTCTTTTGGCGAGAAAGAAAATTACTGTAATCAACATTTCTGATTTGAGCTTTTTGGCTACCTTTCATGGAAGTGTTACTTTTATATAATAATTGGTTGATTAGGAAAACTTTATATATATTGTGAAATCAATCGAAACAAACAAGTTAAAAAATGCCATGCAATTGAAAAATGAAAATGATCCTTTCAAATCAAATCAAATCAGTTCGAGTCAATCCAGTTTAACAATAGCGCATTAGTTGCTTACAAGAATGATACATGCATTAGTAGCATACAATAAAATTGGCTTAAACTTTCAGCAGTCGGTTCCTCCTCTTGTGTCTCTTGCCCATCCTTCGTTTCTCATTCAACGGGTTGGCAATATCGGCGTTTTTTTTGGGTGAAATAGTGAACCATATATTTTCATTGCCTGCATGCTCTTCTAAGAAGTAAACTGCGACTCCAGTAAAGATCCATGAGCATATTAATGTGATCCATATTCCCAAAGAAAAAGGTTTTAAGAAAACCCAGATGGTTCCGTTCCACTCATGTGCAAGATTCACAAGCTTGTAGATTGCAGAGTTCAAATAGCGATTTTTCAAGAATTGACCTCGATTAGTCCATATAGTTACATCTCCTGCCACAGTCAATGAAGACATACGTAACTATCAGCAAATGAAAAATGTAACCTGCCAAGGTTTTTAGGCAAAAATAGTGGGAGATAATCTTGTGTTTGGGACTTCTAATTTCTTGTGCGAAATGGAGTTGATCAATCTTATTATTATAAATTCTTATTTTTTCCGCATTGTAATAACGTACCTGGACATACTTTTTGCTCATGAATAGATCTTATGCAGTTTGGCTTACCTTCCACAACTGCACTAGTCGCGCTGTTTATTAACGGAAGCTTGGAATATGTTTCGTCTTTTTCAGTTGTTACTATTGATGCTTTCACAAAATCAACTGTAGAATAACTATAGAGAAACAAAATAAAGATCACCAGTGAAGCAATAAAACTCTTGTACTCCATATTGTTGAGTTGTATCAAGCAGGGTTGACATGTACTAGTTTATGTAGAGATTGATAAGAGCTTGAAATTTGTAGACTTGATTTTATAATCTTAAACAAACAAAGGCTTTGTCGCTTCGAAAGAAGAACACGCTGATCTGTCACAATTTTTTTAATACACAGCTCTTTCCAAGCAAATCCCAGACTCATTTCCTTGTTATTTACTTTATTTATATATCCTACTTTTCATTCGATTGCAAATTACTATATCATTTCAGTATAGAAGACATTGAACTGTTCAACTAAAAAAGAAGCTAAGTTGAGTTTTGACATATGAATAAAAAAAAGGTTAATGAATGTGTTTTAAGAAATTCCACTTGTGCATAAATGGGTTGGCGTCAGAAGTTAAGTTTTGATCGATATTTGAACAGAAAATTCTTCAACACTTGGTAGTCGGAGTAATCAACATCCTTGAATATTACTCAGACTCAGGGACGGAGCTAGGACCAAATATGACCGGGTGCACAAAATCTTTTGAACCGTAATACTGGAAACACATTTCGAAGGACCGGGTGCATTTAAGATGCATTTAAAAAAAATCGGTATTTTGTTCAAAAATTAACACTACATCTAAAAAATCCATAGGGTTCCCGGGCACCCGCGGGAACCCCCTAGCTCAGCACCCTCGAATTCTATTAAAAAAAACGTACCTAGTAAAGCAAACTCCTTTTTTTTTTTTTTTTTTTTTTTTTTTTTTTTTTTTTTTTTTTTAATTCTTTTATTATTTTGGGATATAAACATGTAAATAACTATATATAATAGCGCCGAATTTAGGTAAAATACTAAAGTCATTTTGTCTAGAATTCGTCTATATAACCTTATGCTTTTAAACGAAGATTTTACTATTTAAGTAACTGCAGAATGCTTGCTGATCAGAGACATTCAAGATAATGACGTTTTAATAAGCCAGCAATTAACTACAGAGTACTAATGATTATTAATCCAAATACGCGTCTAAATTGCTTTTGATGAAGCGTAACTTGGCAAATGATAAAGCGTACGATTGCTTTTGAAAACTTTGGGTATCCTCATATGGGTCTAAATTTATTTCGTATGTTAAAAGATGTAATAAATTATTTCATGTTAAAAGAAAAGGTTTTTTCAATATCATTTGATAACGCTTCTAGTAATACAAATGCCGTCCAACATCTAATACTAAGATACCAACCACCCTCTCAAGTTTTATTTATTTATTTATTTATTTCTATTTTTTTTGTCATAGTCGATGTGTTGCACACATCATAAACTTGGTTGTGCAAGGCGGACTAAACTCATCCGGAGTAAGTAAAATTAAAGAAGATTTTAGAAAAGTGTTACAAGATATATTTCAATCGGGTAAAGCTATATATGTAAATTATACGAAATTGTATGAAGAAACGGAGTCCATTTTTTAGCCTTTAATTGGGACGTTCCTAAAAGATGGAATTTGACTGATAAAATGTTTGTTTATTATTTACGCCACAAAAAAAATAATTTACAAGCTTATCATGACGAACTTTGCAAAGTTCGTAAAATTAAGAAGTTTTCGGAAAAAAATGGGATGCTATTAAAAAATTAACAGAATTACTCAAAGCTTTTAAGGAAGCAACAACTTTGTTATCGAGTGTTTATTATCCCACGAATCATTCGGTACTCAAGTTTTTAAGGAAGCAACAAATTTGGATAATGTGTTCAAAATTAGGCCAATTCGAATTTCATGGTCCACATTTTGTAACTATGGTTAAATCAATGAAAGAAAAACTAAGAAAATATTTTTAAGAAATTCCAGCGGTAATTACTTGTGTCGCCGTATTAAACACATGTTTTAACGTTAGCGGGGTCGAATTACTTATTGAAAAAATTACTTTAGATTTGGATTTGGCTCAAGATGACCCTTTCTTTGCAAATAGTGCAAAAAATCATTTCAACAAATGTTTTAAAGATTTATTTGATTTTTATTATAATAAATATGGTCAAACAAATGTTTCAACGTCTTCATCGATTTCTACAAATGCTAACTTGGATCCGCAAATGAACTTATTTTATAGTCTAAGACAAGAAAGCGTTAAACGGGCTAGGAGTGATCAATCGGTGACTAACGAATATGAGAGATATATTGGAACCGATTGGATTCAAAATATGGCACTTGAAGAATTCAACAATTTTGATATTTTGGCTTGGTGGAAAGGAAGGAAAAATCAATTTCCCGTTCTAGCAGCAATGGCCCGGGATTTACTAACCATACAAGCTTCTATGGTTGCTTCGGAATCTGCTTTTTCTATTAGTGGAAGGGTATTATCGATACGAATAACAAGACTCACACCGACATCCTTGGAGATATGTATTTGCTTGAAGGATCACTACGACGAACGTCTACAACACATTTCAAGTCTTAAAATCCTCTAGAGTGCGAAGCACAAAGACAAACTGAAGAGGTGGTAGAGGGTGATTCAACCCATCTTTCCGATGAAGATATAGCTTAAGATAATGAAGCCGCCGAGGCTAGGCGTCCGAAGATGAGATGGGACTCAAAGATGATATCGTTTATTAATTTATGTTTGACGAATAAATCGCTCAAATGTATTAGCTATGTGTTTCAAGTACTTTATGTTTGATGTATTATGAGTTTATTAAATAAAAGTTGAAGTTTATTGAGTTTATTTGGAAGAAAATGCGAAAAACGAAAAAAAAAACCCAAAATCCGAACTAAACCATTCAAATAGTTACAAAAAAAAAAAAAAAAAAAGAAAAGAAAAAATCGGATTAAAACAGATTTTTTGGAAAAAGCGGTGTGAAACTGAACCAAACCGGTTTCAACCGGTTTGGGTTTTACCCCTTCAAATCTAAACTGAACAGAATCGGTTTTTGGCCAAAACCGGTTCTTGACCGTTGACAAAGAACCGGCTCGGTTTTCAAACCAGAACCGTTTTGACCAAAAACTGGTCAACACACACCACTATTCAAAGGTATAAATTAAAATTTTATAAATGTTTGTTTTTAAGAGTATAAACTAAAACTTTTTAAATATTTTGGGGTATAAACTAAAACTTTCTAATTGTCATTGAAATTTGTATATATTTAAAAGGTTTAAAAAATAAATAAATAAAGAGAAAAGTCCAAAATACATCCATGTGGTTTGCCCAAATCCCGCTTTACATCTTCGTGCTTTTTTTGGCACAAAATCATCCCTCCGTAAGTAAAGTTGGCACAAAAAATCCCTCCGTTAGTAATATCAGTTAATGAGGACTAACGATGCAAATGATTTTCTGTTATCTCCTAACAAGAATTAAAATATTTGCATCGTTAGTCCTCATTGAGTTAAAATATTTGCATCGATAGTCCTTATTGACTATAGAGTTAAAATATTAGCATCGTTATTCCTCATTGAGTAAAATATTTGCATCGTTAGTTCTCATTGAGTATTCTTATGTTTTTATCTTTTTTCGTCCGTTTTTATCCGTGTTCGTTTGTTTTTCTCATGTTTTCATAGGTTTTTATCAGTTTTCGTCCGTTTTTATATGGTTTCATCCATTTTCCCATGTTTTTATCCGTTTCTTTCATTTTCTCACATTTTCATATGTTTTGATTTGTGTTTATACACTTTTATTCGGTTTCGTCTATTATTCTATATTTTCGTCCATTTTTCTTATGTTTTTTTTTTCCGTTTTCATCAATTTTTATACATATATTATGTATGAAAAAGGATAAAAATATATGAAAATAGATAAAAACGTATGAAAACTTGACACATTTGATAAACATGTTTCTATATCGATTTTAAATCATGATTTTGACCCTTTTCTGGTCCGAATCATTAAAAGTGTAAAACACGAAAGTTGTCTAGAATAATGTTTAACATCAAGAGTGCTAGATTTTAACCTGAAATTGCAAAACAATGACTGTTTACTACCAAAACTTAAGCGGTTTTCGACCAAATTTATAACTTATACCCTTATAAACTCTTGTAAATCTTATAATTTTGATGATTTACACAAGTTATAAATTATAAGATTTACAGTTATGAATTTGGTCGAAAACCGCTTAAGTTTTGGTAGTAAACAGTTATTGTTTTGCAATTTCAGGTTGAAATCTCGTGAGTTTTGATGCAAAACATCATTCCGGACAACTTTTGTGTTTTATGCTTTTGATGATTCAGATCAGAAAGGGGTCAAAATCTGATTTAAAATCTATACGGAAACATTTTTATCAAATGTCAAGTTTTCATACGTTTTTATCTATTTTCATACATTTTATCCGTTTTCATACACATTGTATGTATAAAAATGGATGAATTATAAGAAAAACAGATGAAAACGTAGAATAATAGACGAAAACGAATAAAAGTGTATGAACATGGATAAAAACGTGATAAAAACGGAAGAAACGGATAAAAACATGTGAAAAATGGATGAAAACGTTTAAAAACGGACGAAAACTGATAAAAACCTGTGAAAACATGAGAAAATGAACGAAAACGGATAAAAATGTACGAAAACATAAGAAAAACGGACGAAAAAAAGATAAAAACGTAAGAATAGTCAGTGAGGACTAACGATGCAAATATTTTAACTCAGTGAGGACTAACGATGCAAATATTTTAACTCTATAGTCAATGAGGACTGACGATGCAAATATTTTAACTCAATGAGGACTAACGATGCAAATATTTTAACTCTTGTTAGTAGATAACGGAAAATCATTTGCATCGTTAGTCCTCATTAACTGATATTATTAACGGAGGGATGTTTTTGTGCCAACTTTACTAACGGAGGGATGGTTTTGTGCGAAAAAAAAACACGAGGATGTAAAGCGGGATTAAAGCAAACCACATAGATGTATTTTAGACTTTTCTCATAAATAAATAAAAAACTTTTGCATCTGGTTCATCGTCTTCTTCAAATTACAGTTCATTTATGAATTTGGTAGGGTTTCTTCAAACTTTTGCAACCGGTCCATCTATATTACACGATTAAAAAAAAAAAGTTTTTGTCTTTATCCTCACCGAGGAACCTGCGAACAGACAAGTGGCGAGCAACTCCGGTGTCATGGCATTGGTTCGGCAGCGCCAAAATTCGTGTCACATCAGATTCGGAGGAAGTTTTCGCCACGGTACCTAAAGCTCTAAGGACTGTCTGATATGTGTCCTCTGACTAGTTCTTAACTTGCAACTTGTTTAATTACAATAAAGTAATCTTCAATTTATCACAAACAAGAGTTTGGTGAAGCTAGAGAGGGAAGTTACATAACTTCAGAATTGGACATTTAAGCTGACAAAATTAAATAAAACAATGCTTAACAAGTGGAGGCGTACTGACTATTGATTGTAAAGAATACAGATTATAACATCGTGTTAACCAATTCATATAGTGAGATGTATTTTCATGAGGATTTTTGTTACACCCCAAGGCCTCGAAACAATGGTCTAGCCCAATATCTTTCGATCTCAACTCATAACCATAGTAAGAGCTATTAGTAGCTCAAAACTTAGAACTTATAAGAGGGGAAGGAGTGATAACGCAAAACTTGCGTTATTCTTACGTGGCACTGCCTCAACGCCGTTTTCTTACGTTTCACCATTTCCCACTAGGCTGCGTTGGAGAAGAATTGTAACGTGCGTTGGAGTAGTAACGTGCGTTACTACTGGAATGAATTAAAAAAAATTACAACAACACCCCCTAACGTTATTATGTACTACAACACAACCGTTTGAAGCCAAACGGCTAGAATTCAATTTTTTTTAAACCTTATAAATACAACACATTATTTACAAATATATACACACTTAGCATTCTCACAGTTAACATATTTACACACAATTATGGCTTGTAAACTACCACATACCGTCGAGGAACTGCAACGATTTATCAAAAATAAAACCGAGAATCGCGGCGTGGATCGCCAAAATGCTATTGTTGAAGTCATCAAGAAGTTGGAAGCGGCGAAACAACAAAATAAACGACTTAGAGAATGCCACGGAGAGTGCACAGACATCTCAGAAGATAGGAAATATGTGATCGACACGTTCTTATACGATGAATATCGTAAGGAAGCTGCTGTTATTGAATCACTATGAGTTTGTGTCAACCAGATTCAGGCCGAAATCTCCAACAAAATCCGTTGGAGTTTTGAAGAAAATGTTGAATCTGGTAAGGTTGAACAACAACGATATCAGCAAGAACAACAACAACAACAACAACAACAACAACAACAACAACAACAATGATGATGATGAGGCAAAAAATGATCCGTTTTTAGGGGGTCATTTAAGCCCGGAATTGAATTTATTTGATCAAATATTGCCCTAAATCGTTCCTTTTGTGATTTTAGGTACTTTGGGAGTGAAATCTGGAAAAGGAAGCAATTCGGATGTTTTTGGAGCATAAAAGTGAAGAAAACGCCAAAGACTTAATTTTCCATGCTGGAAACAGTGTGTGACGGCGTCAAGAAGACTTTCCTGACGGCGTCAAGAGTAAAGACCATGACGACCCAGTACAGAAATGAAGGCGTCACAAGTAGAGCGTCAAGAGTTAAAAGTGTGACGGCCTGCAAAAGTGGACAACATGACGGCGTCAGATGTAGATCAAGGCAGTCCGAGGATTATTTTGGCGGCGAGATGACGGCGTCACAAGTTTGTTCTTGACGCCGTCAGCCTCTAATATCTATATATAGTTTTCTAATTTTCATTCATTGAAAGGAACAAGTTTGGAGAAACCCTAAGGCCGAACCATATACGAATTTTACAGCTTTTCAAGGGTTTTCAACCCTTGAATCCTTACATGTGTTATTGAGATAAGTCTTTTCTTAATTCAATCAATATGTCTATGTGTTGGTTGTCTATATCTTGTGCTTGTCTTGATTCCACCATGCTAGGCTAGATCTATCTTGTGTTTGCTTAGCTAGATGTTGATTATGTGTTGATTACTTGTTTATGGTTGTATTGGATGAATGATTTCAATGTTAGGCTTAAGAAAACTGGCAGATCTCCAAATGGTAACATGCTTGAACGTCTTAGGAAACATGAACCGATGTGTACTAGGTTTTATTGGTTTTATTTAATGCATGAGTAAATTCTAATGATCCCATGTTAGGAGCTTCTTGCAGGCTCGACATAGGAGTGAAGTAGGCACTCATAGGATTGGGGAAGTAAGTACGCCACCCCATGAATGGTATTAAGGAATACAATCCGTCATCCACGCAACTATAACAAGTAATTAACGTGTAAAAGATGTCTAGGGAGTAGTGAAATCTAAGTAAACACATTTCTCCCACTTATTGCTCACAACCTTAGTTTAAATTAGTTTATTTTCATTTTTAGTATTTTATTTTGATTGCATCTTAGTATTGGGTTAGTTGACTAGCAACTAATTCCGCCCAAATCCTTCAAACCCGAGATTTTAATTTGCTTTCTAAAAAATATAAAAATACCAAAAAGAATCATCCCTCATCTCTAGAACTAGTATTTAGGTTTTCTAATCCTAGCGACACTATTCCTAGCTGAACGATCAATCCCCCGGTACTTGTCACTATACTATACTACAACGATCAGGTACACTGCCTGGTGGGGGTTGTAAGCTTCTTAAGATCCCTTGAGAGGTAAAACCTGGTGCGATTCTCACGTATCAAACAACAACAACAACAACAACAACAACAACAACAACAACAACAACAACAACAACAACAACAACAACAACAACAAGGTGCATCTAGTTCATCTGCATCAGGATTTGTTGTGCAACAACAACAGCTGCCTTATCTAGATCACTTCTGGCTAAACTTTGAGGAAAATGTACCGGCTAATGATGGTGGATGGAACTCTGAGGATGAGCGAGAGCTGAGTAGGTTGGAAGCTCAGTTAGAGCAAGAGAAGTTTGCGAGGTACTCTGCATATGACGACGGGTATGACTCCAACAACTCTCAAACTTGGGATCACCCGGACTACAACTGAAGTTAGGTTTATCTTTAGGTGATGTTTTAATTCAGTATCGATTTTAATTTATGTTTATGTAACGTTTAAGTATTTCTGTTTAGTATGTTTATTTTAAATAAATTTATTTTATTAAAAAACATTACAATACATTACGAAAACAAGACATACAACACAAATAACAGATACGATACGAAACAAGACATACAACACAAATAACATATACGATACGAAACAAGACATACGATTTGAAGCTTTTATTCGGCCCATCTGGGGTGGGTTCTCAAAACCTCCCAAACTTGAACATATTTGAAGCTTTTCCCATTATAGCGATCTTTAAAATTTCTCATTGCATTCACGAGGCAAACAGTGTGATTGTCCCTGGTTGTTCGCAGCAAATGTTGATAAATACCATTGAATACAACACATTCAAAGTTGAGACTGCTCCACTTACTCATGATCATACCTCTGTTTCGATTGACACCGTCAGAACGTTCGTTGAACATGGTTACAAACCGGTTCCAAAAAGACATAGCATTGTGGATAACAGGTTCTTCATGAACTGTAACCCAAACTTGAGCTAGCAATGTTTCTTCTTCTACTGACCAACGATTACTCATTTCAAATGTTTGAAGTTTGAAAAAAATTTGTAATTTGGTATGCTATTTATAGCCGTAAGAAACACTAGGAGCGGGATACATTTTAAATTCAATTTTAAAAATGAGCGGGGTACAATTGAAATTCAAAATAAAAAAATGAGCGGGATATATATTTAAAATTTAAATTCAAATACGAGCGGAATATATTTAATAATATATTGTTTGAAAATTTAATGAATGAAATTGTTGAGGGTAGAATTTGTAAAATTGTAAAAAGTGATGTTATTGGGTGTTATGATTTTCTGGTGTTTTTGGTGTTATGTTATTTGGTGTTAAAGTGATGTGGCGCTGACGTAGCAGTGGTGTTGGTGTTATTAGATGTTATCACTCCCTCCCCTATAAAGGAGTTCAAACTTTCTAGCACGTATATCTATTCATGTGGGACGAGTTGTCATATTTGGTCATCTAAGGGTTCGTTTGGTTTGCAGATGGGTTTATGATTTGGATTTGGATTTGGATTTTGATTGGGATTAAGATTTGGATTTGGATTAATTATTTTATATTTTATAAATTAATATAATATTTAAAATTTAAAGTTTGTATTATTTATAAAAAGATAAAAAAGAATAAGTGGTTGCGATGGAAGTTGGGCCCGCTAAGTACATGGTATTTCAAAAAGTAGCCGGTGTACATGACTTTTCAAGATAGCAAATATGAGGGATTTAATCCTGAATTTGGGACCCACAATTAACTAGCAAACAACACATTTTAACTTTAATACCAAACCCCACTTACAAAATCCCTCAAACAAACGGACCCTAATTCTTGGATTTAGATTCCTACTTTTTATGTTTTCCTTTTTTGTTTAATAACTAACGATATATTTTTTTAAGTAGTGAAACTCTATAAAAAAAGAAGTTGTGTACGTGTTGGAATGAATTAGCAAATCAATCCGTTAGCTAATCAACCCTCGTAAATGATAAATTACAATAATGGAAGCATTGATGCTGTCTGCTGTGTTTATTATATTATTATATATACATATATACACAGCTACTCAACTATAATACAAGTCATGGATCTTAATCTCAACTTGTTCGGACGGTGTAGCTTGCTTTGGAAGCTCTTCTTCTTCAGCTACTACTTTACTGTGTCCAGGGAAAAGGGAAAGTTCAGACGAGACAATAGCACCTAAAATCACGATTCCCATAAATATGAACAATCCAATAAAACTTTCAACATCAATTTGTGGAAGTGAATGATTAGGTTTAGGTTTATTAAGAGTACTAGAGAATCCAAGATACTTTTTCTTCATATCCATCATAGTTTTACTCTCAGTCACATTTATCACGGCCCTATTGAAGTTCTGTAATAATGGACTGCCAATCTCGAAGGCCTAGATATTAAACACATGAAGTAAGAAAATGTATTATACTATGTATTTCATTATCTTACAATTGTTAGCAAGCTAGGGAGTGAGAAAGTGTGAATAGAAAAGACTCACAAATGCAATTCCTGATTCCTGATTTATAGGCCCGAATTTCATGTATTCAGACGATCCATACTTGGAAAGAAAGAGATCAATATAAGGGAGCCTACCGAAAACAGCATCTACGCTATCATTGGACAAAGCATTTTTAATATCTTCATAGCTATTGAGAGCCGTTAGTCTCTTGCCAGAACAATTGTATCGTTGAATTATGAACTCCTTAACAAAGGAACCATTTTGGTACCCACAGTCTTCACAACTTGTCGGCAATCTTATGGGATGCAGTTGATCTAGTGTCAACCATGATGATAAAGTAGCCGTGAAAATCTGAACTACTATGAATATCATACATAACCACATAACAAATACAACTTTTGAGCACCTGTTGTGTATCTTTCCTGCAAGCAAACAAATGAATGAATAAAACTCTTAACACCCTTTTGTTTAATCTAGTTTGTTTCTTGAATAGTGATGTTATGATAGAAAAAAGTACCTTCATGGAAGAAGAATGTTGAAATTGGAAACCATATGACCATCACTAGTTGCCTATAGAGTGGGCTTGCAAATTTGGGGTTGCTGGCACGGTATTCTAAGATTGCAAGCGCAAAAACTGTTATGATACTTGCAAAAATTATTGTGATCCATAGTTTTGGGGTAAACGGTTGTAAGAAGGTCCATAGTGTTTGGTTCCAATCATGAGTAGCACGAACAAGCATATAAACTTCATCACTAAGATAGGGGGTTGTAAAGTCAACGTATTGAGCGCGATCTCCTCTAATAGTTGCATCCCCTGCCACAGCCTGGCAAGTCTGGAAGATAGAATAAAATTTTAATACGTTACCTTCTGCGTAGTTTGGGTCATTTTCCAACTAGTAATATAACTGACATCTTATATCAAACTGAATATATACATTTTACATTTTCATACTTCACTATTAATCATTCTATTAACAAAATATTACGTAGTAACAATTAAATATTGGAATGATAAATATAGAATGCCTTTTTTTTTTTTTTTTTTTTTTTTTTTTTTTTTTTTTGGTTACAAAATTAAGGGTCCAAAGAGGGCACAAAACAATAAAGACTCAGGGGCTGTTTGATAAAAAAATATAATTTAGCGCTGAATGAATCAAAGCTGCTGAATGATACCAAGATGCTGAGTGAAATTGATTCTGTGTGACAATTATTGTTTGATAATTATTCTGAATGAGCAATCTGAGTTGCATTAAATTACCAATTTAACCTTGTTTTTAGATCTGTACTGAGCAAAATATATAGTTTATAAAATAAAATAAAAAAAATTGACTCGAATAGAAATATATAAAAAGAAAACAATGTTAAAGTAAGCAATAAAATTTAAATAGACTTATCAAAAGATCATAAAACAATATTAATTACGAACTTAAAAAAAAAAAAAAAAACACTTATTATCATTTAAAAAATAACTCATCAATTTGATTATGAAATCACGAGAACTATTTTACTCTTAAAGAAATGATCAAATGCATATATAAAAGTTGACTGGTGGACACACTCGAATATAACTGTAGTTTTTGTGGTGCTTAATCATTTTGCATGTCTTTAATGCTGACCAATTCAGCCCTTAGTGGAATGATTAAGAGAAGGAAAAATGTTTATCAAACAATCAATCCCACTTAATGATTCATGATAAGGCCCATTAAGAGGCTATCAAACACCCCCTCAGCTGCACACGGAAAGTTACAATCTCTAAACCGTGAAAAATAAAAACGTATGTTACTACTATATAAATGGCCTGCATAGTTGTGGGCTCCATCAAAAATTAAGATAAGGAGCTCGAATTATTAAGTGACATTTGTCACTTCTTAACTAAAAAATCACCTTTATTTTCAAATTGAAATATCTTTTTATCTATTTATTTTTTTAATAATCTAATTTCACCATCTTTTTTAAAATTTTGTATTTTTTAATTCAACATACATTTTGATATATTTTTATAAGTTTTTAGTTTTTGCAATTTTTAATGGGTTATTTTGATATTTTTACAACATTAACATTTATTTGAATCAATACAAACTTGATTCGTCAAAATTATAACTTTTGGGGGGAGTGTTTAACGGGTAAAAAATTGTGAGGGTCTTATGCGAGAATAATAATTTCACGGGAAAGTTACGAGAAACCCAAACAAACACATACAATGAGCACATATACTTTGGGAATGTTGTGTAACGAATTTACTAAGCGGGCACGGAATTATGGGAGAGTTGAATTAGCAATTCATTCCTTATATTTCTATTTTAATTATATTTTTTTCGCCGCCGCTGTGATCGTGTATCCAACTAGTATTAAGAAATATGTATACCTGGCCTTCAATGTGCTTTAGAAGTTGATCATAGGTTCCATTCATCTCGCCTTTGTCATTGATAAAAGGTTTGAAGATAGGTTGAACGTTGTATGGCAATAAATGTAAGGCATAACAGAATATCGCTATAGAGAATCCTCCCTCAACTTCATTATATTCATTGACATTAACGAACTCAGAGAAGCCTGGTCTTTTTGGCACCCACACAGTCAATGTTGGACATGGACTTTTCCCTTGCTTCGTCATGTTCCATTTTGCCCCTACGATGTCTTAAATATACATGAAATTATTAACCAAAACCGCCAAAATCAACATGTACTAAGAAAATAAATAAATAAAATAATAAAAATTAACCGGCTTTGAGTATTGACATACAAGTGCTTTGCCTCCTTGTGTCGATTTGTTATAGATGTCAGATTATCGTTACTAGATGCCATACTTTAAAGTGACTAACAAATCATGCACTATATGACAACTAAAGTCAATGATTTGTTACCTGCACATACATCAACCTGTTGTTGAGTCTGGATAGAGCGTCTTTCGAAGCTGGATGTAAGGATTGAGGCGTCTACTGAAACCACAATGCAACATATACAAATCAGCATAAAAAAGAGCTTCCATGAAACAACACGAACTTTGTGTTCCATATCGTCAAGCAGTAGTTAATATCGAGAAGAGTTATGTGTCTGCTACTTAGAAGTTTATATAGAAGTTAAGTGGCGATGTGGTGTAGCTTGAAATGAGTAGACTTGTTCTTAAAGGTACATCTTAAATTTTTATATTTCAGCACCAGGGACTTTCCTAGCAAATTCCTCAATGATGTTAACATTCAAAGACTTAAATTTTGTATCCGTTCTTAATCAGGTATGAATTTTATTCGCTGGGAACATGCATGTATAACAGCAAGGGAGACCATCGACTAATTCAACCGAGATATTATTCCCATGAAAGATACTAATTGCGGACTTTGGAAATTCAAATCAATATGTTATCTTTAATCCAAAAAAAAAAAAAAAAAGGTGTAGATTGCCGGGAACACCCTGATTACGGGTGCCATGCCTTTTGGCACCAGCCATTGTCCACCCCACAAGGAATAGCTCCGGGCAACTCTCCTGGCCTAGTGGGGCACCAACTCGAGTGAGCCGAGACTCTTGGACTTTTGAGCTCTTATCCACAAAGTCTCTCCAGTGAGCCCATAGGTTTTGCGGAGGTGGGTACCTATCTGGGAGCAAAATGCTAGGAATGAGATTCGAACCCGAGTTTATTGACTAAAGAACGAAAGCCCCACCCACTGGACCAATGCCCGAGTGGTAATATTGTGGAAAACTAGAAGAAGAGTTGAATAGTTTTACGTCTTTTTTATTTGTTATAAAAGATTGTTTGAGTGTTTTCTTTATTTTCAAGAATTTAGATTCGATAGTATGTGATCTCAAGTCTTGCACAATATAAACAACAATAAATATGTACGATATAGCAATAATAATGTAAGTAAAGAAATAAATGAGAGATGGAAAGATCGAACCGCGAGACAAGAGATTTATAGTGGTTCGGTTACAAGGACACCTTCCTTGCCCTACTCCACTCCCCGAGCACCTAACTCGAGAGTTTTCTTCACTATGTCAACAAGCCCTTATGGCGGAGAAAACCTTACACACCAATGTACACACCACAACTTCGTCACAACTTGATCACACCTTATTCACAACTACTTCACACCTATCTAACTTCACACCTATCTACTTCACAACTATATTCTTCACAACTATCTACTTCCCAACAATCTTCTTCGCACCTATTATCTTCACAACTATCTACTTCTCCAACAATCTACTTCACATCAATCTTCTAAACAATCACTTTATCTACACACTAAGCTAATCTATCTTCTACCAAATATTCACAACAAATAACACAAAGAAATATGTGTAATGAAAGATGCTCAAACAACTTGGATGTGGAGGTCACAACAAGTTGTAATATTTCTTTTCTTGAAGGTTAGAAGTATTCTTCTCTTGCACTTGAGAGGTTGATGTTTGGATCACTTTCAAACAAAGATTTATGTATGTATGATCAAAGGGTTTAAAGAATAGAAATGGAGATCTAGAACAGAAAGTTTAGGAGTGCAAAAGGTGAGAAAAATATGTAGAATGAATCAGTATTTATAGGGGAGCAAAATACTGTTCTGGAGCGTGGCCGGTCCCCTTAATTAGGGGCCGGTCCCCTTATTAATTAAGGGGGCCGCCTTATGAATTAAGGGGGCCGCCCCCTCCAGAACGTTGGAGTAATTTGTCCTCTTGTGGGGAAAATTTTTCTGGATAAAATTTTCCATTTTTGGTTAGAAATTTGAAATCATATATTAATAATGATTTAAACATATTCTTTTAATTCCAAAAATAATTTTGTAAAAGATATAAAATGTTTAAGACATTTTATAAAAGTTCTAGTGACTAGAAAAATTTTCTTTGATCATAGAATGCAATAAACACTTTGTTTATTAATACCTTAAGTGATTTGGAAGCAAAATGAAATATTTATCTCTAAATACTTGTCTACGTCATAAGTTTTAGTTTAATGAGTTTATGCTTTGTAATCATCAAAACATAGAGATATTGTTAAAATGTTAACAATGTTTTTAGGCATTATTCATGTCAACAATCTTCCCCTTTTTGATGATTACAAATCCTTAAACTCATTAGGTCTAAAAATTAATTATTAGACAAGTATTTTAGAGTTTAATATTCTCTTATCCCCCTTTTTGTAAAATCAAAAAGGTTAGACCGATTAAGCTTCATAAGAGAAGTTAAATGGGTAGAGAGCTCCCCCTTGATGTATGCTCCCCCTCATTTGAGAGCACCAAGAAAACGAGCTATGGAAAGCTTGGCTACAAAAAATATGTGAGGAGAACAAGACATATATATGCAAAGCAACAATTATGCAAATAAAAATAGATTCATTCAAGCATATATGAAATGATCATAGAAATGATCATCATTACAACATTTAATATGCTTGAAGCATATTGATTACAAGAAAACAAAAGAGACAACATAGTCCTAAATTGCCGAAGAGAGCACTTGGACTTGCTTGCAACCCATGGTTGAGTGTTTTATTTGCTTGAGGGGAACATAAGCATAGAGCTTAGTTGTTTGATGGAGAGGGATATGGAGTAGGGTATGGAGTGGAAGAGGTGGATCTCACGATGTTGTATTGTGTTAAGGGTGGTATTGGATGAGGACGAGTGAGAAGATATTCAATCCAAGAAATATCTTCACTCAAGTAGAGGATTTGTTTTTGAAGGAAGATACAACAAGGGCAAAAGTGAGTGTGGTTTGTAAATTGATCCAAGTTAAGAGAGTGAGGTAGGCAATTTGCATAGGGTGATGATGGAGGTTGCCATTTGTTGTGTTGTGCAAGATGCATAGCAAAGAGATCACTAAGATCATGGATTTGGTTTATTTCATCACGGAATTTTTGCTTTTTCGTGGCAATGTGCATAGAATCATTATGTTGATATGGATGAATTGGGTTTGTGTAGTTGGAATTGAAGTTGTTGGAAGTGTAGTTTGATGGTTGATCAAACTTTTATGGATCATTATAAGTGGTTGGAGGTTGAGATGTGTAGTTTGGCATGAAAGAAGATGTTTGGCCAATGTTGTATGGTTTGTAGAGAGAATAAAATGAATGTCCTTTTGGGTTTGGTGTAAAGTTTGGGAAGTAAGTAGTTGGAGGTGTTGAGTGATTTCCAACTTCATTGCTTATGATGGATTTATTTCGAGGGCTTTTTCTTCACCAAACGGTTTTT